>OY728140.1:560193582-561443582 GCA_963277665.1 Viscum album | reverse complement strand
CATTCAGTGGAAGAAAGTGAATCTTCAGGAGAGAACATGGGAGTGGGAGTCTCAAATTTGTACCCAGTACCCACATCTTTTTGAGTAGCCTTTGTTTTTACCTTTCGGGGACGTAAATCCCCAAGGTGGAGAGAATGTAATGTCTCGTATTTTTCTGTGTATTATTTTTAAATATTATGGGATTATTTCAAGATTGGGTGTGAAAATGGCGCATCATTCCGAGGCCCAGTGAGCCCAAAATGGTGGTTTGAACTTTTTTTTAGGTTAAGTGAGTTGGAACTTGTGCGCGGCTATGGCAGTTTCCAAACGGATGTCCGAATAAAAAATATTAGGGCACCGTTGCATCCAGAATGTCGACTTTAACTAAGAACGAGCCTAACATCGACCGACACGGGTCGATGTAGAAAGTTAATTTTGAGACATTTTATGTAAAATAAAATAAAATAAAATCGCAAAGTTTATTTTATTTCTTTTGGAAATATCCCCTGTAGCGCGGCGACGGTGTAGCTCTTTCTTTAATTAAAGTCATGTCATAATGACTCGGAAATAGCAACGCTAACACATTAATGCCCAGTGTAATGAGATATCTAATACATTTCCATTTTAATTTGGATATTCAAATATTGATTGTTGGAGATGATTAAGATAAATCTTTGGATAATCCGCGGAGCATTGGAGTAAACCCTCAGCGACAAACGACAACAGGTCGAAGTGGGAAATCGCTGCTCCAACGAAGTTGAAGGATCTAGATGATGACGACAGTGTGACCCTTTCATCAACAATCGATCATTTATTAATGTTAGGGGGTGTTATTTCATTCCTATTTCCCCATTATTAAAATTAATCGATGAACACGGATCAACCATGAACATGTTGATCCGCAAATACGTACGTTCTTGCGGGAGGGATTTTTTCAAGATGATTAGGGGGAATTAATCCACATTGATTTTTTGATGATTTTATGTTCCTTTTAAGCCTATTAATGTGAGTGGATCAACGTTGTGACGAATGAAGGTGGAGCTTCGTTCCTCAAATTTGTTCGATTGGTTTTCCTTTCCCCTTTTCATCTCATGCGTTCTTCACGTTTTTCGCGTTCTTCGCAGGGCAATGAACAATGGATCATTGCGCACCCATCTTGTAACACATCAATCCAGAACCAGAGATCTGACATCACAACAAACCTACAGAGGTGCGAAGATCATGGTAGACAATGAATCAGCTCGAATCATAAGAGACCATTCTTCGAGCGTTCTTCGTGTGGGAAGATCAAAACATGTTTTTGGGACCGATCGGAGGTCTGAAAACATCGTAAGTAGCTTCATGGTGTCGGAGCGACAAAACCCCGAGTGTTCCATGGCGATTGGACAACCAGATCGAAGAACCAGGAATCACCGGAGGCGCGACGGTGGAGGTCCACGTTTCTGGAAATTTTCAGAATACACGGCATTTACTTCCGAGGAACATTCCATGTAGTACTGGTTGCGGCTAGGGTTTTGGGGGTTAGAGAGGAATCACATGGCATGTGACCCTGGTCACATGGCATGTTGGACTTCCCCCAAATCTCTTCGTGTATTTTGGGAAGTACAAGAACATGGGATGATCTACACGACTTCATAACATGGAGTGTACAACCTGGCAGAGATGGCTACGCAGGACTCGGCGTGTATCCAGGGGGTACACGGACATGGGATAGAGTACATGACCGTGTACTCCATCACATGACTAGACGAGGCCAGTGAAGCGGGTCACCCTGTGTACCGATCACACAGGTGGGAGTACATGGATTTAAGACTGTGTACGGGCACATGGCCAGCATACACAGAGCCGATCCCAGGCACTCAGACACGACATGTACACAGTACTACCCGCAGTGTACTAAATTTTCTACACGACCAGCCTTACGACACAGGCCATTGTTCACGGGCAGTACCCAGGGTCAGATGACACGTCGTGTAACTTTTCTACATGCCACGTACTTTTTGGAAAATGGAATGGTCCTCTTGTCCACCATATCATGGACATGTTTTTTTGGGTTAGTGCCACTTCTTCTCATTCCCCTGAAGGTCAGGTATCATTTCCTTCTATAGGAGTATGATCCTTTCAGAAGGAAATTCTGTGATAGAGTCAGCCATCCATCTGAGAGGCCCAGATCGAGATCCTTTATCCATTATTGACCCCAGGTAGAGTCAGGAATTGACATGACTAACTCCATCGGGCATCGATCCTCTACCTAGAAGGTGAATTCCGGTTGAGTGGTGGTATCTTCCATTGCCCTGGCAGGAATCCTCATCTATGCATCATGATCTTTCTCACTCAGAAGTGTGTATCTCGTAATGAGGGAATCTATCCCTCGAAATCTTCCCACGCAGGACTGTGTCTCCCGTAATGAGTGTAACTACCTCTCATGACGGTTCCCGACGAACGGTAATTCTCAGACGAACATCATCAGAGCTTTAAGACTCATGGAGTGTGTTCTCCCAAAAAAACTGCTTCGTGGAATATTCGAACTGAATCCCTAACGGGGGTATGTGGTTGTGCGACTTGTCTCTAGATTATGGGTCTAGGTTTTGAGTATATCTAGTTTGTATTTCTCTTGCTATATGTTCTGTCGACATATATTGTGCATAGATGACTGTACCTTAACTTCATGTACTGCTTTGTGTTTTTTGGGGCCCTTTTCTGAGTATTGTTATACTCACCCCTTCATGGGCTTTGCACGCACGTGTTGTGTCTTGTGTAGACGAGCAACTTTTTGGCAGATTCCAGCATAGACCAGGACATGAAGGATCTTTTTGAGTTCCCTATAGGCCGAGGCGTTACTTCGGCTATGAGCAGCAATCCCAGTACCTATTTGTGTTTTCAGGTTGTACTTTGCAGTTTTCAGACTCTTTGTTTTGTGGGCTTATATTCTTTCCATGTTTACTTTCAGTACTCTATTTCCCATCGTACTCTGTTGTTTGGTTTTAGTTGTATGCATGCATTTTTGTTCCACAGTGTTTTTACATTTCAGCATTTGTGGGCTTGGAGATGTGTGCATGTGTACAGGTTCTTAGGCGATGCCTCTCATGTTAATAATATGCCTACTCGGTGCAAGTCACCAGCCCTTGGCCTATTCAAGGAGGGCTTGGGGAGTCACAGCTCATTCCCCACTAGGATGGTTCGTGACATAATAAATACATTTTTTAATAAAAACATATTTTTGTAGAATAAAACGACTTTACTAAAAAAATGAGTTCTTATTTTATAATCATTAATCAAAATATTTTTGTTTATTAGGAACTTTATATATGTTTAATAATAATTTAACCCCATTCATACCCACAAATTCAACAACTATGTTATAATGATAATATTTAAAAAATAGTATTTTATGGTTCATTTATGATCGGTGTTGTGTGTTGTATATTCTATTGAACATAGTGTTATTTTAAAAAATAAGGGCGTTACATTATCATCCCCTTTAAACAAACTGAACCCTCAAAATTTTTACTTATGCTCGGTAATCAATGGATTAAAATTTTAAAATTAATTCATTAAAAAACCACATAATATAAACAATTAATAAAACTTATTGTTTAAAATAGGGAAAGGGAACTATGAACGTCATCTAGAATAACACATAAATAGGTGTAAAAATTAGAGAACATGAATAGTAATTGAAAGTATGGACATGAAGGATAAAACAACCGAGTACTAATAGAGTAATATAGAACATAGTCTAGAGAGTGTTAATGATCACAATATCATAATATACGATTGATAAAAAACCCATCAATTTAATCAAAATGATTGTAATAGGATTTTTTTCGTGATCCTTTTCCAAAATTTGAGGAATTAATTTACCATCTAGACAAACAACATAAGGAAATATACTTAATTAATGAATATAATTTCATCCTTTAATATATTTACACTATAATATCTTATTTCTCTCAAAATGATGAGTATTCAAGATGAAATTTTCATGCTTGAAGCTGTAAAATCAACTTATAATGGATCAAATAATCTGAAAAAGGATTACAAGCTACTCATAATATATTTAATAAAAAAATGAAATTGTTATAACGTTGTAAAATAATAACAAAAATGAGTAAACCTTCATATGAATAAAGAATACATTAATCTTCAAAACTCAATAATAAAATCCATAGTTTAACATAGATAATTACATAAATAAATAACCCTATATTCAAAATAAATCAAATAACCCTAACATTAAAGAAATATTTAATCTCAAATGCTATCTCATACCATTTATCTTAAACCTCCAAATAAAAAAATAACAATCTTCTAAAATAATACTTTACTTTTGACCAAAAGGTTATATATACTTCAACGCAATGAATCATACCAAAAATATCATTAATCATCTTGATAAATAACCATATAATATTATAATATAGAAAACTCCCTAGAATATCATGTATCAGATTTTGATAATAACCAGAAAGGTATTCTTCAACTTAACCATAAATATACTTAAAAATATTACCCTGTCAATGAATCACTTATTAACCATACATATTATTTATATCCCACTATCCAATAAACTATAATTAACATAACATCATGTCATATAATATCCCCAATGGTTATTTAAACCTTAATAGAGTATTCTTCCTAAACCCTATTAAAAGTTTCAAATCACCTCTAAATCTCAGAAGGATTTGATCATATAATATATTTTCCAAAATCAACTTAATATTTATCTATAAAAATATTTAAGTAAAAAAAATTCATATTAACTGGGATATAATGTAGGTCCGTGGTAGGTATTTTACCCTTACATCCCTTCGGTTACGGGTTCAATCCCCAATGCCTTTCTGGATAAGATGAATTTCTAACTGTTATGTGGTTTGTCCTTTTTCTAAAACTATATTAATAAAATTTCTTTAATGTTCCCAAAAATATGATGAACACCCTAAAAAATAACATTAATCATCAAATAAATTTCCAATCTCATTGTTATCTATATGATAATACATATGTTTCCAAATTTTAATAACCCATAATTAACACAAAATCAAAGATCATATAAATCCCAAAGGATATAAATACATTTAAACTTATGTTCATAAAATATAAAATCCTTACTCCTCAAATAATCTTTTACTTCATCATAATTTATACATAAGGGTAACATATAACTTAAACTTCTATTAAGACTCAATAAATGTCTCAAAGGAAATTCCATCACATAAAACCTCATAAGGGATATAAATTCCTTTAAAGTATTCATCAACCTTGGAATTAACCCATGGTGGAACTTAAAAATATTTTACTATCCTTATCTTAATTATAATCTTACTGTCTTTGGGGGATGCCCTCAAATTCTGTCTCATGGTTATTCTTCCTAATCTATATTTTCCTAAATCTAGTTCCCATGGTTTCTACCAAACTTCCTCTAATACCAAGTTTAAATACCCTACCCCAAATATCCCAGAGTAAGTGGTTACTCTATTACATTGGCATAATATTGAAGTGATAAAATCCCAAATGATCAATTACATTAGTTGTAACATCCCCAAAATCTATCACTCTCTCACGTGGCTATAAAGGGTTAGTTACGAGACCTCAAGCACACCTCCCCATACACTAGATTCTTCATACAAGCAGAAGAGGTGTGAAATTTATAATGGAGAGACTGTACCCCATGGTATGAAGTGTCATAGTAATGGAAACAAGTCATAAATAAACAAAAATAATCTGTGTAAATACATTGCAAAAGACAATAATAAAGTCCAACTAAATAATCCAATAAATAGATAAAAAATAATGTAACGATGTAATGGAATATAACTAAATATTATATTAGAACAAAAATTAAAGAAAAGTATACTCAAATAAAAGACTCAAATTCCCGATTCCTAATCCCCACATAGGTCCCATCTCCCAAATCTACCACAACAACAAAAAAGAAACCAACAATAAGGTCATTTTCCCTTGTCCAAACCTGTATCTATGAAATCTACTTGGGTTCCAAACAATGGACCAAATAAGGTGTGAGAATAAATTAGTAGGTTGACACAATCGTTTCTAAAAAAACTAGTATGATAATAATTGTATGAAATAAAGTACTAAGTAGGTGTATTAATTAATTTAAAAAAATAATAAAAAACAACAAGAACTGATTTTAGAGCCATTATGGAATATCTCATAGCATGTATTATGACCATCCCAACCACAACCATATATAAAATGTAAAATAACCTGCTTTAGTGCCATGACATAATATCCTTGAGCATGCCTTACGACCTTTCCAACCATGACCATATATTCATGGTATAGTCACAACAGTAAATCAATATGGAAAAAATCCCTATATGAATTTTAGCATTTTGGGTCAATGCCTTATAAGAATTATAGCATGATACTAGTCATATCTTACTCTCTATAATCATTACAACATGGTACTGGGATATGCTTACTCAAAATCAGAATTACATCATATAAGTGTGGAAGTTTTGAGGCCGAGCCTGATATATAATCATTACAACATGTAACACAATTCCTATTATATAGCATGGATATCACAATATCAAATCAAAATTATCAATCATTAATTTTTTTGAAGTGACATTCTTTTTTCATAATCCACTATCAATTTAATTCATAATTTATTAATAATTATATCAGTAAGAAATAATCCACAATTTAAGGATTCTATAACAGGAAATCACCCATGGTCACATGTCATTCTAAACATACATTAATCCATTATCCAATTCAATTATATTCAAATGGTTTCTCACCCAATGGGTATCTATAATCTAGGATAAAATCCAAATTAAAACAACAGAATTCAAGGAATTATCCCATTTAATATTTATTCAATTTTGGTGCACATTTTTTTTGTGCAATCACAATATTACATAAAATTAGAAATTATCATACCATAGGGTTAAGATTTAAGCCCCCTAACTTTAATCGACAATATGACAACACATCCAATGGAAAACCCCCATGAGGAAGAAAGTGAATATGATTGAAAACTGGTTCCTATATAAAAACTGATCATGAACAAAACCAACAACACAATCAACCAAATGATTTCACCACAATGGTTGGAGAACCAAAGGGAAGAAAGAAGAAACCTAACCAAAGGATATTATATGCGATTGAAGACATAAAGGGAATGTTTGGGAGGGTGGTTGGAAATCAAAAATCACCTAGAGAATCCCCTAGGGTCAATAGGAGAGGATCTATATTGAAATAGAATGAATTTTATCCATATAGTAGGTTTAAAAAGGCAGGTTAGGAACTTACACAGTGTGTAATATGGTTACATGTTGTGTAAATGTTTTTAATGGAATTCTCCAAAATACCCATTACCTAAGATTTAATTAATTTAAACCCTTGAATAATTACATGATGTGTAATCCCTTTACAATGTGTTTAAATGTTCTACAGTTTATTTTCAGCCTATTTTTTTAAACAACACACACCCACATTAAAGATTCTCAACTTATAAGATACCATGAAACACTAAAACCATTAATTATTAGACTCCAATAATTCAAACGAGTATAGATACCTAAAAATTAAGTCATTTTCTCTAACATTGGATCTCCTTATATAAACAATACTCAACTACTAAGGATAAAATTAAAAACATAGAGAGAGGCATACCTGAAAAAATACGGGTTCTAACAACCTCCCCACCTTTTAACAGCTCATCACTGAGCTTATAAAAGTGTTACTGAAAGGTATCAATGAATTAGGATGGCCACTGTGTTTTCATATAAAACTCTTTCTCCCAGGTCTCCTCCTGAACTCACACATGCTGCCACTTCACTCAAACCAACAGTATACTATGACCCTAAATATATTTCTCACTACGATCAACAACCCCTATCGTATGCTCATTAAAGGATGAATCAAAACAAATATAGAAATATACTATTTATATCATATGGGAAGGTTCTAGATGATATCTTCATAGTTGAGACTTGTGGAACATGTCGTCCATGTAACTGTAGCACTGTGAAAGGTCTAAATTGTATTCCATTAGACCAACCCTTGCCACTATTTCAAATGGAATGACAAAATTGGGTGCTAAATTCCTTGTGACCTAATATATATTTTTCCCAATCTAGGTGACAAATGAAGAAAAACATGAGGACCAACCTCTAACTCCATAGGTCATCTCTGATGGCTAGCATATGAATTCTTCCTACTCTACACAATCAGGAACCGCTATCTGAAAAACTGAACCAATTCATAACATATCCTTCAAGATACTAGGCCCAACAATTATTGAATCACCTACCTTTATCCAACAAGGAGGAAAAATACATGACTTTACGTTTAAATAATCAAAAGGTTCCATTTGGATCGATGCTTGGTACCTATTATTATACGTAAACTCAGTGAGTTTTATATATTGCTCCCATGAACCAAAAAAATCCAAAACATAGGATCAAAATATATCCTCAAAAAACTGAATAGTGCGCCTAGATTGACCATTAGTCTATGTATGATATGATGTGATTAAAATAACTATTAATCCTAGGAATTTCAGAAGAACCTTCTAGAAAATTGATGTGAAAGGAGGATATTTTTTCTAAAATAATACTCCTTGAAATAACATGCAACTGAACCACCTCATGCACATAATGATTTCCAAAATATTCAACTATGAAGGTTTTCCTTATAGGTAATAAGTTATCTACCTTAGTCATTAGACCCACAAAAACAATTACAACATCATTATTACGGGTCATCCTGGGTGATCCTATCACAAAATCCATCACGAAATCATCCCATTTCCACTTAGGAATGGGTAAAGGTTGTAATATCCTAACTGGATTTTGATGCTTAGCTTTCAAATACTAAAAAGTGAAGCATATAACCATGTATATTTGTAGAAAATTCTTTATTATTGACCACTAGTACTATCTAAAAAGATCACAATACATCTTCTTAAAACTAGGATATACCACCCAACTAAAAGCATGGAACTCCTTCATCAGCTCCTAACACAAGCCTGTAGGAACCCATACTCAGCCACCCGAAAGAAGATAATTTCCACTACCAAGAGACCATCCTAATTGTGTCTCCCCAATATATAATTTTTCTCTCAAAACAAATCCCTTTGGATTAAAAAACTAATCAATATTAATCTGGTCCGAAATAATGGATATAACCGATGTTGAAGCCAACACTACTCACCCCTGTGATTTTTGAACATCCAGATGCCTATCTACAAAGAGTTCAATTATCATCCACTCATCACAAGACATTCATACTTCCTCTATCTTTGTCTTTTAGCTCAAATAGTAGGCAAAAATGGTTTCCTTACCTGGTGTATAAAATAATTCAATGTTGAAAGACTATAGATACTTGACCCACATCCTCCACCGAAGGATAACTTATTATTGAGAAAATATTTACTTGAGGATCCTGTGATCCGTGTATACCACAAGCATCTCACCCATGATATAATATTCCAAATATATTAGGCAAGGTACCACTACTACTAACTCAAGATTTTGATTAGGGTAATTTCTCTCATGCAGTCTCTACTACCGGAATCCATAAGAAACCAAACAATAATAATGAAATAGAACTGTTCCGAGTCCAACTCTAGATGCGTCACAGTACACATTATATGCTTTAACATAGGTAATGAAAGGATAAGATTTGAGGTCAACTTGAATTTCAGATCTTGAAAAGTTATTTCACAAGCATCGTACCAAATAAACACGACCCCTTTCTTGGTGAGCCCAAACGTTGGTGTTTCCGAATAAGAGAAATCTTGGTTAAAACACTGGTAATAAATTTCTCATCCCATAAATCTCCGAATTTAGAAGACATTATTGGGATCTTCCTAGGATACCATAGTTGTGACTTCTTCTAGGTCCACTTAAACTCCTTCCTATGTGAGGGCATCGAACAATAAATACACTTAATTTATCCAGAAACAACATTTAGTTAACTTAGAATAAAGTTGATACTCTCTCAATGTACATAAAATAATGTTGAGTTTTTTGGAATGATCATATTCTAACTGAGATTACACTAAGATATCATCAATGAAAAGACCCAAAAACTGATCCAGAAAAGGATGAAAGATCCTATTCATTATGTCCATGAATACCATAGGTACATTAGTCAACCCAAATGGGGTCACTAAAAATTGATACAAGACAGACCTACTCTTAAAAGAAGTTCAAGGTATGTTTGATGGTCTCAAACTTTACTGGTGGTTTTCTAATCTCAAGTCAATCACCAATAAGAACTTAGTACCTCTTGACTGATCAAAAAGATCATCAATTCATTTATGAGGATACCATTTCTTGGATTTCATCTCATTCATGATATGATAATCCACACAAAAGAACAAAGATCTATCAGACTATTTGGTGAAGAGAACTGGATAACCCTAAAGAGATGTACTAGTCCATATGAGGTCTTTATATTCTAGATCTTAAGAATAAACATTCAACTCTTTAATCTCTACTGGTGCTATTCGATAAGGAGGAATAGAAATAGGCTCTGCTCACTACACCAACTTGATCAAGAAATCTACCTCTCATTCAACAAGTAATTCATATAACTCATTGGGGAAAACATCACGAAAATGGTGTAACATTGGAGGAAAATAGTCCTACTAAATTACACCATTATCTTGTGCAAGCCTAATGGTTTTAGTTATGATGCAATCGAATATTCACTAAATTAGTCCCACACAACCAACCTAAAGATTCCACTCCCCCTGGTGAGAATTACTTCCTCCTTTTGGGGATAAGAAGGTAAATTTCATCCTATAATTTTAGATATGAGATAGATATATAAATAAATAACCCATAGAAATAATCAAGTGAAAGCCTATCATTTCCAGCATGAATGCTTCCCAAAATAAATAGTAACTATCAATATCTAGAGAACATGCCTTGAAATGTTAGATATTCTCTGACCATAATCTCAATGGTGTGTCAATGGTTAAAACACCATCTAATATTTCCATATCAAAGACCAAAGAATTTTCAAAAAGAGAATATAGAAAATAATGTGATGCTCCAGTATCAAACAAAACACATGATAAGGTAGATTATACCTAAATCATGCCTTTTATGGTAGACAGTCCTTCATCCACATTAGAGGAAGTAGTCTTCATAACATGTAACATAATATTACCTATGAACTATGCTCTAGTTTGACTACGCTGAGCTATTTCCCTTGCTTGGTAATGTTTCTCATGCACTGGTGTACCACATCCCTTTCCTCAGCCTGAACAGCCTATGGAATTCCAGCTACAATCATGCCAAGGGGTAGCTGAACCCCTTTCCCATTTCAAGTGCTAGTCCTGATCCTCTGCCACTACTCATCAGTTGAAAGTTTACATATAACCTCTGAAGACAACCCAGTCTACTAAAGAAATGACAATCGACAATGGGGTAAGAACACTACAGGTGCTTGTGACCAAATTTTTCACTCTGATAACATTGGAATGATACACGATCATGAGATGGTATTAGACTACCCTAATTTCTATTACCACTATCGATTTGGTGGAAATTTTCATAGTATTTATTCTTACCACTCGGAGAATAACTTCAATATCACACCCTAAAAAGACACTAACCACTTCTTAGGGCCTCTTTTAGATTTACTTCCATAATGAGTGACCTACTCATCATGTATTCAATTATTCTTAAATGAATTTTTTTTACCTATTCCCATAACTCAAAACAAATATCATCTTAGAAATTTCTTACCATAAATATCTCATCAGTTACCAAAGATGGCACAAAGCACTGAAGTTCAGTAAAATATCCTGCATAGTTTAATACTAACAAACCCTATTGCATCAGATGCATGAACACACAATCTTTTTCATCCCTCAATGTTTCAGGATTGAAATGGTTTAAAAACTTCATCTCAACATGCCTCAAAGATTTATTATCTGGATACTCAGCTTCCTTTAAAAAATCTACCCAATTCTTGGTAGGTCCATGAAGTATATAAAATATAATCTTCACTCTCATATGCGTTGGTCTCTCAAGATGATTGAAGATTTTCTATATGGATTTGATCCAGAATTCAGCTTCTTCGGGTCCCCCTTCCCTAGTAAAAATAGTTTTTTTTCTAAAGCTAAAACCCTCTTCTTAGCTTAGAAATTAGATGAAAAGTACAAAAAATCACCATTTCCCTGGATTCCATGAACTTTAGGATGTTGTTGCGATGCAGAACATCCATTTTCTCCTCAGGAATAATAGGTTGTTTTGGTTCAGTTGTCTTAGAAGAGTTATGGTTTCCACTCTCCTAATGATCAAGTAAAAGATGATGATGAGGAATTTTCTCTTCATGACAAAAAAACACCTTAGAAATCTGGATAACAATAAGGCCAATCTAACATGTGACTGAAATAAAGAACCCAAAAATCATGGTCTATCTAGATATGGATTTCAAGTATTTTTGAATCACATGAAGACTCATTTAATTTATCCAATGAAACAAATATTCCATATTATAGTTCAATAGGAAAGTATATATTACATTAAAAAATAGATATTCACCTATTATGAACAACACATGTCAATATATCCCTATGTTCTTATTTTAATGTGTGTATTCTTAGCTCACATCATACCGGTCCATGAGTACAATCCTCAAGAAATAGTAATATCATAAAACAATAACCTCAAAAAACATGTGAATCACCCAATGTGAAATAGAATCAACTATTTCAAGAAAAAAAACAATACCATCCCTGGGTACTCATATTTCTCTCTTACATGGGTTAGCTACTCCCATTCACAAGATCATTCCCATGTAATGAAACATCCTAGTCTCCTATATAACTTTCCCCAAATAGTAAGGCATAAGAAAAGAAAACATGATCCTATGATACCACTTTATAATGTCCCACAGTCTGACATTCTCTCATGTGGAAAAAGGGGGTTGGTTATGAGACCTCAAGTGTGCCTCCCCATATGCTAGAGGCTACTGAATATCAGTGATAGTGTGAATAGTATAGTTGGAAGACTATACCCCATAGTATGAAGTATCATAGAAGTATATACAATTCATAAATAAATAGAAATAATCAGAGTAAAGGCATTAAAAATGGTAATAATAAACGCCAACTAAATAAACCAATAAAAAGATAAGGAATAATGTAATGACATACTAGAATGTAAATAAATGTCATGATAGAACAACACAAGAAAAGTCTATAAGACTAAAATAAAAGACTCAATGCACTGAGTCTTGAACCCCATGTTAGAATCATCTCCAAACTCCATACCAATAGTTAACATGGATCCAAAAACATGGTCATTTGACTGTTTCGACCGAGGGTGGGAAGACCGATGTGCCCGATGGTCGATCTTACGGAGGGCTTGGTTCCGCTCAATCACTCAGGTTGGGTATATCAGTATTTTTTTCAAAACACCCAAATGTTTTGTATCCAATGATCTGTGGACCTGCTTTCCAAAGGCAGGCGTTCTCCAGGCGATTTGGCCATCAATGCTTAAGAACTCACATTGTTCGAGAGGATGGGAAGTTGGGCTCATCACACACTTTTGGGGGGAATTATTGCAAGTTATGGGACTCTATTATATATTTAATACGTATTCATATGTTCATGAATCTTTGGTTTATCCCCAATCATAGTATCCACGGATTACCCCTTAGTTTGAAATGATCAACTGAACGCAGGGATGCCAAGTCATTTAAGCCCGAGGTTTACCATCCCTCATTGGGATTAATGACTCTGAGGAGTTTGGACTCATTGAGATGGCATGGGTTTGAAGCCTCATAACTGGGTGCTCAATATTTTATTGTAATACAGGGGGGACAGATAACGACTTGAGCATTTGGATCGACCCTGTGATACGAGCTTCCTACGTATCCTGGTTGGTCGGGGATCAAAGTCCACATAGTTCTGGGATATTAGGGCTTACACGTGGGAGTTGCCTGTTGTTGGGATTGAACCTCAGGAAGGCTTCCTTCGTACCCTATTTAGGAAATAGGGATCAAAACTCACATAGTTCGTTTTGGGGGGCATGATTGGGACTTACACATGGTTAGTGGCCGGAATTTGGATTGAACCTCGGGGAGGCTTCCTACGTAACCTGCTTTGGAGGTAGGGATAAAAACCCACTTAGTTCATTTTGAGGGGAATAATTGGGACTTACACATGGTTAGTGGCCCGAATTGGGATTGATCCTCGGGGAGCCTTCTTACGTACCCTGCTTAAGAGAAAGGGATCAAAACCCCCGTAGTTTGTTTTGAGGGGCATGATTGGGACTTACACATGGTTAATGGACCAAATTGGGATTGAACCTCGAGGAGGCTTCCTACGTACCCTACTTAGGAGACAGGGATCAAAACCCACATAGTTCATTTTGAGGGTTGTCATTGTGCAGATGCAGTGACCATCACAAATCTCTAAGCCCACTTGATTCATGCTCGGTGTGAGAAACAATAGAATGGAACAAACTTGGCAAGGCTCACACATTCTCCCTATTGAGGTAAGGGGAGGAAGAAGATGAGAAGAGGAGAAGGCCGGGACCACTGGACACTCCTCCCTGATGTTGGAGGAAGGTAAGAGTCATGCATCGTAGCAATGAAACCTCTATGATGAGAGAGGAAGGTCCATTGGATTCCAGTGAGGATGGTGTGGGGATTTCTCCTGGAGGGATGCCTAGCCACTCCCAGGAGAAGGGAGAAGTGCTCACCACTGGCGCTTGTCAAAAGGAAATGTGAGCGGGGTCCCTCAATCCTGGTAAGTGGAGAGGCACAAAGGGTACTCCTGGGCTCGGACCCTGCACTACCATGGAAATGTAAACCCAGGAATGCTTTGGGAATCCTCTCAAGAGCCAGGGAAAACACTTTGTCCCCACCTTATATGGGTATGTGAACTCAAAGTGGCGCGCTGATGCGCCTGAAGGTTTTATCATACGGGTCCCGTGGATTCCGTAGAGGCCTTGGTTCAGGGCTGATGAATAGGTAAATGAAGGGATTGCGAAGGATCGGGACAGATTGGAAGGGTTTTATCTGGCTCAGGGAATGGGGACACTGAAGGAGTTGGCAGGCAGTATGGGTGAATGAGGAGTGGCTCCCTTCACGTAGGGGGGTGCTACACTGTTGGAGTGGCTGCCCGCGTACCAGAGTGGTACATGGACTGATTATCATCCCACGTACCACGGCAGTATGCGTCTTCGGGTTCGGCCCGTGTACAAGGTTGGTATGCGGTGGAGTCTGCGTGAGCAACAACAGCCAGGGGCGTCGCCAGTCAGGGGTTCACCAGTCAGGGCATCGCCTGCATAAGAGGGTGTTATGTAGTGCATCAGATTGAAAAAGGGGTATAAACTCCATGGTCAGTGGGGAGTACATCCGAGGAGGGGCCATGGATCACAGTTTTTATTTTAAGTTTGCAGTTCACAAATTAGATATGTGTTTTTCGGTTCCTTATCAATTCGTTTCCAGTTTTATACCTGTTCTGGTTCGTGAATTAGTACTTCACTTTTCGTGAAATCCTATGCTCCTTCCTTCAGAATCTTTTTTTGATAAGTCGAACTCCAAACCTTCTCGTCGATGGATTCCGATCAATCGATCCCCCGATCTCCGAATCCTTCTAATAGCATCTGATCGATACATTTCTTCTCCCCCTCGATGTCCTTTTATAGAGGGGGGAAAGAGATGTATCTATGGTCATGCGACACCTTTTGTGGAGGCCCATGACCGAAAACGTAGTTTACGGATGACTTGGTCAACCATCAACTCGTAGGGGGTCCTTTAATGCACCTCATCTGCGAACCAAATCGGTGCTTTGCGGCCGTGCTGGGCTCCGCCTCTCCTCCAAGAATGAAAAAGCATGCGGTCTGGGTCGGTTTTCATGTTTCGCGGCTAGGGAAGTTCATGATGGTGGACCAGTCTGGCGCCCGTCCTACTTCGCGCCCGCGGAGGGGTTCCCTCCTCCATTTTGAGAACGACTCTAGTCCGCGGAGGGGGTGCTTGCTGTACCAACCATGTACCATCAATGTTGGACCAGTACGTATACCGGTCAGTTATTTTCTAAACTTGAGAATTATCCATATTTTTGTTCAATTATTTGAGTAAAATTGGGTAGAATCCTTTCTCAAATTAAGGGGGGGGGGATTCCCATTTTCCTTTGTGGATTTTTCAGGGGCCTAAAAATGCCCCCCATCAGAATGGGGTCCGATCAAAATGAAGAGGAGGCTATTCCAATGTAGAGTGGTCCTAAAACTTGTATAGTTTGTGGTAGAGGAGTGGACCCGGTAGGGGACCATGCCTATAAATAAGGGGTCCCTTACCCTTGTCTTTTACCAGATCCCTCGTGAAAATGGAGCACTGGCTCTTTGTCTACACGCGTCTTCTCCTTCACGAAACTCCTCGTCCACGAACCAGCTTCCATTTCCATAAACTTTTCCTCATTCACGCTTGCCTTAACGCATGGACCAATCTCCCCACCACGAACTAAAACATTTAATCAATTAAATAGTAAGTCACGAAGGGCTGCATAGGAAATCGCTACGCAGTTTTGGATGGTCCACAGATCGGAAATCTTCCAGACTTTTAAAATATTTTATGTTTTTCAACTTAAACATTTAAATTCAGAATTGAGATTCCATGGGGAAACCTGGTTCATGGATTTCTAGCAAACGCTCCGTGGGCCAGAGTATCGCAGACTTCTTCAGCGTAGGACTAGTTCACGGGATGCAGTTGTCACGAACCACCTTTTGAGGCCTGCCTGCAAATTTTGTCATGAAGGATCTTTGAGAGAGTCCTTTTTCAAATAAGTGGTAATTTTGTCCAGATTTTATTATTCTAGACTAACCATTTTCCTGGGTTCCATGATGCAGGGAGAAAATTTGGTTCCTCCTCGACCCGCACCCAACCCTTCTACCGAGAATCTTCCAATTGGTCCAGTGAGACATCTAACTATGATCCATAGAGCTGAGAGCATCGAAGACGACCCTAGCCAACCCATCATTCCCGACAATGGTGTTTTGAAGGACTTTATCTCTACCGATCTTCTGGGATATCCATTATCAAATCGTCTTCCGCATTATGGTTTTAGCCTTCAATATGACATCCCCATACCCCTTGTCTTCTCAGGTATTCCATCCCCTTGTTTGGAAGCATCACTGAAGTGCGATCAAGTGAACCTCACCCAGTAAGGAGATATGATCTCTGATTTTGATCTGAAAGACACTTTTATTTTGAGAGGCTCCGTTTGGGCTCAAAGTGATTGGTACACTTAGGACTTCTCTCATAAGGCCGTCCTCAAGAGTTACCTCTCCTTGATCAACCTTGCTCGAGTGGATCCTAATGTGGGATGGATTTCCATGTGGGATCTTCGGTCTGATGGGATTTTCTCAAATGACAGGGCCTAGGATTTCTTGGTCCATTATCATTGTCAGGAATTTCCTGAGTCATTGGAAGCGGTAAATCTGTACTCTATAGTGTGGGCTTCCCAGTTTTCTGTTTACTCACTATCTTGGATCCTGCCTAACTTTCTCAGTCAATGGCATTCAAGCACTAAAATTTCCACCTCGCCCATGGTGAAGTTAGTATTAATTTATGGGACATCTACCAACTAGGAGGGATTTTGACCACTAGTGAGATCTATAATGACTTTCTGCCCAATCTTGACGCATGGAACAGTGTTGAACGGGTGCCTTCATTGGCGAGGGACCTACTGGTTATGGTGGAGTGGTCACTGGGTCAGCCCTTTCATGCCCTCTCTCTTATTCCCTATAGCACCTCTATAGGGTTATTTCTGAAGGCCACCGGTCCGGTGCCAAAGGTCAAGCACCACAGGACTCACCCTTCTCAATAATCACGAACTATCCCAGGTTCCTACTGGGTAGTTCTAGAGGCGGGTGACTATCTTTCATAGGGTTATGAGGTGCTCCCCAGTGTGCCGCCTATGCTCATGCTGGTAGGTCTTTTCAACATTTTTTTGAGTGGGTGGCTATTCCCATCTCGGTATAACAACCTAGGTGCCAGGGCATGCACCTTAATGATGGAAGCTGAGCTGGAGGGGGGCTGCCCGGTGAATCTGGCCATGCCCACTTTGGCTTGTATTTACGAATTACTAAGACACATACAGGAGGGTGGGTCACCCTATCGTCTGAGTGGGCCATTTCAATTATTATATGGTTGGGTAGATGATCATTTCTGTTTTCATGAGCATCATCATAACATAGTCATTCCACTTGCTACTCTTTGGCCTACCCTGCTCGATATAGCTGGAGTTTGTCTAAATTCCCTCAGCTCTGATGAAGTTGTCAAGATTCTGAGTGACTTTTCTTAGTTCACTTTAACTCCCTTCCCCACTCCTTTAGGTGTCATGGTTGATGTCCGTAGATGGAAATTAGAAGAGTTTTCTTACATGATTTCACTACGGGGTGTATTTTTATCTGCACGGATTAATGGGGTTTATCTGTGTGATTTGTACACCCCATATCGTTTTTTATCGACAGTTTGGATGGATGCAACTCTAGTTTTCCCTTCTACATCCTCGGGCCCGAGGACTGCATCTGGCCATTCTCCGTAAATGGTGGTTCATGTTGATGTAGGAGGGATTTGGAACAAGTAATCCCTTTCCTGACATAGGAGTGTCTGCTAACCTATCATTGGAGTATGTGATAATGTGGATAGAGAATTATCCAGATGGGATCCTGGGGAAGGCTGTCCAGTAATTTCCCAAATCGAGGGTTATTGCGGCTATTGTGCTTACCGCACCTTTCTCATCGACTTTGAGGGAGGACTGATTGATGGCTCGTAGGTCGAAGAGGCTCAAGTGATCTTCCTCTTCCAACCCCTCTGTGGCTGAAGTTCAGAAAGATCCAACCCTTTTGGATGTTAATGAGGATGAACTCATGACTTCGGGCCCCCGTTATGTAATTCCTGAAGCTCCACCGGTCGATACTAGACTTACCAGCTCAACTCCCAAGCTTGAACCACGACTAGAAGCTTTTGACCCTCCAGTATTGGAACCATCTTTTAGTGTACACATGTCTGCACTGACAGCAATGATAGACTTCATTCTTGTGTTATCTAGTGAGGATACCAAAGACCCTCATGTCATGGCAGACCGCTGAGTTGTGTGAAGGTGGGCGTGGCCCTGTATATATGATATTGTTTCCGAAACTCCTATGGTTGAGATGGAGACTAAAATTGAAGACCTTAGGCAACTCTTCCTAGGTTTGGGGTCAGGTGGATTCGACTATCGACAACTTCATTTTCTCGCCTTCCAGGTTGTCATTTCCCGTGGGGAGGTTGCTTATAGTAAACACAAACTTGCTCACCTCACTTCCTCTCATTGCGGGACCGAGCTTTTGAGGAAGCTATGATGAAGCTCCATCAACTGATAGCACAAGAGGTGAGCTCTCAAGATCAGGCGACCACCCTATCTACCGAGCTGCATGAATGCGAAGCTCGAGCAGTGATGCTGAGGGATCAGTTGTCATCTTTGAGTGGTGACCTTGAAGCTACCAGGAAAGGGATCAACGGTCTCCAAATGACGGTGAGGCATACTTGTTCGGTTGCTGAAGTTGAGGCCAAGGAGAAGGCTGTGTTGGAGAAAACTTGCAATAACCTTTGCCACATGGTTGGTGATCTGATGGAGAGAGTGAGCAAGGCTCCTTTGTGATTTCCAGAGCTATTTCTGTACACTCTATTTTACCTCTTTTATTTCTGCGAAGGAGAGACTCTGACTTGTAGACGTCCTCCCTTTTTGTCCAAATGGAATACAATCTACTGTCAATCATTCCTTGCTGTAAAATTTGATTGTTACTGGAATGACTATTGTATAAATAAAAATTCACTGAATCAGAATTAATCATATTTCAGGAAAATGATAAAATTGAAACGAGCTCTAATTTTTTCCTGGACCATGGGATCCAGCGAGCATAGTTTGACTATTTCTAGGGTTTTGTAAAAAAACCCTAAAAACTTTTTTTCATTTCTGTCAATACCCCAATTTTTCCTGGGCCCATTTGGTGTGGACCCAGTGGGTATGGCTTGCCTTTTTCTTAGGTCACCCTTTTCGGGTTTTCGGCCTAATGGGCTTTACGCCTCTTTTTGTTAGCAGTTTAAAGTCCCACCGACCAGACTATCATTACTGATGTTTTAGGACTAATATATTTGACCAGATATGGTGGGGAGAGGGCCCTGACAAGGTTTGGTTGATTAAAAGATGTCTCAACACCTTTTAGATGAATGTGGGGGGAACATTTTTAGATTTGAACAACATGTAGGGAATGTCCCAAGGCATGGGAGCCATATCGGCGTGCAGAGGTAGGAAAAGCATCGCCAAAGGAATACTTGCCTTTGTTAGACATGCCAAGGGGAGATAAATATGCAGAGCCGCTGAGGGAATGGTATGAATAGTCATGAAAAGGTTTCCTTAAGTTAATGATTGTCCATTTATGATGTCCTGAGGACATCATGGAAGTCCAGATTATGGAATCCACCATGGGTGGCTTGCAGAATTATGAAAACCACCAGGGGTGGCTCGGAAAAGGTATATAATGTCAAAAAGGGTTTTGGAACATCTTTATTAATCAAGAGTGTGGAAGAAGGGTCCCTATCATATGAATTTAGCTAGCATGAAGGATGGATGGATCTTGGCGTAGCTTAAAGTCATGCAGTTGGGATATTCCTTAAAATGTAACAACTTCACCTAGTTCTCGGTAATATCATCAGAGACGTTACACCATATTCAGTCAGGGTTTTTAAAGAGGTTGGTAAACTGCAGTTTAGAGGGTTTCCGAATCCCAGAATGGATATGGGGGCTTAGAGGCCAAGAGGCATACAGATAGAAGTATTGCCTAAGGAAATGTTTCCTTTGGTAGACGGGCCAGGGGCGATCAATATGCAGAGCTGCTAAAGGCATGATATATATAGTCATGAAAAGGAATCCTTAGGTTAATAATTGTATTCTCTTGATAGATTAGAAAATTAAGGGAAGTTGAGATTCAGGACCACCAGGGGTGGCTCATGAGAGTTTGTATTTTTATAATTACAGAGTATGGTTTATGAAAATAGGGTGCCTCGATACAAGAGAAAAATATAGGCTAAACTTTTCAGGAAGGGGTGAAGTCATCCCTTCTCATGATGGTGTGAGATGGTGATTTGTGCAGGTCTGGCCCGTGCAATGAGGGACATAGGAAAGCCTCCATTCCTGACTGAATCCATGATAGGTTTGACTGTGTTGTTTAACTTCATGCGTTGAGGATGGCTTCCATGCAGTTTAACATCATGCAGTGAGGACGACTTCCGTGTAGTTTAACATTATGCGGTGAGGACAGCTACCGTGAAGTTTAACATCATGCGGTGAGGACATAGGGCATTATAATTATTTGATATTGTGACATTTATTGTCATGTAGTAAGAACGTATGAGAATTTTAAAGTCCGTGCAGTTTAGCATCATGCGGTGAGGACGAGGAGCATTTTGATAGATACTGTGTAGTTTAACGTCATGCAGTGGGGATAGGGGGCATTTAGATATTCCTTGAAAATGATTGTAGTCGGAGGAATTTCCCTGGATGTTTAAGGCTCGGTCCTTTTAGCTTCATGCCAAGTGGAAAAGACATGCTTCGTGCATTTTTAGCATCATGCGGTAAGGATGTTGTCGCAAAGGCCACTCTTGATTAGAATGTAACTAGGCTTGAATATCTCGACATGTACAAGACATGGAGAGGGATTGATGGTGTAAATCCTGGTCCTGGGGCTTCTTGTATCAGGAGAAATGATATGGGGGCTCTAAGACCAGTAAGCTTACAGAGCTAGGAAGAGTATTGCCAGATGAAATCATACCTTTGTTAGATGGGCCATGGGTGATCAATATGTCGAGCTGCTGAGGGCATGGTATGAATAGTCATGAAAATTTGTCCATGGGTCGATGAATATCCACTTCCTATGTCCATGAATGATTATGAGGATGCGCGATTATCCAAGCTTCGAAGACTGTCATTTGGTAAGGAAATATCTGGACATGTCGTGGATGTTCATCCCTGGTTGCTGTTAAAGATCGGGTATTTCCCTGCGCTGATTTATCGTGTTCATGGGGTGTACCTTTACTCCATGCAATTTAATGTCATGCGGTAAGGACCAAGTACTCTTAGTTTAATGTTCATAGAGTTCGGACAATTGGGTGACTATTTCTATAATCACCCGGAGGGAAATTGAGTTAGGATGCTCTTGTATACTCTGAATAATTGTGATGGAATGAGGGTGTAAACTTTAACTCTAGGGTTTCCCAGATCAGGAGATATGGTGTGGGGATCTATGGCTGGTAAGCGTACGGAGATAGGAAGAGTATCTCCTGAGGAAATATTTCCTTTATTAGATGGGCCAGGGAATATCAATATACAGAGTCGCTGAGGGCATGGTATTCATAGTCATACAAAGGTGTCCACGGGTTGATAACTTTCCACTTACGATGGCCATTGGTGGTTATGAAGATTCGGGATTTCTAATGGCACAGAGTTCAGCATATGGGGATAATGATGTTCAAGCATACACGAAACATCTTCACCGCAATTTCCAGTTGAGTCAAAGTATCCTAGACCTATCTTGATGTCTGTAGATGAAGATCTTCATGTGAACCACGAGCAGATACATAGGCTAACCAGGTAGGGATGCCCTGGAAACATTTGTATGTGAGAGGGGAATGAACTTTTAAAACACTGCTCCATAAATTTTTGGATCGGGAGATATGATATGGGGGCTCTGAGGCCAGTAAGCGTACGGAGATATGAAGAGTATTGCCTGAAGAAATATTGCCTTTGGAATACGTTCCAGGTGCTATCAATATACAGAGATGCTGAGGGAATGGTATAGAAAGTCATACAAAGGTGTCCACAGGTCGATAAATTTCCACTTCTGATGGCCATTTGCGGTTATGAAGATCCAAAATTATCCGGGACACAGAGTCTGATGTATGGAGAGGATGCATCCAAATGTGTAAGGAGTATTCTCATATCATTTTGTCGTATATCTTGGGTGGGTCGCGACGAAGTCCGTGTGGTTTAACTTCGTGTGGTGAGGACAAAGTCCGTGTAGTTTTAACGTCGTGCAGTGAGGATGAAGTCCGTGTAGTTTTAACGTCGTGCGGTGAGGATGAAGATGAACTGTCGTGAAAAGGGGATTCTGTGTATTTTAACATCATGTGGTCAGGACGAGGGGTATATATACCTGTGTTTTCTTTTATCTTTAGCTAGGCTAGAAGATAAGATCTCAGTGTCACTACGTATCCTGCGAGGGAAAAAATCAAGCCACACGTAGTTATTTTGAGGAATACACCCCGTGCAGGTCTGGTCTGTATGGGGGAAAGGGGTAATTTTTTCTTATCCATGTAGTTTAACGTTGTACGGTAAAGATGAGGAATACACCCCATCCAGGTCTGGTCCATACACGGGTAAAGGGGGTATTTTTAGCTTCATTTTCGGTGCCTGGGATAGGGTGAGGAATTATGGCATCACTACATATCCTGCAAAGGCAGGAATCAAGCCATACGTAGTTCTCTGAAAGGGATACACCCCGTGCAGGGTTGGTCCATACACGAGGGAAAGGGGAATTTTTAATCTTCATTCGGGGGTGGCTGAGCAAGGATAGGGGACCCTGGAGTCTCTATGTATCCTACAAAGTCAGGAATCAAGCCATACATAGTTCTCTGATACATGTAGTTTAACGTCGTGCGGTGAGGATGAAAGACTCTTAGTTTAGGGTCATAGATTTTGGACCATCGGGGCTTGGTAGTTTAACATCCTGCAGCTCGGACGATAGGCACTTAGCAGTTTAACGTCTTGCAGCTCGGATGATAACTACTTTTGGTTATGCAAAATAATTCTTCAGAAATATCACATTCATACGAGCTGTATTGAACTTCCTATCCATGGATATCAGTGCATATGCTCCATTGGATTAGACCTTGTGTATAACATATGGCCCCTCCCACTTGCGCTCCAACTTTGGAGGTTTCTTTCCGGGTATCATTGGGGTCCGGAGGGCCAACACCAATTCTCCTTCCATGAAAGACCGAAGATGAACCTTTTTATTGAAGGATCACGTAATCCAGTTCCAATATACTTCCAGATGGTGGAAAGTGTGCAACTGCTTCTCATATAGCTGTTCCAATTCACCGAGCTATTTTTCTGATTTCTCATCTTTGGATAACTGATCACAAATGGCAACA
Source organism: Viscum album (assembly GCA_963277665.1). NCBI lineage: Eukaryota > Viridiplantae > Streptophyta > Magnoliopsida > Santalales > Viscaceae > Viscum > Viscum album. Next base: position 561,419,399 of record OY728140.1, on the reverse strand, counting down.
TGGAGCGAGGGCAATTGGAGCTCAATGGGAAGGGCCACTTCTGTTCTGTATACTAATGAGTACGGAGTAGCCCGAGTAGTAGTGTAGATTGTGGTTCGATAAGCCCACAATGCATGAAAGAGTTTATCCGACCATGATTTCTTGTCTTTTTCCACCATTTTATAAATAATGTTGGATAGGGTCTTATTGAAAGCCTCTATCTATCCATTGGTCGTTGCATTGTAGCGGGATGCGTGGTTAGACTTAATACCATATTCTCAGTACAGTTTCTCTAATTCAGCAGAGCAGAAGTTGGTGCCATTATTTGTCAGTATGGTAGGAGGGACGCCAAATCTGGTGATGATAGTGGCTTTCACAAAGCCTACAATGATTCTTGGCCCGAATTCCTTGATGGGTACATCTTCTTCCCATTTGGAAAATATGTAGGTTGCTGTGAAGTTATACTTCAATTATTTGGTCGTGGCGGGTGGATATGGTCCCATGACGTCCATTCCTCAGATGGAAAATGGCCAGGAGTACTTGTCTTGATGAAGTAACTCCGGGGGTTGGTGAATGAAGTTGGCATGAATTTGGTAGGAGTTTCATTTTGCGGTAACGTGCTCGCAATCTCATGCCATAGTGGGCCAATAGTGCCCAAGCCTTCGAACCTGATGGGAAAGCTTAGACCCCAATTGATGTGCTCCACATACTCCAGCATGTACTTCATTTATGACAACAACAGTTTCTTCTCCATCAATGTATCTGAGGAGGACTCTGTCGAGGCCTTGTTTGTAGAGGACCTCTTTCTGACCCGTGCCGCCATATAAGACAAAGTTGATTTCCCTTCTCCGTATTTTCTCTCGTTCAGCCCTATCTAGTGGAATTTCTCCCCTTTGAAGGTAGTTTTCAATGGGATTCATCCATCCAGTGGAAGGAGTATATGGATCAGGGATAGGACTGACTTCGTTGATTCTTCCGTCATAGTATGAACAAATGGAAAGAACATTTGACGATGAGAAATACTATTAATTATTTCATCTCTTCCTAGGTCAACTAGGGTTGTGGCCGCATTAGCTAATTCATTGTCCTGGGCATTTAGAGACAGGGGGATATAGGTCAATGCTGGTTCTGTGGAGAATTCTACCATTAACCCTCGGACATGGTCAAACAGGGGAATCATACCCTCTTTTTTAATAGCATAGTTACCATTGACTTGCTTGATAACTAGTTCCGAGTCATCTTATACCTTAAGGTGTTGTACTTGTGCCTGGAGTGCGAGCTCTGGGCCTGCAATGAGGGCCTGATACTCCACCTCATTGTTTGTACATAATTTTGATAGGAGAAATGAATATGGAAAGACTACCTTTTCCGGGGACATGAGTATGATCCCCAAACCCACCTTGTTAAATTTGGGATCCTCCATCCTATTCCCTGTCGGGCTTTGGGATGCGCCATCGAAGTACATTTACCATATTGGGAACTCCTCTTGAACTGAGATAATGTCTTCATTAGGTAACTCGAAGTCCGGTGCGGTGGTCCTTGTCGTGGGGTGCTCTGCCAGAAAATCTAATAATTCCTGGACTTTGATGGATTTTTGAGGCACAAACCGGATGTCAAACTGTTGTAGGAGGACTACCATCGGGATAGGCGCCTGGTCAGCATCGAGTGACTGAGGATGTACTTGAGTGGGTTACTACGCGAGACCAAATGGACTTCATGATGTTGCAGATAATGTCGCAGTTTATGAACTGAGAAGACCAAGGCCAAACAACTCTTCCTGAAGTTTGATTATCGAGTTTCAGCATCGATCATGGTTCGGATGAGGTAATAGAGACTGTTTTCACTGCCGATATCATTTTTCTGTGCGAGGAAGGCTCCCAGTGACCGCTCTAGGGCTGTCACGTATAGGATAGGAAGTCTTCCTTCAATCGGGGCATGAGCACCGGTGGGCTTAAGAGGTACTTCTTTAGGCTTTCGAATGCCTCTTGGAAATCATCTTTCCATTGGTACGTAACCCCCTTTTTCATTAAACTGGTGAAGGGAAAACATTTACCCTCCAGGTTAGCTATGAACCACCTAATGTAGGCTAGGTGTCCTTGGAATCCTCTCAACTCGGTGAGATTGCGGGGAGGTGGTAAACCAAGGATAGCCTTTGTCTTTTTAGGGTCGAATTTGATGCCACAATGGCATACGACGAAGCCAAGGAATTTCCATGAGGTAACCCTGAAGGCACATTTGAAGGGGTTCATCTTCAGACTATGTTGTTGAAGCTTGTTGAAGAGATTTTCAAGGTCTGATAGGTGATCTGAGCGTTATCTAGATTTTACCACCAAGTCATCCATGTATCATTCAACGAATATCCCAATGAAATGTTTAAAGATATGATCCATGGTGCATTGATATGTGGCGCCATCATTCTTGAGAATAAAGAGCATGACACTGTAATAGAATACTTCTTGAGGGGCCCTGAAGGTAGTGGATTATTCTTCATCTTGGGCCACCCTGATTTTATTATACCCAGAATAACCATCCATGAAGGAGAGAGACTCATACCCAGCCGTTGAGTTGATTAATAACTGGGTGATTGGGACTGGGAAATCTTCTTTTGGAAAATGCTCATTGAGATCTCTGAAATCGATGCAGACATGGATTTGTCTGTTCTTTTTCTTGACGAGGAAAATGTTGGCTAGCCATATGGGGTATTGGACCTCCAGAATGAAGCCTGCTTTAATAAGATTATCGACATAAACCTCTATTTTGGAAGCATGTGTGGGGCGTGTCCTTCTAGAGTCTTGTTTATAGCCCTGATGGTCTTCTGGAAGACCTAACTGGTGCGTCTCCACTTTAGGGTTGAGTCCTAGAATTTATGTGTAATTTTATGCAAAAAATATCGATGTTGCCTTAGGAAAGAGGTGTATACATTGAGCTCCTTAGGAGACATGGCTGTACAAATGAGAGTGGGCCTCGGGTCTTCCTTGGTACCCAGGTTTATTTCCTCGAGTTCATCCACAGAGGTGGAGATACCTTCCTCAAATGTGGGAGGTGCACCCCTGAGATCTTCCTCCTCTTCTTCCCCTAAATTATCTTCTTCTTGATCCGGTGGGGGGAGAATTCTCAGTACGAGATCTTGGGAGTCTGGAGGCGAGGCATTGTGGGCATCCTCTCTCAAGTATGCACCCCCAAAGTGAGGGTTAGTGGTCATTTATGCACTGCTATGCTTGGGCTTCATGGCTGAAGTCATGAGGATAGATGAGTACGTGTCTGGACTTGAATTCCTACTTTTAACATGGTTTATGGGCAATACATAGTCTTCACTGAGCTGTTTGAGGGGGTCATGAGGAACCATTTCCAGGCCGTTTGGAGCAGGGATCCATTCGATACCATTGATCAAAGGCTTCTTCTTATTTTTCTCATAAAACCTGGCGCCAATATAGTGTGACTCGGAGATCTCAAAAGGGGCCTTGTTATCATGTAATGTTCCACCTTATCCATTAACACAATACTTAATACAATGGTGGTAGGATGAAGGAATGGCCATGTGCTTATAGAGCCACGACCATCCCAGCAGGGCATTAAATATTGTGTTCTACCAGACCACCATGAATTCTTAGTAGGCTAGAAGGCTGCCAAAATGGATTTTTAGCTTGATTTGTCCCATTGGTTTCTGTTCACTCTTGTCATAACCCAACAGAGTTGTGAATGAGGGTATTAAATCGTCCTCACTGTATCCCAACTTATGAAGTGTCCATAGGGGAAGGATGTTAACTCAAGATCTGTTATTAATAAAGAATTTCCAGATCTCAACATAATTTAGTGTACCAGACACATATAATGGTTTGATGTGTCCTTGCATGATGTCATCTTCATTCTGATCGGTGAAAGAAATCATCGCATTGCATTCAGCCGGGCTAGTCTCCGTCTGGTAAATCTCGGCGGCGACTACCTCGGCTTGAAACTCCTAGGGCTGAGCAAGGCCTCTATAAGTGCCTCCATGAGATCTTATGACAAACTCAGGGCATCCAAATTTTATAGTTTGGCTGGTACTAACACCAGCTGCTTAAAGATATCGTATTTTTTCTCCAGTGGCCGACGCTTCTTCTTTGGTTGTAGAGTTTTAACAGGAACATTGGGAGCTAGAGTATGTGACGAGGAGGGACCTGCTGTGGGGTTGGATGTCGATGGTGTTCCCACATTTTGGGGACTCGGCTCGGATGGTCTGTTTGTGTGTACTAGGGGGATAGACACTTGTTTCTCCTCTGATGGGTACCGTAGAATGATGGGTTTTGAGTGGCCGCTTGTGGAGGTAGTGGAATATTCTTTCTCCTGCTGAGTCCGTTGAAGGGCTCTCCCACGGGTTTCCGTGATATTAACGGTTTGGGCTGGGGTAAAACCATAGGGTTGGTTTCGGCCATGACTATGCCTCCCCTGGTATCCATTGCTTCTGCGATTCCTCCTACTAGCCCCTTGTGTTGGGAACTCGGGTTCATAACCATACCCTTCATCAGAGAACGATTCCATTAGATGGATGATGTTGATGGACCCAAATATTAGCTCCTCATCCTGTGACAGGTCAACCTCATCGGTTGTCCTTGATGGTTCCGTTTGGTGGGTCGGTGCCCATGGCGCCAAGTTTGACGGTATAAAATCCGATAGTGTCAGGGCTAACTTCGGCCTCGTTACGGACTACTCCTCATACGCTTGTCTCCTCCCTTTTCGATTATGCCTGGATGACCGGATCATGGAGGGTTTGGAGGATGATATTGTCGGCTGTGCGACATTAGGGGCTGTTGGCCGCAATAATGGATGCTGTAGTTGATCTTGGAGTATGTCCTAAGCTCGATTTATAGTCTTTAGAGTCATCCAATCATCAAATTTCTGCCCCTTCTTGCTGGTGACTTCCTATCACCCCTCTCCTTCGTTAGAGTTGGTGGTAGAAATATACGTCACATGTGCTGGGGGTGGTCCCAGATCGACCTGCCCGGAGTCTACCATCCTTTGCTGGAGGTCTTTGAAGAAGAAGAATTCCTAGATATTCTTCCCCAACATTTGATGATAGGGACAGTAATCTAGCCTATCATCACGACCGACTTCTTCGGGCTTCCTTGGCTCCGAGAGGTGGACTATATTTCTATTCATGGTGGTGATGAAGTATCCACAGACTTGACCATCTTAGAATGAGTATACTTTGTGTCTTCATTCGTCGAACTGGTTCCGCTTCGATCCTCTATGATCATCCCACTTGAGAGGAGCTGTCCGCTGATATACAGGGGGCCCATGAATATTTGGTGGAGGCCGAGGTGGTGGAGCATGCACAGGGGATTTCTTGAGCATGAACGAGGATGCTTTAGCTCTAAATTCTCTCTTTGTAAGAGACTGTGAGGCTATTCGGGACTTCGGATTAGTCCGTTGCAGAGAGTCTTCAATTCTCTGGCCAATGGTAAAGAGATTGCGGAAGCCAGTGGTGCACTCCACTGGTATGGCCGGTGTTCACATATCATCTTGAAGGTTATCGATGCATATGGAGAGCATCTCATCTTGGGGCATTGACATGTTCAGAGAGTAGGCCAGACCCTTCAATCTGGCGATGAAATCTGATACCCTTTCCTTCTTCCTCTATTTTCAATTCATGGGGTCCTTGATCGTTGTTTTAGGCAGCGTTGAGCTGATGTGGAACAGGAACTACTACCGAAGTTCTTCCCAGCTTTTTATTGACTGAGCTGGCATACTCATATACTAGACGAAGGCAGATCCTTGCAAGGTCCGCACAAAGAATATGAGTTTCACTGCTTCTTATTGTTCTGGGGTTCTCATCACAGGGTCACAATAAGAGGTGTAGTAAATCAAATTCTGTTCCGGATCTCTTGATCCATTGAAAATAGGGAACACAGGGCTCCCAAAATTGGGTGGAAGAGGATGTTGCTTACCAAATCTAGTTAGGGATTTCGGTCTGGCTACACCAGAGTGCTTCGACCATCTATTGCTTCCAATCAAGCTCTCAGTGCCTCGATGGTGTTGTCAAGACCCTGGTTTACATCCTGTTGGGCCCTGTTTTGGGCAGGTGTATCCTGAGGCATTGCTTGAGGATCCAGTTCGGCAGGCACCAAGGGTGAATATGCTGTTTGTGACACCTTCGGAGGGTTCAGACGTACTCACTCCGGTTTTTTCCTGAGTGGAGGGAAGTCTTGGTATTCATCCAAATCCATGTTCAGGTAGGTGGAAGGGCCGGGTGCCGCATTGGGCGGGGGCCCTGACCACACTTTGTTTGCCAGGGAAAACCTTGGTCTTTGAGGTGCACTTGTTAGGAGTGCATGGTGTGGCTATTCTGGGGAAGCGCTTTCAATAAGACGGTTCCTCTGGAGTAGCTCGATGTTAAGATTCCTCAATTATTTCATTTCCTCTACCTATTGAGTGAATCTCTCTTCGATCATAAGTGGCTTGCTTTTATTGAGAGAAGGAGGAAGGTTAAGGGTAACCGGTCCATTGTTTTTATCCTTGTTGGAAGCTCATAGGGTAAGAGGAGGAGGGTTAGCTAGAGGGGTAACCATATTTAGGGAGGCCCTCTGGTCTTGAGTGTGCACACCCGATGTTTCGTTGGGAATCATAGCCTAAATGGAACCGTCGTCTCCCAATCCATCCAGATTCGCATCATCTTCGGTGTCACCTGTGGGGTTAACCTCTATGGTGTTGATGGATGCATATCACGGTGTGGAGGAGATGTCATCTTCCCAATAAGAAGAGGATCTCTCGCACCTTTTACTGGTCTTCCCCTTCCTCTCCCGAGATTGATTTTGGACTCTTTGACGAAGGGTGACGCATAGAGTTCTTTGATGCGACCTTAAGGTACACCTTCCTCTTGAAGGGGATGATGATTCAAAGGATGATATAGGGCATAAAACCCCTCTTCTAACTATCTTCCCAAGACGAGAGAATACTAATTCTCATGGGGGAGGTTTTTGTTGAGGTGGTAAAAATGCCCCCATCCCTGAGGGCTGGGGTTGGCTCAGTTCCTTGGACATTGACTCTCTTCCTATTTTTATTGGTCTTACAGGGCATTTTTTGTTAAAAATGCCCCTAGCCCTGTAGACTGTGGTTGACCCTGGATTGTAGTAGTGGCTGCTGCTATTGCTGCCTGCCTGATCTTGCATTCCCCCATTCGGGGGTGAACTGGATATGATGCCGAGTTCAGCTATGAATAAATCCCTTCTGGGGAGGAAAGAAATGACTGATGATTAGCCTCTCTTAGGCAAGAGGCCTGTTGTATGCTTTTGATGGCCTGATTCAAGTGTTCATGAATGACCTATTCCCATCAGGCCTGATGCTTTTGGGACTTACTCAAGGCCTATCTCAGTTGGGTGTGTCACCTTTCTTGAATAGGGACCCCTCTCGATTGTTGTCTTGTCGTGATGACATTGCAAGACATTATGCCAAACGAGTTCTTCTGGGTGGGGAGCGGAGTGAAATGCAGAGCACCAGGTTCTCCCCATCCTCTAATATGGACTCCTGTCGGAGCGTCACCTATGAGGTGGTGCAACTGGTGTAGTGCACAAAGGCAGGCTAACTCAAGGTTTCCTTTACGCCTCTCAGGTCGCGGTTTCCACGCCGGAGGAAGAGCTTCCAGGTCAATGTGATGCAAGAGGTCTCCAATTGTCTTGACATGGTCTACATGCCCATCGTAGGGAAGGAAGATTGATTTCAGCTAGTGTAGGGTTGTCCATATATTAGAGCGGATGACATGCACACATTCTTCTGGAAACTTTCTGGGTATGTCGAATTGAGAGGTGGCCGTGGGCCAAAACATAACTTGTACATCATATTTGGCCAGTTTTTTCCTCAGGTGCAACATGTCAGCATACTCCTCCTCTAGTGATTTCTCTACCTGGTCGGCCCAACTAAGACAGTCACCGATAGTGTGGTCGGAGGAAGTGGGGCTGGTAGGTATTGAATTATCATGTGGATGATTCTGAGGTGGTTTAGAAGATTAACATGGCCCCGAACCATCTCCTGATTTAAGAAGGGTGTAATTGGTGACTAAATAGGAATCTAACTTGCTTGATCCCATACTTCTGAGTGCCTTGGCATATGAGGGCTTTTCTGTGCTCGATTTGGCAGGGGGAGGACCTTCCTGTCGATATGATATGTCACTGCGGGGAGGACCTTTGCAATAAATACCATCATGGTGAAGATGACCAACATGGTTTACCGTTTGATGTGTATTTTGGGGAGGACCTTCAAGACACACTGTGACAAAGAGAGGACCTTCTTGTTGATTGGGGCCACTGCGGGGAGGACATTCGCAATGGAAACTGTTGTGGCGAGGACTACAATCACAACTGCTGCAACGACGAGGACTACCATCACAAGTCCCGCAGGGAGAATGCATGTGGGGTACACCCAGGGGAGGGCCTTTAGAATGTACCTCAATGGGTAGAGGGCCTTCTTTTTTCTTGACCTCTCTATGGGGAGGACCTCCGTTATCAGAGTGGCGAGAAATACCATCGTGATCTGATGCTTGGCTGCGCAGAGTGTCATTGCAACATAACCCCTAGAGATGACCTTCAGGGAAGGCCATGACAAGGGGATGACCTTCTTATTGTGATGAGACATCACTATGGGGAGGGAATCTACAGTTGCGACTACGATAGCGAGGACTACCATCATAATCTGTGGTCCCACTGAATGAAGAGTGTTTTCAGTGTATACCCTAGGGAATACTTTCAGGGTGGACCACAGCAAATGGAGAGACTTATTTCATCTCGATCTTCTAGTCACACAGAGGGATTCCATGACTCGCATCAAAATATTATCTCCCATGATCGATCGTTATATGCTTGTGGGGGAGGCCCCCGCGGGTGCTCTGGGGAGGACCTCCAGAGCTGCTGGTAGCGACATTGTGGGGAGGACCATCGTAACTGCTACCACTTCTCCCATAATATGGTAATGGCTGGGTAGGGTTCTGAGCCTTTGATATGTTCTTAATGGCATTGGGAGCCCCAGATTCCAGTAGAGCGGATTGATGAACCCACTCTTTTTTTTCTGGCTGCCTTTGGCATGTCTGGGGTGCTTTCTTGCAGGCAGTGGGGACTGTCTATTGTTGATAATGACCTTCACCTTTGGGTCCCTTTATAAATGGGTCCCGTGATTCTGCTAGGATATGATAACGAACATCTTGACCTTTAGCAGGGATATATGCTGGCTCTGGAGAATCCACTATGATGGACGGGTGTCCCCGAGTTGGAACAAGTAAAGCAGCTTGATCTGGTTTCTCTTGTATCGCGAAATATGGCCAACAACCCTCTTGGGCAGAAGCATGGATGCAGATCTGCTCTGAGGTGGCTATATTGTCTCTTATATGAGTCACCTCAATTGGGGAGATGGGCTCATGAGCCCGAGTCCTTGCTGTTTCCACTGATGAAACTACATTCTGGCGAGTCTGTAAGATATGATCTGGGATCAATACCTATTATTCCATCATTTCCAGGATATGCAGAGAGACATCTTTGGCTGGAATGGGTATGAAGGCCCATTCTGGTATCAGAGTAGGAATATCCTGATCTGGTCCTCCGATGGTCAGTGGGTACTGACAATTCTCTTGTGTTGGGGTAGGTGAACAAGCCTGCCCCTGTGCTGGGAAATGCCGGTTTATCTCTCCGTTTTCTACCACATCCAGATGCGGAATTTACTTGCATCCGTAGGGAGATGGCCCTGCATATGTTGGTTCCCCATTGTATCTAGTTGGTGGAATTTGTTGGTAGGGATACATTCCCACCTATTAATCACTGCCACATCTGGATGGTAGTCTTTATTGATTGCCACCACATTGGGATGGTAGGCGTCAGGTGCATCTACCAGGAGCTAGTCCGACAGGAAAAGGGTTTCCACCATGTCTGGTTGGTGGGCTTCCTGACCCTGGGCAGGGAGAGGTTCCTGCCGGGTAGGTGCCATCCTGTGTGAGTGATGGGCTTGATGGAGCTCGGTGGGGATGCACACCTGCTCGTATGATGCCTCCACATCTGGATGAAGGACTTTGGAGGAGCGGATAGGTGTATATGCCTACTTGCAATATGTCTCTGTGACTGGGATGTGGAGCTCCTCCTTAGGGACAAGAGTGATGACCGGTCTTTGGTTGTACATTTTCTGCCCTCGTCGGGTGGTCCGAGGGGCTAGAGCTCGGGGAGTGTGGGCCAGGATCCTCATGGAGACATCCTCCTTAGTGTGAGGATATTGAGTTGTAGTGTAATCGTGGAGATGTCTTCTGGCGGGGGCCTTAGAGTGGAACCCATGTTCAGCGGGGATGAAGTCCTCAATGTCGACCTCATCTGCCTCCCTAAGATAAAGTAGGTACGCGTTGTCTTGTTTCGGGGATAGACACTCTAAATGATTTGAGACGGCAACAAGAGATGTCTGGATCTGCTTTCGTGGCCGCTGCTGGGTAGGTGACCGGTGGGTCTTGGTGAATTGGAGGGCGTGCATGGCCACCTCTACCGTCGGGAGAGTACCATTCAAGTGGTACTCTCAGATCAACACATCCGAGACCCAGCATTGAAGACGTTGAGTTGGTGACGGGGTCCTTCATTGGTGGGGATGTCTGGTCATTGAGTTGCTTGAAGTAAGCGTCTGTGAGTTCCTCCGTGATTCCGTTGGATCGAAGGGAGTTTTGATTGGTACGTGTAATATATTTTAACAAATACAAACAACAAACCCATCAAAGCATCATCTCATGATCCCATGCGTAATTAATGAACATTCTTGGCACTCCTTGTGGGTATAAGGGGGAACAATGTGGGATTAGTTTAAATCTGTAATGCTTGGTTAATGATTCACGTCAGGTTCACCATTTTTTTGACTGAGGGTGGGAAGACCGACGCACCCAACGGTCGATCTTATGGAGGGCTTGGTTCTGCTCAATCACTCAGGTCAGGTATATCAGTCTTTGTTTCGAAACTCCCAATGGTTCCATATCCAGCGATCCATGGACCTACTTTCCAAAAGCAGGCGTTCGTCAGGAGATTTGGCCAGTGATGCTTAAGAACTCACATTGGTCAAGAGGATGGGAAGTTAGGCTCATCGTATCCTTTTTTGGGGAATTATTTCCTATTATGGAACTCCCTTATAGATTTAAGACGTATTCATATGTTCGAAAATCTTTGGTTTATTCCCAAGCATAGTATCCACAGATTACCCCTTAGTTGGCAATGATCAACTGAATATAGGGATGCAGATTCATTTAGGCCCAAGGTTTACCATCCCTTATTGGGATTAATGACTCTGAGGAGTTTGGACTCATTGTGATGACACGGGTTTGAAGCCTCATAACTGGGCGCTCTGGAGTTTATTTTCATCTAGGGGGACAGATAACAACTTGAGTGTTTAGATAAAACTCGTGATACGGGCTTCCTACATATCCTGGTTGGTCAGTGATCAAAGTCCACGTAGTTCTGGGAGATTAGGGATTACATGTGAGAGTGTCCTGTTATTGGGATTGAATCTTGGGAGGCTTCCTATGTACCTTGTTTAGGAAACAGAGATCAAAACCCACGTAGTTTGTTTTGAGGGGAATGATTGGAAATTACACATGGTTAGTGGACCAAATTGGGATTGAACCTCAGGGAGTCTTCCTACGTACCATGCTTAGGAGACAGGGATCAAAACCCACATAGTTCATTTTTAGGGGCATAATTGGGACTTACACATGGTTAGTGGCCTGAATTGGGATTGAACCTCGGGGAGGCTTCCTACGTACCCTGCTTAGGAGACATGGATCAAAACCCACGTAGTTTGTTTTGAGGGGAATGATTGGGACTTACATATGATTAGTGGCCTAAATTAGGATTGAACCTCAGAGAGGCTTCCTACGTAACCTTCTTAGGAGACAGGGATCAAAACCCACGAAGTTTGTTTCGAGGGGTGTCGTTGTGAAGACGCCTTGACCATCACAAATCTCTAAGCCCATGTGAGTGATGCTCGATGTGAAAAACAAGAGAATGAAACAGACTTGAAAAGCCTCACACATTATACCTACCGAGGGAAGGGGAGGAAGAAGACGAGCAAAGGAGAAGGCTGGGACCACTGGAATCTCCTTCTCCCTGATGTTGGAGGAAGGTATGAGTCGTGCAGTGGAGCAATGAACCCTCCTTGATGATAGGGGAAGGGCCATTGGATTTTAGCAAGGATGGTGTGGGGATTACTCTTGGATGGATGGCCAGCCACTCCTAGGAGAGGTGAAAAGTGATCACCGCCGACACTTGTCAAAAGGAAACGCGAGCGGGGTCCCTCAATCCTGGGATGTGGAGAGGCACAAAGGGGAATCCCAGGCTCGGACCCTGCACTACTGTGGGAATGTGAACCAAGGAATGCTTCTGGAATCCACTCAAGGTATGGGGAAACCACTTTGTTCTTGCCTGCCATGGGTATGTGAACTCAAAGTGGTGCACTGATGTGCTTGAAGGTTTTATCATATGGGTCTAGTGGCTTCGGTAGAGGCCTTGGCTCAGGGCTGATGAATAGGTCAATTAAGGGATTGCGAAGGATCGAGCCAGATTGGAAGGGTTTTATCTGGCTTGGAGAATGGGAATACCGAAAGAGTTAGCAGGCTATATGGGTGCATGAGGAGTGGAGCCCTTTGTGTAAGGGTGTGATACATGGATGGAGCAGCCTCCTATATACCAGGGTGGTACATGGACTGATAGGCATCCCGAGTACTAGGGCAGTAAGCAGCTTTGAGTTTGGCCCGCGTACCAGGTTGGTACACAGTGTAGTCCACGTGAATAATGGCGGTCAGGGGCATCGTCAGTTGGGGGTTCACCAGTCAATGCTTCACCTGCATAAAAGGGTGATACACGTTGCGTCAGATTGAAAAAGGGGCATAAACTCCCTGGTCCACGGGGAGTACATCTACGGAGGGGCCATGGCTCACGATTTTTACGTTAAGTTTGCGGTTCACTAATTTGTTATGTATTTTTCAGTTCCTTATCAATTCATTTCTAGTTTTATACCTATTCTAGTTCACGAATTGGAACTTCAATATTTATGAAATCCTAAGCTCCTTCCTCTGAATCCTTCCTTTAGAAGTCAATCTCCAAACCTTCTCGCCGATGGAGTCCGATTAATCGATCCCTCGATCTCTGAATCCTTCTACCTGAATCTGATGGATCCCTTTCTTCTCCTCCTAGATGTGCTTTTTTAGAGGGGTAAAGAGATGTATATGTGGTAATGCAACACCTTTTGTGGAAGATGATGATCGAAAACCCGGTTTATGTATGACTTGGTCAATCCGCAAATCACAGGGGGTCATTGAATGCACCTCATCCGCAAACCAAATCGGTGCTTTGTGGCCGCGCAGGGCTCTGCCTCTATTCTGAAAATGACAACGCATGTGGTCTAGGATGATTGGCACGTTTCGTGGCACGGGCGGTTCATGATGGTGGACTGGCCTGGCGCCCGTCCGACTTCATTCCCACAGAGGGGTTCCCACCTCCGTTTAGTGAATGACGATGGTCAATGGAGGGGGCGGCTCACTGCACCGGCCGCATACCATCAATGTTAGACCGGTACATGAACTGGTTAGTCCTTTTCCAATCTTGAGTATTCTCCATATTTTTTTTTCAATTATTTGAGGGAAATTGGGTAGAATCCTTTCTCAAATTAAGGGGGGGGGGGATTCCCATTCTTCTTTGTGATTTTTTCAGGACCCTACATTGAATCTATCCAAAACTGCATCAACGAAATCTTCTCGGTTCCAAATGGCTTATGGGATAGGGTGTTAGTATAACTTAGTAGGTCAATACCACCATGTACAAACAAAAATAGTCTAATAATAAATGTATGAAATAAAGTGATACATATGTTTATTAATTAATTCAATAATTAATAGAACACAAAAATAATATACTTAAGTGCCTTGCTAAAATATCTATGAAAATGTCTTACAAACATGTTAACCACAATAATATAACCAAGCTAAAATAACCTCCTTCGGTGACATTACAGAATATATCTGAGCATGTGTAATGACCATGCCAACCACCACCATATAACAATGGTATAGTCACAACAAACAATTAATCTGTGTCAAATCCCTATCAGCATTACAACATTCTATGTTAAATCCCTATAAGTATTACCTCATGGGAATAGGCATAACCCTCTCTATATATTAATTATATCATGAAACTCTTTTAATCCTACTAAATATTTTCATTAAAATATATAAGTGTGCATGTTCTAAGGACGATCTCGATATATAAGCATTACATCATGAAACACAATTCCTGTCATATAGCATGGATATCAAAATATCACATCACAATTATCAATGGTTAATTATGTGAATTACTATTCTTATTTCATTATCCACTTGAAATTTAATTCAAAATTGATTAAAAATTATATAAATAATAAATAAACCATAATTTGTGGATTCTATAAAAATAAATCGCCCTAGGTCACATGTATTTCTAAACATACATTAAGCCATTAGAAAATTAAATTATATTCAAAGGTTTTATCACCCAATGAGTATCCATAACCAAGGTTAGAATCCAATTAAAAAAATAAAATTTCAAGGAATAATACAATTTTTTATTTATTCAATTTGGATGCACATTTTTTTCATAATCAAAATATTGTATAATCATAGAAATTATCAAACCATAGGGTTAATATTTTGATCCCCAACATTTAACTAACGGTCAAAAAATTCCTCTAATGTCTAACAACCATGAGGATGATGGTTTGGGATGATAGAAACGTTGTTCCTAGGTCAAAAATAATGAAGATAAAAACCAAAAATGAAATATGCCAAATAATTTCACCGCCACGGTTGGAGAAGCAAAGGAAAGAAAGAAGAAACCCAACCAAAGGAACTTACCTGAGATTGAAGAAACAAAAATAATGTCTGGAAGGGAGTTTGGAACTTCAAAATCTCATAGATAATTACCTAGGGTCATGAGTAGAATAGAATCAATAAAATAGAATGAATTTCATCCCCATAAAAAGTTCAAAATAGAAGGTTAGGCATTTAAACGGACTGCAATGTGGTTATGCATCATGTAAGTGTTTTTAATGGAATATGATGAAAAACCCATCACCTAAAATTTAATTTATTAGAACCTCAAACAATTACACAATGTGTAATCCATTTACATGGTGTGTAAAAGTTATATAGTTGTTTTTTATCTGATTTTCATTATTAAAAAACCTAAATTCCCTTTAAAACTTCTCAACTTACCAAGAACCCATGAAACACTTCACCCATTAATTCCTAGATTCTAATAATTCAAACAAGTATACATTCCAAAACATTATATCATTTTCTCTAAAATAAGTCTCCCAGTATCTAAACAAGACTCGACCACCAAGGATAAAATGATAAACATAGAGAGAGGTATACCTAAAAAATGAAGGGATCATACATTGGTACCCTTGGTAAATTAGATATATACGTTCATACCATAAAATATAAAACATAGTGAATGTTAATATTCTACATCCTTGAACTCAATCAAGGAATCCTTCTTCATGTCCTAGTGAAAAGAAAAATAATAAAGGGTGATCTTAAATGCTCCGTAATGGTTTTATTTAGTGAAATGTATCATGAGAAAACAAATCATAATTAGTTTGACTAGGTAAATAACTAAAAACACATGCCACTTAATGAGTACATTGATAATGAGTAATTATATATTTAATAAATAAGGATCAAATCATTCCATATAACTAATCACATGTTCTTGTGTAAGTCCTTGAAATTTATTTTCTTAAATAAAATACTTATTTACCTAATTGACACCTTATTTTTTGTACTAGACCTTGTGTGGGTGAAGGCCTGAGGGTTTTAAGATTCTAGAAGAGGTTTATGTGAATTTTTTTCAATGTTTATGAAAAAATGGGTAGTTTTGTTGTGGACTGCATGTCTAAGCTATAGGGGTTAAGGAAAAAACACATTGGTCAGTTATATATGGCAATGGTGATGGTAGATTTATTTTTCACCACATCCATTATCATTGAGTGATGTTCAAGAGGACTGGGAACAAACATCATAATATGTCTCTGTATGAGTTACAAACAAATGGATGGTCTTCTTTCTTCACTATTGGGGAGTTATGGATTTAATGATACATTTTTTAATTTAAATAAGGTAATCCTTTCATATTTATTAAAAACTTTTAAGAAGGGTTTTACCATAAAGACCATACCTCGATGATTCCTACCAAATACAAATTTTTCTCTTCTCAATCAAAGGATGGTTTGAGAACACATAAACACTTTAGAAAAAACCCTCACCATTATTCTCAACCCATGGAGAAATAGTTCCACATGGTAGTACAATGGTGCTTGATACCCTCCATTCCACAAAACATACCTATGATAATTATTGGTCTTGATCCACACCACATCAATAGGCCCTGAACTATAGAGGTTCCTCCCATAGAACCCCCAACACCATAGTGCTTTGCCTATATTGTGGTGGTTGTTTTCCAGAAGAGTACCATAAAACATCCCACTTTCCTTTATGGTGGTGAAAACCATTTTATTGTGGTGGATTCACCCCATTACCGTGGTTATCTTCTTATAGTGCTTACCTATGCTATGGTGTACTATCTTATGCCATTTTGTGGTTTCCAAAACATCCCTATTTTGTAGCCTCTGGTTTGGCCTCTAAAATTTCCCAATGTTTGAGGTTTTTTCAGGTAACATACCTCAGGTCATAATTGGATCTACCCAAAGTCTTGTTTCTCTTTTACATACCCTATTTCACATAACATGTTGGGTTGGGACTGATTTTTAGAGACCTTTTCATGAGATCATTTTTTAGTTGGTGTTAAAATGTGTTATGTGTAATGAAACACTCATCAAACCTTTCCACAGATGCAGACACATTTGGTTGGAAGTTCCTTACCTATTGGGCTCTTTTTTACACATGTATTCATATTATGATATTTATTTTAGTATATTTGATAATGTTCTTAATTTTAATCACAAGTGGGTATGTGTATCCTGTGAGATGTGTTGGGATATTTTATTCCATGAATGATACTAGAGTGCCTTGTTATCATGTTTGATTATGATCACATGCTGTAATGGGTGCTACTATATTCTCATGATGATATACTATGCCTGAAATGTATGCTTCACCCTATATGTGTGTTACCATTCCTTGGTGGTTGTTATTATTACTTGAAACATTTGGAGCATCATGACATGTTCATCCCATAGAGGGAGAGTGTCCTTGACTTTCGATGGTGATAATGAGTGACCTGAGCATGTGATGTGGATATGAGGTAGCCATGTATATTGTATTAACTATACAATCGAGGTATCCATAAATTTTTTTGAGTAACATGAACTTGAGTAGCCTTGTCAATAAATAAAGGAATATGGACTCCTATACATACATGATGGTTAGATAATGATGGATATAATTCTCACATAACTCCATGAAAACATAGTATATGGGTTAGTTTTATTATTACTGACATATTCTTTTATCCATCTAGCATGGATCTGGTGTAGGTATTACTAGAAGTTTATGGTGTCTTAGTCAGTGAAATATCATTCTATTTTAGATTTTATATTTATGTTTTTATTAATTTATTATTATTGTGGCCTACACCTATTATACATGATCACTATAGGTTAAGGATTCATTGGCAGTGTCTTACTGAGTCTTTTACTCACATGTTACTCAGGAATTTTGGCGAGCTTGTAAATTTCATGAGATATCTAGTGAATGGTAAGGGTTCTATGGTAGAAGGATGAGAAAAGGTGTATATAGGTGGTTTCAGAATAGGAAAGACTCTAGATAAATATTATATTATTTATTTATTTATTTTCTTCTTATATTAAAGGCAAGATACTTTAGAAGCTACTTTTATTACATGACATGCATGTAATCCTTTTAGTTTTCATATGATTACTCATATTATTTATTCATGATTTTATAATGAACCTATGTCATGATTCATAGGGAATAGTATCACCAATAATAGACACAAACCCTCATTTCTAGTTGGTAGTCTATTGCATGAGAAGGCCTGAATGAGGACATGTGGCACTGTAGCTCGGACATGGTGTATTGGTTCATGATGTTATTATGTGGAATCAGAGTATCAGAACTCACTAACATGCTTTTTCTATTTTGGGACATAGTATATTGGATATATGATGGTTTTGAATTAGTAAATGGAGCTATTAAAGTTCATGTATAGTATGTTATAATGGACTTATTAACTTCCATAAAGATGGGAAATTATGTATTTATTTTACTTTGAATTAAAATTTACCTTGGGTGATGCACATTATATTGATATGTGTACCAACCAAAAAATTTATTAATTAAATTTACTTATTAAATTAGTGAAAAACTTATTAATAAATGATGTTATAGAAAACATATGTACAAATTTGGCTATTTTGAAAAGTTATACAGTCTATAAAGTTTAAAATTCAACTAAGAATCACAACCATTAGTAATATATCAATTTAAAAGTGATCATATGACTAGTATATATAAAGGGTTATGATAAAATCCAATTGAAATAGGTAGAATAATCGATGAAAACAAATATTAGGATCAGAACCCATAAATCCAATTTATCATTTTTTCAAGGGATACAACATCATGGAGATTTTCCCTTGACTAATCCCAAGACAAGACTCAATAAATAAATTAAGAGTGAAACCATTTATGAGAGATGTTGAAGATCATCAAGATCATGAACCAAACCATGTATGCTGAACCACCCCAAGAAAATTTCACCATCTCCTACTTTATCTATGGCATCTCACTTTTTATTAGATAATCTTTTCATTAAATGGTACAAACAAAGGATCATTTAAAGTTTAGTTTCTTTAAAAAAGGTACATAATATATGAAAAATTAGAAAATTATTCTAATACACATGAAAGGATTATTAAAAGCTTCATCCTAATTATATTTACTATATCTCATAATCTAGGGACATACATAAAAGGAAAGGGTGAGTATAAGGCCTAGTAAGGGGAAAGCAATGGAAACAATTTAAATGTGATCATGAGGAAAACTAATAAGAACATGAGAAAAATAATTGTGGAAGGATAAAGAGAATATAAGGAATACAATAATAAAAATAAAATGAATCGTAATAGGTGAATGAGGCTACAACATTTATATAAGACATTCATAAAAATATCACCATGGTTTTTCACTGAGGTGTCATAAACATTACCAAGGTTATTCACCATGGTATTATAAAACATGTCATATCTAGATATTAAATTCCTTAACAAATGCAATGGAGTGTAATTAAAGAATAAAATTTACCTGTATTAATTAATTTTACCCAAATAGATCATAATAAAACATTTCATAAATAACACATGGAGATGAAAAGAAACGAGTTTCGTATCCAAATCATGGAATTTTAAAAAGTATTTAAAGACAAGATTATTATGTCATTTTTAACCCACCGAAAAGAAGTGAAGGTTTCATGTATGTAAATAATGGAATAAAATAAATCTATTTAAAATATTTTTTAATGACCATAGAAAATAAATATGTTTGGGTATTAAAAAAAATAGATTTTTGAGGAGAAGATATAACTTTTGAGAAGTAAAGTGTGCAGCATAACAAGTGTAAAACATGGTTTTAGAGTAGGGTAAAAAGATAGGGGATGGGGTTATACCATTTATAAAACATAATTTTTCAGTTATTAAATTAATAGAAAAGGAAATAAGAGATATTTTCCATAACATTCATAAGATATATACAAAAAGAGGTTCTTGAAAAGAAGAGAAAAGACAGATATTTCCCTTACCTTAAAGAGTTACTCTTAAAACTTGAGGATTGGAACCTTGGGGACTTAAGAACACCTTATGAGGACTCCTTGGGAGGTAAAAATACCATATATTCATGTATTATGGATTTTGAGTGAATAGAAATGGAGAAATTGGTGTTTATTTATAGAAAAAGTGGAGGCAATTTTCATTAATTTACAAATATAGGCCTTGGAATCCTAGGTTGTGGAAAATGAAAAACCATGGTATTACCCATGGTTTTGGAATCTCGGTTCATATTTTATGTTATTTCATTCTTATTTATTTAACCATTATTTTATATTACTTATTTTTTTCTGGAAAAGTAATGTTTCCCCCAAAAAAAGTTTTTAATTTTAATGTTTCCATTTTAGACTTTGGAAAGTAAAATATAGGTTTGAAAATTGATTAAAATATATTGAAATACTAGATATTAGTAAATTAAAATATTTTAAGTCGTTTATTTTGGTTCATTAGTTATTATATCATTATGAGATAATTATGATGTCGTTAAATAAACCAAAAAACTCAAACTATATTTTAATTATTCATGAAAAAATAAAGTATTTTAGAAAAATCTATAAAATTTACCCTATATTATTTTCTATATGATGATTTAAAATATGTTATTTATTTTATTAGAATAATTCTATAAAAATTATAATTCTAACTTTAAAATTTAAATATCCTTATTTATAAAAAATAATATTAGATTGAAAATGCATAATAAGATTTCTAATACTTAGGAAAAAATTATTTTGTTATTTATAATTTAACAAGAGTGTTTTTATCATAATATTTCATAAAAATAATTATTATTCATTATATATTAGTTTATTATAAATATTTAAACCTTTTTTAAAGTAGAATTTCTTTTCTAAAAATAAATCTATTAAATTAAATAAAAAATTTATTATGAAAAACTATTCTTAAAACAGAATTGATGGAAAAAAGTTTTATATTTAAAATGGAATTACACTTTATGTAACTAATGTCTTTACACATAACCCATTATGAAAGATGCTTACAACCTAAGGGTAAGATTTCCGGTGGTGATATATTCATGGGGTGAATCCTCTAACATCACTGAAGTGGGAATTTCCATTAACTTGAACTTCTCCCGTAGGTGATTTCATTATAGCTTCACTTGTTAAATCTTGGCTTGGGATTGGTCAAGGTTGAACCCTAGTGATTCTACCTACCCAACAAAAAATCCAACAAAAGGGACTCATATGGAATGAATCTACTGGTTGAGGCTGTCATTTCTTCTTTCAACATTAATTATTCTTTATCATTTCTACTTATAAATCATAACATACAAATTATTTCCAATTGTAAAGTTCCCCATGGTCATAATGACCAATAGTCATATAATGGAAAAATCATGATAATTAAATTTCAATTTATACTAACTTAATTAATGAAGAGATATAGTTTAGTTGAATATAAAATAACATATAACAAAATTTATCAAGAAACAAATTTCATTCAAAAAGTCTCAATTGTTATATTCTGCCCCCCACTTAAGAAATCTCAACCCCAAAATTATAATACAACATCTAATTTGATAAAAGGTGTGGGTGCTTTTAACTTTTTTTCTCTTCTTATTCCCATATCACTTCTTCATATTGATGGTTCCTCTATATCACTTTGAAGAGGTGTTTAGTATTTTAGCGTAAAACATTGTCTCCATGGTCTAAGATCTCCACCGGCTGCTTCTCATAAGAGAGGTTATATTATAATTGTACCACCTCAAGATTGAATACATGTGAAGGGTCACATTTATACTTCCTCAAAAGAGATACATTGAATGAATCATGAAATTTATCTATATTTGGTGGAAGTGAAAAATGATAGGCCACTGCTCCTATGTGATCAAGGATTTCATAAGGGCCAAGGTACTTGGGGATAAGCTTCCCTTTCTTTTTAAACCATATTACTCTCTTCCATGGTGATATTTGAAGGAACACTTTATCTCCAAAACCAAAATCCAAGTCCCTTCAATGGTTTTTATCATTTTTATTCTTCCAAATATGATCATACATTATGTTCTGTTGTATAGAATGAACCTTTTTGGGCATATCTTACACAAGATCAGGACCAAGAAGCTTTATCTTACAACCATCATCCAAAAAAGTAGGATTTCTACATTTCTTCCCATATAATGTTTCATAGGGTGACATTTGAATAATCTAATGGAAGCTATTGTTGTATTAGAACTCAACTAATGCGAGATATTGATCCCAGCCACCATTAAATTCCATCGAGCATGTTCTCAGTATTTCATCAAGTGTCTGAATAGTCCTCTTAGATTGGACATCATTTTTGGGATGATATATTGTACTAAAATTCAATTCAACATTCAAATATTCTTGAATACTTCTCCAAAATTTTGATCTAATCCTTGGAACATGATTAGGAATGATATAAATTGTAACTCCTTGAAACCTCACCACTTCCTTTACGTATATCTTTGTATGTTGGTCAAGAGATAAATCTTCCCAAATAGTGATGAGTTGGGAAGTCTCAGTGAGACGATCCACTATAAACTATATCTCATTGTTTCCTTTGCATGTTCTTGGTAGACCAGTAAAAATATCTATAGTGATATTTTTCAACTTCCATGTTAGTATAAGCATTAGTTTCAATTCCCCTTTAAAAATTTGTCACTCTGAGTTCACTTGTTGACACACTAGGAACCGTATAGTGTAGTATACAATCTCCCTTTCCATGTTATCCCACCGATAATGATCACAGTTGTCCCTATGCATTTTAGTGATTTAAGGATGTATAGAGAATATAGAGCTATGAGTTTCAACCATAATATCATTATTTATTTTTGAATAATGGAACACATAGAATTTTACAAAAATCCAGTACACCTTCTTGATCAATATTGATCTTAAATAGATTCCCTTTTTTCATAGCCTCTATCTTCTTCTATAAAAAATGATATTATCTTTGATATTTCATGATCTTATTTAGTAATGATGGTTTAAAAACCATTTGGAATAGTTTTGATGATGTACCATTCCTCATGATTCCCATGTACAACCTTACTAGGTCCTTAATCAATAGATATCCTTGAATCCACATCATTTCCAAAACAATAAGTTCTTTCTTACTTAATGCATCAAAATCATTGTTTTCTCTTCAGGGGTGATAATTAATTGAATGATAATAGTCTCTAAGAAGTTCCAACCATCTTATCTATCTCATGTTAAATAACATTTTCATGAAAATAAACTTAAAACTCTTGTGGTCTATGTATATATCACATTTCTCCACATAAAAATAGTGCCACCATATTTTTAGAGACAAAACTACAATAGTTTTCTCCGGGTTATGTATAGAATAATTATGCTCATGAGGATTCAATTATCAAGATGCATAAGAAATTACAATTTCATTTTTCATGAGGGTTCACCCAATCCCTTTCATATATGCATCGCTAAAAATAGCAAATCCTTATCGGATAGAGGGTAGAGTTAAAATCGGTACAGTAACTAATATCTTATTCAGCTCATGGAAACGTTATTCACACTCCTTTATCCATAGAAATTATCCTCTTTTTGAGATAACTTGGTTAGTGGATTAGAATGTTGTCAATTTTTTCCCAAACCTCTTATAATATCCTGCTAAACCAATGAAACTATGAGTCTTTGTTATAGTTATAGGATGATTCCACTCTTACAAAACCTTTATCATGGAAGGGTCAATTGAGATTCCTTCATCGGTTATAATGTTACCTAAGAAAGAAAATTTTTAACCAAAATTCACATTTCCTTAACATTCCAAATGAACTATTCTTCTTCTTCAGAGTTTGAAATATAACTCTTAGATAATCCTCATTCTCCTCATGAATTTTTGAATATATAATAATATCATCAATAAAACTATTAAAAATTTATCATGGTTTTCCTTAAAGGAACTATTCATCAAATACATAAATATAACTGGTGCATATTTCAAGCTATCAAGAATAAAAAAACTCCAAATGACCATATCTTGATCAGAAGGTAGTCCCACGAATATATTCTTTCTTCACCCTTAATTGATGACAACAAGATCCAAGATTAATCTTGGATAATAATTTTGCTTTGTGAATATGGTCAAATAATTCATCAATCCTTGGAAGAGGGTACCTTTTCCTCACTGTGATCCCATTAAGTTCCCTATAATCAATTCATAACCATGTTGATCCATCCTTTATCTTCACAAAATAGAACTAGTTCTCCCCAAAGAGACACACTTGGTCAGTTGAACCCCTTATCCAAATGATATTGGTTTTATTTATTTAATTCCTCTAACTCCACATTTTCTATTCAATACGAGGTCTTTGATATCATCTTAGATCTATGAATGGGTCAAATAGATAACTCAACCTATCTTTATTAGGCAGGTCTAGGTAACTCCTATAGAAATATGTCAATTATTCTTGAATTATGGGAATATTCTATATTTTTATAAGTTAATTTTTTTCTTCATCATCACCGATCATTTCCATAATTAAGGATATGGGAGGTTCTTTTAGACAAAGCTCAAGATAGGATATATCTCCTTGGAAAACAACCGTTGGTTGTCCATTAAATACTACTTTGATTTTATTTCTTCGATATTTGGTTTTAATATTATAAATTGAAAGTTAGTACATCCCTAGTAGAGTGTTGAATTCCAGTATGGGGATGAAAACTATATTTGGGATGATATTGTGCTAGCAAAAGTGAATACTAGAGTTTATATACACTATTGATTCTTTGATAATACCACATCAAGTCTTGAATGATGACTCTACTTTAAGAAGTTTAGGGATTAATTCAATATTATTTTAAAACATGGGGGAAATAAAGGAATATATAAAACATGAATCAAATAAACTACTTTCTTGAATGGAGAAAACAATGAGTGTACTTTCTACCATATAATTCAAATCTTCAACTTCACATGTTGGGATAGAAAAATACCAACCCTTCTCTTTTTGCTTATTCTGAGGTTGAGGGAGATTCCCCACCAATATCATATGATTTAAAAAATGGTTGGAAAACTTCCCAAGCTATCCAAATTCATATAATTGGAATTATGGATGGGTTTGTGCCATATTCCCTTTATTATAGTGTTGATAAGTTGAGACTTTACCTCACTATAATAGTTCCAAACAATATAGCCATCTCTACAACACTTGTAACATTTTCCGCTCCTGAGAAAGCTAGTCCATGAATGCTTCTTCCCAAATTTTTTGTTTGTGAGACAATTTACTTGATTTCCTCCTCTTCTATGATAAAAGTTCCTCCCAAAACATGGATATATTGATCTATTATTTTCATTCAATCTATGGGACCACTATGTCTCTATTAACTCTAGTTCAACTTTCATAACACTCCACACTATCTCCTCATAGTTTACATATCTCAATTGAATATATTATTTCATAGATGTGGTCTAATTCCATTTAATAATATATCAACCTCTCCATTACAAAACATGAAAAATATATATGTGTAATAATATTCTTGTAACGTCCAACTCTTAGCCTCTCAAAAATACATTTTCCTTCTGTTATAGCTCTAAAAATCCTTTCTCCATTTTTTTCACATTTAACGGGGGGATATTTTTTCAAAATAGATCCCTTGAAATATTCCAATTATATAAATTTAATCTCCATTCTTGGATTTTGGTT
This sequence comes from Viscum album, assembly GCA_963277665.1. Classification (NCBI taxonomy): domain Eukaryota; kingdom Viridiplantae; phylum Streptophyta; class Magnoliopsida; order Santalales; family Viscaceae; genus Viscum; species Viscum album. The sequence goes on along the minus strand of OY728140.1, from coordinate 561,393,952 downwards.
TTTAATCAATTTCCACCACTGATTAACTTCTCCCTCTAAGCGATACACAACCAAGGTGACTTTTTCTTGTTTTGAATAACAGAGTACATAAAAGGTCTTTCCTATAGAGATTATCCATTTTGTATCAATCAATAGGTAGATGGATCCACTAAAATAAGGAGGTATTTGATGCATGAAGGACTAAATTGATAGTTTTTACCTTTTAGGTGAATCTAGTCCCTTAGCTTGATTCAAGTCATTGTTCATAACTTGAGTTAGTTTATTCTTCATTCCCATGAAGTTTTACATTCTAGATTCCATCAGAGGGTCATTAGTTTATGGTCTGTTATGGTCACAATTTATGCAGTTTCCCCTTATTTCCCATCATTTTATAAAAAAAGAAAACCTTAGTGATAAATATTTTTCATTTAATAATCTTATAATTATATATGAATTTATATATCTTAAAACATAGTTCGTAAATTTTATTTAACAATAATTACATTATCTATAAATACTTCACAATGGTTCATAAAAATCTTGTGATTAAAAAAAATATCTTCTAGGGGTGTCAAAACAGGAGGGAGGAAAGGCCCATTTCCATTCACCAGTTATCATTTGAGTCTAGATCAAAGTGTTGTTTTCAGGTTTTAAATTTATATAGATCAGTATTGGAGCCACTTCAACTTGTTTGTATCCATCCAGAGATTTATTTTCATGAAAAACACTTACTTAATACTTTACCGAAATAAGAGGATGTTTTACTATATTTAAAATTTTATAACGGATTATACATAAAATTTTAAAATAAAAATTTGTAAAAATAATTAAATCATCCCTAGATACCATGTATGACATCCCATATTTTATTACATAAGCTTTTCATTTACATGGTACAAATAGATGATCCTTTAAATTTTAGTTTCTTGGAAAAAGGTACATAAAACATAAAAATGAAAACATTATTATAATGAAATTCAAAGGATTAATAAAAGGTTAATCATAAGTATATTTACTTCATCTCATAAGATGGAGAAAAAAATCAAAGGAAAGGGTGAGCACAAGGCCCAATAAATGAAAAGAAAGGGAAATTGTTTATATACGATCTTGAGAAGAGTCAATAAGAACCTGAGGAATATCATTATGAAATGAGAAAGAGAAAATGAGGCATAAAATAATCAAAATAACATGAATAATAACATGGAAATTTGGCTACAACATTTAAATGAGACATTCATAAGCATATCATTTTGTTTTTTCACTAAGGTGTCAAAAGAATTACCAAGATTATTCACCAAGGCATCGTAAAACATGTCATCTATAGAGATTAAAATTTTTACCCTATAAGTTAGAGAACTATCTGGGTGAAAAATTCATATGTATTAATTAATCTAATCCACATAGATTATATTAAAAAATTTCATAAATAACTCATGTAGAATAAAATAAATGGGATTTTTATCAAAATCACGATATTTAGAAAGGTGCTTAAAGACAAGATTATTATAACATTTATAACCCATGGAAATGAAGTGAGGGTTGTATGTATGTTAATAAAAGAATAAAATAAATATTTTTTACATCTTGGTGAATAACCCGAGAAAATAAATATTTTTGGGTATTCAAAAAAATAAAATAAAAGGGAATTTCTTGAGGAGAAGAGAGAATTTTTGAGAAGTAGAATCAGAAACATAACATGTATAAAATGTGGTTTTAAAAAAGTTAAAAAAAGAAGGTACATGGTTATACCATTGATAAAACATAATTTTATAGTGAGGGAATGAATAAAAATGAAATACGAGATAATGACCATAACATTCTGAATAAATATACAAAACGAGGTTCTAAAAACAAAGAGAAAAGAAAGATATTTCCCTTACCTTAAAGAGTTACTCCTAAAACATGTGGATTAAAACCTTGGGGGATTCAAAACACCTTGGTTAGACTTTATTATATATAAAATTACCAAATATTCGTGTATAATGGAGAGGTAGTGAAAGGAAATGGAGAAATTGGTGGGTATTTATATTAAAAGTGGAGGATTTGTTTCTTAATTTCCAAATATTGGATTTGGAAACCTAGGTTGTAGAAAATGAAAAACCATGGGCTTGACCACAGAATTTGCCCATTTTTTGGAAACCTGGGTAATATTTTATGTTATTTTAATCCAAAATAGTTAAACATAATTTTATATCACTTATTTTCTCATGTAAAAGTAATGTTTCCCCAAAAATAATTTTTTTATAGTCAAAGCTTTCATTTTAAAATTTTGGAATGTAAAATACAAGTTTGGAAACTGATTAAACTCTATTTAGATAATTGATATTATAAAAATTACATATTTGAAGTTGTTTATCATGGTTAATTATTTATTAAATCAATATGATATAGTCATTATGTCATTAAACATACCAAAAAATTCGAACTGTATTTTCACTATTCATAAAAAAATAAAGTATTTTAGAAAGTTATCATAAAATCACCCGAACCTAATTTTGATGTGAATATTTAAAATATGTTATTTATTTTCTGAGAATAATTCTATAAATAGGGGAATTATAACTTTTAAATGTAAAATAATTTATCTATTAAAAATAATAGTGGATTGAATACGTATAGTAAAATTTATGACACTTGAAATTAAAATAAAATTATTTTATCATTTATGTTCAAATAAGAGTTTTTATCATAATCTTTAATTAAAATATGTACTATTAATAATATATTATTTTATTATAAATATTTATCTCTTTTATGTAAGGTAAAATTTCTATCCAAAAAACAAATTTATCAAATTCTATAAAAATTTTATTAAAAAAACAATTTTTGAAACTAAATTTTTGGAAAAATAATTTTATATATACAATAGAATTAAAATTTATCTAAACAAGGACTCAAAACATACACCCTTACAAAACATATATATAAACCAAGGGCAATGTGTGCGATGATGATATATTCATGGGGCGACTCAACTAACATCGCCTGAGTGGTAATTTCTACTAATTTGAACTTCTCCCAACGATGATTTCATTCTAACTTCACTTGTTGATGGTCAGATTAGGCTTGGTCAAGGGAAAACCATAATGAAACTACCTCCCTCCCAAACTAAAGAATGTGGTTCATATGGAAATACTGTACAGTTTGAGTCCATAATTTCTTCTTTCTACATTAATTCTTCTTCATCATTTCTATTTATAAATTATGACATAAAAATTATTACTAAGAGTAAAGTTTCCAACAATAATTATGACCAATATTCATATAACTATTGAATATTCATAGTAATATTTCAATTTATACTCACTTGATTAATAAAGAGATTCTGTTTTGTTGTGTACAAAATAATATAACACACATTTTTTCGGGAAACAAATTTTATTAAAAAAGTATGAGTCGTTACATTACCATTAGATAATTTTCTAGTGTAATAGAGGGTTGGGTATATAGATGCTAACAATATGAATTTTTGTATTTTTATTTTTTTAATTAAATAATGAATATATATTTATATATTTATTTATTATTACTTTAAAATTATTAAATAATATGTTTTATAAGATTTGATTTCAATGTGATTAAACACAAATTGTATTTATGGGGAATATATAGTTTTAATCAATTTTTCTTAATTAATTAAATAATTTTTCAAATAAATGATATTTTAATAAAATATGATTATTAAATAATATGTATTTAAAATAATTGATAATATATTTTTATGAAGTCAAAAATAATTTTTATAATGTTTAGAAAACAATTACTGTAAAAAAATATGCATTTTTTAATAATTGATTATTTTTAATTTAAAAGTATAAATTAACATACTTATTGAATTATTTGGATAAAATAAATATTATTTTTGAAATTATCACATTGAAATCATCCATCATTTATTTTTATCATTTTCTGAGATAGTTTAATTTTTGTGTCAAAATTAAATACGGTATAAATATATGGTGCATATTATGACATTATAATGACCCAAAAGTGATGTAATATATTCCATAAAAGGTATCCAGGAGAAAAAGAAAATTTAAAATTTAAAATATTTTTTTTATTTTTTTGATTAATTTTATGAATCATTAATGAATCCTCCAAAATTTATTTTATATTTTATAGTTTTAAAATCAATTCATTAAAAACATAACTAACTTACACATCACCAAGGGTATTATTTTAAAGATCTAGGTTCATAAAAATTTATAATAATTAAAACCACTCCAATTTGAAAGAAACAATGGGTAAAAACAATGAGATAGTTTTTGGTTTTGATAACATTATCACATAGAGTCCAAATCCCAAGTTTGGAAATTTATAAAGAACACTCATCTATTTTTCTATATAAACCCACCAAAACACCCATTTTCCATCACCAAAAACTCTGAGATCCCAAAATTAATCCCACTTTATATCCCTTTAAAGGTTCCCCCATGCTCAATAATATTTTACTAAGCTTTTAGAAGCACCATCTCAAGGATAGTGATCCTTTCATTCTCCTCTTTATTCAAGCACATCCTTTAGATATGCCTTTTGTTTTCCATTTATTCATGTTAGGACATATTCTCAAACATCCCTATTATTTACCTTATGATATCAATGTTTTTAGATACTAATTTAAATCTTGTTAATACCTCTCATTATCCTTTATGTACCCTCATTATACTACGGAAATTATCCTATGATTTTTCATCCCAAACATTTGTGTAGTGAATACTAGTACCTGTTTCTGCTCAATGATATTCACCTAGATGTACCTAGAATTAATTTATCAGGGAATTTAATGTATGTTTTCTACAATAATTAATCACATGATTAAATGTGATGAAATATTTTTTTATTTGGAATGATTTATCTGCACACTTGAGCATGAACCTATTATGATGGGTGCACATAGATAGTGCTCAAATGCATTGGGAAACATTTTAATTTCATGAGACTTCATTTATTTGATTAGAGAGTAAACCTAATCCATTGGTAGAAATTTATAGACTTGTGATTTTGTCTTTATATACGTCCTTAACTTATGTTTATGACATGATTTATGTTGTTTCCATATTCTCATGCTGCGTTTATGATATCATGTTATATTAGGCCTTTTTGTTGAATATTATGATTATCACCTCTCTTATATTACCTTAATATTCATCTTATCTAAAATTTATTTTTTTATGTTATAATATTATTTTTTATTACATTATTGGGCTTTATATATCACCTCCTTCTTATGTCCATCCCTAAGTTATCCCATGTAGCTTTAAAAGAATGATGAATTTTTATGATGATGTTAAGGAATCTTTCAATAAATGTTTTTATATACGTGTTTCAAGTTGATGTTTTATATAGATAATTTCAAAAAATAATCTAGGATTTATGATATTTTATGATATTTTATGTTTAATTTTATGTAATAAATCATGAAATAATGTGTATTAAAAATACAGGTTGTCCTAGTTTGTATCAAAGGAATGTTTTGTAATTTATGGGATTAATATTAGAAAACTATATTGAAATCCTTAGTTAAATGAATAAACATATGAAAAATCCATAAATTTTTGTTGATTAGAATAATTTATTTCCATGAAAAAACATCCCACTATGGATACTATATGTAGATGTAGCTATGACACAGTGGTTCCTTGGTTAAATAACCCCAAACGGATGTATTGAGATAGACTCTATCATCACCTATTGCACGACAAAGATCCATGTTATCCTCCTAGTTTGATACTCATGGGGGTTATAATTTGGTAAATCCAAAATCTCATTATAAACCATTATTTTGGGAACTAAAATTCTCCAAATATTTTATATTTGGAAATAGATTATGAATAACATAGATTGAAGGAAATAAATTCACATGTTATGGAATATATTTTATTTATGAGATATACCATTAATGTTTATGGTTTCAAAATTATGTTATTATTAGTTTAAAAATAATGATCCTTAATATTATCTTTATTTTAGTCAATGGCTCGGAATAGGTGGAACCAAGTCGACAACTAATGTGAAGAATAACATAATTACTATAAAAATAAAATACCCAAAACAATGGAATAACGAATAAAAAATGTGAAAATAATTTGTCAATTTACTCATGTTTTGAACATAAAATTGAATTAAGAGGAATTCATGAATACCCGTAGAAAATAAAATGTTATAATTGAGACCATTATGCGACAAAGGTCTCAAAAATTACATCAATTTTACATTCCCTCAATCACAGATAAATGAATCAAATCCATTGAGAAGATATTCTCCATCATCAAATAATATGAAAAAGAGAAGGTCATGATGGCTATTTATTGTATAAAAAAAGAATATGATAAATGGTGTACATTGTTCAAAAATATGAATACATACGAGGATATTGAGCAGATGAATTTGTAAGAAATGTGGATTTTTTTCACATTTTCTTCTCACTCTTTGAATGAAAATGTAGAGAGAATTCCTCATCCTCAATAAATATAATGATGACCACATCAGAGTGTATGATGAAAAATTCATAGGACTTACTTGATGCACCTTAGGGTTTTTATTTCCCTTGAATTTAAAGTTGAATGCTTATTTGTTGGGATGAAGCTTAGTTTATGAAAAGCCTTTGAAATTCAGGAATTTGATAGCTATGATAAAATTTTCTGATGTTCTCTCAAAGATGAAATGGATATCAGTGAATCTCAATATTATCATTCTGATAAGAAGCCAAATATGGATTTTCATTATGGTGTTATATTGGAGAAATCTATCATTGGAAAGAAATTCCAATATACCACTTGTCTACAATTTTGTAAGAATAATAATAGAATGTTCCTAAAGTAGACGAGTAAATGCTTTATGTTTGGGAAGGAAGGGAACCTAACTAGATATTAAAGATGGGAGAAACCCACCAATGTGATGGAAGAAAATAATTCTAAAGTCAAACCTTATTCAACATGTACAATGGTTAAATTTCAAGTAACACATGAATTATTCAATCCAATGCATTATGATAAGGGATATTGAATACAATCCACACTAATAAAATTTAAGGTAGAAAGGTTGAGCTTATACCATTAGTACTATTGTAGTTGATCACAATGATGAAGTGGTGATAGGTATGCTAGTTATTCATTTAAAGACAATGATTGTACTTTTTTGGATATTGTTTTATGCATACTTTTGTATAAAACAAGTTTAGTAGAACAATTTAAACAACACCAAAAATCAGGGAAGTAGATCTATTGGAGAAAATGAAAATTGGTGAAATTTTTGAATCCAATGTATATAACTACTCCGTTAAAATTTTGGGAATGAAATTATCAAAAAACATTGTTATACTCCCATTAGTATAATTTTATGATATTTTGGGCATGTATTGGATTTCCTTATGTAGATCCAATATAAATTTCTGATAGAATGGAACCACTCTCCATATCATGAATCATCCTCTAATTTTATACAAGTATATGGAGGAGGATAAATATTATTTATTATCCTTATCTAAATAATAGATATTTTTAAATATGAGAAATAATATATATCTCAAATGATTGAGTTTATAGAAAACAAAATCCTTGACGAAATTACCATTATGAGGGAATTTTATGATGTGTTTCCCAAATAATTACCTGGCCTTATTCCTAGCCATGAGGCTGAGTTCTCAATCAAGATCATACCCAAATCATTAATGATATCTAGAAATACATTTAGAGTGTGAATTTTTGAACTTGAGGTGTTGAAGAATAAAATACAAAATAAAATGGATAAAGGGTTCATACACCCAAGTGCATCCCTATAAGTTCCACAATTATACTTCATCAAGAATAATGATTGGTCAATAGAACTATGAATTGATCATTGTGAGCTCAAAAAAACATGATAAATGAAAATTATCCTCTAGAATGTATTGATGAATTAATTGATAAGCAAGATGGATCCCAGTATCAATCTAAGGTGTATATTCGGTCGAGATACTATCAAGTAAATGTGAAGAAGGATGATATCACCAAGACTAAATTTCTTATAATGCACAGACATTATGAGTTCATAGTGATTCCATTTGGACTCACTAATTATGTTTCAATATTAATGTACTTAATAAATAATGTTCCCATATATTTCCTTGATAAAGTTTTGGTATTCTTTATAGATGATATTCTTATTGACTATAAAAGATAATAGAAACGTGAGGAGAATTTGAATAATGTATTAAAGACCTTGCTAAAAGAAAAGATGTATGTGAAATACAATAAAAGCGAATTTTGGTTGGAATGAGAAACATTCATGGTGCATGTTATCACCAATAAAGGGATATATATGGACCCCTAAAAATAGTGTAAATTAAGGGATTACCCAAACCAACATCTATAATAGATATATGTATTTTACATGCATTATGTGGCTACTATCCTTGATTTGTGAGAAATTTATAATGATTTTCAAGCATAATGACCAATACAAATCTGAAGGGGGTAATGTTTGTCTGAAAATAAATAATGTGAGGAAAGTTTTAAAGAGCTGAAGAAAATTATTATAACTGCACTTGTGATCACATTACCCGAAAGTGGGGATATATTTTTAATCTATACAAATTTATCAAAAAAGGGATTGGTATTTTTAAATATGAAATATGACAAAGTTGTAGCTTATTCCTCACACCAACTAAAGATATGTGAGCAGAACTAATAAACTCCTGACCTAGAGTTGGCTATGGTGATCTTCACATTAATGATTTAGTGGAATTATCTATATGGGGAGAAGCATGACATATATGTGGATAATAAAATACTTAAGTATATATTCACAAAAAAGGATATTAATATGAACCAATTAAGGTGGTTAGAGATGAATAAGGAATATGATTGTTTAATATGTTATTGTCATGAGAAGGTGAATAATGTGGCAGATGATCTGAGTAGAAAGGACCCTGCTACCCTATCCATGATGAGGATAAAAAGGGATCTAGTATTATTAGAAATAAAATGGATGTATATGGTAAAAATAAAATTATATTATTCTTATATTGGTCAAATAATTTATACACCATCTATTGTTGAGAGGACCAGGGAGGCGTAAAAAGATGTTGAGGTGCTACATATGATGGTAGAACATATTTCAAAGTTTCAATTTTCTAAAAATTGAATTATATTGTTTGGAAGTTGGATTTGTGTCCATTATGTATAGATATTTGAAGAATAATTTCTGGTTGGATAACTTGAAGAGTGATATTGAAGAGATTGTGTCTCAATTCTTAGTGTACCAAAGAGTCATGCCTGAATGATATAAGTCTAAGGGTATGAATCGACCATTTTCCATACTAGTAGGGGAATTGGAACAAAAAACCATGGATTTCATTATATGACTTCCCATGACAACTAATGACAATAATTCCATCTGGGTGGTAGTAATGTTTTTCTAAATTCAGTACTTTTTATTATTATCAAGGAATATTTCTCTCTTGACCAACTCACCAAGACATATTTAAGGTAAGTGGTAAGAATATATAGAGTTATACTCCCTTTTATATCATATCAACATCTTATGTTTACCTATTGGTTTGTGAGAACCCTTCAGAAAGAGTTGGATAAAGAATTATGCTTCAACATTTCTTATCACCATTATAAGGATGGAAACTCTAAAAGGAACTTTCAAACACTAGAGGATATATTGATATCATGTTAAATTGATTTCCAAGGATGTTGGTACTAATAGCTATGCTAGTGGAGTTATCATATAACACCAGTTTCCATTCTTGAATTCAAATGGCATCTCAAGAGGATTTGTATAGGAAGAGGTGTTGGACTAAAATAACTTGGAATGAAGATGGTGAGTAGAAGATGATGGGTCTATATTTGATCCAATAGATGAAAACAAAAGTTCAACCCATCTAGTATTATATGACATCCACATAATGTTTGTAGAAAATTATTATAGATAATCTTTTAAGAGATATGAAGTTTAATGTTAGAGATAAAGTATTCCTTTTTAAATCAGCCTGGAAAAAATTCATAAGGTATGTGAAGAAATAAAATCTTAGTTCAATATATATCACCCCCTTCGAGATCATTGATCATATTGGAGTGGTGGATTACTGACTAGAACTCCTAACATACCAATCTCAAGTACATGATGTGTTCCATGTATCCCTCTTGAGGAAGTACATACCAAAAACCTAACATGTACTGAATCTAGAGTTGGTACTATTGTAAAATAATCATTCATATGAGGATAATATAGAAAAAGATATTAAATCATAGAGAAACATTTCTAAAAAATGACAACTCACCTGATCAATTTGTTGTTGCAATGCCATATGTTTGAGGATGTGACATGAGAACTGGAAGTGGCGATGAATAGAATTACCCTCATCTATTTTAGTGAATGAAATATGAATTTTAAGTGGTAAATTTATGAATGGGTAAGAAGGTAATAAACTAAAATTTTATAAATTAAATTCCATTTTAAAATCAATAAATTCTTTATTAAGAAATTAATTTTTATAAAACACATGCAGTAGTTTGGATATTTTGAATAGTTATTTGGTATTTTAGGTTTAAAATACCATTAATCATTATAACCATTTATAGTATATTTATTTAAAGGTGATCATATGACTAGTATATATAAAGGGTCATGATAAAGACCAATTGACACATACGAAAGAAGTGATGGCCTAGACCAGTAGAATCATACCCTATGAGGCCCATTAATCGGAGATTATGAGGGAGATAACATCACTAGGATTTTACCTTGACCAATAACTATCTAAGATTAATCGAATAAGTCAAAAATGAAATTATTTAGCAGTGAAGTTCATGCTCATCGAGATCAGTACCCATACCATATACGCTAAAACTCCCTAAGAAAATCTCACCATCACACACCTTAACCTTAGGGTGTTTGTTGGTTTAATAAATAGTTATGTATATATATTCTAATAGAATTATTTTTTCATTTTTTTCATAATAAAATACTGATTATATTTATCCTTTTATTACTACTTTAACATTATTTAATAACATGTTTAAGAAAATTGGATTTCATTGTGATGAAACACAAATTGTATTTATGATATATATATATTTTCAATAAATACACTATTTTTAATGAATTAAATAATTTTTAAAATAAATTATATTTTAATAAAATAATATTATAAAATAATATTTTTTAAATATAAATTGAAACAAAATTATATGAAGGGACAAATAATTTTTATAAGGGCCAGAAAACTCTTATTATAAAAAAACCAGTATTTTTCAATAAATGTAGATTTTTTGATTTGAAAGTTTGAATTTGTATATTTAGATAATTATTTGGTTAAAATAAATATTATTTTTTAAATAAACACATTGAAAAAATCAAATAGTAATTTTTTCATAATTTTTAGAGATATTCAATTTTTTTGGACAAAATTAAATACGGTATAAATGTAAAGTGTGCGTTATGACACCATAAGGACCCAAAAGTGATGTAATATATGACATAAAAGGGATTCATAAAAAATATATATTTAAAATACTAAAAAATATTATTTTTATTTTATTAGATTAATTTTATAAAGCATTAATTAAACATCTAAAAAATATATTATATTTCAAGGTTTCAAAATGAATTATTTATAAAGATGACTCACTTACATATCACCAAGGTTATTATTTTAATGATATTAGTTATTAAATAGGTAAAAAATCACTAACACTCCAATTTGGTTGATACATTAAAAAAACCATGGGATGGATTTTTGTTTTGATAAATTTATTATATATAGTCTAAAACCTATGTTTTGAAACTAATAAAGAACTCTCATATATTTTGGAATATAAACCCACAAGAAATCCTATTTATCTTCACTAAAAACTCTCAAATCAAGAAATTTATTTAAAATTAACTCTATAAATACCATAAATGGCTCTCAAATGCTCTCAATAATCTCCTACCAAGCTTTTAGAAGCACCCTCTCAAGGTAAGGGATCCTCTCCTTATCCTCTTTATTCAAGCACTTGCTTTATTTTATACCTTTTATTTTCTATTTTTTCATGTTGATATATATTATCACACATTGGTATTACCATACTTATTATTTCAAAGTGATGATAGACCCATTTCACTCTCATTAATCCCTCATATAAACCTTTATGTACCCCCGTTATGCTATCAAAATTATCCTACAACTTTCTATACGAAAAATTTGTTTAGTGAATAGCCATACCGATTTCTAATTAAGGTCATTAAACTAGATATAACTATAATTTATTAATTGGGGACTTATATTTATATAGAACACACTTTTTAATCATGAGATTAAATGTGATAAAATATGTCTTTATGTTGAATTATCTATGTGTTACACACACGCATACATATATTATGATGGGTGCACCTACATAGTGCTTCATTGCATTGGGTAATATTTTAGTCTCATGTGACATTATAAATGGGATTATGGAATAAAATAAATATATTATTTAACTCTATAAACCATGTGATTTTTTCTTGGAAGTTTTACTTGGCGTATGTTTATGACCTGATTTATGTTATTTCCACATTCTCATATTGCCTTTATGATATACTGTTATATCATGTCTCATTGTTCAATATTATGAATCAAACCCCTCTTATATTACATTTAAATTCATATTGGATTACATTTATTACTTTACCTTATGATATTTTTAGATTATTCCCTTACCATGCTTTATAGATCACCCATTTCGTATGTACATCCCTAGGTTATCCCGTGAGGTTTTAGAAGAATGATGGATTTTTATGAGGTCATTATTGATTTTTTCAATAATTATATAATATAAATGTTTCAATTTGATTTTCTATGTAACTAATTTATCAAATAAACTGGTCTTCATGATTTCTGGGATTTTTTATGTGTACCTTTATATGATAAATTATGAAATAAAGTTTATTAAAAATACGAGTTGTCATAATATGTGATTTATGAGATTTTGGTTGTAATCATGCATCATGACTGTGAACATAGGTCCATATGTTATATATAAACCTTTTATTGTGAATCATAATAGTTATTTAATTATATTACATCATTATTCTATTTGTTTTGGATAGTTTTTCCTGTGTGATATGTCTTTGCTTCTATGATGTTGTGATATATATTTACTAAAATTAATTAGTTGAACTGATAATGTTGTTATTTTAGTATATATATGATAATTATGAGTAATGTGTAGGGAAGGAGACCATGGCTAGAGATAGTATGGGTATACCTTGGGTTGTGGGTAAACTTCTAGGAAAATACTTATATAATTCCATATACTGGATAATGTTTTTTCTAATGTTCCTTCTATTATAGAAGATTCCACAACATAAATTCATGGTGGGACTGTTGACTGAGTAGGCTGCACCAGATCATGTTTCCACACCTTCCTGAGTGGTGCATGTAGTGGTTCCTTATTAGTCACCATCGAGATATGTGGTTGACTACACTAGGTATTTTTATCTCCATCATCCTCTATCCTTTCAAAGAAGTTTTGGAACATAGGATTTTGATGACTCTATTATAATCATTGAGATAATATTTGACCATATTAAGATTTCAATGGATAAGAAGGTGAAGGTAGAAACATTCATGGAGTAATGACGCTCCAAGAATTGGTGAGAAGTTATGGGTTAGGTCCGATGATGTGATCATATCACCTAGGTGGCATTCAAGGAATTGTTTTTTCAGACAGTTCTTCCCTAAAATGACTAAGATCTACCATGAATGGGATTTCATATAACTGAATCAAGGATCCATGATAATATTATCATAATAATAACCTTTTACTGAGATCCCCCATTTTTCACATATTTTGGTTGGTAATGAGGCTCATAAGGAAAGGATATTTTAAAATCATTCTACAACATAAAATTAGATAATATGTTCATAGATTATACGTAGATTTATAACAAGTGGTTTTAGGAAGGCCTTGACCATCAAAATGATTCTGTTGGATGGATGAAAAATTGGTCTTATCCAAATCTTATCTTCTCAGACACGTGTAACTCTAACTATTCTTGTGAGTTCCTCCTTTAATGGTACACTGATGAAGTCCAAAGACATACAGAATATCATTTTAATGAATCTGAAGAAGAGATCAATCTCTTCAGTTCCTTTTATATGTAATTTTTTTCTCAATTGTGGGGTGTTTTGACACTATATTCAAGTATTCTCATCACCCTAGAGATATTTATAGTAATTTGGGATGATATTAAATCTCTAATAATTATAAACAAGTGATTAGGCTAGGAGGTGGAGATAGCCAAAACCGCAAAACCATTAGTTTGGTCAGGGTTGTTAGTGGTGGACTCTGGATAGAACTACACCACATGGATAATACTGTGTAGTTGAGATAATCAATGTGTATTCTCTGGACTAGGTTCTAATAGACAATTGATAAGAGAAATATACTATTTGAGGTATAGTTTCTATCATATCCACTTTGTCTACTAATTATATTGAAACTAGTTCTTCCCATTCCTTTATATATAAACATGTAGTTGTTGGACTTGAACAACCTGTGAAGTTATCTTATAAACTAGTCTGTCGTGACACACTGTTGGGAACAAAATTGAACTATCTCTAACAGAGACAAAATTTTCTTATAGTTTTTTATAGTTAAAGATATCTATGATAGTTCATGACTCTGACAAATATTTTTGATATAATCTTCACAATGAATTAGCTGACTAGCCTCCAAGTTCACATATACTTCTATAAGAGGTGTGTGTCATTCACTTCACCAAAGAAATAAAAGTTTGTTATAACTAGCATGTGTGAACTAGGATCAGGTAGAGTAGGGCCAAACATCAGTCAGGTCAATATGATTACATCATAGATGACATGCTTGTCTTTTTTATCCAGATCAGTGATAGAACCCTCATATATCCCTCTACTCATAGATCTCCATCAAGATGTATTTTATAAAACATTAATTGAACTTCCTATTAATATAAAAGTTTACATTGATATTAATCTTGTGTTGGGTACACAATCCATTTCAATAACCCTATATCACATGGATCAAATTGAGTTGAATGATATCAAGGTGTAGCTAAATGACATTGAGAAAATAGGATTTATTAGGTGGAGTACTTCATTCTGGGGTGCACCTATGTTGTTCTCCATGAAGGTAGATAGTGGTAATTATTTTTTTTAATAAAAGTTTTGACATGAATTGGTCACCCAATTCTTACCCCCAAAAAAATTATTAAAAAAAAAAATTGGCAGTACAAACACAAGGTGTAATGAATATACACCAGTAGGGATTGAGATAATTACAAACTAGAAAACACTGAAGAAAAGGTAGAAAAATATCAAGAAGAAAAAAATGATCAAAACAACATGTTTTAAAATATTCTATGATCTCCAATGAATTTACAGTCCATGGGTATTTCATAAATCCATTGTCTGAAGGGAATACAATGCCTACACAACCTTGCTTCTCTATCAGCTTGATCCATGTATTTTACACTGCTATACAGATGTGATTATAAAATTAAAGATGAAATGTAACCTGATAAATTCCATAAAACACTGATACCACCAATTAGAAATGAAAACCAGAAAAAATTTGGACCAAAAATATTTTGAGAGTGTCGACCAACTTTGTGACAACACCTTCCAACATAAGCACATGATGCAATGCAAGGTTACATCATAGAGATTAAGGGGGGTAATACTAACAGGATACCAACGTTGCAACATCACCTTCCATAAGGAGGTCATGCTATGTGAGATTCCATCATTACAAAATCACCTTCTAGAATTGAAACCTAAGGAGGTCATGCAGTATAAAAAATTGCAACATCGACTTCAATTTTTCATATAACACAAAAAAAGAGATACAAAATGATTATCCTAGCCTCAGAGTTCATGCAGAGTTGAAAATGAAATCCAATAAGCCTGTACCAATGCTGGTCGACCATGCCAAGTCTTACCAATACTCAAAGCTGCAACATCCTGAAGACATCCTTGCAATACTATAAAGATTATAATAAGATCACTAAACAGGGTAGATAGCCATCCCATATCCAATGACTCACAACCGAAAATCTTGAAAAACTATTGTGCCTTAAGATAATTTAGAGAAAAAATAACCCTTATCCATTAACTAAATCTTATATAAAGTAGACTACACTAAGAAAAGAATAGTTCAGAAGTAAAAAATAACTAAAGTGCTGCTTAGTCCAATCAATCAAGACACACACCACACTGGGCAGAGGAAACTGTCCCAAAATATTGAGAAGGAAGAACTTTTGATAGATGTAAGAATTAATTCCCATGGAATATATTTGAAGATGAAATTAGTGTTATTTTTATACACATCCAACATCCTTATGAACATTAATTTTATGATTTAAAGATACCACTCTTCAGTAATTGTGTTATTCCTATATTTCTAGAATATGATCTTGTCTTTATCCTCTATCCTATCTTGGACTTTTTCTTCCACCTCATCCTCAATACAATAAGCATATTTTTAGATAGGATTCTTTTTTCTACATCATCATTCTCTACATTCGAGTAATCCACCACATCTTGGGATTTAACAGGTTCATCGATTTCCTTCCCAGAGGCATCTAAAAATCATGTGACAATGGTTATTTCGAGATGAGATTAATCTATATGCTTTTTTTCTAGGATTTTGAGAAATGAATCCATCAGAATCCATAATGGTCTTTTTTTCCTTCCTATCCATTGATTATAAATATATTTCATCAATTTGATTAGGTTGATCATCATCCCCGTGTGAGGAATCCATAGAATCAGAGAGTTCACCCTACTCATTAGCTTGAGAATATTGTAATTCAAAGTTCTTTCCCTACTCATCAGCCAAAGGAGGAGGGATAGTGCTGTCACATGAAGTAATAAAGGCATTAAAATCACCTGGAATTACCGTCAATTAGAAGGTTGATCCATATTTAACGCCTTGATCACATTAGTTTTTTTTCCATTAGCTGGAAGGCCAGGTTGATCGACATTACCCATCCATCTAGCATCGATCCCATCATTCTTGTCCTTCACAACCCAAATCGATTTATTAGACTAAGTACATGTTGTCTTATATTAAAAATCCTTTAAAGTGTGTCATATATTGAGGCATAGAATACAATATTTGGGAAGCCTGTCATTAAAAAACCTCCTGAAATAATCCAAACTCTCCACTCTAAATCCAAAATTGAGAAGGCATATCCTGGGAAACATCAACCTCAACACAAATCCTAGAAATTGATGGTTTTGAGAGACTATGTGTCACCTAATCCAGCCTAAATGGGTTACCCATGAGCATGGAGATCATAAACAAAGAATGTTTCTTAAATAAATGGAGCAGTAACACATGAAATATAATCCAAACCGAGATGATGGGGGAATCAATGCAAGGGTCAAAATCTAGGGTCCCTTAAATAACATTGATAGAGTAACCCCCAAAGAACCATGATTTTCTTTCCCAAAACCTATAGTAATCATCCTTAGATGAAAAATGAAAGAAAACATTATAGGAGATGAGGAGACTAATGTTAAATCTTGAGAATCCAATGGTTTCAAGCACAATTCTTAAATATTTCAGTGATGGCCTAGGATAAGAAAACATCCCAAAAAGAACATTGTGAAGATCATATGTAATAGTTTTTATCTCTTTTTTTGAGAAAGAAATCACCGGTTGTTCGCAGTGACGAAATAGTTTGGGGAAAATGTAGAGATCAAAAACTACGACATCATTTGAGCAGGCCTTAATGTTTGTGACTGTTCTTCTAGTGACTACATCAGTGAAAGATCATGGAAATGGATTAGGTTTTTGATCATCCCTGGTCTAGTATCTCACTTTTTCACCTAGCATTAGACTCCCCCTCATAAAAAATTATTTTCACTCATTTATGTATATATTCAAAACATTCAATAGTAGTCATCAAATATGAATTAATTACTAGATTTTGAAATATGTGATGGGGAAGAACCAATATCTCTTTCCCAAGATTGATGATATCTTTGATCATTTACGGAGATCTTTTTGGTTATCCAAGATTGATCTTACATTGAGATATCACTAGTTGAATGTTATAGAGGAGGATATTATGAAGAATGTATTTTAGAGAAGGTATGGGTTTGATGAGTACTTGGTGATTTTTCGGGTTAAAAAACATACCAGTAGTGTTCATGCTTCTAATGAAAAAGATATTTCACCCAAATCTAGTTTTTGCATCATAGTGTTCATCAATGAAATCCTTATATACTCACTGACATAGGAGAAACATGGTAGACACCTCAAGATAGTTCAAAGTATGATTAAAGAATAATTGGATCGACACCAATCTATCAAAGTATGAATTCTAGATTTGAGAGGTGAGATTATTGGGCAATGTGGTTTCTATGATAGGAATATCCTTAGAACCAGATAACGATGATGCAATCATATCATAGAGACATCCTCATATCATGTTTAGGTTCAGTCGATTTCTTGGTCTAGTAGAATATTATTAAAAATTTAACCAAGAAATGTCTAATCTATCAACATCCAAGATAGATATGATTAATAAAGGAGTGGTGTTACAGTGGTTTGACTAGTGTGAAGAGTCTTTCTTTAAGATAAATAAAAGGTTGATGATATCTCAAGTCCCAATATTCCCAATATTGGGATTAGTTATGAAGTGTAGGGTGATGCATCAAGCATCAGTCAAGGATTAGTACTAATGTAGTGAGAGAAGTTAGAAGCCTAAACGTCTCATTATCTATGACTGTATCAGTGAAACTACCAAACACATAACTTGTATATGGATTATGTTGTTCACAGACTAAGTTTCTTTTGAAACTATCACTTCGATGAGATATTTTTTCCTACACAGATCACAAGTGTATTCTTTATATCTTCATATAGAGGGATCAATACCTTAGTCAGAGGTTCAATGTTGAGTATCTAAAAATATTCAACTCTGAGGTGGTGTATTCACCTGGGAAGGGTAATTTCATCACAAATTCTCTCACATACAAGACACAGGCTAAGTAGGATGTTGGTGAGTGACCATCAGAGTAATTGTGCCACTTCATGAGATTATTAGATGAATAGGATGTGAATGATTCATAAGATTAGGGGATCTATGATGTTTTACCCTTTATTACTCGCATCATCATATTCAGATTGGTTTAATACTAGTTAAGAGTCAGATCTAGAGTTTTTTGTGTTTATGGAACAACTAGATTTAGGTGATCCGATACCCTAGTGGTCTATGAATGATCCTAATGTGACATTGGTACATGGGATATTAGTAGCCCCATATTATACCATAGAGTAAATAATGATATATTAAAATACCTTTAGATGGATAATAAATCTTCATACGACCAAGATGTATCATGTCTTCAAACGTTAGTTCTGGTTTCTAGGGATGAATAGGGGGATATCTAGTTTCTTCTTCAGATGCCTACCTTTTATTACATGAAGGAAAAAACCAAGGATCTATTGGATTACTTCATCCACTTCCTATACCCATGTAGAAATGGGAGGAAATCCAAATATACTTTTTGATGGGGTTACCTAGGACCTCGAAGATTCAAGACACAGTCCAGGTGATTGTTGATTGGTTGTTGGAATTTTTCCACTTATTACTAATCAGAGAGACTCACTCAGTGGATGAGATGGGAGAGATCTGTGTATATGATATCATATGATTACATTAAGTTCACATTATAATTTTTTTTGGAAAGAGATACAAATTTTACATCATGTTTTTGGGATGGATTATAGAAGGCCCTAGGGAATCAGCTGAGATTGAGTACAATGTACCATCCTTAGAAAGATAGAAAGTCTAAGAAAACTATAAGCATATAAGAGGATATTATTCAAGATTACATCCAATAATTTTGTGTAGAATGGTATGATCACCTACCCTTGGTTGAGTTCACATACAATAATTATTTTTAGGCTTTTATTTAGATGACACATTATAAGGTTTTTATGGGATACCAGGTTGTTCACTACTATATTTTCATGAGATAGGTGAGACAATGGTTGTGAGACCTAGTATGGTTTAAGAGACTTATAAGATAGAGAATACAATTTATAAGTGATTAGTCCCGAGTTATAGTATACCAATATATTTTTCTGACCGTAGGAGGATATATTCAGATTTTGATGTGGGTGATCAAGTTTTATAGAGAGTGACTCCTCTATTAGTTAAAATACATCTAAGGATACATATAATTCTATCAACACATTTTGCTGGACCCTTTGATATCACTGACAAGGTAGGGGTTGTGTTTTACTGCTTTTATATTCCTTCTTTCTACCAAGGTATGCACAAAATGTTATATGTTCTATGGTTTTGGATATACATACACAACCATGCAAATTTTTATCGATTGAAAGGTCATTGAGATAGAGCCTAATGAATCCTATAAAGTGTATCTTGTGAAGATTATAGACCGGAGTTAGAATGTCCTTCAAGGGTATATGATACCACTTGTCTAGATACAGTGGTATTATGACTGTATATAAGAGGAGACTTAGGAATTAGAGGCTGATTCTCGAGTTTAGGGGCCTATTCTATTAGAAAAAGAACTCATGAGGTGCTTCTTGAGGATGATAAGTCTTTAGAGGGTGATAATTATAAGTTCTTAAAATTTATTTCCATAAAGAAAGTTATGCTTGCCTAAGTTTCCTCCTTGTTTTTTTATTATACAATATATGGGTAAATCGTTAAGGGGTTTGAGAATTCAAAATATGAATATGTGTGATTTTGGTAATGTTTATTCCAAACATGGGGTAATTATTCTATGACCTATATGGATACACCACAATGCCTAAGGAAACACTGTGGAGGTCAACTTTGTTCTCTAAAGGCAATGGAGGATGAATTTTGTACCAAATTTATCATTGTAAAGTGTATATTGAAAAGGCTGGTATAATGCCATAAAATATTTGTCTATGCCAATTAAAAATTGATGGTTAGTCTTCAGACTTAAACCTTTGTGAGTTATGGATTTAAAGACCCATTTTGGAATTTAAATATGAGACACCATTTAGATATACAAAGAAGTTTTAATAAGGGTTTTCTCACATGGATCATACCCTGATTATATTGTTTTTATTCTATATTTTCTTCTCTTGGTCAAATCATTGTTTGAGAGATTTGATACATTATAGAAGCAACTCCTCACTATTGTGCTCAACCCATAGAGAAGTGGTTCCATGTGGTAGTACCCTACATTCCAACACCCTACATGTCACAACACTCACCTATATGATATGGTGGTGTCAATCCATGCTATAACCATATGAACTTCACCATGGTGGTTCCTCTTAGAGAACCCCTAGTGTCGTATCATTCTATCTACATTGTGGAAAGTTGTTTTCTAGAAAACCACCATTCTACATCCCCCTTTCACGCACAAGGATGATGACCTTTCTAGCATGGTGGTTGTAGTATTACACTGTGGTTCTCTTCATCCAACAATTCACTATTCCAAGGTGTACCTTCCTGTTTCATGGTGTGGTTTTCAACACACCTTCAGGCCGCAACATCTGGCTTAGCCACCCAAATTTCTATGAGCTTGAGGTTTTTACAAGTGGAATTACTTGGGAAATATTTATCTATAAAAATTGTCTTTTTTGTATTTTCATTTATATAGAATCCATAACATATTGAATCATGACTATTTCTAGGAGTCCTTTGAATTTGATCATATACTGGTTGGTGTGAGAATGTAATTTGGGTAACGACACCCTTAGAGAACCACGACATCAATGTTGTCACCTTTGGTAGGATGTTTATTACCTATTGGGATGTATTTTACATATGTTTCCATATTTTTATTTATGTTTTCAAATATTTTATATTGTTATTGATTATGATCAGATATATGTATGCGTATCCCATGAGTCTCTTTGTGATACCTAATTCCATGAGTGATATAGGAGTAACAGGTTTCCATGCTTGATTATGATCACATACTATTATGTTTGTTTCTATATACTCATGATTATATGATATTCTTTCCTTGAATGCTTCAACATGTAGTTTGTTACCATGACTTGGTGGATATTATTGGTACTTGAGACAGGTGGACCATCATGAAATTGTTATACCTCAGTGGTGGAAAGTTCTTGACTTGCGATAATTGAGAAGAGGGACCTAATCATATTTTTGAAGTAAAAGGTATCCATGGAGACCCTATTTAGGATGCACTCAAGGTAGTCTAGAATATTCTGAGTAGAATTCTCTCATGGTAACCAGGTTTACAACTAGTATATGCTGATAAGAATGAATTACTTGATGGCTATAAGACACTAGGTAGCCTGTTCACATAACTCTAAGAGGATGTTATATTAGGTCTACTTTCATTATTAATATCTTCTTCCATTATCCTTATAGAATGGAGCATACGTAAGTAATTCTGGGGGTTTGTGGTCACTTGGTTAGTGAATAACCACTTAGTATGGGATTTTAAGTTTTTTCTATTATGTGTATATTATTATTATTTCATACACCTATAATACTTAAGTAATCTAGGTCAAGGATACATTTATGGTGTCTTACTGAGTTTTGTACTCACACCCTTATTGATCATTTTAATTTACATATATATTTCATAAGAGATCTGATGAAAAATAAGGACCTTTTGGTGAATGTATGAGTATAGGAGAATGAAAGAGATGGCATACATGGATAGACTCTATATGACCCCTTTATTAAATAATTAATTAATTATTTATTTTTTGCTTATATTATGGACATACTCACCACATTGGGAGTTATTTTATTATATGAAATGTATGTCAACCATTTAGTTTCTACATGATTAATTGGATTATTTATTTATTATTTACTATCAATAATATGATAAGATATAGAGGTGATATTCTCCCCACTGATAGACACAAACCTTTTCTACTAGTTGGAAACCTCTTGTATATGGGGAGGCATACATGAGGTCAAGTGGCACTCCGGATTAGACTCATTGTTTCAGTTTGGGATGTTAAATCTTGAAACTTATCCATGGATATAATAAGTATTCAAATAATAATATGTAGATGAATTAATAATCTCATAAAAATGGAATACATATTGTTAAACATCTTTAAAAATCATTGAGGCCTCTTTCCAAGATATCTTACATAAATGGGTAAGATCTCGACCAAATACCCAAAGTAATTTGTCTCATCAGACCGACTAATACATTGAGTGGATAAAACATACTCCTATTGTAATTTAAAATATTTAATTAATTCATCATATGAGATGGGATAATAATAATTCAATACATAAACATTCCTATTGAAAACTAGCTTATGAGATGTTAATATTTTTTGAGTCAAACTGACCATAAATAATCAAGAAAAATAATAAGGAAAAATTTTAATTTTAAAAAATAACTATATAAGAATATAATATATAGTTTTTAAGATAAAAATATAAAATAATTCCCCCATATGATACTTTAACATAAAAATCTAGAATAATGATGAAATAGTGAATTAAACACTCAACACTTTGGTAAATTTTGAATCATAACTCCCATGAAAGAATTAACATAAAATGAACCATTAAATAACATGAATATAATGATAATAATGATATATCATATCAATGGGAAATTATATAAAACACATTAAATAATAAAGTGGTGAATATGGAATTGTCTCATAGAAACAAATTGAGACGAGAGACCATTATAAAGATTATACCATTGAATTGAGAATTAATAAATGGAGATATTTTGTGTAAAAAATGTAAATAAAAAATTTATAAATAAAACATAAATCCTTCAAATATTATTTTGAACGTCATCTTAGTATAATATAATCAGTAAATAAGTGATATAACCTAATGAAAGAAGGTTGAGTTAGGAAATCCTTTACTACTTGGTAACGTTCAAGTAAAATACATTTAGATTAAATAATTTAAATATTAACTTCAAATACCATTAATTAATAATTATTCATGATATAACATGTAATAGGGTCAGTATATACACCGTATAAAATAAATTAAGTGAATAACATTAAATTATGCCACAACGAAGAGAAATTGAGAGGAAATCCCTCACCACAGGTCCGTCTGCCTTTGTATGTTTTAGAAACTCATGAATAATAATTATATATTTATTATAAAGATATTGAAAAACCATAATCATATATATCATACAATATATTATTTAATTATAACTGATTATCACCCATTCATTAATAATTCATTATTAAAATCACTTCTTTGGGTGATAACGACTTCGTTTTTCATGTATGTTTTGGTATGGTAGTTTCAGTCCTTAAACATTGATCATGGTTCCATAATGTCCATAATTTTAATCATGATATAAATATAATATATATTAATTAAATATATCATTATTACAATACATGTAAAACATATATGATAATAGGTTCACGTCACTTCATGGAGATGGTAATCCACACGTACGCATGAGCGACGTTATGAATTTGCAATGGATTAAAAGGTATGAAGTTATATAAACTATTATAATTTAAAATGAATAATTATTTCATAAATATCATATATATTCACTATTATATATTTTTAATCATCAATTAAATGTGTCAGTGAAAAAAATTACACCACTACGTGGAGATGGTAAGTAGTACCTACACACGAGTGATGTCTTTATTTTTCGTAGGATAGAATAGAGATGGAATATTGTTGTACCATAATAAATATAACATCCATGAATTCTCACGATGATAGAATAATTATTTTTTGATGTTAAAAACATATTTATAGTATGTTTAAGTAGAAATAAACTTAAAGGAGTCGGTAAAGATGATTACCTCATCTTTCGTAGACATTCTGTAGATAATTTATTAGAAACCATTAGAATGATATTTTAAGAATACATTAACCACTAATTCATGTTTAGGTAACTTTATAAGGTTTATTTATAGAGTTTATTATATAGGTTTCTCAATGTATTGTAAGGAAAAGAGATAATGGGTGTCTTTTTTTTAAGTTAGAGGAGGTATGTTCATGGAATTTCTTAAACTGTTAAATTAATATAAATTATTTATCATAGTAAAATGTTTAAAAAATAATATAATAAGAATATAATATGTGTATAAGTCAAAACAATCTCATAAAATAAAATTTGGACTAGTTTTTTAATTTTTACACACATATTTTTTAGTTTGAACCCATGTTAACTCATTTGACAATTACCACAATATTAATGTTTTCTACATTTTAAGAGTAAATATTGTTACCATAAAATAAAAAAAGTCAAAAAATGGTACATGGTTTATTTTTTAGATGATATAAATTTAATTTGGAATAATATAATAATTTTATGAATTTTATATCATTTAATAAAATATTATTTATTTTAAAATATCATTATTTTAATTTTTAGTAATATTAATTTAATTTGACTTTGGAAACAAATGATAAAAAATGAATTCAAATATAATTATTTCACACATCTATAACATCATATATTTATCTTCTAAATTCATGTAAAAAAACACTTCATTCAAATTATATTACTTTTAATATTTTTAGTATAATTAATTTATTTTTCTATTAATTAAATAAACATTTTGTTTGTGTTACATAAGAATTTAAGGAAAATATTTCATCACATAAAATTATAAATAAATTACCCTGATAAAATAAATAAATTATCTTTAAAATAATATTTTATATTCATTCATAACTTGTTCTTATCCTCGTGTGAATATATAAAATAAGTTAAAAGTAAAAGAGTGGCATGTAAGAAATATCTTTACTTAAAATAATATAAATGTCACTAACAAGGTAAAATGAATCCAAAAATTCATGTAGTGCAATTTATTAATTCTATGTATGAATTAACCCATCCAATAGTATATATTAAATTGTTATGATCAATTTTAATTCTTATCATATTATTTTTAACATTAATTACCTTATTTACCATTATTGTGGTGAAAATTATTTACTATGGTTACTAATAAATATGACTAAAAATAAAAGGAAACTACTTATTGCTTTGGAATTTAATTTTTAAAATATGAAATCCAATATTTTGTATTTAATTTGCATAATTGTTAGAATTTTATTTAAAATTACTCCAACAAAATGTGACAGAAAATACTTTCTAAGAAAAATGTGTTTTAAGTACAAACATGTTTCTATAAAAAATTAAAATATAAACGTTTGCAAAAATATTATAATTTAATTATTTTTAATCAAAATAAACTAATGAAATTTAAAAAATAATCAAAAATATAATATTAATTTGTAAACAATTTAAAATAATGTTTTCAATAAAAATATGTATTTTTGACTATTCACTAGGAATAAATATTTTCAAAAAAAATATAAATAATTCACTCTAAGAGAATTTTAAAAAAATGATGTTTAATATGATATCCTTTTTGTGGAATATAATTTCTTAAATTTCTATAAATTAGTTATAATATTCTCTAAAAAAATAATAAATACCATTTTTGAAGAAAACACATTTTTGAGGAGAAAAATGACTTTAATAAAAATTATGTTCTTATTTAACATGGACTAATCAATTAATTTTTTAATCAATAAATTTATATATTTTTGATAATTTTATTAATACTATTAATATTGTCCCATTCAATGACTATTTTATAATGACCATATTTAAATAATAATATTTCACGGTTCACTTATGATCAATGTTGTGTGTTTTATATGCTATTGAACATAGTTTTTAAAATTCAGGGCATTAAATTATCCCCAATTTAATAAATTTCACCCTCACAATTTGAACTAGTTCTTGATAATCAAGGGTTTTACATTTCAAAATAAATTTTTCAAAAACACTTATTATAAATATAGATAATAAAACTTATTCTTGAAAAGAAGGAAACAAAAATATGAAGATCATTTGGAATAAAAGAAACTAGGTTTCCAAATAGAAGAAATTTAGTTATAATTTTAAAAAAGGACATAGAGGAAAAACCTATTCCCAAGGAATAATAGATCATGATAGGGAATATGTCTAGTATAATGTTATTGACCACACAACTATAATTTGGTATGGGTGAAAAACCATTGATTTATCTGAAATTATTGTAATAGGATGAAATTTTTGTTTAAAGATAATTTTCCAAAATTTAAGGAATTAATTTGCAAATTAGACTATGAAAATATGGAAATATACTTACTTGATAACTATAATTTCATCCTTTATTCAATTTCCAATACAATGTATTCCTTTTCTCCAATTTATGAGTATTCAAGATGAATTTTCATGCCCGAATCACTAATTTCAACTTATAACAGATTACATAATCCATAAAAAGATCAAAAGATATACTTATTGTCTTTATTAAAACCCAAATCGTTAAAAATAGGAATGATAATAACAAAAATTAATAAACATTTGTATGAATAAATAAAACATTAATCACTCAAATTCAAAAATAAAACCAATGATTTAACATAGATCATTCCAAAACTAAATAACCCTATATCCCAAATAAACTTAATAAACTCAAAATTAAAGAATGTTTTAATGTCAAAGGTCACCCCATAACCATCATCTTACAACTCTATAAAATATAACAAAATTATTCTCAAATATTCCTTTACGCAAAACCTAAGGGTTTTATTTACATAACCCCAATTAATCATCAGAAAAATATCATTAATCACCATGACAGATCACTATATAATCTTTTAATATAGCAAACTTCACCAAAATATCATAAATAAAATTTAGATACTGACCATAATGGTAATAATTATCTTGAATATAAATAACCATAAAAATATCACATTTTCAATGAATCACTTATTAACCACCAATATTATCAATATCACCCTATCAAATAGACCACAATAAACTTAACATAAAGTTATATAAAATACCAAAGGGTTATTTAAAATATAATTAAGTATTATTCCTAAAAAAAGTAAATGTTTCAAATCACATCAATATCAAAAAAAGATTTTATCAAAAAATATTTTTATGAAAGGTAGATTTATATTTATTTATCAAAAAATTTAAGTAAAAAATGGCATACTAACTTGGAAAAAATGTTGGCAAATGGTTGGAATTTCACCCATGTCTCCATTCAGTTATGAGTTCAAACCTCATGGACTTTTCGGATGTGATGATTAGTCTACTCACATGTGATTTTTCCTTTTTCTAAAACTATATTAATATAAATTTTATAATGTTCCACAAAATATCATGGAATCCATAAGAAATAACTTTAACTATAAATTCCATTTTCAATCCCATTATTATCTATATGATAAAAAAACATTCCCAAATTGTAATAACTCATAATTACGTCAACATTAAAGATAATTTAAATCCTAAAAGTTATCAATACCTATAAAATTATTCCCATAAAATATAAAATCATTATTACTAATTTTTTTTAACTAAAATAGATGTTATAAAAAAGGTTTACATAAACCTAAAGAATATATTAAAACATAGTAAATCTCTCTAAGGTAATTCTGTCACATAAAAACATAGAAGGGGTATCAATGCATTTATAAATATAATCAACCATAGATTTATTAACCGACGATGGTACATAAAAATCTTAAAATATTCTCCTTTGAATCACAAACTTAGTGTATTGTGGAATTTCATTAATGTTTATCATAGGGTTTTGTTCCATAGTCTATGTTTTTCTAAATCTAGTTCCCATGGTTTCTAAAAAAATTAAAATGATACCAACTATAAAGATCCTGACCCTAGTAGACCAGAGCTTGTTTTTTTATTTTATTGGCATAATATAGAACCAATCACAACCAAAAGAACCATATCATTTAGTAGTCTTGGTAAACTATATTCAAAAATTACTCACATAAAATATAAAACTTAGGGAATGTAAATATTCTTCACCCTTGGACTCATTAAAAGATTCCTTCATCAAATCTTGTTGAAATTAACCATAAGAAATATTGATTTTAGATTCTCATTAATGGTTACATACAGAAGAAGATATCTTGTGTAGGAAATGATTAATCAATATAGAAAGGTAAATAACCAAAAACGTTGTCAATTTATTCTATAACATGAGCATGAAGAAAAATATGGTAGAAATAAATGATGATAAAATAATTCATTATAACTAATAACATGAGCATGAATATTATTCATAGATATAATAACAATTCAAATAATCACATGGAAATCAATAACTAATCTCATAATGAAGGAAGAAATAATTCCAAACATCTTAAACAAATTATCTAGGCCTCATGCCCTGAAATATTACAAAAATAGATATGGTATCGACCAAATACCATTACTATTTTATCACATGAGACCTAATGATGAATTGAAAGGATATATAATACACTTAATAACACTCACTATGTCCAATTCATTCATTATATTAAAGGGGAGGATAAAAATTCAATACCAAATCAATATAAACATTTATATTGGAAAACTAACATATGAAAATTTAATATTTTCCCAGTATAATGGACCATAAACCTTTAAAATAAGGAATTATGATGGTATAATTACAAAATATTCCTATTTTAGTATCTGAAAACTAGGGGGGTATTATATTTCATTAATATAAATAACCTAAAAAATTTATTAAAAAATTATTGAGGAAAAAACCCTTTTCACTTTAAGAATTATTTTTTTTAAAAAAAATGCTCAAAATATTTAGAAAAACATAATGTTTGAAATGAACCATGAAACATTGTTAATGTAGATTCAAAGAAATAAGCTATCATTAAAGTAAGAAATTCAGTTCACATTGTGTAAGTTAAAAAAGATATTCCACTGACATTTTTGTAAGAAAACTAAAAAAGTACATCATTCAGAAAACAACATAAAGATTCCTTTTAAACCATTCTATAAAATTTAAAAAAATGATTAAAATGTATTTGATAAATATTTAGATAATATTAATAACATTATTTAAAACATTTTCATGAAATTATGGATATGGAAGATAAAATATTCCTGATCAAGAACCAAAATAAAGTCGATTTTCATTAAAAACATAATTTCAAAATTTTGAGTACTTAAAGAGTGGAAAGTGAAATTAAAACTTTTAATTTCAGGAAATCAACATTGGAAAATAAAATATATCATGTTTAAGATAGAAATATAAAATAATTCAATCAGTTTAGGCTTTAACATAAAAAATCTCAAATAATGATGAGATTGTGAAATAAAAGTTTACTAGTTTGGTAACTTTAAAATCATAAACCACATGAAAGTAAAAACATAAAATGAGTATTTAAATATTATTATTATAATTGTAATAATTATATATCATATCAAATAGGTATTATATACAACACATGAAAGATTTAAGTGGTAAATAAAATATATGTCTCAAGGAAACAAGAGTGAGATGAGAAACCCTTACGAAGAGCATTTATTAGTATTGTGAATTAATCAATGGAGAGATTATATATTACAAATTTAAATCAACTAAAAGCAAATGTAAATATCACATAAATCATTCAAATATTATTTTACATATAATATTGTAATAATATAATCAAATAAGAAGTGATATAACCCAGTGAGAGAAGAATGAGTTAATACATCCCAAACCACTTAGTTACTTTAAAGTAAGATCTACTTGGATGGAATAATTTGAATTGAAACATAAAATAAAATTAATTACTAATTATTCAGGATATATCATGTCAAATTTGAGTTATATACCCCATATAGAAAAATTAGGTATATTACATTAAAATATGCTTTAATGAAGGGAAATTGATATGAAATCTCATACCTCAAGTATGAATTCCTTTGTATGTGTTGAAAACTCATGAATAATAAATATATATTAATTAAAAAAATTATAGAACCGTAATAATTTATATAATTACTTATAATATTTATTTATAACCTTTTATCACCCATTTATCAATAGTTATTTATTAAAATCACTACTCTTGGTGATAACATCTTCGTTCTTCAGGTATGTTTTGGTTCAGTAGTTCTCGTCCTTGTACTTTGATCATGATTCCATAATATCCAAAATTTTAATAATTATTTAAATATCATATATATTCACTAAATATATCCTTATTACCACCCATGTAAAGCATAAATAAAAAATGTATCACATCACTTCGTGGAGGTGAAATTCCACACGTACGCCCGAGCAATGCTATCATTTTCTAATAGATTGAAAGGTAAACATGTGTATATAATATTATTATTTTAGAATAATAATTATGTAAAAATATCATATATATTAATTTATTATATCTTTATAACCATCCATGTAATGTGGCGGTGAAAACCAAATTATTCCACTATCGAGATGATAAGCCGTACATACACACAAGTGATGTCTTTACTTTTAATAGGATGGAAAAGAAATAAAAAATGGTTATAAAATAATAATAATATAATCTTAGTATATTCAAGATATTGGAATTTTTATTTCAGTGTGAGTATAATATATTTAGTGGAAGTAGAAGAGGAAATAAATTTGAAGGAGTTGGTAAAGACGATTGACTCTTATTTGGTAAAATCCTTTTAGATCCCTTTTTAAGGACCCTTATAATTATGGTTTAAGAATACCAGAACCTCTAATTACTATATAGGGTTGTTTATAATGGAATTGGGTAGGGTTTAATCAAGATAGTTTTCTCAATGTGTTGTAAACAAAGGAGATAAGGGGTTCCCTTTTATAAGTGTGGGGAGGGGAATTTTTGGATTTTTTAAAGTATTAATTTGATATAAATTATTTTTCACATAAAAATGGTCAATATTGATATAACTCAAATATAATATGATTATGAATTGAAATACTCTAATATAATAAAAATTTAATAAGTTTCATTTACATTTACATGCTTATATTTCTTTAATCCTTATTAACCCTTTTGACAATTACCATAATATTAAAGTTTTCTACACTTTAAGTGTCAATATGGTTACGATAAAAAAAGACCCATAAATGAAGCATAGTTGATATTTTAAACCATATAAAATTCTTATTTATAAATACAATATTTTTTTGAATTTTAAATAATTTAATAAAATATTATTTGTTATAAAATATAAATATTGTAATTTTTTGGAACTATTCATTTAATTTGACACTATAAACAATATGACATAAAAGGAAATTGAATTTAATAATTTAAAATATCCATAAAATTTTTATTTATTTATAATTTTTTGACATAATTATTCATCCAAATTATTTTACTTTTAATATTTTTGGAATCATTCATTTTATTTTTCTACAAATTAAATAAATACTACGTCGACATTGCGTTAGCATTTAAGGTAAATATTTTATCACTAAAAATTATAAATAAATTATCATGATAAAAATAATTAAATTATGTTCAAAATAAGATTTTATATTCATTAATAACATATTATTATCCATATTTGAATATAAAAAATAAGTTAAAAGAAAGAGAGTGAAATTTTCTATTTTTGAATACTTAAATAATATAAATTTCATTACAAATGTTAAATGGATCCAAAATTACATATATTATAATTTGAGATTTATATATCCAAAATACAATCATCAAATAGTATATTTAACGTCTTGGGATTGTTTTTTATTTCTTATCATATTATTTTTAACATTAATTTCTTGATTTATCCTTCTCGTGGTGACAATTATTTACTACGGTCACTATTAATAATGACTAAGAAAAGTTAAATATTAAAAAAATTAGGGACATATAATTCAAAATATGGAGTACATTTTTCTATATTTGATTCACATATGTTGTATTGTTTTTTTAAAATTAAACCTACAAAATGTGACAGAAATAGTTTTTTTAGAAAAATAAATTTTTTTAGTGTAATTTATTTTTTCCAAATTTAAGTATAAATTTAATTAAAAAGAATATAATTAGTTTTTTAATAAAAAATAATCAATTAAATTTTAAAATTAATACAAAATATAATATTACTTTGCGAATACTTTAAAAGGAAATATAATTCTCAATACAAATATGTATTTTTTACTAATCACTAAAATATAATTCCTTTTAGAAAAATCCCAAAACTTCACTCCAAGATAATTTTAAATGATGATTTTATAAATATATAAATTTATTAAAAATAAAAATTTTATTATCAGTATAAATTAAATATAATATTTTCTTAAAAAAATAATAAATGTAATTTTTTAAGAAAATGTATTTTTAAAGAATAAAATGACTTTACTTGAAATTGGGTTCTTATTTACTAATAACTAATAAGTAAATTGGTGTTCACTAAGAAATTTACCTATATTTCATAATTTGTTTAAAGGTATTCATACCTAGAAATTCAAATGGCTAAATAATATTCTACGAAAATTGCAATGGAGTCTGATATGCTAACAATTAATGGGACTATTATCAAACTATAACATTGAAATCCATTAATAGTTAGTATAACCTAACTAAGATCCACCTGCTCCCAGAACACCTAGAACTATTTGAAATTTCCTATCATTTTTACAAGAAACAACACCTGTAGAAAAATACCATTCATGGTTGAGTACAAATATACCTAGTAGGACACCCGAAATCATGAGACAGAAAGAATCAAAGAGGGTGTTAGCTCTAAATAATAAAAGTGAGGAAAAAAATATAATGAACATATGATCAAGGAATACACTAAGTCTCAAGGTGAGGTTTGTCCTCACTATTAGCCTAAGGACAATATTTTAGGATCTAAGGTAATACTCATTTGGGATAAGTCACTCCTTATGTCTTGCTAACATTGATTACATTCATTTGAGAGGTCATAATTTATGTTCCTTTCAATATATAAGTACATAATGGAACTAATAAGATGTTGATATAGAACCAGGGGATCACACTAAGGGCTAGGTGGATACCCAACCTAATCTGGAATAACCCACTTGGAAGGGGATAACACGTTCCGTGTTTAAGGATAGAGATAGATAACCCAACCTACAAAATTATGAGAGGGAAGATAAAACCCCAATCCATGTAGAGAGATATATGAATTTATCTAAAACTATCCCATGTAGGAGATCATTCATCCTATTATAATTATGGGATTCCAAATTATACCCTTATAGGGATGAACTAAAGAAATGTAATCACTAAAATAGAAATCGTACCAAAGACATCAAGGGATCTAAAAAAACCTAGAGGTGTAAATAATGTGTCCAATGGGGGGCTACGTGCCATGTATCACTATGTCTGGTTCTACCGGAATTTTTCTTTTTCACATGGAATGTTCATCAAGATACATAATGTGCTGTTATGATACAAAATGTGCAGAGGTTAGGCTGGTACATGGGCATGTTCTATTTACCCATTTATATGTAACATTTGAAGTACACAGGGTATTCCTTGTCAAACATGGTGTGAGTGTTAAAATGGAATACATGGCATGTAATACCTAAACACACCCAACTGGCTAGCTAAGGATCTCACCGACTATTGTTTCACCAAAAAACATATGATATTTAACTATTAATGCAAACCCTGGATACCGCAAAGAGGGATCCACATGGAATGTGATCTTCTGAAATACACGCCTTGAATATATGAATCTTACAAAATTTCCATCTCTTAAAACATCTACACTTACACCACTTTCACCCCCAATTACACTATAATTATCTATTAAAAATCCTATAATCTATGTTAACCAAACCCACAACATTTCCATTGGATGGATTCCAGCCATCATTTTCTAAAAAAATAGCTCCCTATTGGTCTACCAAAATACAACACATCAAAAAACACATAGCCAAATACATCTAACCCACCCTCAAGATTCAATAATTATCATAAAAAATAATCCATCACTAAATCTATGTATTTTATTTCATAATAATGATAAATAGATCCTGAGAATCATGCATCAAAATTTTTCATCAGATAAATTTGACCGTTAAAATGAAACACTAATGATAAATGAATAATGGAGGGATAAATCCACGAAACAAAAAAGTAATAAATGAATGTTATCCATTTATCAGATTCAACTTAGTCTATTTACAAAAATACTAAAGAGTCTTTCAAAAAATGAATAAATTTCCAATTCCAAATTCTATGAAGATATCAATTTACTTGAATTAAATCAATAGTGATATAGGAGTTAATATCTAAAATAATTAAATCGTGATTATCATGATAACTCAAGAATAAAGAAATAAAAAGAAAATACCCAACCTTGATTTAATATTGACCACTGATGAAGAATGATTCAAGGTCACTGTCACTGTTGAGATCCAATAACTCAATTAATGATGAAAAAACTATGGCATTTTAATAATCAACACACAATCCAAATATCAGTTGAGAACACCGTCCATCACATACCTATTTTTAATCATTATGGTTATGCATCTAACCATAGTGAGGATCTATAATACTGTTTAAATAGGGGTTTAAATTGTTATAAATTTTATTATTAAATTAATAAATAAATACATTTAATTTATTTATATTACCTAATTTTCCTTTGGAAGATACATTAAACTATAATAGATGAAAATGATTGAAATTATGAGATACCTAAGGTAAATTTTTTTTAGAAATAATTGTGGTGTCTATTTTTTTATATGATAAACCATTCAAGAGTTAATACATTGTTTCTAAAAAACTAGGCACATATTATATATTATATTTTATATTTTTAATATATCAATACTAAGGCTCCATTGGGATCAAAATTCCACACCAACCTTGCACCTTACTATGAATCTTTTATTTGAAATATTAAAAATTAGCATAAGAAAAAGATTCACTATAATAACAACATAAAAGATAATTCCTCATGATATACTTATCATTTACCTACATATGATGATATCTCGATCATAGGTAGATCTTGAGAACTAGATTTCTCCCTTAAACTAATTAAATAACTCAACAATCTACTAGAGATTCCGGTATTTATTCATAGTTACTTGATCAAATTGATGATATCAATGAACAAATGAATACTGTTATCTACCTTCTTTGAAAAAAAATGGAGCTCCCTAAGGGGAAAACCTAGTTTAAATAAATACCCCCTATTATAGATCATCAAACTGAACCTGCATATACTAAAACTCGTAGTGGGACCTCCGATATAGAGAATTTATATCAAAGAAACACCAAGATATAAATGTATCCCAAACATGATCTCTTGTTTAGTGGTTAGTTTTATAACAACTTCAGTAAAAACATTATGGTACTCTTAAACAACCCTTAGAAACCCTTATAGATGAACCTCCACAAAACTCAAGATCAACTTAGCTATCAATGAATATATAGACTTAATATACCTCTGAAACATATGAAGGCCTCACTCCTCAACAAACCCTTTCTTGAGTACATCAAAATCATAGAATATGACATTCATGTTGAATCATTCAACAATATACTTCAATAAATACAACCAATATATGTTTAGGATAATTTCATAAGGTTGTATTAGTAATAATAAGAAATCATCCCAAGAGTGGAACATCCCAAGAATACTCTCATAGTATCTGCACACATCAAATAGACTAGATCAACCGATAATTGGCATATTCAATGCTAAGAGAACTAGATGAGTTCCACATCAAGTCCAAACGTATGGACCAGGGAAGGTGAAACAAAGGAGTTTGTATCTATAAAATCAACTAAGGCATAAAACCAAGTAGAAAATTGATATATATTATCACATACGATGTATAGAGAACCTAGAACAGGAAATTATAAAGCATTCATATGAGAAAGACCTAATTCACACCCCCTTTGGACCTAATGTAGACCACCTAAATAGCCACAATCTGCACATTTCCATTAGGATGAGGGATATCATAGGATTCCTTTATCCTTCTTCATTTCCCTTCTACTAATAATACCTCGACTAAAAATAATGTAAATTCTAGACACGCTATAGGCCATCGAACACATACTGATTGTTGAGGAAAATTAAGAACTCTCACTTATGAAGTCCATGACCTCCAAAAGAAGAAACATACTATGATTTACCAAATAATATGGTCCTGAGAACTACTAACTATAGTGAAATGAGTTGAATAAGTCTTAATGCTGCTCTTCACTGACTAAAACCTCTTCTTCTAGGATGAAAACTAATAACTCATGATCATAGATTTACTCCATGGAAGGTCTTATACTATCCTTAATCAAGATCGTTTTTCTTAGAAAATTTCAACTCAATTACCTTTTCCCTTTGTGGTAACTTAGTATATGAATTAAATATAAATGGGCTAACATGGTGGTCAATCTCTAGGCACAAATCATCCTTTAAGTACCTTACCCTAGTTTTCCCATCTAGAAAAGGCCTAAAGCATATAATATGAAGTTTTTATAGAATAAATGAACTCTGAAACACTAAAATTACACTATAAATGGTTTATAATCACCTATATATAATAAAAAATAGTGTTTGAAGTTAAAAACTCATCATATAATTGATCCCTAAACATATCCTAAGAAATAGATGACTCCTCATGATTCCTAAATAAAAATAAATCTAGAACTCCTAGGATAACCTATACAACATCATTACATTTGAGGAAAACCAGTTCTCCTTCTTAGATTTAATTAAAATGAATGATATCTCCACTTAATCTAAGAAATCCTATGTCCCACAACAAAATATACCCCTTATATTAATACAGAACTTAGAATTGGAGCTATTGGTGTGTCTAAGTCCAATTTTCCTCATCATTGAACTCCACTCTCTAATGCTCTACTCAAAAATCATTTTAAATCAATTTTATAAAAATATTATGGGGACACTCACTTGGTGTTATATATATTAAATAAAAAACATAATTACTCTTAAATACAATATAAAATAACATTTTAATGTTGATTAAATAAACTATAACAAATTTTATCATATTTACCATTGTCTACCCAAATTAAAAAAATGTCACAAAACATCCTGACACATGATCCTTACCTAGGTATCTACCCAAAAATAAGTATCACTTCACTCAACATGTTCAATAATCTATAAAGTCCTTTCCTAGAACCACTAGTGGCCCTAAAATCTGGTGTCTTAACTAGTCCCCCTTATTTATTATATTTACTAAGCCTAGATGATATTATTTATCTACCAGTATAAGTATCACTATTAGTTCCTAACTCTAAACTTCATCCTATCTCTCAAACATTATAGCATACTGACCCATATCACTATGAAAAACAACTAGAATGGAGTTTCTTCGTGGGATCAGACACATATCCTCATATACCATAGGCTATTAATTATTATTTAGGGTCTATGATAGTTATTTAAAGATAATATACCCTCATATAAGAGTGAGAAATCTGATTAAAATAATCAAAGAGAATATAAGTTAGAGTACACATAAAAAATAAATAAACTAAAAAAACTTTGAAACTAAGAAATGAATTAAAAAAAATACAATATCAATTTTCCATAGGGCTGATCACATATAAACAATATAAAAAAGAAATAAAAATTAGGTGAGGCCCTACTCTAATCACCAAGACTCACCTCATTCCATCTTCCTTACACTGATCAATCTTGCTTGATCCTAAAGAACATTAAGCCCAAACCCAACCCATACCTAAAACCAAGTGAGTGTTTACTTGGTTTCCCAAAATGAAACAACATACTAAGAAGAATGTGAATAAATAAATAATTAGGGAACCAAAAACATGATCCCATAAATATTGACAATACCAAGATATTTTCAAGTAATATAATTTAAAAAAAGTAATAAACTGATGGAAATAAATAAAAAAATAATCTACCATTGATCCTCTGGTTCACAATTCTTATCAACCATATCTACTTCATCTAGTGTTGGGGTTTTTATTAGCATGTTACAATTATCTTTCCAACCATAACAATGAATTTGGTTCTTTCTCCCTGGTATATAGATAACGACCCAAAATCATTATTCACCCTGGTATATAAGATAATTTCTTGGGGTGATCTCTATCCTAGTACCACAACTTGGGAACTACTCGATCTGATAATTCAATGGTCATAACATATGATCCCTAGGAGTGTAGTATACTTGGCCATACTTTCAAAAGACCCTACACACCCCAGAAGCTCACACATAGTCAGAACTTTCATTATCTTCCTAGATCCAAAGTAGTCATGACTCCAGAATTCATGGAATCCACACTAGTGTCACTAACCTACCTAAAGAGAGTTATCATGACCTCCTAGAAGGTAGTATTCACAACATACTTGTACTTAGTATTCACTTTCTACCTATAGAAAGTATTTAAAACCTCCTCATGGGGATTATTATTGACATCCCCTGATGTATTATTAACAACCACCCATGAAGAATATTTCCATTTATAATAAATTTTCACAAATTGGGAATTTCATTTCATCACCACAACCACAATCAATAAAGTAATCAACATCAATTCCCTGAGGTTAACCCATCCTTAGTATGATAAAAGAGAATTGAACACCATCTCATCAGGTTTATCAAGTCACTAGGGTACCCACTAGGGTCCCATAAGTCTCGTCAGGGTCTACCCACTAATGTCATGTCTCAATAGACAAGGATCCCTCATCTCACAATAATTTAACTTACTATTAGGATTAAGGTTACCTCATTGGTCTCAAATAGTTGACCCTTAGGCCCTCCATAAAAGATCATAACTTCATTAAATATAATAAATAACCATCCTAGGGTCTAAATGTCCATGTAATAACATAATAATCAATTCACTAGCATTCAATGGATGAGGAAAACCATCTAGTTCCCAATGTATATCAATGACTTTTCACTTTGTTCATATTACTTGAGGTAATTTGGTTAAGAGTAAAATCATTTTTAATTTTCATTTTAGTTATTTAAAATTGAAAAATATTTTAACTTAACAGTTTATATATCTTAGTGGCATGAACACATACCTTAAGTTCCATAATAATGGAAATAATACCATAAGAAATGTATAAAAGACCCGTTAACTCATTTAATTCACCATTAAATAAAAATTATAGATACTAATATCACTACTAAAGAATTTAAAGACTCAACCACGATCATTTTAGCTCACA
Organism: Viscum album; assembly: GCA_963277665.1. Classification (NCBI taxonomy): domain Eukaryota; kingdom Viridiplantae; phylum Streptophyta; class Magnoliopsida; order Santalales; family Viscaceae; genus Viscum; species Viscum album. The sequence goes on along the minus strand of OY728140.1, from coordinate 561,354,051 downwards.
TGGACACCATTGACCCCAATGAAGTGAAAAATAATTCTGAATATTACCAACACAAATGATTATAAATTTTTTAATTATTTAAATAGTTTAATTCAAACTAGGTATAATCATCAAAAACTCATAAACTTTCTAATGATCATCGATTATTTGAGCAATGATGTATTGACCATCCAAAAAACACACTTGAACATACACTATGAAAAATCTACAACCCACACCATCATTTACAGCACTAAATTAATTCAATTTTAATGAAAAATAATAGGAAAATCATTTGTGTGATTTAACTTCACAAAATCAATGGGCGACAAGAAGTGAACATCGTTATGGTACATCCTTTTACGTGGGCTGAGGAAAATACCCATGTGAATAATATGATTCCACAAATCCTAGTGGAACCATTTCAAAGAACTAGATAAGGGATGATGAAATTAGAAAAGGAGAGATAGAGATAGATTTAGGGAGGAAACCGGACGATCCACACCTTTAATCGCCAGGAGAATCCACATAGAACACCCCACTTAAAGGATCTTTAAGGGAAGAAGAAGGGGGAGGGAACTCATTATTGATGCACAAAGTAAGGGCTGAAGAAAGGGGCTTTACAATCTTTAAATTAAAGGGAAAAAAATATAATATACCCATTTAAAATCCTCAACAACTAGATGCTGGACACCTTCATTATGTAGGTGGCTCTGGCTAGAAACCAGATAACCTACGGACCCTGCAGACTAGTATGGAAACCGACTGGATAATGGATGTAGGCTATAGCCCCAACAACCCAAACTTCCTCCAAATCCTTCCTGCTACTCCCATAAATCATATAAACCCCACTATTCATAAAAAATAACTCTCTTAAGGTTATAAAACTCTAAGAATACAATTATGAGTCCCTATTTAGAAAATAGAACATCTAAAAAATGGAAAATTTTAAACCCCCCTGAAATTAATCACTCGTATAGACATGAGTTCTTAAAATCTCCAAACCCTAATTCTTCTCATCCTTGATAGGCCTTAGTGATCCCACAACCATACATTCCAACCTAATATGGATTTTTATTCTAGGAAAAATAACCAAATTCCATTCTTGAAGACTCTATATGATTTTAACTTGTAACATTAAAATCATAGAACTTAAGAAACCAAAACCAAGATAATAGTCATAATTCACCACTAAAGAACCAGGATGATGCTTACCTAAGATTTTACACCTAGAGACATGTAGGTGTCTGATTCTAATTAATAAAATAGTCCATGGTACTTCCCACCATAATAATTATCTCACTAAGACCATTCCAAAACCACAATACCTTCCAACATTGATAATTCCTACCAAAACCTGATCCCACAATTCTAATTATTCCACCAATTTGGTTTCATACATATTTACTCAACTATACATGAAAATTTAGTCACATGCCTCTTATTCTCCTCATTCATGATTTTCAATGATTAGATAAGTTTCCACCTTCTATGCATAAGACACAATATAATAGCCTATCTCAAGGACACATGACGATCCTAAAAAATCATTGTTGTGTATTGAATGATTCTTCGAGTACAATTTTTATCGCACCATATCCAAATATATAGGGTGCCACCTGTGGAACCTTCTCTGGATGACATGCCTCAAGGATACCAAACTTCAGCCACCAATGTGCTTCAAAATTACCTGATCACGATGGATTTATCCACAGAGGAATATTTTGATTGAATAAACATATTCATCAAAGTACATAACTAAATATAGGAAACATTATTTAGTTGTATCCTCAACTGAGAAAAACCATTGTTGTGCCCCACCATTATTAATGATCTACCATTGATCTGAACCCTGCCTAAATTACCTCAAATTCAATAAGATCACAATTTCTATACTCAGGATCAATCAAAAATTACATCTAAAATCACCATTATAATTAAACAAGGAGTCTAGGTAAAACCAAATTCACACACACACACACACACACATCAGCATCAATTTCCATTGTGACAATCCACTAACTGAACTCACATACTCATAAATCTTCTCGTATGATATTCACATTCCCAGAGTTGATGTGACAGAAATATCCCTACAATCGATGTTTCCTCTTCATCACTCCAGATGATAAATTTCTCTATCATCATGCCCCCTTCCCATTCCTTCATTGAACATAATGGTCAGGCATGGCCACCCCACTCATAACCAATTTCCAACACAGAACATGAATAACATCCAATTACCCACTCATAGGAATGTAATCCTTGATACATTACAAGATCTTATTAAACAGAGGGTCAGGTCATAAAATTTGAAATGAGACACTCCCCACCATATGTCCTACCTTAGACCACTCCTTTTGTGAAACCTCAAAAATTTCCATCATTAAACACAATTTGCACCTCCAGAGACATGCTCATCCACACTAAAATACCCTAAAGCCATCCATTCATGATGTCACAAATTATTATAGAGGTCATGCCTCTAATTATTATATACATTATGGTTCTCCATGCCTATAAGAATTCCATCATCCCATTGGTCCTTATATTTGACAAAATTACTCACCATTTAATAATGTAACTAGAATAATGTATATCCAACCTGTACCAACTCAATTATCTTTAATATAATAGGTGCACACTGCCAAGAAACTTGATTGTAAAGTCTGAATCATGATCCCATGAGTCACAAAAAATAAAAATTATTCCAAAAATCCTAATCCATAGACCATGATCAAGAGTACATTAGGCTCATTAAACTAGGAGTACGGTCAAAACCCATCATCAAAATTTTTAATAGCCCCTATTCCATGCTTGACCACATTCTTGGATACCATCTTATGTCATAAAAAACATAAAGAATATACCCACATTTTCACCATGATATTAAAGAACATACAGTGTCAATAAGGCCATATAATAAACTAGTCCTTCCCTTGAAATCTCACTTGATACCAAGGTACTCCATGTGCCTCACATTTAAAGTACCAATACTTAAGATGCTTCTCAAATAAAAAATTTCACCATGGAATAACCATACCTACACCACATACCCAAAAAAACCACCCATACATCAGTTTCTAACACAAACACTTACTCATGTTGTCTACCACAAAAGGAACTAGTAAGACCAGCTAACCACTATCATGGTTTTCCATCAAAAATTATAAAACACTTGTTTTCCAATGTCTAATACAAGTCTAAGGGTATCTAGGTAACCAAAAAATCCCAAAAATGAAGTCTTATGGAAGGTCATAGATCAAAGGAAAATAATATATCCCATCAAGAACATCCTACAACATCAAGTCTTCCATGATCACTACCCACTACTAGGGCACTCAACAACAATACCTAAAATCCCATGACAACACTACTAGCCTTCTAGGCACCAATTATCTCAACGAATCCACCTATGGGAATAATCCATTGAGAATCAGTTCTCATACAGATACAAACACACACACACACAGATATATATATATATATATGTGTGTGTGTGTGTGTGTGTGTGTAATGGAATTTATGTACCATGATCGATATCCAATGAAATATAGTGTCATACTTTGATAAAGTAGAATTACATTCCAAGATATATAGGAAGGAACCATATTAGTTGTTATTGGAACCTTAAATAACTAAACCTTACTTATTGATTGGATCCACCATTATCCAACCAAGTGACTATTTTGATATACTAAGAAACACCACACCTCATTGCACATGGGTTAACATTGGTTTTATACTAAACATCTCACCATAGATCCATGTGACCTGATATCAGAAATTATTTTATACATGCTGGTTCAGTTGAGTAACATTTCACCAAGAACTCATATGGAAAAATTCTATATGATTTTTTTGATACTTTAAACAACTGAGCATCATTCCCTAGTGATAAAAAGAACACTATAAATCATACATGTCATGTGAATCCTATGTTTATAATATGATGCATGTGACTCCACTTTCATCTATTGTCCTAGAGAAAAAATTACAAATAAATGATCAATCATGAATCTAAAAACACTTGTGCATCACACTGGGTGAAATAACAAATAACTATAATAGAACAATCCAATAACATCATTCCCAATCCCCCGGAAACCTAAAATTCTTACTGAAATATATGTTAATGATGCACCATCCCGATATCGATCACACGCTTTGAGACATTCATAAATTTCCTAGCTAACATCTTCCAAATAGCAATAAAATAAAAAAATCTTTGATACCACTTTTTAACATTGTATCCCAGCTCATTATAAATAGTAACCAAAACCAGTGGTGCAATGTGACATAATGTAGGCCTCCTCATATGTTAGAGGATTCCGACTAATAGTAGGGATTTATGATGGTTTTGGGAAAATAATATACCCCCATATCAAAGTGTGTAGCCATCGTAAAATAACCAAAAACCAAAAAAATATATTTCATATATATAATAAATAAAATAGGAAAATTGTGATAAAATTAAATGCAGTCATACAATAATAATGGATAATTCACCCATTGGGCTGGCCACATATACAAAAGAAATAAAAAGAAGTAAATAAATTCTACCAACTCCAATCCTCATCTCATTATGGCCTTCAGACTCCGATCTCCCCAGATTAATCATGAAAAACCTTGACCCTCATCCCAACCTATACCTAAAACCAATTGATAGTCTTCTCAATTAACCAAGTACAATGGTGTCCTGAGAAGCATTTGAGTATATAAATAAATTGGGATCCACCAATGTTTTCTTATATATTCTGACATTATATTGATATTTCCATGTGACATGATTTTATTAAATAAAACAACAATGAAAAAAACAAACAACCATCGATTCTTAGGTCTGCGACTCCGATCAAACATACATACTTTTCCCAATGCCAGATATCTTTGAGAATGTCACAATGATGATTCCAACCATAATTAATACCTATGTTTCTTTCAATATGGTGTATATATTATGACATAGGGGCCTCATCTACCGCTGTATACATTATAATATCCAAGGGTGAGCTCTATCATGGTATCAAAAACTGGGGAATAGTACATCCCAATATGGAATGGTCCTAATAGCTGAGCCCCATTATTATAGGAGACTCATCCACAACCACTAAATACCCCACTTTCCTTGATAACACACACATAGTCATAAAACAAACTTTTACCCGAATCCAAAGTAAACCTGGATCCAAATCCATGGTATCCCCACTAGTAGTGTCATTGAGATCCCTGAAGGGAGTTATGACAACCCCCAAAGGAAGTATTCACAACAACCCAATAAAGATTATTCATAACCCCCCATGGGGAGTATGAACAACCTCTACATAGGGAGTATTTTTGGCCTTTAAGTATGGAGTATTCAAAACCACCCATAAATGTGTTCTCCATTTATAATAGATAACATCTAATTATATTTTCCATTTTATCATCATAAACATAATCAATAAATGAAACAACCTCAAGTCCATGAGGGTATCCCATACCTGGTATTCTAAAATAATCTCAAATACCCTCTCACTAGGGCTATTGATTTATTGGATTGTCCACTAGGCCCCCTATGTTTTATTAGGGTCTACCCACCCATGTCATGTCTCAATGGGGAATAAACACCCACCCCATAGTTTTATCACTTTCTTGAGGGATTAAGGGAATATATTAGGTCTCAAATAGCCAACTCTAAGGCCATTTATCCAAGATCATCACTTTATATTTTTAATAATAACCCATCTTGGGGTCATAAAATATAATGTGTTCCATAATAATTATGGCCTAATCCATTAGTGGATGAATCAAATCAACAAATGCCAGAGGTCCATTAGGGCCTTGAAACTTTTTTAATAGTAGTTAAGGGAATTTTTTTTTAAGAGGAAAATTATTTTTAGTTATCATTTCAATTAATTAAATTATGACTTTTTTCTAGCTTAGCTGGTCACACATCTAAATTACTCAACCACATGACACATGTACCATAATAATTGCAAGAATACCATAGGGAATATATGAAAATCCACCTACCTCATTTAACACATATTTCTTTTATAATTTCATATCCCAAATCTCTAGTCATGCTTTACAAGGATCAACCAAGCTTTTCATAGCTCATACAACCACCGCCAACCCTCACGAGGCTATATACCATGAAAAAATCACCAATCAAGATAATTATAACATTTATAATTAATTAAAAAATTTAATCCAAACCATGGATACTTGCTAAAAACTCATAGAGAATAAAAAATAGTATATTATTCAAACAATGAGGTACCAATCATCCCGGGAACACCCTCGAACCTACAAAAATATGCAAGACACACTATCTTTTATATCACGAAATTAATTTAATTTTAGTTATGATGCATAGAAAAATATATAGAATTACATGCCTTAATCTAATCAGTGAAATAAAATAGTCAAACATCATTATTGTACATCCTCTACGGTGGATGAGTGAATGACCCATGATAATCAAATGATTCAACTAAGTCTTGATAAAATTGTCTCAAATACGTAAACATGAGACAAATAAATTATAATATAAGGGTTAGAGATATATATTGAGGGATGAAACTAGAGGATGATCAATGTAACACCCCATGTTTTGAGCGAGTTAAAAATTTCAATGGATTTTGAAATTTCAATTTGGTTGATAGAAAATAATTGAATTTGATATTTGGAATGAAATTTTAAGAGTTTCAATATGTTATGAATTTTCTTAGATGTTTTTGGAGGATTGATATGTGTATAGGGATCCCCAATGATTTTTGAGAGAATCAGACTTTGAAATCCCAAAATTTGGAATGATATGGTGAGGTGCATGGTTAGCACATGGTTAATTATAACCATACACCTCAACTGTCCAAAATTATAAAGGATGTCACATGGTTTGAGAAATCATACTCCTGGGGGCGCATAACCATGAGAAGCACCTATAAAGTTTTTTAGAGATGACCACATGTGTTGTGCATAGTTTTCTAAAACATGATCCAAGTCCTGTATGTGCACGTGGGGGGGGGGGGGTGACCCCATGGACAGTGTCACCAAATGGTTAGACAAACCATGCAGCTTGTTAAAGGGGATAAAATGACCAAAAAACCCTCTATCCATTAACCTTTTATCATCTATTTTTCTTCCCCCATTCACACAACACTATCCAAACATGGAATACCTCACCTCTCTCACCTAGGTTTCTCTAGATCTCATCCAAAAATTTTATTGACATATATCACATTGGATCCCATTCGATAATGATATAGATAAACTTTATTTTTTTTTCTCTTTTTATTTCACCATAGTGAATGATATTTCCATGTGAACTCATATATCCAATTTCTAATGAATTTTTTGAGTATTGTTTCTATAATTATGGATTGAATAAAATGTTGGTCTTCAATGAGTGAATTTCTATTAGTATTGGGAATTTAGTTTTTAGAGTTCTCTTAATTTATACATGTGTTATAAAATGCATCATAAATATGTATTAGTGGGGTGGTCTAATTGTGACTAATTTTACATTTATTTCATTTCTATATTATTGTTGGGGAATGATGAAAGGTAGTATCAGGTGTGATAAGGTGAAATTAGACTTGTTTGGAATGATAAGTGTGAAAAGGTGTTTTGTGACTTGTTGTAAGGATGCTTTCAGCATGTGATTTTTTTCACGTGATTCTGTGGATGTGTGGGTTCTATGGGAATATATAGGGAATGGAGCATGATACTTTGGGTGATGTTAATTAGTGGATGTTGAGGTGACATGGTTAATTAGGATGATTAAGATGGTGATGGCTAGTATTGAGGTTGGGTGACATGATTTGCAGTTGGTGAAATAAGTTCTACAATGTTGTGGATTAGGTTGTTGGTGAATTTCCTCTCACCATTGTTGACTGAAAGTAATTTCTAGGCATGTTCACATAGGATTAGAACAAAATGAGGTGGTTTTTACATATAAATGTGGGTAGAGGCCTCCTTAGACTTTATGAAATAGGGTATGGTGATGACCATTTGTGAGGAGGAGGTAATCACTAAAGAAATCGATGATTGATGGTGTGAGAGACTATCAGATGGGTGTTGAGGATCATTGTGATATTAAGGCCATTGGATTGTTCATTATGGAAGGGTTAATATCAAAGTTCCTTCGGATTTCAGACAACCAAGATGATGGTTATTTAGTAAATTGAAGTCCAAGGACTTGTGATTTACTTATAGAAGTGCTGATGGGACATAAGATTTACATGAAATATTATACTTTTGGTGATAAGATTCTAGTTATTATATGTGATATGGAAATTTATGGGAGACTAGGGATTATTTTGGTATGACTATTTTTGGATACATAAATCCAATACAGTGTTGGATGAATTAGGTTAATGCACCTTTGTGGCCATTGAGCACAGGTGAAGCAGGTTACATGATATGTGTGTAGTTTTATCTTGAATACACATATATTTATGGATGTAAGATAGGAACAAGTTAGTGGTGGAAAAATCTATACAAAATTACACTCTATATATGCTCTTTAGGATACATGCATACTTTATGGACTTGATTTTAGGAAATGGAATGAGCTCATAAACTAAAGGTAAATAAGCTGGGATGTGCCAAGGAGCACCAGATGCATGGAATGGTTTTTATATTTAGACCAGGTGAGTCCTATATACCAAAATAATGGTTCTTTTAAATTTAGTGTATTTATTTATATGGTCATCCCACATGTTATCTTGTATTATTTTTGAAGACTATCATAGCATATATACATTATCTGGATTTTATAGAAGGTTTAACATGGATTATTATTGTAGTTTTTATCCATATTTATTTCATTTTATCTAATTGATTAGTTTCATAGTATTGTTATTATAATAATTATCATGATTATATATAGTGGGTATATTCTCCCCACTATCACCAAATAGAACCTAACCATTATTTTGAAACCTTTTGCTTATAGGGAGGTTCTTCAAAGGCCTTGCGGATCTCTATCCTAGAGCATTGGTTTGGTGGCTCTTGGGTTAGGTTGTTTCAAGAAATAAATTTAATATTTGAGATAAGACAATTAGAGATACTCTATTTAAGAATATTTATTGGAATAAGAATGGGGAGGGAAGGCTTGTATGGCATAAAAAATAAGATAGGGAGAAGTGGGCTACACTTTTTAAAAATTAGAGGTGCGTGGGGGGATAGTTTTCTCCATTAAAACCCAAATCAGGTAGATTGTGGACACATGCTACAAGTAGGTGGATATATCTGAATACTAGATCATTAAAATAGGGGAACGATCTAATAATTGGATATTTTAGACTATTATGACCATTATCCAAGATACCGTAGAGTCAGTGGCCTCCCAGTAGCTGATCGGTAACTATTGGCTGTAGACTTTTCCACCCAAAATTCTGTTGAATTCCTCATGCTACTCTACACCACACTCAAAATAATATTACTTATAAAAATATAATATTTTAATATGGTAAAATTATTAAAATATTTCACTTATTTCATTTTCTCAAAAAAATCCATCCAAAAAATTGAAAATCCAGAAACACCCTAAAATTAATCACCCGTACATATATAGATTCTTATAGCAGTATAATACCAATGAAAACATGAGACTTAAAAAGAATAAATATCACAACCCATTTCAAAAATTATCACATATATTTTTAATGTCCTACTTTATAAGAACTCCACATTCATGTGAGCTTTGATTAGAGTAGTCTCTGAATGGGTGACCTTTTGGAATGTTTCACAGGGTGAGTGTGAGTGAGGAAAAGGAACACCAAAGGAAAATGTGTTGACCTATGGGTGTTGTAATTTTTATGAAAAGTTTATATAATGGGTAAAATATTTTGGTGTTATAGGATGGAAATCAAGGTATTATAGAGAACCCATAGGATCAGATGACTAGGTTCATGTCCTAAAGAGTTTGAGTTATAAAAAATGCCATTATATCTAATACCCAGTTGGAAGTATAGTGTAAATTCTATCATTTGAGTCATGGGGTCCACATAAAGAATGGTTTAATTTATGTGGTATAGTGTAAATCCCATGAAAAAGTGAGACTTAAAAAAGAATAAATGTTACCACCCATGATGACATGGTGAACCTTTTTTTGGATCATATCCTATTAGAACACCACATTTAAGCAAGCTAGTCCTAGAGTAGTTTTAGGATGGGTAACCTCAAAGGATGTTTCCAAGAGTGTGAGTGAATGAGTATAAAGAACATGAAATGAACATGTGTTTTCTTATGGGTGTAGTAATTTGTATGATAATTGACCATATTGGGTAACAGACTCTCGTGTGATTGAAAGGAAACCATGGTATTACAGGAGACCCCTGGTGTCATATGGAAATCTTCATTTCCTGAAGAGATTGGGTTATGAAAACCACAATATTATATATGACTATTTCATGAACCTATCCCTTAAAAGGTACACCTCCTAGGTTGATAGTGAATAAAGAGAGATAATTATGCCTAAATAGCACCTTTAATAGGCCACAAGTTAGAGAATAACATTGATGGTATTTAAGTCACACACATGGGAGTCATTAACTATTAAAATTTTAATAAGTAAGAGATTATAAGATAACTTTACAACCAAAAACATTCATAAATTAGGATAAATAGAAATACATGTAATTTCACACACAAACTAAAAGGAAACATATATGCACCACAATTAAGACTATGATGTGATGAAAAAAAATCTATCAACACCTAAAAATTTCTCAACAACTCATCTAATCTATTAATGTACATCTTAATCACAAAAAAATAATTATTAATATAAAAAATAGTTTATATATATTGGGTGAGTATAGAATGTATAATAAGTAGGATCCTCTTAGAAACCTCTCAAGTAAAATATAAAAGGAGCATAATAAATCCCAATGAATAATATCATCAATGTTACCACATCTCATGAATCATGACATCTCATCATCCTCATATCCTAGTAGAAACCAAGTGTATATTTAGAGGACATAACAACCAATATACATGTATTATACCTAAATCCATCACAACCCATGCAATTACACCCATGTAATTCGTGACCACCACATCCAGATAAAAGGACATGCTATACCTCAATCCATTACAGCCCTAAAAAATGTTTTGTAAAAACTATTAGCCATTAAATCCTCGGTATAAATTCTCCTTATACCATAATCCATTATTTCCTAGGATAAGCCTACTCATTTATATCTAGAGGGATAGTGTGGGAGTGAGAGAAGTCAACCATCCATTCTATAATAACCTAGATATTGTGGAAAAAATCTAGAAAACTATTAGTTGTATGTTTCCCTACCAATGTGGGAGGGGGATATGAAATTATAAAATATAGAATAATATCATGCACATCCACAAAATGAGAAACTACATAGACTTGGAACCATCATCAACTATCTTCAAACTAGTCCCTTTATTTCCACTGCTAAGGAATATATATCAAATACCTATACAAGTATAAATTTTAATTTTAATTGATTCATTAGTCATTAATTAATGTTAATACTCCATACCCATTTTCCAAGATTAATAATTTAATAATTTAACCCATGTTTTGATAACACTATTAATTCTATGATATATTACCGAGTATGTCGTCATCATAATATGATTTTATCCAGAAAAAAAACAAATTCAATTATTAATTAGATATTCATTTCATAATTTTTACGTACTCTAGGTATCAGCCTAAGATAACACTTAAAATATTCACTCAAAGTGTACAACCACAAATCGAATTTTTCAATTGGAAACAAGTCATATAAAAAAAATAAAATCCATACATCTAACTATCATGCATTCATCATGAATGAAAAAAATTTATGATAAATCTCTACTCAGATCATTTCCTGACCACCCCAATTTCCCATAGAAATGTATATAATATCATATATCCCACAATAACTAGTACTGACCATAACATTAGCTTAGAATTTCTCACCAAAGGATCCCAACCAAAAAAAGTTATCAACAATCAAACAAGGATATAAATCCCTTGAACACACATACAATTCATCTGTTTAATTAAATTCACAAATGGAAGGCACCAATCCCATAACATCAAATCATTTATTATTCCCAAAAAATAAACTAGGATCTCTCATCCCCAAACAGTTGTTATCTAGCATACAATAATTTTAATTCCATATTAAATTAACCAATTTATTTAACATATATTATCCACAACAATGAAATATAAGGAAATATGTATTCATAGATAAAAATGAATATAAAATTTATTCACAAATTATTCCATATAAATCAACTAAAAAACAAGCAGTAGATATTCTATTTATTCCTCTTCCTTTTAATTTTATTTTATTATTCTGGGTTTGAGTTGTCAAAAAATTTCAACCATATAAAACGATTCTATAAATGAAAAAATAGATCACTGCAAAACATACATCACACAATCTATAAATAATAAGTGGAAATATCAATAACATCAAAAAACTAATGTGATCAAAAACCCAACCATTCAACTAATTCGAACATCTTGAAACATCAACTATCCTTATCATGAGATAATTAACATTAAAATTATAATATATAAAAAATTATATAAATATTAATGATTTTAATTTATAAGAATTTTAATATTTCTTTATGTGATTTTTAGGTTTATCTTTCAAGAATAACCCCCATAGTACAAGCTAATCTACTTCACTATATACAATAAAACATCCTGGTTTTTATTTAATAAACATAAAAAAATAAAATTTCTATGTTCATAATATAAATATACTTATCTATATCCTGAAAAATAAAAAATAATAGTATAATATAATTAATTTACTATGTATTGTATATACTTATTTAAATCCTTGAATAATAATAAAGAATATGTTAGTAATATTATACCGCACAAAATTCTATCTTTTATTCTTCCTGTATGATTTCAAGTTCATTATATGATCATATTTTTGGAATTAAGACTAGATTGTTTTCATCTTATAGTTAATCACAACCATTTAGAAAAAGGATACTAAAATATGATATGATCACAATCAATAAAAATAATAGAGAATAAATTTGTTCCCCTATCTATAAGAAAGAAGTTTTACGTGATTTATCACTTAAAGAAGGGGAAACACATAAGACTGGAAACACTATAGGAAGGAACTCAAATAGGTGTAGAAGGGTTCACATGACTCTAAGTAAAATCTTAGTAACATATAAACTCAATATAATGAAACTTGAAAATAATGAGGAAAATATATTCATTTTATAATTAAAGATACGAGCCTATCAAGATTTCGAAATTATTGGTCAATCCTTAATTAAACACATTTCACTCCCAAATAAATTTCCATGGAGGGATCCATTTGAAACCTCAAGGTCTAAAAAATTCATGGAATCAATTATCTTAATAGATTTAGGTTTTAAAATCAAATTTAATTATTAATACTACATCAATTACATTAAAAAATCATATTTCTATCAATGTATTTATTTTTTAGATATTTGTAAATTTTAAAAATCTGACTAAGAACTGACACACTACAAGGAATGAACAGAATCCCTAGATAACCAATCAAAAATATAGATGACTGAACACATAATGGAAAAGTCCTTCCAAATGGAGTAACTGACCTACCTCAAGAAGGAAAGACCCACTGTATGAAGGGAATGGCCTATTATTGAAAAGAGAATGACCTATAGTATATAGGGAATAACCTACTGTATAAATGGAATTTTTGGTTAGAGATATATGGGGAGGGGGTGAATTTTCCTTTTTTAAACAAATTAATTCATAAATAATGTATAATGATAGAAATTGATTAATAAATAGTTGATAAATTCTATTTGAGTTATTAAAGATAATATGAAGGTAATTTTTATTTTCCCACCAATTAGATAGTGTGATTTCTAGACATCTTATTCTTATACCATCACGGAACTTGGTGGTGGGTTCCCTACACCGGCCAACGACTGCTCCCTACACTATTTCATATACAACAGGGATATCCTACAATTCTTTGAAACATATTTATTATATCATTAAACATGATTCCTAGGATTTTATGGATGAAGAGAGACATGATCAATCCTTTATCAATTATTTAAAATATGTTCAATATTACATAAATTTAATCACTTTATATTCAATGAAAACACTAAAAATCACATAGATTTAAATTTTAGAATCATATATGAGTGTTTGTGATCATGAAGACACCATGATATAACTAGGTACAACAATATCCCCTTTTTTATGATAATTAACCCTTAATATAAAAATTTAAATTAAGAGTAAATCATATAGGAAATAGCTTGTAAATAAATTCAATATACTAATAATATATTCAATGAGATCAATAAGTAAACATATCAGTTATGATATTAAAAACTATAAATAAAAATTTTAAAACCCCCCATTTTTAACATAATTAAAAATTCACATTTTTAATAAGAAAAATAATAAAATGAATAAATATTTAATTCTCCCCCATCGTGAAAATATTTTTTTGGGAATTTTTATTACTTTTAAGTCTAAAAAATGATGCCCCTTATTATTACCCAAATGATGAAAAATATTAGTGGAAGTAGAAACACTATAATGATTTAAAAGAAAAAGTCAATGTAGAAAAATATTTTAAAATGATGTAAAAAATATATTAAAAAAAAACATAAATTTTAATTATAATTTTAAATGAAGGTTTTTACGTGAAAGTGAGAGGAAAGAGTATAAAAGAGTTAAAAAAATAAGAATACATTTAAAGAAGAAAATAGAAAATAAAATAATAATAACAAAAGATAAATAAGATGATAGAAAATAATAGAGACAAATAAGAAAATGAAAATTAAACTTTACATACCTTTTCCAGGTTATCACTTTTTTTAAAGAAATTACTTTCCCTCCATATATTTATTTCATTATTTAAAACTGATTAATGAATAAATTATTCCAATTTAAATCATAGTTCAAAGGCCTTTCTAAATTTAAATTTCACCAAATACATGTTATAATAAAATTAATAAAGACAAGTATATATGATAAAATTTCACCCATCATTAATCTTCATTAATATAGATAAAAAACATTAAGAAATGGGTATATTTAAAGTGTCTCATTTATGTTTTATAAAAAACAAAAAAATAGACTTAAAAATAAAAGGTACCAAAATTAGTTTTTTAAATTAATATTAATTTTTTAAAATGTACATTATTTTAAAAATATTGAATATAAGAGAAAATATTTCAAAAAAGAAATAATTAATTTTGAAAAAAACACCCATATTAAATAAAATTTCAAAATTAAAGAGACAAGTTTCCCTATCATAAATAATACATGAGAGATAAAGAGATCATATCCAAGATAAACTAGAAGAATAAACAACAAATTTAATTTTTTTAAATAAAATGAAATAATATTAAGATTTTTTAAAATATCACTCATGATAGAAATATATTCAGTAAATAATTAAATATGTGAACCATTGATTATTTTCATCTAATGAATTCATATCAAACAAGGGATTAAGATTTGGTGAAAATATCAACATACTGATATTCCATTAGAACAAAATCAAATAAAATATCACCTTTTTAGAAGTTATCTGTCAAAATATTTTGTCTCAGATCAATGTGTTTGGTGAGAGAGTGATGGATAATATTTTTAGAGATATTTATTACACTGGTATTATCACACTTAATAGGGATATAACCAAATATAATAAAAATTTATAAGAGAGTATGTTTCATCTATAATATTATGGTGTAATAACTCCCAGTGACAATGTATTTTACTTTGGACATATAAATATAAACTAATTTATGCTTCTTATTACTCCATGAGATGATGTATTTTTTTATAAATGGAATGTTTTACTAGTAATTTCTTTATCTTGTACGAATCATGTAAAACCACCCTCATAAAAACATGTAATTTCAAATAATGTTCCTTTTTGATAAAATAAACTGAGGATTTAGATCCTTTTAAATAATGAAAAATGTTTTTGATACATATAAAACTATATTCCTATATATTTTATTTTATGAAATCAATGAGACAAACACTAAACATTATATTTAACCATGTCACAATAAGATAAATTAGACCACCAATCATTCTTCTATAATTTTTTTTTTCTACCAATTTAATGACTTTATCCAATGTTAATAAAGATGTTATACTCATAGGATTATTAATTTCTCTAAATTTATACATGACTAATCATTTTAGGAGATAATTGGTGTATTTTTATTTTTTTAAAAAGATAGAATCATTTATTTGATAAATTTTAAAATCAATAAAGAATATTAGATCTCCAAAAAAATTAATTTCAAATTCCTTTTCCACTAAATATAAAAATTTCAAACAAATAGATTCATTAGTAAAGTCAAAGATCACATCATTTATGAAAATTGGAATGCATAACACATCATTTGAGATGTAGTTTAGAAAAATAGTTGAATCAATTTTTCTCATTTTGGATCCCTTTGAAAGAATATAATTTGAAAGATATTCAAAAAAATGTTGAGATTCATATTTTAAACCATAAATGTGTTTGATTTGTTTAAAAATAGAATTTGGAAATAGATTTTTTTCATAATTAGGTGGGTTTTCTACAAATAAAATTTAGAAATAAAACCATTTAAATTTTTTATTTATAAAACCATTTGAAATAGTTTATAATTGATAAGAGAGATGAATGCCAATAATATTGTTATTGTATAAGGAACCATATCTTTATAGAATATTCCTTTTAATGATTATAAATATAGTAGTCCTTAGAGGAGGCCATGTAAAGGTTATATGGGGTTTGGGAGATGAAATTTGGTTCTATGAGAAGTTAATGATGTAAATTGTAGTACAAAACACGAGTGACCAGTTCATATGGTTTGATTCATGACATGAATAATGGGTTAATAATGTGAAAGGGCGTGGGACTAATTTTTTTTAAATATATCCTTAAAACTCCCAACATGAACATTATGATCACGAAATGAATTGGTCTTGGTTTATTTGGTTGAGGCGATGTGTCTTCTGGCTTGTCTTAAAACCCATTCCATTTAGGATGTAAAGGACCCCTTCAAACTATGAATATATGTTTGGATGTTTGATAATAATTTCAATCACACTCAATTTTTTGAAAGAACACTACATTCTCCTAAACCCTGGGTGACAAGAGGAGGTCTCTCGAGGCATTTGAAATACCTTTCAAAATGGATTAATCCCTGAAATTCTATTTTTTGACCTTAGTGATATCAAGTGTGTTTTCCTACTAGTTATTGATTTTTCTTCACCAACTAGCCATTTTCCCTCCTGTTAGATCCTTCCATTAAATATAGGTTTATCTCTTTTGTTACCATTGAGTACCTTTGTTAATTTTTTGAGTAGTTGTGGCACAACATCCTTGGAGGGATGTATATTCATTATGGGAGAGGTGATTAGAGATCAATGATGCAATTAAATTATTATGTAAGTAATTTTCAGATCATTAAGGCATGGGATTAATTGATTTTCCTTGTTTTTATGTGTAATTATGAAGTTAAAATTCTTTATCTCTTTGCGTTATAGTGGAATTAACCCTAATTAAGAAGAAACTAGATTAAAAAAGGATTGGGTTTTTATAGAAATTATATGAATTTCCATTTTTAATAATGGTTTGGCTATTTTTATTCTATATAGTGTGCTATATATGTTTATACTTTGTTATAATATTTTATTATAACTAGTTTTTACATGTTTCTATGATAAAAATGGATAAAGAACATAAATTTGGTAATGATGTTTGCCAAATAATTAAAGAGTAATGTTTAAATAAAATATTCTTCATATATTTTGATTTAAATTAATGTATTTATTAATTAATATTGAATAGGAATTATTATTAAATATTTTATTATAATTGGATAAGTAACATGAAACTATAAATTATTATTATTGGAATTAGTAAAAAGGAATATTTAATTAAACTTTTCATTCTTAGTTTGTTAAAACATGATGTTATACTTGGAATATTGTTTAAATAACTAATATATTATAATATACAATACCTTAGGTTACCTTTATTTTTAACCTATGATAAAATAATTAACTAATTAAAGATGGTAATTAAACTGGCTATTTTATAAACATAAATTTTTGCGGTCAAGCAAGCCCATATTCCTATTAATGATTGTTGCCTTATTTTTAGGACCTAAATTCTCTATTGAATCTATTTATTTTTTTCTACCTTACATTTTTTCTATGGATGTGAGACATTCTATATAATATTATGTTATTATAAGATGGATAATATTTGATGTGACGTGGGAGTAAAGGCCTAGGTTTGTGGAATTGGTTGATGCTTATGATAACAAGATGCATTATGATATGTGTGATGGTGTTGGGGATGAAACTGAGACTGATAGAATGGGTTGAAGATAGAAATGAAAATTATTTTACTAAAAGTTTTGATTCTTTCTTATTAATGAATTTGGTAAATTCTCAGATTCCTGGGTTTCTTATTTTTACATTCCTTTACTATCAACTTAATTTAGCTGGTTGTTATTGGTTATGAATCCATTTTTTGATAGATTATAATATGTTATAGAGTCTATATATTTATGGAATGATAATGAATAATAATGTTTTAACCAATAGGGTTAATGTATTCTCAAAATAGAGAATAATTATAATCTTTAGAAACCATGGGTTCAATTTTTTTATTCCTAAGGGGAATGGGAATGAATTCATAAATTTTTATAATTTTTTTAAAGAAATGTTTAATGGTTGGTTAATTATAAGAACTAACATAATGAGAAATTATTAATATTGAAAATAAATAAATGAAATCTTCATGTATTCTTGTATTCTTATAGGATACATAATACATAATAGTGGATTATGGGTGTCAATGCGATTATAGATGCAGTTGGTCCTACGACTAGGTTAATGCCACGGTGTGGTTTTGAGATATATTATATCATGAATGTCAAATGACTCAATACACTAAACCACCCATGCCGATTGGGAAAATAATACCCAGTTGACTATGGGAGAGTGTTTTATCAAATATACAGGTTAGCATGGAACAAAAGGATGACTACCCCCTTTGGACCAACTCTCTTCTCCTAATAGTTTTATGTTATATATACATGATGGTAACTTTTCCTATATATTTGTGTATAGTTATGTAATGTATTATTGTTATTTAACACACATGAATCTATTATTATAGTATCCCAAGGATTATTATAGGTATTTTGAGTTTGGGTTGTGATATATTTAGGTATAATACATGACATAGGAGCTTTGGTGGATTGGGAAAACTACTTAGTTTCATTCTAGAGAAGTTGAATGTGATGATGAGATGATATGATGCACATAGTTCATAGTGTTTAATGCTATAATAAAATGTATGAGATGAGTGAGATGACATTTGTCCTTGATTTCATTAGACTGAATTAATTTTAGATAAAGATGGACCAAGACATGTAATATTCGGGTAGAGCATAAAAATATTGGGGAAGTGATAGTGGAGTAATGTTTTTTGATATTATATTATATGATATCTTGTATGAGATACCCAGTGAGAGATAAAGGTAGTGAGGTGGGAATTATAGTATAATTGTTTATGTGATGAGTTAGCTTCAATCTGTTTTTACTCATATTTGGTATGATTTCTTTATATTTTTCACTAGAGACTTTAGGGAGGATCCTACCTAGTATACAAGTTCTGCTAGCCCAACACGTGTATATACTATTTTTAGGTTTTCAAGTGTTTGTTAATGATTGAGCTAGAATTTACTTGCTTTTGGAGGTTATTCATGAGCTTTCTGGGATTCATGGTTGTTGCTATGGATATCTTATGGTACTTTTGGTTTACAAAAAATTCTCTTATTATAACATATTAAATGAACTAATTTCGGGTATTTTAAAATTTTATTGAGTATGATTTGTTGGGTGTTTATATATTATATCTTGTTTATCATATCTTAGAGGGTAATGCCTCCCATATGTGTTTATGATACAAACTTGGTACTTTTCCCCAACCTAGGGTCTATTGAAGGATGTATTTGGGAATCATTATATCCCTTATCTAATTTCTAGTCGATGAGGTGTGTCTTTAGGGGGAGGGAGGGGGAGGGGTCATGAAAAAATGGAATTAAAGGTTTAGTTCGAGGGGCTGGTTGATGTTTAGAGGTTTAAATATGTGAGAATTTCATGAGTTTTTAAAGATACAGTTCCATCTATGTTTTGTAAGAAATATAAACATGAATTTCCATCCAAGACATGGGTATTTAAGCACCCATTAATATGATGCAATAACTTTTATGTTTACCAAGACTTTTAATTAATGTGATGCTAGTTGTGGGGAAGAGATATAGGAAATGATAATGCGTGATTATTTTTTGTGCCTATGTTTGAAATGGGTATTCCTTGGGATTATGATGAACCTGAAATAATTAAATAAATCATAAATATTTGGTATTTCATGTTTAAGAGTACTTAATAGTTTTTTATCGTATAGGTATGTCATGAGGTTGACATCCCTTTCAGGTTTTCACTGAGGATGTTCAATAGTGAATGCTTGTAAATCACATTATATTTGATTTAAAGATAATAACACATATAGGAGGAAACTCTGAGAGTTTCATCACCATGGTCTACATAATTATTAAGGACTCATTTCAAGTTCATTTATGTAGATATGGTTAGAGTTGGGGGAGATAGACTTCAGTTCATTCCATGCCTAGAAAGAGTAATGAATTTATGATGATGCCGTGTGGGGAAGGTATAGGAGAGCCTCATAATGCTCTATATTACCAGAGAGTAGTGTGAAACCACGTATGTTGTCTTCATCTATGTCATAGAGGATATGGATTAGGTCATGGTCACCTACATGCTCTTTAGTTTCTATCTCCATGAGAGATATACCCCATTTGAGGTACACTTTTCTTATTTTCTACTTAGGTTCATGCTTTGTTTGATTCTATAAGAACACACTCCTTCATACCCCCTACATTTTCCATTAATTAGGACATGATTTGAAGTGGTCTCCAATTCCCTTGGTATTGACTATTCTGGTTGGAGTTCATTCTTGTCTGAATGAAGTATGTAGAGACTAAAATCTTGTATTGGAGAAGCGACACTCTTAGGGAGACTTACTATATTTACAAATATACCCATCTGAAATCATTCTCATCTTATAATTCATATATTCAAGGTAGGTTATTTTGTATTTATTTAGGGGGAAAATTATGTTCTATGATGCTGATGGAGTACCTCCAGTGTTCGTTGGTGAAAAAGACCCTCAGATGCATTTGAGGTGTATTATATACTTCTCTTATTTGATGAAATAATTGATGCTTTGTTTATTATAGGATCAACCAATAGTGTTTCCATAGGTTTTAGAATATTACCTTGATATATTTACAGATGAGGTTGTGGAATTACCCCATAATGGGATATCAAGTTTAGGATAGATCTATAGAAGGGAGTTTCTTTGATTACAATGTCTTCATATATGATGGCTCCTTCTATGTGGTGATAGTTACAGGTACAAATCAATGAAGTTTTTCTACAAGTCTTTTTTTTCAATACAGTGTGTCACCATAGAGGGTTATAGTTTTATTTTTGCTGAAGGTCTATGGTATTCTACATCAATTTATCAATTATCATTACCTAAATAAAGTGAAAATGAAGAATCACTATCCTTTTCATCAGATTGATGATTTACATGATCAATTGAAATGAGCTATCTAGTTCTATTATATCTATTTGTGATCAAGATTTAATCAGATGCAGGTAAAATATGGGGATATTCCAAATAATACCTTATAATATTGTTATGAAAAATAAAAGCTCATTTTGATACTATTTAGTGTCATGAATTCTCTAGACATGTTCATGGGTTTGATGAACAATGAGTTTAGATAGCACCTAGATCGGTTTGTGGTTGTTTAAATGATGAAATCCTTGTGTACTCTGCATCCAAGGAAGAGAAAAAACAGTATCTATGTGTTATTTTAGGAGTTATTAATCACAAATTGATGTTTGGGAATCTATTAAACTATTATTTTAGGGTTCATGAAGTTTATTTCTTGGGGGAATTTTATGTCCAATCATGGTTTAGCTATGAATCCTTCCAATATAGAGAGAGTCATTTCTTAGACTACCCTAAGGAACATGCAGAAGTGTAGAGTTTCTTTGGTGTTTTTGGCTTCTATAGAATGTTCTTATCGAATTTCCATCGGTTTGTGACTCCAATTATATCATTGACTATAAATTATTAGGCATTCTTATAAACTAATTAGTTTCATTTAGCTTTTTGGTACCTTAAGAAGAAGTTTGTATGTGCTCTAATTATTTATTTTCCAAAAATAGGGAGTCTAGTTATAGGTTTTATGTGATACCTCTTGTATTTTTTTGATGTTATATGATGCATTAGAGAATTTTTTTCTTATGGGTCTTTACATTTATTTCCCCATGAAAATAACTATGCCACATATGATCATGATTTGGAACTATCTGTGTTTTACATTAGGTTTTTGAGATGTTACCACATGAGTGAGAGTTTTGTAGTTTTTATAAATAATAATATATTGAGTTATGTATTCACTCAACATGAACTAAACTTTCAAAAATGATGGTTGATTTAATTATTACAGGATTAAAACATCAAGAGTTTATATACACTAGGAAATGGTAATGTTATTTTTGATGTGATAAGAAAGAAGTCACACAACGATGCTATGCATGAATCTTGAGATTCCTGCAGAGTAGTGGAAGATGTCCCAAAGATAGATCCTTATATAAGAGAGGTTAGTGGTGGAGGTTTAATTTTTTCAGATGATGGTGGAGTCATACATGGTTTAATAGGTAGAGGAGTCCTAGATAAGGTATTTTGAGGTGGAGGTCTAGAGAGACTAATTTTTCATTAGTTATTCCACTGATGGTTATTCTGAGGATGAAAAACATTAGGCATTATTCTAGGGGAGGATTTTTGTCCATTTTATGATGCATAAGGTGGTTCTTAATGAGTTATATAGATCACCCTTGGTGGTACAACATTGCATAAAAAATATGTATCGAGCTCTGAGAGGTCAGTTTTGGAGGCATGGGTTGAAGCTTTCAATAGAAAAGTTTGTGTCTTTTTTTGTTTGGTCTTCCTGAAGGTAAAACCTAAGAGCCATGTTTTTAGTCATTTTACCCAACTATTCGATGTTACTAAATGGAAGTGAGAGAAAATATCTATGGAATTAATCACTCGTTTAACTCAATATCAAGGATTATTTGTTTATATATGGGTGATAGTGGACCATTTGGTGAAATTATCCATCTTTACAGTGATTAAGGATTTCATATTAATATAGGTTTTATTGAGGATGTTCCTAGAGGAGGTGGTAGGATACCATGAATTCTTGAAGTTGATCAACTCTAATCATGATCAATGTTTCACCTCTAGGGTGTGAAGATGTTTACACAATGTTTTTGGATATCAGTTGTACTTTAACACAACCTTTTAGATAGATCAGTCTATCCAAATTCTTGAAGAGGTATTTCACACTTGTGTCATAGAGTATAGAGGTTCATGGATGAGGAAACTACATTTCATTATGTTTTTACAACAATATTTTTAACTCAACCATTGATATGAATAAGTTAGAATCATTTTATTTCCATCCATTTCATTCTATTTTGTTCTGGAATGGGGTTCTAGAGTAAGAAATTATCAATCTCGAGCTAGTATAGTGCATGAATTATGTGGTTTAGGTGATTCATGAGTGTATGAAGGGAACAATGTATAATCTAAAATTCTATTCCGATTAGAAGGGGACCTATGGTATTTGATATTAGTGATCATGAATTACTAAAGGTTAATACTCATCAGGGGATGAAATGGTTTCGATGTTGGAGTAATCTTTATCACCACTTTTTTGGGCCTTTAGAGGTGTTGTATTGTATTGGATCCACTACTTATTAGCTAATAATTTCCCCATAAATGAGCTAGATACATGATTCTTCCTTATGTATCACTTTTTATATTATCTTTATGATTAATATCAAATAATAAATTGGGGTGATATTGATATTGACGATGATATTACCTTAGAAGAGTGGCTCGTGGAGATTTGGGACTACCTGGTGAAGGTGTTTCATTAGTGACATATTACTTTGGATCATTTCATACGGTGAATTGATGGTGTGAGAAAGAGTACCTAGGAATATGAGTTGTATATATGTGCTTTTTATCCCAAGATATTTAATGCTTAACTATTCTTCTATTTTGATGCTTTATGTATGTTAAAATGTATCAGGTTTATGAGATGGTTTTATCCTCCTTGATGCCTTGTTTGTGGGAATTCCCTTGTTTAAGAGGATCTCAATAGATAAGTTTTTTTTGTGTAGTTTTATTATTTGTTCCTCTCAGTGAGGTGGTTAATCTCATACGATGGAAGGATTTATGAGATTTATCTCATGGGGTTGCTGTTTGGATGACTCCTTTTTCTTTTCCTTCTCTCCAGGATTAATTTTAAATTATTAAGGATGATAATTGTTTAAGAGGTACCTGGTGTAATGTATTATATACTTATATCCCATTCATTTTTGTGTTTCTAATGCTCAAGAAAACTAAAGGAGACCAGGAGTAGGTTTTTTGGAGCTTGGGTAATGAAATATCGTTGTAGGATATTTTCTTAACAAGAATTATAGTTCATTATATGAGTTAGCAGTTCATAGAAGAAATATGAATTCATCACTTGATATGGGTGGTTATTTTTGTATGATTTTGGAAATTAATTTTGGGTTTAAAATTTTAAAGGATGGAAGAATTTATTTGATATATCTTTCCCCCATGATTTGAACATGACATTCAAAACATAAATGGATCCTGGTACTTTGGATAGAGGTGATGTGTTTTTTGGTGAATCATAAAACCTAGGACATTCATTATGTGAATACCCATTCACTCTATAAGTATAAATATGGTATTGTGTCTAGAAATTTAGTTGCATCCTCTATTTTTTTGAAAGACCATTTTATTATCCCAAATGATAGATGACCATAAGATCTATCTCAATGTGTTTTGAATCCCTTTTTAAAACTACAGATCCCTAGATTATCATGTTCAATATGTGGTGATGTGAGGTGAGTTTTCCCTCATTCTCATGTATTTTCTTCTCTAATCAGTCTTTTTTTATTTCATTATATATTTCTATTCTATGATGATTTATTTTTTCTCATCATGTTACTTATTTTTTGTTTTTTTGGAAAACTAATCGTATAACTACCTTGGAGTCCTATAAATTTTATATGGAATAGGTTATCATAAATCTAAGTTTTAATCCCATTCTCATTAAAGGAATATTGAAATCCTTGAGGTAGTTGATTCTTTTCTTCTCCTAATTTTTATGTTCATTTGTAATTTTATAATTGTTTATCTCTTTGAACACGGGTGGAATTAACCCTAATTAAGGTGAATCTTGATTAATGAAAAAAATAGTTTTTTGGTTATATAGGCCACATATATTTCCATCATGACAATGGTTTTACTCTTGTTTTTATAGATAGTGTGCTATCTATGTTTATAATTTTTTATAATATTTTTATAATCAGGTTTAACATGTTTCTATAATTAAAATTGTTAAATAATGTAATTTCAAAAATGATGTTGGCTAAAGAATTAAATAGGCATGTTTAAATTAACATTTCTTACAATGTTTTGAGATAAACCAAAGGTATGTTTAATGAATGTTTAATTATAATTATTTTTCCTTTATTTAATGAAATTGGTTAAAGAAAATAATTATGAAAATGCTTATTACGTGAATTAATAAGAAGGAATTTTTAATTAAAATGTTCATCCATAGTTTTTTAACACTAAAATTTATTCAAATAAGTTTATTAAAAGAACTAATAACTTTTAATAGCAGAACACTTATATTACCCATGGTTTTAACATGTGATAAATGAATTGGTTAATCTATGAAAGTAAAAAAACAATTATTTTATAAATATAAATGTTTAGGGTTGAGAAATCTATTTTACATGTGAGGGATGGATGCCTTATTTTTAGGGCCTAGATTCTATATTTACTATGCTTATTTTTTTAGGATTATGTGTATTTTTTGGTTGAAATACTTTCTATATGATGTGATGTGATACTGGGATGGTTGATGGCTAAAACCACATGGGAACCAAGGCTTGATTTTATGGTTGCACTGGACACCTCTGATGGTGAGATATGAGGTGATTTTCATGATGGTGTCGAGGATAGAACTGAGACTGAGGAAACTATTTGAATATCAAATTTCTCTTTTTTATTTTGATATACTTTATTATTTCTTTTTAACAAATATTCTTAAAGGACTAATGGATGGGATTATTAATTATGTGTTTCTTTCTCTCACTTCTTGACGTAGCAAGTTGTTCTTGGTTAGGAATATCTTTTATTATAGATTAGGATGTTTTATAAATGACCTAGAATTATATAATACTTATGAAGAAAAAAATTTAACCCATGGGGTTAATAGATTATAGAAATATTGGATTATGATAATCTTGAGAAATTGTGGGATTCATTTATTTATACCCGTAATAGATGAATAATGATGGTGATATTGTTAAATAAATTTTAAATAAATGTGTAATGGCTAATTGGAATAATTAATATAATAAAAAAATTAATTGAAAGAAATAATCTAATTATGTATTTTTTTCAAGTATGCTTATATGATAAATAGTCCTTTGTAGTGGTGGCAGGGAGTGTAAGCGATGGTAGTTGTAGTTGATCTTAAGACTAGGATAATTCCTATAGTGTAGTTTTGAGATATATTATATCTTATATGTTATGAATTTCATAAACTACCCCACCAATTTTGTTTTGGTGACTAAAACCCAGTGGAATATGGGAGGGTGCTTTTGCCAACATCCCAGTTAGTGAGTAATGGATGACTGACTATCCGCTTTGGAACTGTTCTTTTCTCTTTGTAGTTTTATTTTCTATATACATTGGGGTTACCATTCCCATACATGTTTATAGAGGGATATAGTGGATTGTGGTTATTCTATTCACATTTATATATGAATATACAATCCTAAGTATTATTATAGGTATGTTGTGTATGACCTATGATGGATTTGTTGAGTCAATAAGGTTTTCATGGGAATTTATCATTCCTCTATGTTTTGAAAATCATAAAAACTCTATCCTAAGGAAAATAATTTTTTTTCCTAGTAATTATCTTAATAAATAAAATTTTCATTCCTCAAAAAAAATTTATCCTTACCTATGTTTTCATTGTTCTTTTTATAGTTTCTCTAAATCTTGTTATTTTTATTCCTAAATGTTATAATTTCGTTTAATATATAAAACTTCGGAATCTGATAAATCCTTGGTTGTAGAGTATTATGTTTTCTAACTCCAAATTCTTTGAAAATCATACTTTGAATTATCTGAAAATCGGAATCCAAATTCTATGAAAATAAGACTCTGAATGCTCTGAAAATCAGACTCTGAATTCTCTGAAATTCTGACACGGAATTCATTGAAATTCAAACTCCGAATTTCTCATAATTTAGACTCCGAATTATTTATAATTCAGACTCTGAATTCTTAGGAATTCAAACTCTAAATTCCTTATAATTCAGATTCCAAAATCTATAGAATTCAGGTTTGAATTCTTTGGAAAATAGAATCTGAATATCCATGATTTATAGTCTCCAAATTATATTTTTCTTATGCTCATAACTTTTATTTTTTCCTTAGACTCCAAAAAAATTGATTTGGTTAAGAATACTTATTTTAATTACACTTTTTACAGTTATGAAACAATGTTGTACATTCTATTTCAAATTAACTGTTGTTTGAGTTACATGTGTACATGTGCCTATGAAATTTAAGGAAAACTTTGACCACTGGAGGAGGTATCCAACCGTTGGAGAAGTTCCTTTAAATAAGATCTCATTTTAATGAGCTCAAGATAATAGTGTCTCAATCACTCTAGAGATTACATGTTGCTAAAGTTATTTCTAGATAGAGAGAATCTCATTCCTTGTGCATACTGAACATCTTGTTCATCTTGCTTCGTGCGACTCCGATTTATGTTGCGTACAGTCATGGAATTATAGGGATAAGAAGACATAGGTTCATACTACCTTAAAGTTTGAGGGATTGCAGGGATATCAAAGACATATTCTAATATTCCTATCGAGGGATTACCCTGGTGTGGGTAAGATAGACTTTCTTCAAAGTACAAATCAAGGGACCTTTATCCAAGTTTGTCTAATACCCTTCTCTTTGGGATAAAAGATTTTATACTTGTTACTTGTTTTGTTTCAAGTTTATTTCCACTGCATTTTGATAAAGTAAGGAAGTATAACCTTCTTATAATTTATTTTTCTTTTCTATACTATGATAAGTAAGATTTTATATTCTTTAAGGTAGAATATTTTTGTTGTAAACGTTTCTTAAGTTTCATTTCTGGAACCATATTTCCGGAACCTAGAATTATTTAGAACGTGAATAGGTCTTGTGAATTTACCATGTTTAATTTTTTTAAACATCATTTTCCGTAAGGTTAAAAATGAATGTTTTTAAACGTAAAATTCACCCACTCTTGTAATTGAGCATCTACATTCATATTTCAATCCTACAATTAGTATTAGAGAAGGTCTCTGAAATACTTATATTCACATATAAGTTTTCTTGCTCAAGTTTTAAATGTTCGAAATTTATTCCTTGATTCAAATTTTTATCCTTGTTTTAAAAATTTATTATTAACATTTTTTTGTGGAAAGATACTTTATTTTAGATAGCAGGAATGAATTTAGATTCGATTGGAAATATAAATACTACCAGACCACCTATATTTGATGGGAATGATTATGAATATTTGAGAGATCCTACGAATAGTTTTTTTATTAATACTAGAGTGGAAAAATTCATTATTCTTATCGGATATTACAATATTCTTGATAAGGATGTTACAACTTTTACCAATCAAGAAAAGTCAGAATAAAAACTAAACTACAAGGTACGCAATACTTTATTATGTTCCATGACCAGGAATATATATAACCAAATTTCATCTTATGAAGCTACAAATTGTATTTGGAAGAAATTGGAGGTTACTC
This sequence comes from Viscum album, assembly GCA_963277665.1. Classification (NCBI taxonomy): domain Eukaryota; kingdom Viridiplantae; phylum Streptophyta; class Magnoliopsida; order Santalales; family Viscaceae; genus Viscum; species Viscum album. Next base: position 561,325,001 of record OY728140.1, on the reverse strand, counting down.
ATTTTAGTACATCTAAGGTTATTCAAACTAGAATAGCTATTCTTGGAGAAGAAAATCATGGATTTCTATTTCCGTATGGAGAACCAGTGTGCAAGGTACAAAAAAGGTTTATGACTATTGTTAACAGTTTACAATCCCTGGGTGAGAAAGGTTTAGATGGTGAGACACATGTGGACAAGATTATAGATATCATGCCTACTAAGTGGGAATATAAGAGAAAAAATATTGATGAGAATAGGAAAGTATCTCAAATTACTCTTGATGAGCATTTTGTAACTCTTCTTGAACATGAGACAAGAATGAAAAGAGATTGTGATATGAATAAGAAGAAGAATGACAATGGAAGTGTAGCCTTTACTACTACCAAAGCCATGACTCCTGAAATGATTACAAAATCAAAGTCAAAGAAAGTCACTATTTTATCTGAATTTAGTAAAATTAATCATTCTGAGAATGAGCTAGCTAGTATTTCTCAAAGGATGAACAAGATAGTTAGGAATAAATACTTTCATTATAGATTTAAGAATAAATTAAGAAAAGAAAAGAGAGACTCGGAAGTCACTTTTTATGAATGCAAAAGAGCAGTGCATATAAGGCAATATTGTCCTATGCTTAAGAAAATGGATAGAAAGGAAAAATAATTCTTATAAGAATAGAAAGAAGTACTACAAGGATAATTCTATGAATGTTTTGAATGATATTGACACCTAGAGTGCCAGCAGGGGAGATTCTTCTGATGAATCCTCAGAGTATGAATCTTCTGGTCAAATGAATCTTGGTCTTCTTAACAAGATACCTATTGAAAATCACTATAAAATGGCCAAGTTACAAAATTATTAATCCATAACTAATGTATCCTTAAATAAAAATTATAGTGATAATAAATATTATGAATCTTCAGATGAATAATTTTCTTCTGATGAAGGTAATACACTACCGACTTATGAAGAAGTATATAGTATTCCTAAACTTCTTGAGAATAAAAATTCTAAACGAAAGAGAAATATTGATAAGGAAAATTTTAGTATTTAAATTATTACTAATGAATTATATGATATTTATAAATATCTTAATAAGAAAATTTATGATTTTGAAACTATTTCCAAAAACCTTGAAGAAGTTAATTCTAAGAAGGATAAACCTTCCAAGTATCTTGAAACTGTAATTTCTATGAGAAATATTTTAGAGACTAACTATAGTTCTAAAACTAATATTTTGAGGATAAAAACTTAGTTACTAAACTAAAGTCAAAAATATTTTCCTTAAGAAAATGTTTGTTGAACTTTACCTTGGGAATGGAAAACTCTGATAAGATGTATTACCAAATTCAACCTCTAAGGAATAATTTTGGATTTGGTTATACTCATTCTAAACTGGTTTCTAGTAATAATTATTTTGTTCCTCAATGTGCTCCATTCTGCACTGAATATCAGTGTAGTGGGAATTGGGAAAAAAATTTTCTTTAAACAAAACTCTATCTTTTCATTTTCATAAAGTCTATTTTTCTAAGAAAATGTAGATACCAAAAAGTTTTCATTTTGAAATTTCTAGATCAAAGAAACTTTATATTCTAAAACTCTAACCCCTTATTTTTAGGAAAATGTTGATATTACCAACAAGAATACATGGAACATGGATAGGGTATGTTCCCGACATATGACTGGTAACAAAAACTTCTTTGAAAATATTATGAAGATGGAAGGAGGAAAAGTAACTTTCAAAGATAATGCCTAGGGAGAAATTATTGGTATAAGTAACATTGTTCTTCTTGGAAAAATATTGATTTAAAATGTTTTATTTATTAAAGGTCTAAAGAAAAAACTCTTTAGAATAAGACAATTATGTGATAAAGGTTACCTTTTGGATTTTAGGAAGGAAAAATCCTTAGTACAAAACTACAATAAAGAGTTAATTATTTCTTCCCATAGGCAAGAGAATGTATATACACTAAACTTAGAAGACCTTAGGATCAATGATCTACATTATCATAGTGATATTAAAGTTAAATCTTGGTTATGGAATCAAATGTTAGGACATTGTAATATTAGGAACCCATGTAAACTCTATAAGAAACGACTTGTTAAGGATCTACCAGAGCTTCTATTTGATTCTTCAAAAGTTTTTGATCCTTTTAAATATGTAAATAAACATAAATCAATCATTAAATCAATTATTTAAGTCTCAAATTCTAATGCATTATAGTTGGTGAATATGGATGTTTTCGGTCCAACACAAATTGGAAGCATTGGGGAAAATACTATTTTTTTTTCTAGTTGATGATTACACTAGATTTACATGGGTTTATTTTCTAGAAAATAACTTTGAAGCATTTTATTATTTTAAAATATTTATATCCCAAGTTAAAAATGACAAAAACCTTCTATTGAAAACTATTCATAATGATCATGGAAGGGAATTTCAAAATTATGATTTTAAAACTTTTTGTCACAGAAAAGGCATTAATCATAACTTATCACCTCCAAGAACCCCTAAAAAATGGTATTGTTGATAGAATAAATAGAATTATTCAAGATATAATAAGAACCACATTGAGTGAATATTTAGTAGATAAACATTTTTGGGATGAAGTTGTAAGTACTGCTAGTTATACTATAAATCAAGTTTTGATTACACCTTTTCTTAATAAAACCCCCTATGAGTTATGGAATGGTATAAAACCCAACTTTCCTACTTCAATGTATTTTTATGGAAAGTCATCATTCTGAATACTAAAGATAATTTACATAAATTTTCACCCAAATATGATAAAGGAATTTTCTTAGGCTACTCCACAACTTCTAAGGCTTATAGAGTTTTTAATAAAAATACTTGTACTGTTGAAGAAACATTACATGTTAAATTTGATGAATCTGATCCATTTGTTTTTAAACAACCACAACCTACATCTTCAAATGTGTTTTCAAAAACTGATTTTAAACCGTTGATAGAAGATCCTTCTGATAAAGAAAATGTTCAAGAAAATAGTTCTGATACATTTTCCCCAGAATATTTCCTACCATATGTTGATGAACATGTTTTACAAAACCTAAATCATTTGTTTCTTAATAACAATCCCGGTGATAGTATCATTGGTGATGTAAATAATCCAATACGGACTAGAAGTTCCTGATGAAATGAAGTAGAACATCTATAATTCCTTTCTCAATTAGAACAAAAAATCACTGATGAAGATTTATGTGATGATGATTGGATAAAATTCATGCAAGATGAGATAAATGAATTAGAAATAAATAATGTTCGGACCTTAGTTGAAAGACCAAAGGAAACATCTGTTATTGGAGTAAAATGGGTCTTCAGAAATAAGTGTGATAAAAATGGAATCATAGTAAGAAATAAAGATATATTAGTTTCTAAAGGATATAATCAACAAGAAGGAATAGACTATAATGAAACCTATGATTCAGTATCTAGACTAGAATCTATCAGTATTCTACTTGCCTTTTCAGTATTCTTTAACATTAAACTTTTACAAATAGATATTAAATGTGATTTCCTTAATGGACATGTTCAAGATGAAGGTTTTGTTAAACAAACTCCTGGTTTTAAAGAGAAAAAAACATCCCAAACATGTTTTCAAACATACCAAACCTTTATATGGACTTAAAAAACCCCCCAGAGCCTGGTATGATAGTCTTACATGATTTTTGTTACAAAATAATTACATTAAGGGAAATGATGATCAAAACCTCTTTATAAATAAAGAAAAGAAAAATGTTTTTATTGTTCAAATTAATGTTGATGACATTATATTTGGTTCAACTCATCAATCATTAACTGATTCCTTTGCGAATCTAATGAAATATGAGTTTGGAATGAGTATGATGGGTGGGTTAACAATTTTCCTAGGTTTTCAAATTTCTCAAAAACCAGAAAGAACATATATTTCTCAACATAAGTATATTAAAGATATTATTAAAAAGTAAGGATATGAAAACAATAAGAGTATTAGTACTCCCATTATTACCTCAAATTAACTTGATATTTATGAAGCTAGGAAACCATTAGATCAAACATCATTCAGCGGTATGATAAGAAGTTCACTATACTTGAAATCTAGTCATCCAGACTTAATGTTTTGAGTATTCTTATCTGCAATATATCAATCTAATCCAAAAGAATCTCATTTAAATGTAGTGAAAATAATTTTTTCACTACTTAAAGGGATCCATGTATTTAGGACTCTTTTATAATCCAAGAAATGAATGGGTTTTAAAAAGAATTTCAGATACTGACATTGGTGGATGTAGAATGGATATGAAAAGTACATCTGGAACTTGTAATTTTTTAGGAAATTTATATAGCGACCCAAAATTTTCATAAATTACTATTAAATCATTTTATAGATAAACAACATAATATTATTACACATTGAGGATATGATGGTTTAGTGTCTTGGGAAAACTAGGACCATACATATCAATTACAACATCGAGCATAAACTTTTTGTTTCATTTCTTCTTCTTTAGCTTCTTAATGGAACTTTACCTATCCTTAGTACATGTATCCACCTAAGGATATACATCAAAATGGGTGATATAGAACCCTAGTAATAAGATATATAAGAACAATATATCATGGGGTGAGCATATTCATAACACAAGCAAAGAATCACGAGAGGAAGCATTAGTAAGAGACTTGAAATGTGGCGATGCATAAAAATGAAACATCATTTCTTAGTGGTTAACTTCCACAAATTCTTGTGAACAAAGCTAGTATATTTTCAAACATCATATCACATATACTGATGAGATTCATCACTTTACCCAATGCATTGGAGCGCTTTATAATTCCGGGTGCACCCGTCACATTTAAACATTAATAATGCGCTATATAATTCTGGGTGCACCCGTCACATTATAACATTATAATTTATCATGTTTGCCACAATAAACATATAACATAAATGAACATAACTAACACATTAAAATTTATGAGTTTAATCTCATAATATAACATTCATAAAAATTGGGTTCCAAAAAGAAATAGGGAATAACATAAATGTTACAAGAACTGTCAATCTTGAATGAGAAGTAAAAGGTGTGTTCTTGAAAGAAGAGTTATTTTGGAAAACATTTGGTTTTTCATAAATACCAGTGAAAAATATATATATCACATAAAATTAAAGACAATGATGAACAAAATATTTTTATAGAGTAACCATATCAAAAAGGTGTGAAAGAGGGAGAACCTGAAGGATGAAAGTTGGGTTCCAGATTCTCCCCTTACCTTGTATCTGAATGCTTCCTTTGCTTTAATGTCCTTAATAATGACATTATATTAATTAATTAGAAATTTCAGAACCTTTTATAAATTAATAAGTGTCATTTTGGTTTAATTGTGTTATTTTATGGGCCTTTTTATGAGTTATATAGTTTAAAAAACATTGTTCAGTAATGTTCGTTTTTATGGTTTTCTTGAGTGTTTCACATGTATTCATTAATTGATGTTTTTGTAGAACATGGGTAAACATCCAGAACATACATTACATGATATTAATGATATTATAGAAGTTATAATGATCTTAATATGAATTAAATTGTATACCATGTGTATGAATCATTAGATAGTAATTATTGATGATCATTTGGGTTAATTTGGGTGGCTTTTCGACCACAACGAACTTGTTTTGTTTACTCATATAGTAAAATGTACATAAGTTAGTTCCAGACCATAAAATAGGACATAATACATATATAATAATCTTTTTCAACCATAAAAATGGTATCATTACTAGATCTGTAGGTAGAAATGGAAAAAAGAAAACATGTCATTCTTGAAGGCGATAAACTAACACTTTACGAACAGTGTTTTCTTTTATAAAATAAATGGAATAGGAGAAAGGGGTTGGATTTTATAATATATCATTAGTATCATAAAATTCTATTATATGTATGACACTGGAGTTACCATACCATTTACGAAATTATAGGTTGGGAGAGAATAAGAAAATGACTTGAAACTGAAAGGGAATTAAAGGATAGAGGAAGAGAAATTACCTCTTGAATCCTCCTCTTGAGATTCTTCTTAAGGGGCCTAAGCTTTGTATTTTGATGACACCAGAAGCACTTAGACATGGGGGAGGGGATAGGAATGATTCTCGGACATAGTTTAGGAAATTCTTGGAGCATGAGAGATGTGGGTTGGCAAGGGGAGGGGGAGGGGTTATTTATACATGAGGAGGGAGGTGTTTTTAGAATAAAATATTAAATAAAATAATATATCAAAAGTTAGACTTTTAATAATAGTTTTTGGACATCCTAAATAATATATTAATATAATATAATTCATTTTAATCTTTAATTTATCTTTATAATTCGAATTCATTAATTTATTAAAAGGAATGTGAAAGAAAGAGAAAAAGACACTTTAAGAAATAACCTTTTGACTTTAGGCTTTGGAAAGTTCTTTTAAGGTTTGAAAATTTAGTTTATTGTATTTTAAGGAAATTTTTTTGAAATTTAATATAATTTGGACGAACCTGATGTTATATAATTTTTATGTCATTATTACATCATTAATGATGCAATTTACGATACACCGATTTTGCGAAAAACTGTATTTTTACTATTCACCTGAAAATTGAAGTATTTCAGAAAAATAAAAAACATTCACCCTAACAATTTTCAGATGCGTATAATCCACAAAAGGAAGTCCATTTTTCAAAAATAATATTCTAAATTTGATTAATTTAATATTTAATTAAAATCATAATTTCTTTGAAAAATACAGTTTTTAAAAATTAAAACTGATTTAATAATGCATTATAAAATTACGTAGGGTCTTATAAAATTATCTAAAAACTTATAAAAATAGATTTTATTTTTTATGAACACATTTTAAGAAGATATATTTTCTTTTAAAATAATTAATTAATTATAATTAATCATTTATGACTTAAAAAAATATAAAAACTTTTACTATAGTTAAATTGTCACCTTCTAAGATGCCTAAATTTTATAAAATTATTCATGGGAAAAGTTACTCTTATTTGGAAGATTTAAAATTCATAAGGGTTGTTCTACTATTAACAAGGGTATGTTACTATTCATAGCGGTAGGTTACTATTCACAAAAAATTACATTTTTCTTATTGGACCACAAAAATCATCTTGAACACAACCATGTTTGTTGGATTTTCAAAATTCCAAACACATGTGAGAAAATTATGTTTAAAGGTCACTTAGCACTTATTATTTCATTATGTTATGTTTTCATGTGATTTTATGACATTTTGTTAGGAAGGTAATTTCCATTTAAATACTTTGGGTCGTTACATTCTTCCCCCCGTATGAAATTTCGCCCTCAAAATTTCACTTTACACAAACAGGTGGTGGTACTTCTCCTTGATCGCCTCCTATGGTTCCAACGTATCTTCTCCAAAATTATGGTTCCTCCACAATACTTTGACAAGGCGGGTTTTCTTGTTGCGTAGAACCTTATCTCTCGGGTCTAAAATCTCTACTGGATTCTCCTCATAAGAGAGATCATCTTCTAGTTGTTCCACCTATGAGTTTAGTACATGTGAGAGATCAGGTATGTACTTCCTTAGGAGTGATATGTGAAAAACATCATGAACGTAAGCCATATTAGGTGGAAGTGAAATCCGATAGGCCATGACTCTTATATGGTCAAAGATTTCAAAGGGAAAATATACCTTGTGCTTAACTTTACTTTCTTCCCAAATCACATGACTCTCTTCCATGGTGATGTTCGAAGGAAGACTTTATCTCCACCGTCGAACTCCAAATCCCTTCAACAGTTTTCAGTATAGCTCTTTTGCCAACTTTGAGCATCTTTGATGTGTTTCTAGATGACTTGAACCTTCTATGTCATCTCTTCCACAAGATCAGGTCCATGTAGCTTTCTTTCTCCAACTTCATCCCAACAGGTTGGATTTTCTACATTGCTTTCCATACAGAGCTTCATATGAAGCCATCTGAATACTTGAGTGGAAGCTATTGTTGTATGAGAACTCAACCAATGGGAGATGCTGATCCCATCCACCTTTGAATTCTAGTGAGTATACTCTTAGAATGTCTTCAAGCATCTGAATAGTTCTTTTAGAATGACCATCGGTTTGGGGGTGATAAGCTGTGCTGAAAATTAATTCAATACTCAAAGCATGTTGAAGGATCCTCAAAAATTAAGATGTGAACCTTGGATCATGGTCAAAGACAATTGATAGTGGAACACCATCCAGTCTCACCATTTCCTTCACATATATCTTTGCAAGTTTTTCATGCAAGAGAACTTCCCAAATAGCGACAAAATGGGCAGTCTTGGTGGGTCGATCAACCACAACCCATATCACATTATTTCCCTTCGACGTCTTCGGGAGACCCATGAAAAAGTACATAGTAACATTTTCCCATTTCCACATGGGTATAGTCAATGGATGCATCATCCCTTTGGAATTTTTTCTCTCTTATTTAACTTGTTGACATACCAAGAACCTTGAGGTATATTCTGCAATCTTCTTCTTCATGTTATCCCACCAGAATTGTTCTCATAGGTCACGGTACATCTTGGTATTACCAGAATGGATAGAGAATAGGGAGCTATGTGAATTGTCCAATAGATCCTTCATTATCCCAGGTGATGAAGGCACACAAAGATGCATTCCAAACCAAATCACACCATCATTGTCGATATGGAACTCATGCAGGTTCCCTTCCTTTACCGCATTCACCCTCTTTTGTATCTCCACATCATCCCTTTGTGCTTATTTAATCTTCCTTTAAATGTATGGTTGCGAAATCATTTGGGAAAGGTAGTATGTATCCCTTGACCTTATTATTTCTTAATCTATGATTTGCATATCCATAAAGATAGGGTATTTCTCAATCCATAACATGGATAGAGTAGCAGGTTTTTTCTTCTTAGAGCATCAGCTACCTTGTTTGCCTTTCCAGGGTGGTAGTGAATATAGAAATCGTAATCCTTGATTAGATATAACAATCTCCTTTGACACATGTTGAGTTCCTTTTGTGTGAATATATACATTAGGCTTTTGTGGTCGGTGTATATGTCACACTTCACACCATAAAGGTAGTGCCGCCATATTTTCAAGAAAAAAATCATGGCTGCCAGCACTAGATCACGCGTCGGGTAGTTTTGATCATGGATCTTCAACAGTCGTGAGGCATAGGATATCATATTATCATTTTTCATGAGTATACAACCAAATCCTTTCGTTGAAGAATCACTGTATATCACAAAACATTCTCAACTTTTCGGTAGTGTGAGTACAAGCGTAGTGATCAGCCTTCTCTTTAGATCCATGAATCTTCTCTCACATTATTCTGTCTAGACGTACTTTACCCATTTCCTTGTTAAACAAGTTAGCGGGCTTGACAATCATGAGATGTTTCTCACAAAACATAGGTAGTACCTATCTAATCTAAGAAAACTACGGATTCTGGTGACACTTGAGGTCCGGGGTCATTCCTCAATTGCCTATGTTTTTAAAGGATCCACAGAAATTCCCTCACTTGTGATCACATGTCCCAACAATGTGACTTGCTTCATCCAAAAGTCACACTTGATGAACTTGGTGTAAAACTTCTCATTTATCAATGTCTCTAACACAAGTCTTAGATGTTCTTCATGTTCCTCCTTTTTCTTGGAGTAGATGAGAATATCATCGATAAATTCTACCACAAATTTGTTGAGGTAATGTCTAAATACTCTATTCATCATATCCATGATAATTTCAGGGGCATTAGAATGTCTGATGGGCATCACTAGAAACTAATAGTTCCCATACCTTGTACGGAAGGTAGTCTTCTGAATATCCTCTTTCTTCACCTTTAGCTGATGATATCTAAAATGAAGATCCACCTTTGATAAGTATTTATCTCCACTTAACTGATCAAACAATTCATCAATCCTGGGAAGAGGATACTTGTTCTTTATGGTGATCTTGTTGAGTTCCTGATAGTTGATACAGAGCTGCATTGTTCCATCCTTCTTCTTCACAAAGAGCACTCGCACACCCCAAGGTGATGCACTAGGGCGTATGAACCCTTTGTCCAGATACTCTTACAGCTACTTCTTTAACTCCTCCAGTTTGATAGGATCCATCCTATAGGGACACTTTGATATAGGATTATCTTCGGGTATTGAGAATTCTACCTCATGATCCGAGAGAATTCCAAGTAACTCTTTGAGAAATACATCACTGTATTCCCTCACGATGGGCATTTCAGCAAGGTTGGCACCTTCCTTTGACTCAACCATTTGGGTGAGGTATGCTTCTTCATAGGTAATCAACACCCACAACATGGAAGGATTTTAAAAGGAGATTCATGGTCTTCTTTTAATTAGTATAGCATCATGGGATGGTTTGGAATATGAAAAGATATTTGTAACACCCCAAGATTTTATGAAAAATATTCTTTTCCTTTCATTAATGTCTTGTGTTGTATGCTACACTAAGATTACCTTGCGCTATACGCAACACCGTATTAGCTTGCAGTATACGCAACACTATTCTTGGATCGTGTTACACACAATTTTGATAATAGTTATTCTACGCAACATTGAGTATATATATATATATTCAATGTATAAATGAAATATGGTTGGATTATGATATACGAAACAATGAAGGATTCTTGCACAGCACGCAACCCTGACTTGGCTTGCATTACACACAATCGCGACCTTCCTCGATAGTGTGTGTTGTACGCAATACCGGGTTTTACTAAACAACGATATATTATTATAATATTGTTATGAACTAGATGTTATGAATAGTGTTAACTAAATTTTGAATTTTATAACATTATTATTCATCTTACAAATTTCTAGAACATGGTATAAGAACAAAATAAATATTTTGGGTAAAATAAGTACTTTTAAAAAAATGCAGTTTTGCCGCCTTTTGATGGCGCACCCACTTTAAATCTAGTTTTTGACATTTTTTTAAGTTCAATTTGACAAAATAAAATTCTTCTTTTGAATTAGGATATAAAAATTTACATTAGATAAAGTTTTGATATTTTTCCGATAACTTTCAAATTTTAATGAATAGTAAAAACACGCTATATTTTAATTAAAAACAACTTTTTTCATCGTAATATCTTATGTGGTTAAATTATAATATTTAATGGTTTTAAAGTATAAATAGAATATATTTTTACCATTTAATATAATGTATGTCATTAGCATTGATTTCACCTTGAATTCGTAGGTTAAATCAATTCAATCTTTTGCAATGTTTTAGAGAAAAACCCATTTTCTTTCGACAATGGGATTAATTTTAATTTAATTTCTGCATCTTTTGTGTATTGAATTTGGAAAAATGGATTCCATATTTGGAATCAGTGAGTCCAAATTATGTTAATAAGCTACTTTTTATTTTTGGGTATTGTGAATAGTAACTACGGTAAATTTTATTTACTATAGTTAAAGGTAAATCAGGTAATTAAGGGTAAATATAAGATTATACAATTACTCTAAAACATGGAAAAATCCTATTGGATGGCTAAAAGTAGACCCATATAACCTAAGGGTCGGATTAGAATCATTTTATGGACTTTTTCCATGAAAATAATTTAATTATTATTAAAACCAAAGAATGTGACAACATGTCACTTTCTTAAATCCTATAAGTATAATAATTTTCATTTAGTGATAAACTTTATGAAACTTCGAACATGAATATTATCCAGAAATATAATACAATTTTATACATCATAGGAATTTATTTAGAATTTTTAGGGATTAAATAATTATCATTTATTATGACACAAAGATGATGCAGTAATTGTCTTATTAATGAAATATTGACATAATTGATGTTATAAATGCCCAAATAAATGTAATTTAAGACTTTTTAGGACTTACATTAATTTTCTCGGTTAATATGACATGTTATTGTTGATATAAGTAACTTGGTTTGAACTTATCATTCTGTTATGAATTTCATAAAAATCATGTACCAAATAGTGTCAAAATTGACATAAATTAGTTTTTAAATCAAATATTATATTATTAATTGTTATTTAATTATTAAAAATCTACGATTTAGGCAAAATGACTTAGATAAGGATATATATATTAATAATAAACAAATTGGGGTTCGTTTGGCTTGTTATGGTAAGTTTACTAACCATATAGTGTAAGAAAACAAAAAGACACGGTAAAAGTTAAATTATTTAAGTTAGAGTTAAATCTAATTGATAAGGTTAAAATAATAAACTAAACTTGTCTAAATAATATTGGATGAGAGGATTTAGACCCATACCCACTTTATCTTCTAAATAATACCCTTTGTAACCATTATAAACCGAATTTCACCTTAATATAAAATAATATTTTGAGATTTTCCTAAGGTGCCCCTCTCCTCCCTTATAAAAGGGAACCTCCTCCCTCTCCTCCTCACACCAATTTGAGCATTAAAGCTCGGAAAAACCCTACCAAAATCTCTTCTCCACTTACCTAGTATCATCCTAGAGGTCCTGGTCTTCTTCAAATACCATCCTTATTTCTTTAAGTGGAGGTTAAGTGAAGGCGCGTCAAAAAGAGGTAATATCCATTACCGATCTTTTTCAATTTCTTTCTTCTTCAAATTATTCTTCTTTAGTTGTTTCATGATAAAGTAATAACATCAGTATTTCTTATATACTGATATGTTATTATAAATATTAAACAACTCTAATTAACCTTCTATCCATCCTACGGAAAAAGGAAATCACCGCGCGTGCGTACGTACGGAATACCGTCTCCACGCCGTGGTGTAATCTATTTTCCGCCACCACCTTAATTGGATGGGTATAATGGTGTAATGAGTAACTATGTATGATTATTATAAAGTGATATTGATACTGAAATAGTATACATACGTTTCAACACAATTCCATGACCATGGGAATGATATCATCACTCATGCGTATGTACGGACTATCGTCTCCACGACGCGATGAGGTTCATTATCCATGTTAACCATTTCAGAATGATTATAAAGTATATATATAATTAATAATAATTAAATATACTACATGGTAAATCTACTGGATTTATGTATATATATATTTCATCTACTTACTTCCATTCAAGACAATAAGGAAAGGAAAACAACGTTCATGCGTACGTACGGACTACCGTCTCCATAAACAGTGTGTTTCATTTCATTTATCTATCTATTATATATATATATATATACTGAATATATATGATATATAAATCATATTATATATTCTGGACGTAAGTAAATCATGATATAAGTAACAATAATCTCAAGAACAACAAGTCCAAACACCTACGATAAATGAAACGATTTTACCCAAAACGCTTCTTTAACAAGGAATTTACAAAAGAACGGGTAATATAAAGTCATAAGTGAACCATATATGATATCATAACAATGAATATGATTCTGTAATAAGTTAATGAAATTATTTAAATCATTATACAAGAGTTTCGGATACGTACAAAGCATATCAGACATAAGGTAAGGGAAATATCACAATCTCATTTTTATCCGAGATTGTTTATACTTTGGCATTTACTGGGGTGTATTTTATCATCCACATCCACGTTTCCTCAATATGTAATATTATTTCCATCCACCTAAAATTGTTTAAATCCAATTTTACCCTTTGGTGAGTTTTTATTAAAAGATATGAAAAGAATCTTTTGTCTTTTTTCATAAGAGGTACTTTTTGACTTTTCTGACAAAAGTACGAGAAGAATGTTTTTTAACTTATACGGCATGAATGGATTTTTTGAAACATTATTTCCAAGAAGCTTCCTTTACAAGTTTTCAAGTTTATTTTTAATCAACTTCTTTTATTTTATAATTGTACGACATGTTAAGAAAAGAAAAGTGTTTTTGAAGCAAAAAGTATATTTTCCTCAAGAATGGAGTTCAAGTGTTTTATCAAAATTATTTTCCATCTAAGATAATAAAGGGTTCTGTTTCTATCCCTATTATTACATGGATTTGATTATTTTGTGATGGAAATATTTTTTTTATGATTTCCTTTATCTTATATGAATTGTTTTATGATGTCACGATGTTTAAAGATTCCCATTTTTATTACATGGGTTATGAAATGATGTATGATTTATGATTTTGTGGAACACATAAGAATTGTATCATTATGAGATGGGTGGGACCTATATCTCCCTCCAATGCATTGGGTAAAGATTTTATATCTCATGAGATAGACTTGGCTGGAACGGTAGGTTATACCGGTTCAGTGAAACATGACTGAAACGAGGGTGACTCGGTTCAGAGATGGACTTTGTCCACTAAGATAGTCTTGGAAACGAGTCTTGCCTAATAAGAAATGATTCTATATGATTATGTGTGTATGCCACAAAGCTTCATGTTTTATGTTATGATTATTGTGATTACAATTCACTACTATGATTTATCCCATTTTATGAAATTATGATCTCTTTTGCAGGTTAAGATTTCCAAAAGATATGTTCTTATGAATATGATGTGATTGATATTTCTTTTGTTTACCCTTACTGAGCATTTGAGCTCACCGTTTTATGTTTTCTTTTCCCCAGGATATAAATAAAGGTTTTAAGTAAAATAAAGTAAGATCTTTATGGGAGATGTTGAAGATCTTTCACCACGATTAGAAGATTATACTCTGAGTTCCCAAAGACACTAAACTATTACGGTCCTTGTGTGTGTGTTTTGTTATGTACTAAGTATTCTGCAAAAGTAATGTAATTTCTATGTACGTTAAGCTTCGAGTCTCTACAGTTGGTATCATAGGAAAGGTTTAGTCAACCTTTGGAAACTAGGATGCGAAAACATTAGTGAGATCCCTAGAGATATTTCTAAGGTATGTCTAGGGATGTCCCTAAGGTTAAGTATACGTATAGGTTATAGTACTAGAGTTATGCTAACGATCATAGAATTAAACCTAAGATGTTAGATATTGAAGGTACTCCCACTTTATTATTTTGTTTTCCCTATCATGATTTTTGCCTCTCACACTATTCTTTTTGGGTTTTAGACGATGGCTGGAAACTGAAGGAATCGTGTTGATCAATGAAATGGACAATGCAATGATTGTCCTCCTGAACAAACAAATGTTATGGGAGATGGAGTGCAAAATCTTATTTCTATACTTACACAAGCTATGTATCATTCTGGACTTCTAAATGAGCAGAGAATGGAACAATATTCTATTGAGTCCTTCATGAGGCAACGTCCACCTTCTTTCAGTGGGTCTTCTGATCCACTTATTGCTGAACAATGGATCAGTACCACTGAAAAGATATTTTCAGTTCTTCAATGTTCTGAACATGATAAATTCATCTTAGCAGTATATCATTTGGAAGGTGAGGCTGATCAATGGTGGAATCTTATCAAGAATACTAGGCCAAGAGATGAAATTGAGTCCATGGAATGGGACGAGTTCAAGAACTAGTTTTTCAGTAAGTACTTCCTACGTATTCTTCGAACAAAGATGGAAAAAGAGTTTCTTGAGCTGAAGCAGAAGGATGATGAATCTGTTGGTATATACGAAGTTAATTTTACAAGACTTGCAAGGTATACATCTGGAATTATCATCCAACCTGAAAGTAAAGTTGATCGATTTTTCAGTTCCTTAAAACCAAGTCTTCGAAGGGCATTAGCTATAAGAGACTTCAGTAGCTATGAAGAAATTGCGCGTTGTGCTATCAAGGTAGAAATGGAAGTTGGTGTTACATATCCATCTCATGGTTTTGACAAGAAACGAAAGATGGAGTTCAAGGAGAAATCTCAGAATAATGGTGAAAAGAAGATGAATGTTTCCTTATTCACAAAGTGTGGAAAGAAGCATGGTGGAGATTGTCTTAAAGGGACCAGAAAATGTTTTAACTATTTAAAAGAAGGTCATCGAGCAGCTGAGTGTCGAAGTAATGGAAAAATGATTTATAATTATGTGAATAAAGCAAAGACTACAGAGAACTCACAACCAACACTTCAATGCTTCAAGTGCAAGGAAAAGGGGAATTATGCTAATAAATGCCCTAATCCAAGGGTTAGTGATGATCGACATGAGAAACCACTTTAGGCAAAGGAAAAAAGGGAAGTCACATGCGATCACCATTGGCGATGTTGAATATGACAACGATGTGGTGGAATGATTAAGTGTTTATGTAATGGGATTCCAAAATTATGTTGTATATAGTATCGTGGAATATTGGAATATTTATGTTTTGGTCTATTGTGGTTTTCAATAATTTTATGGCATCGGTAACCATGAAAAGTGATTGAAATATTTTTGAAAAGCAGATGATATGCACATAATGAAGGGATAAAGAGAATCTAATATGTTTGATAGTATTCATGAGCTCATGATTGATATAAGGACTAAGTGATATCATGGTTTGAGTATATAGAATTTGGAGGATTTTGGTATGTGTAAAGTGTTAACTTTTAACTACATTCATGTTTTCACTAAGGTTCAATGGGCATTCAAGAGAAAACATGATTAAGGCCTTTGAATGTTTGGAATGTGACCAACAAGACATATCTTATGATATATGGGGATCAACGATGGTATTAAATCTCTGGTAATCATTTTCACTATAATATGATATTGGACAACAGTATTGTGGATAAGCCTAAAGATTGGAATGGACTATGTTGGACATAAGTTAGTATTGTTTAAGGATAAAAGTTTTTTCAATATTCTTGATGAGATGTTATAGTAATGTAGTTTTAGAAAAAGGACAACCTGCAGGATGGGTGACAGCCCATCGCGTTGGACAAGGCTGTGGGAATCGAACCCACAACCGAAGTGTGACTGACCTTTATCGCCTACCACTGGCCTACAGGAAGTCCCTTGTTAGTAGAAACTAGTTTTATTTTATTAAGTGGTATGATATATGAAGTATAAGTTCATTTTAGGAACTATATAATATTAACCTCACTATAGATGGACTTATGTATTTTTTGATAACTTTTCTAACCTTTTGTTTGAGACAGATGAAATAACCCATCATTATATCACATGATCTGCTAACACGTCACGAATGAAAAATTCAACTTCTTTTCTTTAAGAGATGAAGTGTAAATTGTCCAAATAACGACAAACGGTGAGACTATACCAAAATCACGAAAGTATTTCTTCTAATTCCAATTTCATCAACTTTAGGGAAATGATCTTGAAAACCAAAAAAGTTATCCTAGTGATCTTATATCTGATGAATCAGATGGTACCTCAGATCATCACAAATTTATGGCTTTGTGATTGCTGGCTTTTCCGTAGCCATGTTCTCTACCACTCTCCATCAGAACATGATGGTTAGATTTCTCTTCCATATCCATATTTTCACCTATGTGGAAACCCAGTGATTAGTTTATTTGGGTAACCGTTACGTTTCATACTTTTGTTTTTAATGATTGGTTTTTGTATTCCTTTTTACGATGTGGATTTCTATTAAAGAAACTTTCAAATAGTAAAGCATTTATAACCCTGACGAATTTCGAGGGCTAAATTCATTTGAAGGGGGGTAGAATGTAACACCCCGAGATTTTATGAAAAATACTCTTTTAATTTCATTAATGTCTTGTGTTGTATGCTACACCAAGATTACCTTGCGTTATACGCAACACCGTATTAGCTTGCAGTATACGCAACACTATTCTTGGATCGTGTTACACACAATTTTGATAATAGTTATTCTACGCAACATTGAGTATATATATATATATATATTCAATGTATAAATGAAATATGGTTGGATTATGATATACGAAACAATGAAGGATTCTTGCACAGCACGCAACCCTGACTTGGCTTACATTACACGCAATCACGACCTTCCTCGATAGCGTGTGTTGTACGCAATACCGGGTTTTACTAAACAACGATATATTATTATAATATTGTTATGAACTAGCCGTTATGAATAGTGTTAACTAAATTTTGAATTTTATAACATTATTATTCATCTTACAGATTTCTAGAACATGGTATAAGAACAAAATAAATTTTTCGGGTAAAATAAGTATTTTTCAAAAAATGTAGTTTTGCCGCCTTTTGTTGGCGCACCCACTTTAAATCTAGTTTTTGAAATGTTTTTAAGTTCAATTTAACAAAATAAAATTCTTCTTTTGAACCAGGATATAAAAATTTACATTAGATAAAGTTTTGATATTTTTACGACAACTTTCAAATTTTAATGAATAGTAAAAACACGCTATATTTTAATTAAAAACAACTTTTTTCATCGTAATATCTTATGTGGTTAAATTATAATATTGAATGGTTTTAAAGTATAAATATAATATATTTTTTCCATTTAATAGAATGTATGTCATTACCATTGATTTTACCTTGAATTCGTAGGTTAAATCAATTCAATCTTTTGCAATGTTTTAAAGAAAAACCCATTTTCTTTTGACAATGGGATTAATTTTTATTTAATTTCTGCATCTTTTGTGTATTGAATTTGGAAAAATGGATTCCATATTTGGAATCAGTGGGTCCAAATTATGTTAATAAGCTACTTTTTTATTGGGCATTGTGAATAGTAACTACGGTAAATTTTATTTACTATAGTTAAAGGTAAATCAGGTAATTAAGGGTAAATATAAGATTATAAAATTACCCTAAAAAGTGGAAAAATCCAATTGGATGGATAAAAGTAGACCCATATAACCTAAGGGTCGGATTAGATTCATTTTATGGACTTTTTTCGATGAAAATAACTTAATTATTATTAAAACCAAAGAATGTGACAACATGTCACTTTCTAAAATCTTATAAGTATAATAATTTTAATTTAGTGATAAACCTCATGAAACTTCGAACATGAATAGTATACAGAACTCTAATAAAATTTTATACATCATAGGAATTTATTTAGAATTATTAGGGATTAAATAATTATCATTTATTATGACACAAAGATGATGCAGTAATTGTCTTATTAATGAAATATTGACATAATTGATGTTATAAATGCCCAAATAAATGTAATTTGAGACTTTTTATGACTTAAATTAATTTTATAGGTTAATATGACATGTTATTGTTGATATAAGTAACTTGGTTTGAACTTATCATTCTGTTATGAATTTCATAAAAATCATGTACCAAATAGTGTCAAAATTGACATAAATTAGTTTTTAAAACAAATATTATATTATTAATTGTTATTTAATTCTTAAAAATCTAAGGTTCGTCCAAATGACTTATATAAGGATATATATATTAATAATAAACAAATTGGGGTTATTTTGGCTTGTTATGGTAGGTTTACTAACCATATAGTGTAAGAAAACAAAAAGACACGGTAAAAGTTAAATTATTTAACTTAGAGTTAAATCTAATTGATAAGGTTAAAATAATAACATAAACATGTCTAAATCCTATTGGATGAAAGGATTTCGACCCATACCCACTTTAGCTTCGAAATAAGACCCTTTTAACCATTATAAACCGAATTTTACCTTAATATAAAATAATATTTTTAGATTTTCCTAAGGTGCCTCTCTCCTCCCTTATAAAAGGGCACCTCCTCCCTCTCCTCCTCACACCAATTTGAGCATTCAAGATCGGAAAAAACCTGCCCAAATCTCTTCTACACTTCCCTAGTATCATCCTAGAGGTACTGGTCTTCTTCAAAGACCATCCTTAGTTCTTTAAGTGGAGGTTAAGTGAAGGCGCATCAAAAAGAGGTAATATCCATTACCGATGTTTTTCAATTTCTTTCTTCTTCAACATCTTCTTCTTTAGTTGTTTCATGATAAAGTAATAACATCAGTATTTCTTATATACCAATATGTTATTATAAATATGAAATAACTCTAATTAACCTTCTATCCATCCTACGGAAAAAGGAAATCACCGCGCGTGCGTACGTACGGAATACCGTCTCCACGCCGTGGGGTAATCTATTTTCCGCCAGCACCTTAATTGGATGGGTATAATGGTGTAATGAGTAACTATATATTATTATTATAAAGTTATATTGATACTTAAATAGTATACATACACTTCAACACAATTCCACGCCCATGGGAATGATATCATCGCTCGTGCGTACGTACGGACTACCGTCTCCACGACGCGATGAGGTTCATTATCCATGTTAACCATTCCAAAATGATTATAAAGTATATATATAATGAATAATAATGAAATATATGACATGGTAAATCTACTGGATTTATGTATATATATATGTCATCTACTTACTTCCATTGAAGATAATAAGGAAAGGAAAACAACATTCATGCATACGTACGGACTACCGTCTCCATGAACGGTGTGTTTCATTTCATTTATCTATCTATTATATATATATATATACTGAATATATATGATATATAAATAATATTTTATATTATGTAATTATGTAAATCATGATATACGTAATAATAATGTCAATAACAACAAGTCCAAACACCTACGATAAATGAAACGATTTTACCCAAAACGCTTCTTTAACATGGAATTTACAAAAGAACGGGTAATATAAAGTCATAAGTGAACCATATATGATATCATAACAATGAATATGATTCTGTAATAAGTTAATGACATTATTCAAATCATTATACAGGAGGTTCGGATACGTACAAATCATATCGGACATAAGGTAAGGGAAATATCACAATCTCATTTTTATCCGAGATTGTTTATACTTTGGCATTTACTGGGGTGTATTTTATCATCCACATACACTTTTCCTAAATATGTAATATTATTTCCATCCACCTAAAATTGTTTAAATCCAATTTTACCTTTCGGTGAGTTTTTAGTAAAAGATATGAAAGAAATCTTTTGTCGTTTTTCATACAAGGTACTTTTTGACTTTTCCGACAAAAGTACGAGAAGAATGTTTTTTTAACTTATACGACATGAATGGATTTTTTAAAACATTATTTCCAAGAAGCTTCCATTACAATTTTTCAAGTTTATTTTTAATCAACTTCTTTTAGTTTATAATTGTATGACATGTTAAGAAAGGAAAAGTGTTTTTGAAGCAAAAAAGATATTTTCCTCAAGAATGGAGTTCAAGTGTTTTATCAAAATTATTTTCCATCTAAGAAAATAAAGGGTTCTGTTTATATCCCTATTATTACATGGATTTGATTATGTTGTGATGGAAATATTTTTTTTATGAATTCTTTTATCTTATATGAATTGTTTTATGATGTCACGATGTTTAAAGATTCCCATTTTTATTACATGGGTTATGAAATGATGTATGATTTATGATTTTGTGGCACACATAAGAATGACATCATTATGAGATGGGTGGGACCTATATCTCCCTCCAATGCATTGGGTAAAGATTTTATATCTCATGAGATAGACATGGCAGGAACGGTAGGTTATACCGGTTCAGTGAAACAGGACTGAAACGAGGGTGACTCGGTTCAGAGATGGACTTTGTCCACTAAGATAGTCTTGGCAATGAGTCTTGATTAATAAGAAATGATTCTATATGATTATGTTCGTATGCCACAAAGCATCATGTTTTAAGTTATGATTATTGTGATTACATTTTACTTCTATGATTTATCCCATGTTATGAAATTATGATCTCTTTTACAGGTTAAGATTTCCAAAAGATATGTTCTTATGAATATGATGTGATTGATATTTCTTTTGTTTACCCTTACTGAGCATTTGAGCTCACCCTTTTATGTTTTCTTTTCCCCAGGATATAAAGAAAGGTTTTAAGTAAAAAAAAGGAAGATCTTTATGGGAGATGTTGAAGATCTTTCACCAAGATTATAAGAATATATTCTGAGTTTCCAAAGACACTAAACTATTATGATCCTTGTGTGTGTGTTTTGTTATGTACTAAGTATTCCGCAAAAGTAATGTAATGTCTATGTACGTTAAGCTTCGAGTCTCTACAATATTTCCTTTTCCCGACAGTTGATATGTGCTCTATATAACGAGAGCTAATCCATTCCCATTATAGAATCGAATTCTTCCATGGGAAGTATTATGAGATTCACTAGAAGAATATTCTTACAAACACAAATAGGATAATAGTCAAACACTTGGATTGCAATGATTGCACCACTTGGAGTTTTCATAGATATCTCTACTTCATGGTTTCAGGGCTTTGATTCTATAGTTTTAGAAAACTTGCAATATATAAAGGAATTCTTAGAACCAGAATAAAATAAGACTTTTCCATTCTTGAGTAAATAGGATGTGTACCTTGTAAAACTTCATTATATTTCTCCAATTCCGCAGTAGTGATGGAATAAGCCTTGCCTTGTTTCTTTGGCTTTGGTGGCTCCTGACGCTGATTATCCTTGAGAACTCGAGGTTTAGTGCACTAGCTTGCATAGTGCCCTAGCTCCCTACAGTTGTAGAATTGAACCTTGAATGATTTTCTCCTTTCTTTTACCACATTATCCTTCCTTTTTATGTATTTTAGACACCCTTGAGCAATGTTTCCTTATTTCAAACACTTGAAGCATTTCCCTGTCCCTTTGAGGCAGTTCCCATGGTGCGACTTTCCACATTTTCAGCATGTGGGTCGTTGATTTTTCTTCCCACCCTTTTCATTATATCCACCATCTTGAAAATACATATTTCATTTCTTATCACCATAGCCATGGGACCATTCTCCAAACTCCATATCTACTTTGAGGGCACACCATACACCTTCTTCATAACTCCCAAAGTCTCAAATTTCAATAGCCTTTCGAAGGTATGGTTTTAATCCACTAAAGAATCTATCAATTTTACTATCATTATTGATAAAAAACCCAAAAGATACCTTGAAAGCCCTGTGAAATTTTCTTCATAGGTTGTGAAATATTCTCCTTTTTTTCTTGAGCTCTATGAATTCTTTCTCTATCTTCATACAAAGAGTTCGTGGGAAATACTTATTAGGAAACATGATCTTAATGTCTTCCCATTCCATTTCTTCAATTTCCTCCATTGGCTTGGTGTTCTTAATAAAATCCCACCATTGATTAGCCTCTCAATCTAGACGATAAATGGCTAGTGTCACCTTCTCTATCTCATAACAGTGAATAATAAAAAAGATCTTCTCTATGGAGTTGACCCACTATTCCACAAATAGTGTATCGGACGATCCAGTAAGCATTGGTGGTGTTGCCGCATAAAAAATTCGATAGCCAGTTTCTCTCTCTTTGGTGAAGGAGGACGTTCCCCATTATTATGGTTATTATTTATAACCTGGGATAACTGGGTATGCATATCCATGATGTTTTGAACTCCACCTCCCAGATTATTGGGGATGTTGTTTGGGAAACTGTTACATTGGCCCATGCATGAGTTGTTGGCCTGGTTTCTCCGGGTTCCCACCATTTTCTAAAATATAAAAGGTTAGAAAAAACATAATTCAATAATTCATGAATAACTTATTCATCTAAAAAAATCATAATATATGGGATCCCTATGTAAAGATTCTTGTGTGCATATTTGTACTTAGACTCATGCTAGAGGTTTTCTCTAGAGTTTACTAATCCTAATTCCCAAATTAACTAAACCTTTCCTCTGATACCAACTACAGAGAAATAAATTTTTCATACATTACTATTAAATCATTTTAAAGATAAAAAACATAATAGTATTATACATAGAGGATCCAATGGTTTAGTGTCTTGGGAAAACTGAGACCATACATAACAATTACATCATCGAGCATACACTTTTTTTTATTTTTTATTCTCTAGCTTCTTATGGGAACTTGTCCTCTCTTAAGTACATGTAGCCACCTAAGGATATACATAAAAAGGGTTGAGCTCGAATCCCAGTTAGAGGATAGGTAAGAAAAATATAGCATGGGGTGAGCATATTCATAACATAGGAAAAGAGTCATGAGAGGAAGCATTAATAAGATACTTGAAGTGTGTCAGTGCATAAAAATAAAACATCATGTATTAGTGGTTAAATACCACACATACTTGTGAACAAATCTAGAATCTTTTTCACAAATCATTTCACATTTACTCATGAGATTCATCACTTTTCCCAATGCATCAGAGTGCTATATAATTCCCGGCGCACCCTTCACATTTTAACATTCATTTTGTGCTATATAATTCAAGACGCACCCGTCACATCATAACATTATCATTTATCATGCATGCCACAATGAACATATAACACCAAGGAACATAACTAACCCCTAAAACAGGGTGTGTTTCATCTTATAAGAACACATTCATACACATTGGGTTCCCAAAAGTAAGAAGTAATAACATATATGTTTCAAGAACCGCCAATCTTGAATGAGAAGTAAAAGGTGTGTTCTTGAAAGAAGAGTTCTTTTGGAAAAAATTTGGTTTTTCATAAATACTGTTGACAAAAATTTATATCCTAGAAATTTAAATACAATTATGAACAAAACATTTTTAAGGAGTAACCATATCAAAAAGGAGTGAAAGAGGGAGAATGCGAAGGATGAAAGTTGGGTTCGAGATTTTCCCCTTACCTTGTATCTGAACGCTTACTACACATTAATGTCCTGTATAATGACCTTATATTCATTAATTTAAAATTTAAGAACATTTTATACATTAATAACTGTCATTTTGGTTTCATTGTGTTATTTTATGGGCATTTTGGTGAGTTATATAGTTTAAAAAACATTGTTCAGGAATGTTCGCTTTTATGGTTTTCTTGAGAGTTTCACATGTATTCATGAATTGATGTTTGTGTAGAACATGGGTAAACATCCAGAATATAAATTAAATTTTATTAATGATATTCCAGAAGTTAAAATGATCTTAATATGAATTAAATTTTATACCATGGGTATGAATCATTAGATATGAATTTAATGATGATCTTTTGGGTTAATTTGGGCGTTTTTTCAACCATAACAAACTTGTTTTGTTTACTCATCTAGTAATATGTACATAAGTAAGTTCCAGAACATAAAATAGGACATAATACATATATAGTATTCTAGTTCAACCATAATAATGGTTTCATGACCATATCTTTAGTTGTAAATTGGAAAGTAAAACATGTCGTTCTTGATTGTGATAGATTAACACCTTACGAACAATGTTTTCTTTTATAAAATAATAGGAAGAGGAGAAGGGGGTTGGATGTTTTAATATCCTATTAGTATCATAAAATTACAGTATATGTTTGATAGTAGAGTTACCATACCATTTGGACAATTTAGGTTGGGAGAGAATAAAAAAAGTACATGAAATTGAAAGGGAATTAAATGAAAGAGGAAGAGAAATTACCTCTTGAATCCTCCTCTTGAGATCCTCCTTAAGGGGCCTAAGCTTGGTCTTTTGATTAGACCAAAAGCTCTGGGACATGGGGTGGTGGGGGAGATAAGTAATATTCTTGGTATATTTTAGACAATTCATTAAGTTAGAGATGTGGTTTGGAAAGGGGAGGGGGATGGGTTATTTATACATGAGGAGGGAGGTGTTTTTAGAATAAAATATTAAATAATATAACATATATAAAATTTAGACTTGTAATAGTGGGTTTTTGACATCCTAAATCATATATTAATATAATATAATCAGTTTTAGGATTTAATGTATCTTTATAATTCGAATTCATTCACTTATGAAATGGAAAGTTAAAGAAAGAGATAAAGACACTTTAAGAAATCACCTTTTGACTTTAGGGCTTTGGAAAGTTCTTTTTAGGTTTGAAAATTGAGTTTATTGTATTTTAAGGAACCATTTGTAAAATATAATATATTTTGGACGAACGTAATGTTTTATAATTTTTATTTCATCATTACATCATTAATGATGTAATTTAGGATACACCGATTGTGCGAAAAATTGTGTTTTTACTATTCACTTGAAAATTGAAGTATTTCAGAAAAATACAAAAATTTCACCCTAACCATTTTTCAACATGTAAAATCCAAAAATGAAGTTTATTTTTCAAAAACAATTTTATAAATATAAAAAAGTTAATATTTAATTAAAATCATAATTTACTTGAAAAATAGAGTTTTTAAAAATTAAAACTTATTTTATAATTCTTTCAAAAATTACATAGGGTCTTAGAAAATTATCTAAAAACAAGTAGACATAGATTAGATTATTTATAAACAAATTTTAATAAGATAAATTTTCATTTAAATTAATTATTTAATTATAATTAATCATTTATGACTTACAAAAATATCAAAACTTTTACTATAGTAAAATTGTCACTTTCTAATATGCCTAAATTTTATTTAATTATTCATGGGTAAAGTTACTATTATTTGGAAGATTTACTATTCATAAGGGTCGTACTAATATTCACAAGGGTATTTTACTATTCATAGGGGTAGGTTACTATTCACCAATAATTATGTTTTTCTGATTGGACCCCAAAAATCATCTTGAACACAACCGTGTATGTTGGATTTTTAAAATTCCAAGCACAGAAGTGACAAAATTATTTTTAAAGGCCAATTAAAACATATTAGTTCATTATTTTATGTTTTCATGTAATTTAATGACAATTTTTTAAGAAGGTAATTTCAATTTAAATACTTTGGGTCGTTATAATTCATTAGTTTCTTGGTCATGTAAAATAAATACTCAGTAACACTTTGCACTGCTGAAGCTGAATTTGTAGCAGCTGTAAATTGTTGTGATCAAATATTGTGGATGTAACACACACTCACAGACTATGGTATGAGTTTTACCAAAACAAAAATATTTTTTGATAATACTAGTTCCATTTCCCTAATTAAAAACCATGTACATCACTCTCATTAAAAACATGTAGATTTTTGGCATCACTTTCATAGGGACCACACACAAACATGAGAAATCATTCATCAATTCATCGAAACAGAGGATTAACTTATTGATATTTTTACAAAATCATTACCGTTCAATATATTTGAATACATTAATCAATAGTTATGAATGATAACCATAAGTAAATATTCCATATTAATTTTTTTTGAAACATATCTCCTTACAGTAAGAAACTCCTTTTCATAGGGGGAGTACATTTTCTTGTTAATCAAAAATTTTGTAATCAAAATTTTTATAATCAGGTTTTTTTGTAATAAAATTTTCTTAATCAGTTTTTTTAGTAATCAAATTTTCGTAATCAGTTTTTTTCATAGTAAAATTTTTATGTAATAAAACTTTTCTTTAATTTTGCTTTAAATTTTTTGAAATCTAATGTTCTTTAAGAAGAAATTTCCCCATTAAGAATAATTTTACTATGATTTCTTTATTAAATTTTTGTAATAATATGTTTACATGTTGGTATTTTTATCTTATTTAAGAAAATTTTTCAGACTCAATTTCTCTTAAACATGAATGTTTATATTAAAACCTCAATATATCAAAACCTACCAAATCCCTTCTTCAACTACCATCTCAACCGTTAGATCTGATAAAGAGTTTTTATCCATTGGATCGATCAAGGAAGTTAAACCTTCATCTCAAACACCTATATAAGAAACCCCTGTTGATTTTCCCCCATTGATCTTCAAAGCCTTCACATGATGAATTTCTGCCCTTTTAATTAGGGTCGTTTTGGATTTTCAGGTTTTCCTCAGTTCCAAATGCCTATTAAAGCCTCTCCTCAGAAATAAATTTCATCTATAAAGAAAATATGTGAATGGGAAATATAAAAAGAAAGGGTAGTTGATCAGAATTTCTTTTCTATGTATGATTCTATCATTTCAAAGAATATCAAGATGAATGGATGGGAACCTCTATATATATCAAAATCAAAGTCATAGGATTTGGTTTATCCAAAGTTATTGGTTGAATTTTATGAATTAATAAATTTCTTCAACAAAGGAGGGAGAGATAAGTTTTCCATTAATAGATATGGAAATACATACTCCCTTTCCTACACTAAGGCTTCAAGTATAATTGGAATTTCTTATGAAGGTGAAGTTGAATTTTTCACCCATAAATTACTGGATGTTTCAGGTTCATTTGAGAAGGAAAAGGCATTATATTTCTTTGGTCTAAAAGAATTGAATACTCCAAATATTGTTCATCTATCCACAAACTTCCAGATTCTTGAATTATGGGTCCAAGTTTTTATCATTCTGAGAAAAGGGGATAAGGATTCCCTAAAGAAAAGTGACATCTATATTCAAGATTTCTTGGTGAACCTCAAGAAGACAAATATGGTGAAGTATATCTTGATTACAATTGATAATATCAAGAATAGAAATTTGAAGTCTCAAATTATCATGTATCTGACAATTCTCTCCAAAATTACTGTTCTTTGTCTTCAATCATTCAAAATACTCTATAATTCTAAGCCATGAAATTAAAATGTTATGATTCTTAGAGATGATACCTTGAGAAGGATGAAGGTTGGATTCAGTTGTAAATCTAGATATTTTTATGATTTGTCTGAATTAGAAATAGAAGCTCTATAAAGGAAATCGGAAGTGGATGAGACTTCCAAAAAGGGTAGAAGGAAGAGGAAGGAAAATGAATCGGAAGAGAAAAAAATCCCTACGGCTAAGAAAACTCAATTATCACCCTCCAAAACCCAAGAATAAAATGAATTAATCTCATTATGTGGTGGCTAAGTGGAGAGAGGACAAGCAGAATGTAAAGGAAAGGGATCCAACTTTCACCTTAGACCTTGATTAGGAAAATGATTTAAAGATAATGGTTTCTGAAGATCTTGAGAATAAAGAGAAATAAATCAAGTAAATAAAGAAGTTGTCAAGGGATAAAATCATTCAATCCATTCTTAAGGAATCTGAGAAAGCCTCTAAACAAATCAAGGTACCATAATTGTTTTTGAAATAATCAGTTCTTGTGACTCCAGGAAGGATGGTAGTAATTCTGGAACCAAAACAAGAAGAAGAAATTGTTAAAGGGGAAGAAGTAGAAGAAGAAGTATAAGAAGAAGAAGAAGAAGAAGGGAGTGGTGATACCAAAGAGATGATAAAGAAAGTAGATGATTATCATGAAAAGGAGAGTCATTCTGAGAAACTACCAATCTAAACTTTTGAATTCGAATCTTCAAATATTGATACTCTAGGAAAAGAAGAGAAATGTCAGGAAGAAGTGAATAAGCTATCTGAAGAAGAAATTAGCAACCACGACTTCATTCAGCCAGAGGATATTGTGGTAGGTATTTAAAAAGAACACTTTCAGGAAGATAAGATTGTTAAGTTATTAGATAGTGAGCATGAATCATCCAAAGTAGAATAGATCATTCCAAGAGTTGATAAGGGAAAGAAGGTGTTGAAAGATACACCTAAGAAATCTATGGTGAAAAAGAAAGGTGTTGGTGATTCATCGAAGAGGAAATCTGAAGAATTAGAAAAATAATCCTCACCAACTAAACACTCTGATTCAGAATCATCCCCTCTTGGAAATGATTTTGTGGTAAAATAATTGAAGAAGTTGGTTGATACAATTCCCTTATTCCTGAGTATAGAATCAAAGTTCAAAATGCTTCAGCACTAATTTAATCAGAAAAAACTTCGGTCACCATGCTTATGGATAAGTTTTTAAAGCTTGAGATAGACTTAAAAACCTTCTTCATTGAATATGAAGCTCACAAAAGATCATGCGAGAAGTTTTAAGTTGTTCAAGGAAGAAAATAGAAGATCTGATATCCTTTGATGAATTTCATGATAATGTGAAAGATTATTTGGACACTAAAGATGTTAATATTAAGGATCTTACTAAGAGTTTTTAGGAAAAGTTGACTCTAGAATAGACAACTCAGAAGCAAGAAGTCAAGGACTTGAATGGGAAGATAAATTTAGTGGCTATGAATTGGAAAAGAGAAAGGGATCTTAGAATTGAGATTGAAGAAAATATTGTTAAGAAAGAAGAAGTTTTAAAGGATCAGGAAGATATTCTTTAGGCTTAGTAAGAAAAGATAAAATCCTTAGAGAAGAAAAACTATGATCAGGATCAGCTGCTCAAGCATGTATAAGAAGATCAAAAGGAGATAAAGAAGATGAAAACCATTTTCAAGAAGTTAATTCCAAAGGATAAAGAAGGATACTTCTACCCCATTTATAACTTTTTTTATTTTCTTCTTTGTACAAATTCTTTCAATCATAATGAAATTTTGGTTTTTTTTCATATATTTGGTTGCTTAGTACTAATTTTGAAGGTAACATATTTTTTTCCATTATCATTATTCCTTTTTGAAATTCAAAAATGGGGAGAAAAGAATAATAAAATTAATTATATGTAAAGAAGATATTAACCTAAGCAAGGCGGAGTTTATATAAGGGGATGTTATTATCAAAAAATATTTTTGTATGAAAGAAAATTTAAAATCTCATTCATGAAATCAAGAATATGATCCTTATAGATTTCAAAACCTAAGGGGAAGTTAGTCGTATTTACCATGATTCATATATAAAGGGAGATAAGTTTTCTTTTATGTTCATAAAGAAAAACTCAAAGCCCTTATATTCTTTTTCGTAAGGATGTTAGTGCTTTCCAAAAAGGGGAAGATTGTTGATTCAATAAGGTTTCCAAATGGCTTTTCTATTCCACTATGTTTTAAAAATAAAAAACACTATATCTTAAGGTAAATTATTTTTTTCCTAAGAATTATCTTTATAAGGTAAATTTTCCTTCCTCAAGGAAATTTTATCCTTTATTGTTCATTTTATAGTTTCTCTAAATATAATTATTTTTATTCTTAAAGGTTAAAATTTGGTTTCATATCAAAAAATGCAGAATACTATAAATCCTTGGTTATATAGTATTCTATTTTAATACTTTAAAATCTCTGAAAATCAATCTTCAAATCTACTAAAAATCATACTCCAAATACTCTGAAAATAAGACTCTGAATGCTCTGAAAATCAGACTCCGAATTCTCTGAAAACTAGACTATAAATTATCTGAAAATAAAACTCTGAATGCTCTAAAAATCAGACTCTAAATTATATGAAATTTAAACTATGAATTCCCTAAAATTTGGACTCCAAATTCCTTAGAATTCAGACTCCAAATTCCCCATAATTCAGACTCTGAATTCCTCATAATTCAGACTCTGAATTCTAAGGAATTCAAACTCTGAATTCCACATAATTAAATCTACAAATTCCTTATAATTCAAACTCAAAATTACTAAGAATTCAAACTCATAAATAATTAGAACTAATATTCTGAAATCTATTGATTTTGGGTTCTGAAATCTTTGGAAAATAGAATCTGAATATACATGATTTATAGTCTCTAAATTATTATTTTCTTATATTTTGATCTTTTATTTTTCCTTAGACTCTGAAAATAATAGACTTGGTTAAGAAAAATTATTTTACTTACACTTGTTATAGTTATGAAATGATGTTATACATTATGTTTCTAATTAACCGTTGTTTTTGAAACATGTGTACGAGTCTCTCTGAAATTCAAGGAAAAGTATGACTGTTGGAGGATGGAGATGACCGTTGGAGAAGTGCCTATAAATATGAGCTCATTTGAACGATCTAAAGATAAAAATGTCTTGATCACTCTAGAGATTACGTGTTTTTGAAGTGATTTCTATAGAGATAGAATATCATGCCCTGTGTATAATGATCATCATGTTCATATTGCTTCACATGACTCTGATTATTGTTGAGTACAATTGATGACTTTTGGGGATAAGAAGATAGAGGTGCTGACTACCTTAAAGTTTTGAGGACTTCCGGGGATAGGAAGACATAGGTTTTTACTACCTTAAAGTTTTAGGGCTTATGAGGATAGCAAGATAAATTCTGATATTCCTATCAAGGGATTACCTCGGTGTGGGTAAGACAAAATTTATTAAAAGTATAAATCATTGGAACTTTATCTAAGGTTTTTGAATACCCTTATTTTTGGGTTAAAAGATTTTATACCTGTTAGTTGTTTTGTTTCAAGTTTATTTCTGCTGAATTTTGATAAAGGAATAAGGTTTAACCTTCTTATAATTTCTTATTATTTTGTATACAATGATAAGTAAGACTCTACAAACATTAAGGTAGAAACTTTTTCTTGTAAAATTTTCTTAAGTTTCATTTTCGGAACCAAATTTCCAGAACCTAGAAAGTTTGTAGAACTGGAATAGGTATTGGGAATTTAACATATTTAAATTTGTTAAAAATATTTTTTCTTAAGGTTAAAAATGAATGTTTTTAAACTTATAAATCACCCCTCTTGTAATTGAGCATCTAGATTAATATTTTGATCCTACAAGATTTAGTTATAATACATGTCATACAAGCTGCAGTGGATCCCTGAATCTTATTAGTTACTAATTGAATATATGGAATGGGATGAAGAAATGATGTGATGAAAATAGTGTATGGTATGTGATGATATGATATTCTGTTTAAGACCCATGAGATGATATTTAACCTAGGAGTCTAATGGATGACTTACTTTTATAGAGAGATGACTCAGGGAATGAAACGTTAGAGAAGAAAGAAAAAACTAGTGGGAAGTGTTAGTGGGGTATCTTATGTTGATATTATATTATCTAATTTCTTTTATGAGATACTTGGTGAGAGATATCCATGGTGAGGATGGTATTATGGTTTGAGTTTTAGGTGAATAATTAGATTTACTTATTTCTTCACTAGGTTTTAGTATGCTTTTTTATCATTTGCATGAGAGGCTACAGGGAGGATCCTACTAGGTATCCATATTATTCTCACCATATATATATAAATATTTTTTTTCTATGGAATAGGTGGTTGGTAATTAGGATGGACTTTAATAGCTTGTGCAGGTTGCTCAGGAGCAGTTTGGATTTCATGGTCATTAGAGAGGATATATTTTGGTACTTGCAATTTTCTTATAGTTGTTCATTTATTACATTACATGCTTGTATTTGGGATAATGTAATTTTATATTGACCATGATTTATTGGGTGTTTCTATCTTATCTTTCATTTCTCACATCATAGAGAGAAATTCCTCCCATATGTGTGTATGATATACCCTCAGTGCTTGTTGCCAAACCATTTCCTATTGGAGGTGGGATTCAAGATTCATTATATAAATTATCCTATTGTTAGCCCTGAAGGGGTACCTTTTTGGGATGGGGGTCATAACATATAGATTCTAAGTAAGTGAAGGGTTCCAAGGATTCACTATAGTCAACTTCTTCTTCTTGGTTATATCCTTTTTCAAAAAACTAATCATTATTTCTAGTTATATCACTAGATTTATCAAGATTATTTATAAAAATTTATTTGTATCCTATAATTATATGATTATTAGGTATTTCTATGAGATTCCATACATAAAAGTTTGTGAATTTATTTAGTTTCTATTTCATGTAATGTACCTACTTTTCATATTTAAGGTCGCTGCTCTGTTTTTTGGGTTCAATGTGAGAGATAAAGCAAAATTGTTCAACCCCATTTAAGACTGATCTATGAGTCGGAGTTCCTTATTGAAAATATCTAATAAAATTTTCAATTAGATATTCTATAGTTTTTTTTGAAATCTTTTGGGAATTAATTTAAAGTATTTGTTTTCTTCAAAAAAATTTATTTGAAAAGGTTATTTTCAAATATCATTTTCAAAAACATTTTGAGGATTATAATTTATAAAATTTTCATAAAAACTATTATGGATTGATTCTTCCACCATTTTATTTTTTTATTAAAAATATTATATTACTTTTGGATTTAGAGTACCTAATAAATATTCCTTCATCACATTTAAAATAAAATTTAACAAGATTATATTTTGTGTTTAAAGTGAAACATTTTCAACCAAAAACTTCAAAAAACATCACGTAGGTTTTTTATTAAGCCAAAGGTAAAAAAGTGTATTTTTGGGAAACGGACTTACAGTAACATGATTAATTATATAGAATGAATTATTCCATGCCATATCCAAAACATATTTTTGTAAATTAAATTCAGTTAAAAATGCTTGAGATATTTCTTCAAATGTGTTTTCCTCTCCATTACTATATTTTCTCAAGGAGTTTGAAGATCATAAAATATAAAATTTTTGAATTAAAGAAAAATTAAATACTCATATTATTTATTGTCAAATTATCCCCAATGATCACTTCTAAATGAATTAATTTTAAAACATTTATATATATATATTTAAAATATTTAATGAATTATTTATGAGATTAAATTTTATGAAATAAGAAATATTCCCATTTGAATTATGTAAATTCATAAAAAATAATGTGATTTTAGGTTTTGCCTCATATAACTTCAATTTTATAAGGAATGAAAATCTAAAGATGAATGATTTTAAGATATTTTGATGAATAAAGATATATTTTATATCTAAAAGATTATTTGGGTTGCTTAATATATTGATATTCTTGAAACAATCTCTCATTATTGAAATTTAATTTGGGAACATATCATAATATATTATAATAATTTAGTTTTACCAATAATTTTTTAAAACAATTAATGAGGATTATATGACAAATCCATGGCTCCCTAAATCATAAAATCAAACATTT
The DNA here is from genome assembly GCA_963277665.1 of Viscum album. Taxonomy (NCBI): domain Eukaryota; kingdom Viridiplantae; phylum Streptophyta; class Magnoliopsida; order Santalales; family Viscaceae; genus Viscum; species Viscum album. Next base: position 561,290,639 of record OY728140.1, on the reverse strand, counting down.
GATGTTTTGGAAAACAATATATTTTAAATTTATTTTATAAAAATCTTTAAATAGATATATGGTAATAAAAGTTTTCATTTTTCGTTAAAATTTTTGAAAAAATAATTTTCAAAAGAGATTTTAAAAATGGTAAACCACAATTGAATAACACATAATAAATTTTGTTTCAATACTTTTACAAATAATTTTATTTATAAGGGTTGAGTTAGGGAAACTGATAGTACCTTCACATATTATATTACCATTAAAATTATCACTGAATGAGAAATTAATTACATCAAGTTTATTTATTTTATTGAATTCAAAGAGTTCTCCACACATTTATATTTAGAAACAACACTATATGAACCACAATTCTTCTTGTCTTTTTACCTCTAGACACTTTTCTGAAAACATTAAATGAAAAAATGTTTTGGTGTCCACAAAAACATGGGTCTAATTATGTTATCCAATAATTATTTTGTTATTTATATTTAATTATTATGATGTTTTATTTAATAAAAATTTGATGAAAGATGGATTGAATTTGGTATCCTATATCTTTCACTATTAAAAAAACATTTAGAGGTTAAATGAATGATTATTTTTTAATAATTAAAACAAATATTGTGATAAACCATTAACAAAGGTAATTTTGATTTATTCTTAGATATTCAATCAATATTGGAGAAACCAATACCAACATGATATTTTAAACGTTTTTTGGAGCCTAAAATTTTATTTAATTTATTTTCAATTTGGGTTAATTTAGAAATATAAATTTTGAGATCTTAATGGTTAATGTAAGTTTATTAATATCCAGTTGATTATTTATTGTTATAAATAGATCTTATTTTTAATTGAATAGAAAATCCATTAATTTTTAGGGAATTTCTTTTTCTTAACCCAATTTTGTTTTATTTATTTTCATGCTCTAAATATTAATAAAAGAGTTTATGAAGAAAATATTTCTGTTAATTATGCATATATTTTAGTTCTTCATAATTTAAGTGACTTGAGGAGAAATGATAAGCGTATAAATTAGAATAATTATTAGAATAAAAAAAGATAATTAAATATGAAAAATTGGTATAAAATTTGATATCTCTATCAACATTTTCCATAAGGCACTTTGGGTTTGAGTCACTTGAAGTGGATGATGATGTTTAATCCATAGAGTCATCACTTTTAATTCACAATGTGACTTTGAAACCATTTTCACCTTATTTAGTTTTTTTATATTCTTTTTATAGATAGGGAACTTCAATTTAATGTGTCATTTCTCTTGAAATTCATAGCATGTAACTTTCTGCTCAATATTTTGACCTACCTTCTGGATTAGTTTTGAAATTTATTATTTGGGAAGAAATTTTTAATTTTCCTAGAAATTTTAGCATAATATATCAACCAATATTTATGTACTTCATCATTGGTAGATTTTCAGGTGGTGATTTTATTGAATTCTTTGGATTCCTTGGTCTCTTTATCAATTTCTCAGTTCATTAGTATTTCTTATGTTATTAAGAAGATTATGAGTTCCATGAAGAATATTTTTTTAATTTACTTTTATTATTTAATGGATATGAATTTGGGACCCCAAGATAATGTTAAATCCTATAGAAATTTATTTTGATGAATTTTTATAGATAAATTGTCACTGAGGGACTTTATACCATTGTGAATATTAGTATATTCTATAAACATTCTTATAATGGATTCTTTAGATAGAATACTGACTCTTTAAAAACACTGTTGATATATATCAAATTAGATTTCATTTAATTTATTCATGTTTCCCATAATAATATCCATATTTCAAAATAATTTTTTCACGAAGAATAATGTTTGAATTAATTTCTATCAAGACCAAAATGTGAGGAATTTAAAACTATGTTATTATTGTCAAAATTATAAATATCTTTGAGTGCCAATTTTATTTATATTATTTAGTTTGAACATACTCATGAATTACCATATTCTAAATGATGTAAATTATAATACCAATAATGGTTGACATCTGATCTTTTTAATAATAGTATTCAGTTACCTAAAAAATTGGAGAATTTCAATTTCAATTGGAGGCCTTAATAAAATAAATCTTTGATATCAATTAATATTTTAAAAATAAAATTGAATAAAAAAATTTATAATAATATTTTTTGATAAAAATACAAATATCCTTTTGATACCAACATTTGGCTAGATATATACGATGAGGTGGGGTGGGGGGGAGTTAATTTTACTTTAAAAAAATTAATTCAAATGACAAGGATAAATTTAGAAATTAATGAAGAAGTAGTTTGTAAATTTGATCTGACTTAATAAATATAATATCAAATTTATTTAAATTTATAAATCGATGAATCAAATTTATGGAAGTATGCAAATTGATGATAAATAATACAGTACGATACAGTAAAGAGAGGGAAATAGAATTGATAATGAGGTCAAAGATAGATCTATGTTAGCCCCTACGTCTATTATTCATGAATCTAGAGGACAATAGTATAAATACTTTGACTTTAGGGGTGATAATAAAACCCATCCCTCATAGTTGTGGTTTATGAGATCCCTCTTGAACATCAACTGTAGCCAAAGAACCCATTCATCACTTTTGTAGTGTGAGGACCCATTATAGAGAGGTCATGGGACGAGAGTGGTTTACTTTAGAAAACAAATTATACTCCTATTAAAAAATATCTTGGTAGAATGATTAAAAAATGGATTTAGATATTTGAGATAAAGGATGAGATCCCTGAGAGACCAATAACTTGAAGTTGGATAGTGAGAGGATTTGAGAATTCTATCACTTAATAGAATCTTAAGAGCATCGATGGGATAAAGGTTATCAATGTGTGGTTCCATGGTTTTAATGGAGTCCTTTTATAAGTTCGAAGATGGGAGGGATACTTCTAGAAATATTCATGATTCATAATGTCGTGTAATACAATCGTTATAGTATTTTGACCATAATCAAACAAGGCTCAGTATGGCTTCTTCAACTACATCAGATACCCAGTATACACCACCGGGTAGCTGGCGGGCTGCTAGGAACTCAGTGATTCCAAAAAAGACCACCTAAATGCTGATACTAGTTAAAAGCTGGTCAATGTCATTCAATCCACAATAAACACTTTTGTATGACTCACTGGCTAAAAGATGCCCCTCCACTGACTAGTCGGTGCCTTGCACCAGCCACTCGGTGCTGCATGTACTCCTTAATATTAAAGAGGTTGTTCCAAAACATCCTTATAATGTCCTCCTTATATCATTGAACTTGATTCCAAGGAATCAAAGGATGAAAGGATATGTGACCAAGCCTTTAACAAGGATTTAAAATAACTTAAGGATTCCATGGATTCCATCATTCTAGATTAAATAAACCAATTAAACTCACACAAATGAAAAATATTATAAACATATATGAGTTTTTGTTATCACAAAAACAACATGATATAGGTATATAAAAATGTAATGAAATGTAGTATAATGAAGACTAATTACCATAAGAAGGAACTTAGTGATCATGATAATAGTCTATATGAACAATCGACCAAGCTTAAGAAGGAAATAACATTCAAAAAGAAGGATCCAACCTACCAAGAGACTAATTAATCAATTGTAAGCACATCATGACCCAACACAAGAAATAAAAATTGTCTTCAAGAGAAGTTGACCAATAACATGGCCAATATAACCTATCAAAATGACAAAAAACCAACCACAAGAGTAACCAACCAATTGTAAGGATACCATGAACAACTGTAAGAACAAAGAAACAATATAAAATATAAACTGAATGATCAAAATTCTAAAATTTTATCACATAAAAAAAATAATTCAGAGAAGTACAATAAGCACCATCTAGATACATCCAAAACATAAAAAACACAAAGGGATGGTTTTTAGAGATCTTGTACCAAAAAAATTGGGGAGATAAAAATTTAATCCGATAATGTATTAGTATATGTTGCTATTGAAAATGGTGTTAGAGGGTGGGGAATAGATAGAAATTTTAAAAAAATTAATAAAATTATGAATTCAGACTAGCATCACATGAAATTCTAAACAATGGTCTAATTTTAGAATAGTGTAGGAGCATGTAATGTAGGTAACTAGGAATTAAGTAATATAATAAAATAGGAAAATAAAATAATGAACCCAAGATTTTTTTTGTATTTCTGATCAATGTGGTCAATCATATGCTCTTTACACCTCTCGTCTCCTCAATAGATATGGCACTCAATTTAAAAAACTCCTCGCTTTTTAAAGGATGTGATAACCTTTTGTAGACCTTGCCTTTTTCATACCTAGAGGATCAACAAATGAAATAGATAACCTATATTTTTAATGCAGTAAAAACACTAATAAAAATATACTTTTGAAAATGGTACCATAACAAATAAACATACCTTTTTAAATAGAGGTATAAAAAACACAAATACAATTTTAAAATGGAAAATCACCAATATATGAACTAAAAAATAGAAGAATAAAAATAATAAAATAATGAAAAACTAGAGACATGGTTTGGAACAAAGAATTGTAGTATAAACTTGATCACTTATTAAAAATGTTATCTCATTAAAATGAAACACTAATGATCAGTACAAAAATAATGTCCAGGATCATATAAGTTTAGAATTTTAATATCATGGATTTTAATATGTGTGATCACATTCCTTCTATAAATGTTTATATACAAATTGACCAAAGATATGTCCTTATGTTTTCTTCTTAACAATCAAAATTCTACTTGATTATTTCCATATTTTGAGAAGTACATTGTATTATTAAAACGAGTTTCTAAAATCAAAATTAACATAATTAAGTATTATTTGGGAAAATGAAAAGAAACCATACACATAACCAGCATAAAAAATATATAGAATAATAATAAAATTTTACTTAAAATATATATACACATGTTAAAAAAGAATTCATAAAGAAAATATCTATTTGTAAGGATAATATTATATTATTAAACATCAATATGTAAGTCTTAGAGAATAAAAAAAATTTACGGATCAATTTATACATAAACATAGATTTGACTTCCTATGCATCATTTTAGTGTTGAGAAGGTTAAATTGAAAATTTCATAAACATGAGATATATCCAACATAATAATGAAATAATTATTAAAGAAATATAAATATATTATACATAAGGGTAAACATACACATCAATAAAAGTGTAAACCATTATAAATATTTTAGAGAACTAACATTCAAAGTGAAAAAAATAAATCCATAAAAACTATATAGAAAAAAGAATGACAATAAAATAAAATAAAACAATTAATTCTAGTTTTTCATTTAACTTCAATAATATAAAACTATATAAAAACTATTTTAGAAATAATCACACCACTTGAACAAACAAACAATAAAATTTAAAGGCTTTAATTTAAAACAAAAAACTTTAAAAAAATAAGGATTTAAGATCATATGACTTTAACATCCTTCATATGACAATATCATCTCATATGAATCTTATTTTGTATAACTCTGAGTCTTTAATACGAATTTATAATTTTATAAAAAAATATTTCTTAAGTCATTAAAATAATTTGTTTACTATAATGAAAATTAAAAAGAATTTTAAAATATAATTCATGGATTCATACATAGTAATTTTTAAAATATAAGTCTTTGTAGTAAAATATATTAATTTTTCTTATGTTAAAATATGAACTTATATGATTATAAAATAAAACATTTTTAGGGATGCTCAAACCTTAAACATAATGTAAACAAAGCTATGATAAATTGTAATTATGAAATTAAGATATATTAAAACATGTTAGGTATTTTAATGTGAGGTATTTTTAATTTAAAAACATTAACAAAAAAGATAACATCAACACTCTATTTCCTAGAATAATAACTATCTCATTTAGCTCAAACAATCACCCCCATTTATGAAAATTACAATACTAATCAATGAATATGAAAAACTATACCCCATTTTAAATTTATCTAAATGGAATAAATTTAAAAAACATTTAAAAATAACTATCCAAAAAATATTTCCCAAAAAATAGTTATAAACATTACTTTTTTTTATTTATATCAAAATACTTATTAGATTAAATTATATATTAAAATTATATATCAATATAATAAGTTAACCATGTATAAATGTATTAATATAACAGTATTAGGCACATGGAAATTTAGTAGTTTAAAATTAAACTTAACATAATATAGACTATTTAATTGATATTATAGTTTTATAAATTAGTACTCAACAAGTCAAATAATCAGATTTGTAAAATGTAAATATTAAACATTTAATAGTTAGAATTAATAATTATATTAATCATTTAATGCTCTAATACAATTCTATCATACAATTTTCAAATTCAATTTTATTAAATTTTATAAAATCTAAGGGTCTATTAAATATTTCATCTACTTGGCCATTTAATAAATCATATTATAAAAAAATCTTCTTTATTAATGTGAAATGTTGTAAAATAAAATCTAACATTGATATACATAGTACTATGTTTCTTTGAAGGATTCATAAAAGTTGAAATTATAGAAGTGTTGTTATAATAAATATTCATTTTATCAATGTTAACATCAAAACTGCTCAAATATTATTTAATCCAAATACATTGAGAATAAATATTAATAAAAACTATATTCTCATCCTTTGTTGTGGATAAATAAACTAATAATTTATTCTAATAACTCAAAGAAATTAAACTTTTGCCAAGGAAATGTTAAATTTCATAAGTACTCTCCCTAAAAAAACTAAAACCCCAAAATAATAATTAGAATTACTAAACAAATTATACACGTTTTTACTAGAATAGAATAAACTATAATTCACAGTTCCACTGATATATCTTATTATTATTTTTTCACTTTTAAGGATAATTTATTTAGTATTAGCCTAAAATATAGAACATAAACATAAAATATATATTATATTTGGTCTATAAGTATTCAGATAAATAAAACTATCTATCATTAATCTATAAATTTTATGATCTACAGGTTTTCTAGATTCAAGAACAACTAATTTAGAATTATTTCTCATTGGGATTCACATACTTGTACTAAAATATAAACCAAACCATTATTAAATCTTTAGAAAAATTATACTGACAAATAAATATTCCATCCATCCTTTGATCAATTATAAGACCAAGAAAAACCTTTACCTAACCGATTAAACTCATATCAATCCCATTACTCATTAAATTAAAAAATTCACTACACAACACATCACTAGAAGACACAAAAATAATATCATCAATGTATATTTGAATAATTAAAATATTATTATAAATAAATAATGATAAATTTCAATTACTTATTTTTAAACTAATCTCTAATAAAAGAAAAGTTAGTCCCTTATACTAGGCTCTTAAAGATATTCAAAGACTATATATATCCTTTAATAATTTAAAAATATTATTTGGAAATATTTGATTTTCAAATCCAAATGATTGATTAATTTATACCCCTTAAAAAATTAATCCATTTAAAAATCCACTTTTAAAATCGATTTGAAATAATTTAAATTCCTAAAAAGAATAAAAAGATTGAAAATTACAAATAGAATTAATAAGTGAAACAATAAAAAAATATTTTTCAAAATATATTCTTTCCTATTAAAAATATCATTGAGCAACATGTATGGCATTATCCATAAATATTTAAACATATTTTTCGAATTTATTTACAAATATCTATTTATTTCCGATAAATTACTTTTCTTTAGGGGGTTCAACAAGTTTATAAAAATTACTTTGATTAAATTGAATAAGTTATACTCCCATATAAATTATATAATTTGTATATTTTAATAATGCTTCAAAAATATTATGTAAAAACTCAGAAAAATAGTAACATTATCCCAATAGTAAAAATATGAATTCACAATTCTTATTACATATTCAATATTACCAATTTCCTTTTATAATGTCTGATCACTATGAGTTATATTATTTTTAGAATCATACTAATTAGGGATATCATCACCCTTAATTTATGCATATTCATTATTAGTTTCTTCATCCCCACAGTTAAAATCTATAAATTATAATTCTATATTTTATTAATATAATTTTTATTTACCATTATTTTCATTATAATTTACATATAAAAATATTTAACTTTCATACTTATCTTATTATATACCCTAGAAGCATTAATATTATTTAAATATACAATAAAAAAACCTTTTTCACTATTACCATCAAATTTATCTACGATATCCTTAGTATTTAAAATAAAAACCTTACAAACAACACTCTAAAATGACTTACTTTTGGATTCCATCCATTAGAAAATTCATAGGGGATTTTCTTAGAAATATACTTTTAAAAATTCTATATGAATTACAATAATTAGTATTAACCAATTAATCCCTAATAATTTTAGATAGATTATATTCACTGTGCATGGTCCTATCTATTTCATCAATAATTCTCTTTTTTATATAACTCCATTTTTTTGTTGGGTCCTAGAGGAAATAAAATCTTAAAAATATCAATTATCCTCTATTTTTTTATAATTCTATATTTAAAAAGTCACATCCTCTATCAATTATAATTGAAATTATTAGGTGATATTTCTATTTTGACCGAATTAACACAAGTAAAATTAGATAATGTTTCATGTTTATGATACATGAAGTAAATACAAGTAAACTAACTAAAAGAATCAATAATTAAAAAAACACTTATTCTATCCTAAATTAGTAGTATTCAGAGGAACAAATAAATCAAGATGTAAAAGTTATAATGGGGTAACCTTATTAACATTATTAAAAAATATGAATGCTTACATATGTTTATTAACTTTCAAATAATAATATTGAAAAAATATGTAGTAATCATAATTTCTGGAAAATAAAAATATGTTTCATTCCTATAAATTTTTTAATGATTCAAAAAATGAAGATAATTTTGGTGTAAAATTAATTTATTTTCATAAAAAATAAATTAAAGAAGGGTTTTCGTTGAATTTTATAAATTATATTAAAAGTTATTATAAACGCTTCTAGAAATTGAATCTTGGAAAATTTATTCCACATTTAGAATATTCACATTCAAATTATGTAATAAGTTTCATTTCATTTTTTGTCATAATGAATAATTAGGATGGTAGAAATAAACTAAGGTAATAGAAAAGATATAATAGAACATAGATCTAGAATTTATTTAAAAGGAAATATCAAAATCAAAATGTTATTAAGAAAATAACAATAAATAGTGAATATGAAAAGGTATAAAAGGAACCATGAATATAACATTGGAATTGAGGATATCAAAATTCCATTGATAACTAAAAAAAATATGTTAAAAACATGATATCTTCCCCCAATATTAGGGTAGTTGGTTGGTTTAGACTCTGTGGAATAATTATTAAGAGGTGGTTTCTTGAAGGAAATAGTACATGAAGGATATGATGAAGAGTATCCATGAGAAATGTATCTTTAAGAGGAGGTTTCCGATACCATCCACAATGCCTTCATACATTTCCATTTCGTAGATCTTATCATACATGGAAAAATTAATAATTAGGAGTTTGGAAAAAGGGGAAAGTAGATCATCTGCTATAGATTTCCCAACATACATAAAATTTATATTCTTATAAAAGGTAGAGGGATAAAATATATCTTTGATATTATACTTATAAGTAATATACTTTTCATGACGTGAAGGTCCTAGATATCTTCTAACACTTATTTGAAATTGTAATACTCTAAAAATATCCACATGTATCATGAATTATTATCTAAAAATATCTAGAATGACTGTATATCCATGGAAAACCATGTGACTAAAAACTATATGAGATTCTGGAAAAACATTCTCTATAGTACAAATTCTCATCAGAGACTATTGTACTTCAACTTGATATTGGAAAACAAATATGAGATCTTAATGTTGATAAACTCATAGGTTATGAGGAACTAGAAAAAACAACCTTTGTTAATTTATACTGGATTTTATTTTTTGAAATTATTATTTAGAAGTCTCCTTTGAAGATTCCTCAGAGTTAGAATAGAGATACTCAACAAGATTCTATTGTAGTCTATTTAACAAAGTGACCAAGATCAAGAAAATTATCATCTATCTCCTCTATTTCTACCATAATGAACTATGAAGCATCAAAGTCTTTTTTTAAGACTCATTCAGTGAGAAAATTTGTTCCATAACAAAAACATTAATATCAAAGAGTGATTGACCAATCCTATAAAATGTTTCACAAACATAAAATTTAAAATCCAGGATTTCATAGGATATATCCATTTTAAATTATTTAAATGTTTATGGAGACATAGGGTCACATTGCATAGACTATACATTTGGTTATATAATCAAGATATGGTGAAACATACAATATCATATCCACTATTGATCTTGGTACAAAATAATGTCTTGGCGCATCCGTTTAATAAAATTAAACTATAGATAGTACTTTAATTTATAATATCTATATTTAATAAAATTGAGAAATAAATATATTTTTATGAAATAAACATCTTCCTTGGAAGTTATATTATACTTCAAGGCTTTATCCTAGTCCCCATATGCTCGAAGATTATATTTCTCACTACCATTTCTTTCTTCAAAAAATTAAACTTAGAAAATATATACGACGAAAGGTTTGAACATTAAAATTTAATTATGTAATTTCAAATACTTGAGTTGGATGATATCCATATTCCTTCTGTATTCTCACTTCTCCATCAAATGTTTCTATAGAAACCACTCTCATAAATTGAGGTATTTATTCATTGTATTCATCTTCTGAACTAACAAATATTTTTAGTTGTAGATTTTTTTTCAGCCTTTAAATTACTTTGTTAAAAAGAACCCGACATTATATCCAAAACTATCTTGTATGAAGGTAATAATAAAATTCAAAGGAACCTTTAAAAAATATGAGAGTTCTGATATAAAAAATATTCAAAATAATTAATCTTTTTATTTTAAGACATAAGACTGATCTTGAAGGATATCTTTGAGAAGAAAGGGTAGCTTCATTGTTAGGGCCCTAACCTCAAAAATATTATCAACCTGAATTGCTAATTTAGGATACTAATATCACGACCCATCCCCCAGGGCCCGTGCCGTAACTACCCCAAGCCCACCTTCCATAGGCCAAGGGCTGACGACTAGCACCAAAGGCGTAAATCCCTATTACTAGGAATGGATTGCCTTTATAAAACGTAAACACACACACACAACCAGAGTACAAGTGGAAGCAAACACTAAGTAAAGTAATATAACAAGTGTTCTGAAAGAAAAAAAGGGGCTGGAAATACAAGGACAATAGTTAAGTACAAGGAAAAGACAAAACAACAGTAAGGTGTCAAGTTGCTCCTAGATCGCCCTCCGAAGTTCCTACTTGATGGGTAGGTATAGATGGCCACCTCAGCTCTCTATATCCGTCTGTCACCTCCAGGTATCATCTCGTCGTGAAGTCCACCTCCGGTTACCGTCTCATCATGAAGTCCACCTCCGGGTACTGTCCAGCTCTACAAGCCTCAACCACGATCAGTGATGTCCGTCATCGGCATCCAACACAACGAGGTGCAGGAATAACCCGTGCATGGGTGAGTATAACGATACTCAGTAGGGACCCCGAGACCCTCAAGTTCTCACTAAAACAAACAAGTATAAACCACAAAGAAATATCTCAACAGATAACCTTTACTTAGGTATATTCCCATACAAATACCTAAGTTATCAAGTAACTCATCTCAATAATGAGGAAAAGCACAAAGGTCATTGACTCAGCTCAAAACGTGATTTTTATTCACGATGATGAAAACACGGCTGTTGGAGAACTCATCATCTGTCAAGCACAGTAGTACCATCTCAATTCCGTGGTGCTACTCACTAACCTTAGACTACTGAGGAACTCATCCTGTCGAGTATCGCGGGTCTGCCACCTCACAAAGTAGTGCTCCCCGCCATGGGTCTACCACCTCACACAGTAGTTCTCCCCCTCGTAGCCTACAGAGGTACTCCTCCAGTCGATTACCATGGGTATGACTCCACACAAATTAGTGCTCCTACACTATGGGTCTTCCACCTCACAACTTAGTGTTCCCCACTAGGCTATACAAGTCACTCCGAATCGAATCACACAAGCAGTCATCAGGTCTCAGCCAACTACAAGGTCACCGTACTCCATACACTCGTCTCTGAGAGGGTCCGCTCCACGAGCTACTGGATGATACTTCCATGTGTCATGTAATCTCATGTGGAATTATCTCAAAGGACCTCCTCACCATAGGGGTTTCAACACAACAGACGATGCGTCTATCGGATGCCCGATCAGTGAGATATTAGCATTTCCGTTCCATGGGCCCTGTTGGATTTCGGGTACAATCCAACCCAAACATACTCCAGATGTGTCCAGACCTCAGGTGAAGTATTTCAGAAGAACCATCTCATCAACAGGAATCCAACAAAGCCAACGAAACGTCAATCGAACGTCCGAAGCTCAAGTTATAAATGTTTCCGCTCTGAGGGCCCATTTGGTTTCGGGTTTGAACCAACCCGGAGACACACAAACCTCACCGAAATCATGAATGTAATATAGAAAAATGACCTTCTCAATATGAGGAATCTGATGCAACTGACGGTGCATCGATCGGAGGTCCAAAACTCAAGATATGTCCGTTTAACCGAAAATGGTCTGAAAATAGGGGGTCTAGGCCCGGTCCGACCCAGCCCTAACAACCCCTGGGTCGGACCAAACCAGGTCAACCTGACCCAGGTCTGGGTCTGGATGGTAGGGCGTGGCCCAACCGGACGCTGGCGGCCCAGCCCAGTGGCTGGTTGCGGCTTGGCCGGTTGGCCGAGCGCGTTGCACCGAGCGGGGGAGGCGGGACCTCCCCGCTGATTGACGTCGACGGCACCAGCTGGCGCGGCCCCCAGGTGTCCCAGATCCCGCACGGCTGCGGGGTCCGTCTCACCGAAACCACATCTGTTTCCATGGCGGGTTTCCTTTAGAGGCGCGCTGGGGCTCCGCCGCCTCCAGGTCGCCGGCCGGCCGGCGCCGCCGCACCGGTGAGGCGCGCCGACAACGTCTTCTGCGGACCACCGGATGCCCTCCGGTGGTCCGATTTGCCTGCCTTCTGCACCTACGGCTCTCCCGAGACCCGTTCTTCACTACAACTACTTCCATACACTGTTGCAGTACCGTTTCATCATCACCCATCAAAACGAACACAGAAAAACAAACAATATGCGGAGGGTATGGGATTGTTTGTTAGCCTGTGCCCTCCGTGTTAGAGGCTCAATCAAGATTCAAGAATTAAAAATCCAAACCAATCCTGAAAAATAACCTCACTTCCAACCCACATGAATGAGTGATCTATGGATCAACCGAGCAGAGGGTGGTCCATGCTCGTCGTTCTTTCCTCAAAAAGGAAAGGAGAAATTAAAAAAAACCCTACCTTATAAAACGACATTAAACGATGGCGACTCGCGGAAGATGGGTTTCGTTCCATCAACTTCGGGAGGGAAGGAGCCGACGGTGGCGTCAGCATTCTTCGTTCTTCGTTCTTCATTGGAGGAAGAGGAAAAATCTCCATGTGTTTTGCACCGTGCTTTGCTTCTAGAGTTCTTCCGCTTGAAGAATCCATCAAGAACTCCTTCCCCTAGCCTCCTTTATATAGGAGTGGGAGGGTTCGTCGTTGGCACACAAGTCATAAATGGAGGATTTATGATAGAGGGATTCACCAAATTAATCTGCTGCGGTGGCATATTAAACTGGGGAGGAATTCAAAAAGGGGGTTAATGATTGGGTGGTTCCCTCATTAAAAATGGGAGGTTTCATCCTTCTCAATTAAGAGGGGGATTTAAACCATAGAGGCTCTCCCTCATAAATGAAGAAGAGTCATGGAGTTAAGATTCCCCTCCCAGTAATGGGAGGCCTCGTGTGGTTTCCACCACAATAAACCTCACATGGGAGGTTGGATCTCGGTGGGCCCCACCACTATAACCTCTCGTGGGGGATTAGGTTGTGGCGGTCCCACCACCAACTCCCATGTGGAGCTTCTAACCACTTTATCCGCACGACAAGTGTTTAACAAAACAAAATAAATTGTTCCCTTATTTTATTTTATTAACCCACATAAAATCCCAAAAACTAACTTTCATACCCCATCATCTGTCATTGAGGTGAATGTCTTCTTAAGCGAAAACCTGCGATGCGAGTTCAACGGTGCCGTTGGATTTCAATTCTGAGCACCTGTTCAAAATATATAAAAACTCATTCGTTCATTTACTAAACATACCCGAGATAAACTTTAGAAATTGATTCTGGGCACACCAGGCCTCTGAATCAAGTCCCGTCAGAAACCACAGACTCGTAAAATTCCAATAAAATTAAAGAAAAATTCGCTTGAAATTTTCAGGTCTTTACATTACTCACACCTATGGGCTATACGTCCCTGTAAAGCTACAACACAAACTAGGGAAACTAAAGGAGGTACCAAGCATGCATCTGAGCCTCCCGCTTCTATGTACTCTCCTGGAGGTCCCCGTGATGCCAACAAAAGCGCACAAGAGGAATCATCCTTCCATGTAGGACCCGGTTCTGTCGATCCTCAACCTCTAATGGACCCCCTTGAAGGTCATCCCTTCATCAATGTCCATCTCTCCGTGGTCGATGATGACAGATAGGTCATGCACACATCTCCTCAGCTGAGATATGTGGATGACGTCGTGCACCCGGTGCATCTGAGGTGGAAAGGCCAGATGAAATTCGAAGATAACTTGCCACCCCGACCAAAATATCGTAGACCCCATCGAGGTGAGACCCATAAGAAGACGTGGTCATCACCCTCGAACTCTAGTGGTCTCGTCACCTATCAGCATATGACTTCTGTCTATTCTGTGCAGTCTTCATCCGCTCCTGGATGATCTGCACCTTCTCCATCAAAGCCTGAACCATCACTGGTTTTACATGTACTAACTCTATCATTATCCACAAAGGATATCTGAAACGTGGCCAACTGCTATCTCTCCACTCCTAACAGCAGAATGCCTGATCTCCAACTAAAAGAATCTGCTACAAAGTTCCCCTCCCCAAGAGTATAAACTATCTCGAAGTCATAGTCCTGGAGGAATTCAAGCCGTCGCCGCTATCTCAGGTTCATTTCCTTCTGAGTGAAGATACACCTGAGACTATTGAGTTGGATAGAACAGTAACATGTTCTCTTAATGAACAATGTGTGAGACTAACCAATTGTAAGTACTCATCTCCACCCTTCTTCATCTATGTTATACCAAAGAGCTGCTGAGATTTCTCCTCTTCCGAAAAGTGAAATCTAGTCTCATCCCTACGATGAACCACATTCATTGCCTAATACAGTCAATCCTCACATGAACGATACTATTTCATGCCATAGACGACGTCGTATGGCCTCAAATCTACTACCAGGAGATCCAACCATTAATATCACCTCCAAGGGTTGAGTCACACTATCGGCATAAGTGTGTGGTCACTGGGTCTCCTCTAGTAGAAATCTCACAAGTGAGGGTCAAGTCAACAGTTTTAACCAAAACCTATCAGTATTAACCACCCAAAAAGAACAGGATATCAAATGTCACAAAGATAAGTGTCTTTTATTACTGCAACTTGTAGTACAAAGACACAAATCAGACACAACAGTGACAACATCATCAAAAAGGAAGCTAGAAGCACCAAGGACAAAGGCCTTAATGCCTGTAACTAGTTTTTCTCCTGTCCACCTGCTTCCAGAGCTCCAAAGTCGTATGCTTCAGCTGCTTGAAGCTATGCACTCCCATGTCCATCTGTTCCTTGCAGTCGGGGTGGACCTCCTGGTGGTGGTGGTGGCAACAACTCGATGCGTCATCCACCTCAAGCTACAGGACCAGCTCCCCTGCCTAGGCCTCCTGCTCCTTGTGGTCCACCTCGATCGAATCTATGCCTCTACCTGGGAGGTCCTTCATCTATCTGCCGATCATCCGAGTGGTGGATCGAACAGTCACGATCCATTTGACTGTATCCGCTTCATGTGTAACACAGCATGGTCGGTCTAGCTCTGTCACTAACCTTGGTGCCTCGCACTACCAATCCTGAGTCGTGATGTTGACCACCTCTAGGTCTGGCCTTCTTGGACCTCTGCGTCATCTGTCTACTGCCAGCTACAGAAGACTCCGCTGCATGTTGGCTAGTAGTGGGTCCCACTATTGGAGGCTACTCAGCAAGGAAACACTCCACTAAGAGGGATCGCTCCAACACCCTCGTCTGCATCGGGATGCTGTGAGAAACAACTGAAGCTCTAATCTCTCACCTGAGCCCCTGCTCGAAGGTACGAACCCTGAAGAACGGGTCCCATACCATATCAGTAAAGTAGCGTGAGAGGTATATGAACCTTGATGAGTACTGAGATACAGTCATGCTTCCCTGCTACAGATTAAGTAGCTCCTGTATCCGCACTGCTCGAATGGTGGCTCGTACAATCTCCGCCCGGAACTGGCTCTCGAAGTCTACCCATAGAAGTGACACCATGTCATGTATCTGGAGGATCAGGCTCCACCATCTGCCTACATATTCCTGAAAAAGGCTGGCAGCAAGAATCACCCTGAAGTTTGCAGGCATCCCTGCTAGCCTGAGGACTCTCACCACAACCTCACGCCAATCCTCAACCACCTGTGGTTCTATATCTCCCCGGAACCTGGGTGGCCTCTGGCGCTGGAACTCGTGCAGTGCGCTCAACCGGCATGCATCAGCTGCTACTGAGGCTTGTGGCATCAGTGGACCAACAAGTAGTAATACCGCTGGTGCCTCTATTGGTGCATCAAATAGAATAGGTCCCTGTACTGAGGCCTCATCGCTCGGTGGGCTGTCAGTATGTACAACTCTCAGGATGCTAGATGGTCGTCCACAGTGAGGAATCCTAAAGGAAACAGATGCAACATGGTCAAAATTCTATACATGGGGAGCTGACCTGATTTTAGCTGATTTAAAAGAAAAATTTTCAAACACACAGGAAATCAGTGTTTCTGTGCACTGAGTCAAAAATCAGATGTCGGGGTCCTGGTGTATGGATACATCGGTCGTCGTTCCAACACTGGACTCTCTGAACTGAAAACCACACTCGGTACCCTAAATACTATTGCTTCACAAAAAAGAAATATCAGAGTTATAAGTTCTGAGGTAGAACTGACTCCTCTGATAGCAATTTTTCACGACCCGTCCCCCGAGGCCCGTGTCGTAACTACCCCAAGACCACCTTCTATAGGCCAGGGGCTGATGACTACCACCAAAGGCATAAATCCCTATAACTAGGAATGTATTGCCTTTATAAAATGTAAACACACACACACAACCAGAGTACAAGCAGAAGAAAACACTAAGTAAATAAATATAACAAGTGTGCGGAAAGTACAAAGGGGGCTAGAAATACATGACCAACAGTAAAGTACAAGCAAAAGAAAAAATAGAAGGAAGGTGTCAAGCTGCTCCTGGATCGTCCTCCAGAGTTCCTACCTAAAGGGTAGGTAAAAATGGCCACCTCAACTCTCCACATCCATCTGTCACCTCCAGGTATCATCTCGTCATGAATTCCACCTCTGGTTACCGTCTCATCGTGAAGTCCACCTTCAGGTACTGTTCAGGTCTACAATCCTCAACCACGATCAGTGCTGTCCGTCGTCTGCATCCAACAAAACGAGGTGCGGGCATAGCCGATGTAGGGGTGAGTATAACGATACTCAGTAGGGACCCCGAGACCCTAAAGGTCTCACTGAAACCAACAAGGATAAACCACAAAGAAATATCTCAACAGATAACCTTTACTTTGGTATATTCCCATACATATACCTAAGTTATCATGTAACCCATCTCAATCATGAGGAAAAAACACAAAGGTCATTCTCAAACCAGGATTTCTATTCACGATGAAGAAAACACGACTGCTAGAGAACTCCTCCTCTATCGAGCGCAGTAGTAATGTCTCGACTCCATGGTGCTACTCACTAACCATAGACTGCTGAGGTACTCCTCCTGTCAATTACCGCAGGTCTGCCACCTCACAAAGTAGTGATCCTCTCCATGGGTCTGTCACCTCACATAGTAGTGCTCCCCCTCATAGCCTACAGAAGTACTCCTCCTATCAAGTACTGTGGGTCTGCCATCTCACAATGTAGTCCTCCTCCTCTATGGGTCTACCACCTCAAAAAGTAGTGCTCCCCACTGGGCTATTCAAGTAACTCTGAATCGAATTGGACAAGTAGTCATCATGTCTCAGCCAGCTACAGGGTCACCGTACTCTATACGCTCATCTCCGTGAGGGTCCTCTCCATGAGCTACTGGACGATACTTCCAAGTGTCACGTAATCTGACGTAGAAGTATCTCAAAGGACCGCCTCATCACAGGGGTCTCAACGCAACATACTACATGTCTATCGGACACCCGGTCTATGAGATATTAGCATTTCCGTTCCAAGGGCTCAGTTGGATTTTGGGTACAATCCAACCCGACCATACTCAAACTGCGTCTAGACCTTAGGTGATGTATTCTAAGAGAACTGTCTCATCAAGATGAATCTGACGAAGTAGATGACACGTCAATCAGACATCCATAGCTCAAGTTATAAGTGTTTCCGCTCCGAGGGCGCAGTTGGTTTCAGGTTCGAACCATCCCGGTTGTACAAAAACTTCACAGAAACCTTGAGTGTAATATACCTAAAGGACCGTATTAATCCAAGGAATCCCACAGAATTGACGATGAGTCGATCAGAGGTCTACAACTCAAGATATGTCCATTTAACCGAAAACGGTCCGAAAATAAGGGGTCTGGGCCCAGTCTGAGCCGGCCCAACACCCCCTAGGTTGGCCAGAGCTGGGTCGACCCAACCCAGGTCTGGGTCTGGCCTGGTAGGGCGCAGCGCTGCACGGCCCAGTGCTGGTGGCTCGGCCCGGTGGGCAGTTGCAGCTCAGCCGGTCGGCCGAGCGCTTTGCGCCGAGCAGGGGAGGAGTGACCTCCCTGCTGATTGACGCTGGCGGTGCCAGCTGCCCCCCCCCCCCGGGCGTGCCAGATCCCCCATGGCCATGGGGTCAATCACAACTCCGCCACGGTTGTTTCCATGAAGGGTTTCCTCCGGCGGCACGCTGGGGGGCCACCGCCTCTAGGCGGCTGGTCGGCCGCCGCCTCCAGTCGCCTGCGCGGCAGCGCCGGCGAGGCGTGCCGACAACGTCTTTCGCGGACCACCAGACGCGCTCCTGTGGTCCGATTTGTCCGCCGTCTATTCTTGTGGCTCTCCCAGGACCCGTTATTCACTGTGAAGGCTTCCATATGTCGTCGCAGTCCCATTTCATCGTTTCCCGTCAAAACGCGCACAAACAAACAAACAATCTGTGGAGGGTCCGGGTTTGTTTGTTATCCCGTGACCTCCGGATTAGAGAATCAATCAAGATTTAAGAATAAAAAACTCTAAAACAATCCCGAAAAATACCCCACTTCCATCCTACATAAACGAACGATCCACGGATCAACCAGACAGAGGTTGGTCCGCGCCCGTCATTCTTTCCTCTAAAAGGAAAGGAGAAATTCAAACAAAACTCCTACCCTGTAAAACTTCGTTAAACGATGGAGAGTTGAATAAAATGGGCGTCGTTCCATCAAAATTGGGAGGGAAGGGGCCTAGGGTGGCATTGGTGTTCTTAGTTCATTATTCTTCATTGGAGGAAGAGGAAAACTCTCCATGTGTTGGGCGCCGAGCTTCGCTGCTAGCGTTCCGCCACTTGAAGAAGCCGTCCAGAACTCCTTCACCTTGCCTCTTTTATATAGGAGTGGGAGGGTTCGTCATTGGCATGCATGTCATAAATGGAGGATTTATGACAGAGGGATCCACCCAATTAATCCGCTGCGGTGGCGCATTAAAATGGGGAGGAAGTGAAAAAGGGGGTAAATGCTTGGGTGGTCCCCTCATTAAAAAAGGGAGGTTTCATCCTCCTCAATTAAGAGGGGGATTTAAACATTAGAGGCACTCCCTCATAAATGAGGGGGATTCATAGAGTTATGATTCCCCACCCATTAATTGGAGGCCCCGTGTGGTTTCCACCACAATCAACCTCACATGGGAGGTTGGATCTTGGTGGGCCCCACCACCATAACCTCTCGTGGGGGGTTAGGGTGTGGCGGTCCCACCACCAACTCCCATGTGGAGCATCTATCCACTTTATCCACACGACATGTGTTTAACAAAATTAAATAAATTGTTCACTTATTTTTTTTATTCCCCCACATAAAACCCCAAAACTAACATTCATATCCGATCATCTGCCGTCGAGGTAAAAGTTTTTTTAAGAGAAAACCCATGCTATGAGTTCAACGGTGCCCTCAGATTTCAATTCTGAGCATTGGTTCAAAAGATAAAAACACTCATTCGTTCGTTTACTGAACGTACCCAAGCTAAACTTTAGAAATTGATTCCAGGCACACCGGGCCTCAGAATCAAGTGCCGTCAAAATCCACAGACTCGTAAAATTACAAATAAGTTAAAAACATTTCCTTGAAATTTCTTGGTCTTTACAACTAGGGTGTAAAGGAATAACCATAAGGTACTTAGAGTTCATCTAGAATAACTACATGCTTGACATGAGAATAAATAAATTTTTCTATAGGAGTAATTTATTCCTCCTCTTAGATCTCACCTTTAATAGTAGGTTCATCATGAACCATGGAATATCTACAAACAGGTGTTGTAATATCATTATATATTACTTACCTTTAACTTTTTATTAAATAAAAATTTTTATTTTCAATTTCAACTTCTGATATAACTTTTTTAGTGTAAATACCTTGACCCATAGTAGCCTAGAGTCGATGCATTAAATTATTACATTGGAATAAATGCAAGACTCAATTCATAAAGGAGTAGTCATTTCAACAGTTTTGGAATCCAGAATACATACACGAATCTTACATTACATCTTGCAAGAAAAAACAACATTGAAAATACAATTGAAAACCCACAAAATCTTATATTATCAATCCAATTAATTCAAAATATAAATCATTACATCATAGGAAAGAATAAAACAGAAGATATGTGTGAGATTAGATGATCAGTAAGGGTAAAAAATACAGTGGAAGCTATCATAAGCATAAAAAAAAACTGATAGTGAATAACTAAAACTCATGTCATTGAAACATAATATTGAGCATAAAAATGGAAGTAATAATAGCAAATTAAATAATTTTATAATAAAGAATAACCATAGACATTATAATATTCGAATAATCACATGTACCATCAATTACTAGTTTCATAATGAGAGAATAAAAAATGACGGACATCATAAACATACCGTCAAGGCCTCAGAAAAGACACCATATATAATGGGTAAACAACCACTCTAGTTTTTCCCAGGAGACCTACCGATGCATCTATGTGATATAGTAGGCCAAAACCATCACTTATTAAGTATAATTAATTCTTCATATGAACCAGGTTTACTATAAAAAAATATACATAGGAAATGTAAATGATTTTCCACAATCTATAAACATAATCTCTAACTATTTTTAGTAGTATGGTATATGGTATCGATATAGAACATCCATAGTCAAACTGATCATAAAATATTAAATAAAACATTTTATATGATAAACGTAAGAGAAAAAGATTAATGAATCATAAAATTAAACATAGGTGTTGAAATTAATAAAAATACTCTAATAAAATCATTATGAAATTATTGAGAGAAATTCTCCTTTTATTTTCCATAAAATAGTCCTTTTAGAAAAATCAATTTTTATTCCATGATTGTATATTAAAACAACAAATGAAAAAATATAGTTTTTCATGAATAAATTATTTAATTATGAAAAATTATGGAGTCTTAGTATAGATTATGTGTAATAATTGAAAATGGGTATGAAATTGAGAATTTCCCTTTAATTAGGTTCCCTTATCACGAATAATTGAAAATAGAATCTTATAAAACATGTATTTTCCATAAAATAAAGACAAAATGATATGGATATATGATTTTTGAACATATAAAAATAATATATAAGAAGTAAAAAAATAAGCATTACATTAGGGTAATGATAGTCAAATAATAACCTAAAGTAAAAAATAAAGGTTCTGGTAGAATCACTTACGTTATGACGGAATGTGTTTTTCCCTTGACCTTAATGTGATGGATAATCAAATAAAAATAGATAATTTAATCATAACCTTATCTATATGTATTTTATTCGTTATATTTTTATTATTTTCGTTTATTGACTTATTGATGAGTTATAGAGTTAAATTTCACCATTTGGGACCATTTGTTTTCTTGGTTTTCAAGATCGGTTCCCTTGTTTGTAAATAAAGGAGTTCATGTAAAATTGGTATAATTCTCAAAAATTGGAATTTCATGTTATTAATGAACATCATGAAGATTAATTGGTTTTATATATTTATTTTTTTCCTATATATGAGTATGAGTCACTAGATAACATGTTAATGATAATCATTTTGATAATTTTTAGAGGGTTTAGACAAAAAAAAACTCATTTTATTTTACCATTTATTATTATGTTAATATGTCACATCCAAATCATAAAAATGTTCTTAATATATATTTTACAATATTATTCAACAATTAAAATGGTTTCATGAACAACCTTGAATACAATGAGTGAAAATAAAAACTTTTCTTCCTTGAAGGTGATGAAACAACAACTCACATTCAATGTTTCCATTTCAAGAATAAAAGTGGTCGGAGAAAGAGATTGATGATGGATTATTAAATTATCATAATATAATTAAAAGATATATAAGGTACTATATTTATCATGCTATTTGGATGAGGTGAGGTGATGAGAGAATAATATGATAAAAGAACATGAAAATAAATTAAAATGAAAAGGGAGGGGATCGTACCTATTAAATTCTACTCCTTAAGACCCTTCTTATAGAAATGGTTTTTGTATTTTGAGGATTCCAAGAGCTCATGTACATGTGGTAGGTATTTGGAAAGGTTATTGTGGTAAAATTTGACAAGGATAAAATCTTGTATGGTGTGATGAGAAGCGAAGGTATTTATATTGGAGGAGAGGGGTGTTTTTTGAATATTTTATTCATTTGTCTATTATTTTGGCTCATAACAATGAATAGTTTGAGAATTGTTATCAAATATATTAAAATAATTAATCTATGTTATAGATTATGGTTATTAAATCAGTAATGAATCAAGGAATATTTTATTTATCTTATAATGCATTAATACCATAAATTACCGTATTTTACTTTTCAAAAAAAGTTTAAGTATTTTAGGAAAACCATGAAAATTCACCCAAACCATTTTTCAATGTTTAGAATTAAAAAAATGGACATCATTTTATGAAAATATATTTCTAAATAGGATAAATTTAATTTCTAATTAAATTATTTATTTACTGGAAAAATACATATTTTTAATTTATAAAAAAATCTATAACACTCTGAAAAATCAACTAATGTCTTATAAAATTATCCTAAAATAATAAGAAAACAATATATTAATTTATTAAAACAATTAATGAAAATAAATTTTATTTTAAATCACATTATTAATTCTATATTTTTAATTTAATATTTTTGACTCATAAAAAATACCAACACTTAATTAATAAAATTTAAAACAATAATTTACTTATACTATGATATAATTATATCAAAATTTAATTTATAAGATGCCTAAATTTTATTTATACTTTCATTGGTGAGGTTAAAATTTATTTGGTGAATTTACTATTCATAAGGGTCATATAATATTCCTAAGGCCATGTTACTATTTTTTCGGTATAGGTTCTTTAACATCTAGAAATACCTTTTATTTCAATCATTATTTATTTATAATGTTATTATTTTGTCCTATAAGTGATTTTATTGGATTTATACTATATGAATAAAATAATAAGGGAAATAACATTGATAAATTTATGGGTTGTCACATTCTCCCCTCATACAAAAATTTATTCCTCAAAATATCTAGAATGTCACATCTTAAAAATATCTGGGTAGTTATTCATCATAAGTTCCCCATGCTCTGACGTCGTCTCTTCAATTTTATGATTTTTCAAAGTACCTTTACCAACCGAGTCATTTGATTCTTCAACACCTATTATTTAGTGTCTAGAATGTAGTTAGGCTCTTCATAATAAGATAAATGAGGTTCTATATCTATTCCTTTAGAACTGAGGACATATGATCGGTCTGGAATGTACTTCCTTAACAAAGAGATGTGAAATACATTTTGTACATTAGAAAAGATAGGAGGAATCTATAGATGATAATCCAAAACTCCAACTCTCTCTAATAATTCGAAAGGTCCAATGTACCTAGGTGTTAGTTTCACTTTCATTACAAATCATATAGCACCCTTCCATTGAGATACTTTCCAGAAAACATGATCTCTCCCTTGACATTCCATATTATTCATTCGATTATCAACATAGCTCTTTTTTCTAATTTTAGCTAATTTGATATGGGTTTGAATAGAATTTACTATTTCTATTGTTTCATCCACAATCTTTGGGCATACAAGCCTCATTTTACCAACTTTATCCCAACATGTTTGTGTAGGGTATCTCTTTCCACAGAATGCTTTAGATGGTTCCATTTGAATACTATAATAGAAGATATTGTTGTAGGAAAACACTACCAAAGTTAAATATTGATCACATATACCTTAAAAGTTAGGTGATCATGATCTCAACATGTATGCTAAAGTTTGGATCCTCCTTTCTATGTTTCCATCAGTTTGAGGGTGATAAGAATTACTCAAATGAAAATCAGTATGAAAAAATTTCTAGAGACTTTGGAAGAATTTAAATGTAAAATGTGGATTATGATCAGACCCAATTATGATATGTTCTCCACGAAGTCTTAAAAATTCATTAATATAGAGTCATGAAGGGGTTTCCAGTGGAAAATCCTCTCTTATAGTAAGAAAATGTACATAATTTCTAAGTCAATCAATAATTACTAATATTGAATCATTCATTCTTATAGTGTTTGGTAATATAATAACAAAATGAATAGTGATTTCATCCCATATCCATTTAGGAATAGGTAGAGGTTTCATGAATCCTCTTGGATGGTGTATTTCATCCTTCACTTGTTTAAAGACTAAGAATATTTAAATATAATTAGTAATTTCCCTCTTCATGTTATTCTACTAGAAATTTTCCATCAAATATCTATACATCTCAGTGCTACTAGAGTGTATAGAGAAATTTGAACTATGGTCATCATCAAACTACTCCATTTTTAGCTTAGGTATAGAGGGAAAAAAATCCTCTTATAAAATTTAAAAATTCCATCCTCATACATGAAGTCTTACAACATCCCATCAATCACATATTTAATTTTCTTTTGATGATTCTCCTCATCAGAATGTAAAATTTTAATCTTTTCTAATAAAAATGGTTGGGAAACCAATTGAAAAAGTAATGATGGTTCACATTCATTAATAATTCATATATACATATATATATATTATAGATCCATGTATAGAGTATCCTTATCAATCATTATTTTTTTAGAACTCCTTGATCTTTCCCAATCAATGCATCTGCTACCTTATTCTCCTTCCCTTGATAACAGTTCATTGAAAAATCATAATCCTTGATTAGTTTAAGCCATTAGCTTTGACTCATGTTGAGTTATTTTTAAGAGAATATATATTTAAATCTTATATAATATATATATATCTCACATATTTCAACATTGAGATAATTTCTCCATATTTTTAGAGAAACTATTATATCTTTTAACTGTTTATAATGAGTTTGATAGTTCTATTCATGTATTTTTAACTACATTGATGCCTAGAAAATAACTCTATCATTATGAATAAGGAAACTACCAAGTCCTTTCTTTGATTCATCAATATAAATTACAAATCTACCATTTTCTAATAGTAGAGTTAGGATCCAAGCATTTACTAATTTCCTCTTCATTTATTTAAAACACGTTTCCAATTCTTTTTTCCATATGAAATTAAAATCATTATGAGTAAGAATGGTTAACAAGTTAGTTAATCGGAAATATTTCTGAACAAAGAACCAATAATAACCTACTGAACCAATAAAATGACATAACTCATTTAGTTGTGTTGGTGTGGGACATTCTTTAACCACCTTTTTCTTCATAGGATCAACTGATATTCCATCTTTAAAGACAATATGGATAAAAAAGAAACCAATTAAATCCAAAATTCACACTTGATAAACTTCCCATATAATTCATTTCTTTTGAGTGTCTTCAAAACAATACTCAAGTAATTCTCATGGTGTTAATATACTTTGTAGTATACTAAGATATCATCAAAAATACCACATAAAATTCATCAAGATATTCTTTTAAAACACTATTAATTAGATCTATGAAAACAGTGGGTCCATTAGTAAGCCCAAATGGAATTACTATAGACCTGCAACGTCCATACCTGGTTTAAAATACTGTATTTGCAATATATTGCTTTTTTCATGAACCAATAATATCTAGATTGAAGTTCAAACATTCAAAATTATTGATCTCCATGAAGTTGATAAAATAAATTATCAATGCATGTAATGTGATACTATTATTTATTGTAATAGAGTTGATTTCTCTATAGTCAATGTAAAACATCATGGATCTATCCTTCTTATGGACAAAGAGAGCAAGGGATACCCATGGAGAAACACTAGGGAGAATAAATCCTTTATCACTTAATTACTATAGTTGTTTCTTTAGTTCCACTAATTCCTCAGTGGCTATTCTATAAGGAGTATTTTATATAGGTCTTTCACCGGGAATTAAATCATTGGAGAACTAAACCTATCACTCTATATGATGTCCATGTAAATCCTTTATAAATACATAAATATATTCTTGAACAATAGGTACATATTAAATTTTATGATTTATTTCCCCATCTATTAATGATGTTTTTTCTTCCTCCCTAAGAATTTTAGGTAAAAGAGATACTAGAGGTGGATCAAGATATGAATTGTATGATGCGCTTCCTACTATAAAGATAAGGTATTATACATATTCCTCATCGATCCTATTTTCCTTCTTCTTGTAATATATTTTTGCATGACATTTTAAAAGCTAGTCCATACTGAGGATTATTTAAAATTAAATCATAGGTATGATGATAGGTTCATGAAATAATGAAAATTTATTTTTCATAAGGGGGGTTAATCAACACGTCTTTTTTATAATGATACATACCTTAGGTGTTTTATTGACAACTCCTTTATTGAATCAGAAGAGAATTATCTAATTTTCTGGGAAAACATAGAAGATATAAAAGAATGTGATGATGAAGAATCAAATAAAGCAGTGTCTATGTTTGAGGAAATGATTAAAGTATCTTCCACCATATCGTTACGAACTTCAACCTCAGTAGATGTGACCACAAAATCTTATCCTTGATCCCTTTGCCTTATTTGTGAAAAGATTCCTTGATGATCAGTACAATCATTTTCATAATGTACCATGTATTTTCAATTGTCATATTGAATATTGGTATCTTTTATATTTCCCATGAAATCACAGGATTGGTGGAATTTTTCTCCACACTTGTAAAAAATACCCATACCCTTCAGGAATGTACTGAGGGGTTTCTTCCCACAATTATCACCGGATGAAAGTTCAAATATTGTCTTCTTCCTCTTTTCCTTATTTCATTTTCTAGTGTGTTATGTATCTGTCTTCTTCTCTTTTTTCCTTTAAAGTCATAATACTTAGAGAATTATTTTTCTATCATGATAACACATGAGACTATATGTTCATATGATGATAAATTTTGGTACAACAATTCCTTTTGATGGAGTGGTTTAAAAACATAAAATAATTGATAAATCTTGATCATTGGATTACATATGTAGTTCGCAATATGACTTTATAAACTTGTAAAGTTGTCTTTAAACATTGCAACATTTTCATCATCTTTCTATCTTAGAATCAATAATTTCATCTCTATATCATCTCATTATCCGTGAGGGAAATATTTTTACAAGAAAATTTACTAAACTTCATTACATACCATATTTACACTTTCTTCCTCTTCCATTGAGATTTGAATTAATAAATCCCATCAATCTGCATCTCTCGAGAGATGATAAAATACCATGATAAGATTCTCCCATTCATTACTTACCAAAGTGGGAAATTTCATATCTAAGAAACTTATCCACACCTCTGATATAAATGGGTATGTAGTCCCATTGAATGATGGAGGTTATTGTCACATAAAGTAGTCTAACATTTCTCCTCCATGTTATGGATAATGATGCTCTATAAGGGTATGGTTATTGTTTATAACTTGAGTCAACTATCCTAGTATATTTATATGTTTCTCAGCACCACTCGTAGCTCCAATACTGACATAATTATATTGTATAGAAGGTAAATCCCAACATCGGTTATGTGTGTTGATACATTTTCCATTCCTTCAACTATGCTCCATTTCTATATAATGACATAAATTAAATTAGGGTATGAATCATAATACATAATATCAAACTAGAAAAACACTTAACATAAATTGAAATTTTATACACAACTAATCTCATAATCATCAACATGATTTATTTGTGGATATATTTACGTTTAAATTCTTCATAATGGTTGGTAAAGATAATGTTACTTATCCTAAGAATATCCCCCGATAATGTCAAACTGGGTGTGTAGTAAGGCTCGTTGCTGTGTACCATGTTACCTCAAGTTAGGCTCAAAACACCTTATGAGATTTGTTACCCCTAGGTAAATATATACTTGAGTCACAAACACTTATAGTATCCAAAAAACGGATGTATTTCTATGAATATACACATAATCTCTACCTTACCAAAGTTCTAGGATTTTGTTATATTTTGATCCTCGATGCCTATCTCAGGGTTATGTTCCCTAATCTATGTTTTGTAAATCTAGTTTCCAATCATTAAACAAATCTTTCCCTAATTCCAACTATAATGACCCCTACCACAATATCCTATAGTAAGTGCCTTAAATTAACACATTGTAATAGATATAACACTCGAATACCAACATACCAACTAGTTTTGTAGTTTTGGAAGATAGAATACATACATGAATTTTACATTACATCTTCAAAGGAAAAACAATATATAAAATCTATTGGAAACACACATAAAATACAAGATTATCCATTTTATTAACTCATAATATAAATCCTCTCATCATGGTGAAAAATAAAACATAAGAAAGGTTTGATGTTAGATTCTTAGTAAGGGTATGAAATACAATGGAAGCTATCATATACATAAATAATAAGGCTTGTACAATAACTAAAACACATGTCCTTAAAACATAATATTTAGCATAAAAATGGTAGAAATAAAATATGATTAAGTAATTCCATAATAAAACCTAAACATGGATATTATAACAGTCTAATAATAACATTTAATATTATTTACTAGTTTTAAAATGAGGGAATTCTTAATTCTGGACATCATAAACATACTGTCTAGACCTCAGCCAAGACACCATACATAATAGGTAAAAAACCAGTCTTATTTGTCTCATGAGACTGAACAATGCATCAAGGGGCTATAGTTGGACCCACCCATCACTTATTAAGTACAATTAATTATTTATATTAATATGGTTAATCATAAAAAACAAATACATATGAAATTTAAATAATTTTACCTAATCTATAATCATAATCACTAACCATTCTAAGTCGTATGGTGAATGGTATAAAGATAGAACATACACAGTCAAACTGAGGATAAACCATTAAATTTGATAAAAAATATGAGATAAATATCAATAAAGAATAAAATTCGGAAGTTGTATTGAAATAAATGAAAACACTCTAATAAAATCATTAATAAATTTTTAAGAGAAATACCCATTTTATTCTACAAAGAAGAGCTCCTTTAGAAACATTATCGATATTTGTCATGCTTGTATGTATAAAATCATAAATTAAAAAATAAGTTTTTTCATGAAAAAATTAGTTAATTATGAAAAATAATGGAGGTTAAAATAGATTGTGGATAGTACTTGAAAATGGGTATGAAATTGGGAAGTTCCCTTTAATCGGGTTTTCTTGTCGAGACGAATTGAGAAAGGATCCTTGTAAAACATTTATTTCCTACATCATAAAGAAGATATGATCTGGATATATGAGTTTGTAAAATATAAACATAATATATAATATGGACCCAAAAAGAAATAATCATTACATTTGGTTAAATATAGTGAATGAATAACCCAATGGAAAAATAATGGTTCAGGTAGAATACCTTACCTTATGTCCCAATGCGTTATTTACATGAACTTATTGTCCTGGATAATATAATTAAATATTTTAATTAATTAATAACCTTATATTCCTGTATTTTATTAATTATAATTTTATTAAATTCATTTATATTCTTATTGATGAGTTATATATTTTTATTTAATCATTCAAGAGCATTTGTTTTCCTGGTTTTCAAGACCAATTTACTTGATTATAAGTAATAAAGTTCCTTGAAAAGAAGAATAATTCAAAAAAAATGTAATTACATGATATTAAAGAACATAAAGAATTTTAATTTGTTTTTTTTCATATATATATATATGAATAATAAAATAACATGTTAATGATAATTTTAGTAGTTTTAGATCACAATAAACTCATTTTGTTTTATCATTTAGTATTATGTAATTATGTTACTTATAAAACATAAAACGTTTATTGATTTAAATTTTAAAATATTATTAAACAATTAATATGTTTTCATGAATATAATTGAATATGGTGAATAAAAATTAAATCTTCTCATCCTTGAAGGCGATGAAACGACACCGCACAACCAACATTTCCATTTTTAGGATAAAAGGTTGAGGAGAAGGGGATTGATGATAGATCATTCCATTAGCATAATAAAATTATAATTTATTTTAGGTAATAGAGTTATAATGATATTTGGATGACGCTAGGTTATGATAGGGTAATTAAATAATATAAATTGAAAATTAGTTAAAAAGAAAAGGAAGAATATTTTACCTCTTGAATTGTCCTCCTTAAGAACCTCTTTAGGGAAATGGTTTTGGTATATTGATGAGAAAAAGAGATATTGAATTTGGGTAGGGGATTTGAAAGAAGACATGGTATAAATTTTAAAATCCTCAATGCTTGGAAGGTTTGATAAGAAGGTGTGGTAAGGGGTATTATTTATTGTGGAAGGGAGGGGTATTTTTTGAATATTTTATTCATTTGTTTATTATTTTGGATGAAGTCTATAAATAGTTTGAGAATTATCAAAATTTATATTAAAATAAGTAATTTATTTTCTAGATTATATTTATTAAATCATCCCTTATGCAAGGAATACTGTAATTTTCTTATAATAAATTTATAATGTAAATTACAGAATTTTAATATTCACAAAAAAAATTCAGTATTTAAGAAAAATACAAAAAATTCAGCGTAAAAAATTTTCAATGTCTATAATTAAAAAATGGATTCCATTTTTTGATTTTTTTTTATAAATATGAGAAATTAATTTTTTAATTAAAACCCTCATTTATTCAAAAAAATACAAATTTTAAATTTATAACTGATTCTGAGCACGTTGAAAAATTAAATAAGGTGTCATAAAATTATCCTAAAATAATAAGAAAAAAAATTAATTTATGAATAAATTTTTTTAAAATATTTTCTATTTTACGTTTTTTACTAATTATAAAAGTATAATTAAATAATTATGACTCACAAAAATACAAACACTTAATAACTTTTAAAATATTCATTTAGTTATAGTACGATATAAATATATCATACTTTAATTTATAAGATTCAAAAATATATTTATTCTTTATTGTGTGAGGTTACTATTTATTTGGCCGATTTACTTTTCATAAGGGTCATATACTATTCCTACAGTAATTTTACTATTTCATTAGTATAGGTTCCTTAACTTCTAGAAATGCCTTTTATTTCATTCATTATTCATTTATAATGTTTTTATTGTGTTCTCTAAGTTATTAAATTTGATTTATAATATATTAAATAAATATAAGAATGGATATCTCATTGATATAATTATGTTCTGTTACAAGTAGGAACACCAGAAGTTCCATCATTAGTACTTCTATAAATTAAAAATCTACAAACATTCTCCCCCTCCACAATTGTGGGAGGGTTCACTCAAGATTCCCTTTCTACCCAAATTTCCATCAGCTTCAACATCAAGTAATTCTAGAAATAATTAATCTTATTAGGTATTGTATCTCTAAAGGTGTTCAATCCATGCCAACTGGATTCCATAATATTACTTAACTCAACTTAAACTCTTTTAATAATGATATTTAGATTACTTATAAAAGGATACAAGTTCCAAGAATTTGTATTGGCATGGTAAATATTTCTAATAATTTATCAAGGTAGATTAATTTAATTCTTGATTATTAGTTGGGATAGTTGATAGTTGTAAGTATACAATTCTTTATAAAAATCACCATTTTCCAGGGAAATCATAGTATTATTAAACATTAATAGAACCTTTTTATTAACCTATGTTTCTTTAACAATATTCTTCTTGAAAATAAGATTTATAAATAGATAAGAATACATAATAGTAGGGATTACAATATTGATATTGAGAAAATATGATTTTAATGTATTACATAATTATTAGTGGCAATGGGGAACATTATATTTCTCAACTAAGGTGATTAAGAAGTTATTATCGGTCACTCTTGAGACCTTCAAGTCTTAAGAATCACCATAAATATAGTAAAAATTATTATAAAATTATCTAACTCATTTATAAAGAATAAATCATTATTTTCCCATTAATGAAAATTTATAATCCTTATAAGTTTATAACGTTCATTACAAGAATTTATTTGTAGTTCAACCAATTAAAACAAATACATTTTAAACTCAGCACCTTGTGAAATTCTTTATCCCTCTTCAAGCCTCATAAACTAGTATCCTATACCATTTTTGATTTCCCTATTTTTGGTGATGGGAATGTGATTTTACATTAAAATGGTTATTTTAGGAAAATAAGCATTTATATTCGAAAATGAAGATACTCCAGGGTATTCAAGAGTTTAAGGATTGTGATCTGAAACAAATATATTATATTATAGGGAATTTGAATTGACATTGAGTCTAACATGATAAAGTAAATATTATTATAAAAATGAATAAACTTTGTTTCACTTTATGACATAAAAAAGTAATTAAATATATCATGAATTTAATCCGTTGAAATAATGCACATATGTTTTCATATTAGTAAATAAATAATATATAAACAATAGTAATTAAAAAATGAGAAAAAATAAGTAGAATAAAATAATTTGAAATAAAAAATTCACAACTAAAATTTAATAATATCAAATATTTCAACTCATAATAGATTTAAAAATATATATTAGTTGTAATCTAGTACGAATTAATTCTGAAGAGATATAATTTTTTTTGTGCATGATATATTAAGAAATGATTCTTTAGATCTTGGTGTTTATTCCAGAATAGATTGTTATATTTTTTAAAATTATAATAAGAGAAGTGATGTCTTATTTAATCGTCACATGATTAAAATTTAATCCAAAATCTATAATGGTGTGCTTCATCCAGAACACCTGATCATAAAAACTACCAGCTAAAATTTACTCAGCTTCAATAATATATAGTGAAATTGAGAGTTTCTTTTTTACTCAACCATTAAACTAATAATTTTTCTAGTAATTGGTAGTTTCTCGAGGAACTATTTATATCTAACCTACAACCTATAATGATGGAATCATAATATAAAATAACATTAAAATTGGACCTTTTTTGAAAAAGAAAAGATAGATAAATAGTTCGCTTAAAATATATTAAAATCGTTTTGGAATCACTGAAATGTTATTCTTTAGCATTTTCATATAATCTAGGACATAATCCTATAGAAAACATAATTTTTAGAAGATTAGAAGTTATATGTAAAATTTATCTAATAATTAATCTATAAAATATTTTGTAAAATGTGTTACCATCTTCATCAAAATCAGGATTAATGTTAGAAGTCATAAGAGATTCATATAGTTTACTATTTTCAAGTCCATAACTTTTTTCAAAATTATGTTTAAATTTTATATGATTTAAAATTTTCCAAAATATTTTTGACAAATTTAAAAATGAAGAAAGAAATTTTGTTATCCCAACCAAATAATTTCAATATAATTTCGTGTATGATTTCAAAAAACACTACACAACTTTTCATTTTCAAAACAAAATATAACATCATAGTAATAAATTTGAACTATAGAAATATATTTTAAGGTTAAATTAAATAGAGTAGGGTCTAAGAATCCTATATTAAAACAATTTAACACATTAAATAAACTCAAACTTTTATAATAAGATTTAGATCATTGTTTATGACTATAAAAAACATTTGTAAGTTTAAAACTTGAGTTTAGGAAATGGGGGTCTTCAAAACCAGGTGGTTTCTAAACATAAACTTATTCCTTTAACAATAAATTTTGAAAAGTTAATTTTACATCCACAGAAAATAATTTAAAATTAATATAAGATGAATATGATATCACGACTATAATAGTTTATAATATGGATATAGGGTCAAAGGTTTCATAATAATCCAGTCATTCCACTTAGCTTTTATAACCTTTAACAACTAGTCATGATTTATTTTTGGTTATCACACCTTGATCATACTGTTGATTTCTAAATAAAAAAATAATTCAAATAATTGGTTAATCATAGTGTCTATAAACTAATTCTGACACCATATTCATTTTGAACTAATTGTGATCTAATGGAATTTTTAATAACCAAATCTTATAACCTGGGGATTATACTATGGGTTTAGTTTAAATTTAAGATAAGGGAGAACCAAATTCATCACGTTTTACTATATTTATTCTAGTTTTTACTCCTTCATCAAAGTTTTTTAGGAAAATCACTAGTGGATGCGTTTTAATATTTCAAGAATCTCTAGGAATAACACTTTTAGGTTTATCATATTCAATTATTTTAGGACTAGACTATTATTGGTCACATTTGAAATTATCAAGCTTTTTATCATAAAAAATTGGTTCAAGTATTGGATTTTTGAGAGAATCAATTAATTCATCTATTTGAATAATTTTAGTATCAACATGGTCATTTTCATCAAACACAACATTATTATATTCTCTAAAAATCATTGATTTGTTATTGAAAACTCAACACACATTGAAAGTAACAGAATAATCTAGAAGGATTCCACCATTATTAATTTTATCAAACATTCCAATATTATACTTGGTGTTCAATAAATAAACTCAACATAAAGAAAAATTATAGTATGTAACCTTCAGTTTCATAATTCTCCCCAACTCATTAGGTTTATTCTTAAAAATAATCCTTATAATAATGGTTGTTTATAACATATCATGTTTTGTTAATAGCTTTAGCCCAAAAATGAGTGGGAATAAAATATTCATCTACTATTTTTCTTGTAATTTATTATATGTTCATATTATCACTTTCTATAAAAAATTCTATTCAGGTGTCATATAAGTAGATAATGTATGTTTAATTCCCTATTTTGAGTAAAATAAATTAAATTCGTGACAGTCAATACCCCGCCCATGGTAACTTCTCAAAGGGCCAATTTTAATATCATTTCTATTATTTAGTTTCTTGGAGAAATTAATAAATTTAGTTTTGTCTTCACTCATAAGTATTAGAAAACAAATCGAGGTTAATATTGAAAAAAACTTCAATCAAAACATAACCAAATGTTTTCTCATAGGTTTATAGTCTAAAGGGACCAAACAAGACTATGGGAGTAATTTATAGTTCCTTTGAAGTGGAAACTTTTTTAATTGGTTTTAAATATGATTTTTTTATTTTCCAAATAGAAATCATCATATATATTATTTTTTCTCAATTTATGTTGTGAAAAAGGAAAAATAAAATTTTTCATTGAAATTTTCCCAGGGAATAAATATTACAATTCCCATTCCTTTATAAAAAAATAAAATATTCATTAATTTTAGTTTTCATATAGTTTAAATTTAGTACACAAACAATAATGATCTAGTGTGTAAAAATTCTCAGTTATTGGTTCTCAAAATTTTAGCAGTATATTTTGAAAAATATGACATGAATTATTACAAAAATAAATATAAACCCCATCATCAAAGAGTAGAGAAATACTTATAATGTTGAGATTTAAGCCTTCAAAATAAAGTGCATTGTTTATGAATATATAATGGGATATCCAATAGATATAATTCCATTAATATTTCCTTTATTTTTTTCACGAAATGTAATATAACCTTCAACAATCATAGAAAGCTATTGTAAGTTAGAAAAATATTAAATCAAATGTCTAAAACAACCACTATCCATAAACGATTATTTATTGTTTTTCATAGGGATTTTCCATATAATGAATAATTAATAAGGAAATATAATTTATATAAAAATTCTCTTCGGTATAGTGGTGTTATCTATGAATGATTTCACAACCCAAATATGTATACTCATTCAAGAATATCCAGACATTCTAGATTTTAATAAAAATGATTTTTTTATAAAATTAATTTCATTATTACAAAATAAATTTGCGGATTTACTAATTAAAATAATGATATTTTATTCCATAGTGAAAAAAAGTTAAATTTGAAATATTTATATTTTTTGAAACAAGAAAAATAAAATTATTATATAGTTTATATTTTTCTACATTATTTCTTATATATTATTTATTATTATTTAATTAATTATTAACAAGTATTTGATAGAGATAATTCTCCCCCATAGTAAATAAACCAGAAAAATCTTATAAATATTTTACATCATCCATTAATTACTTTATCTTGTTATCATGGAAAACACACATAGAAGTAGAATTATATTGATTTTATTTTAGTTCATAAATATATTTTATTAAAACATATTTTTCAATAGTTATAAAATCATATGATTTATTGAGAGTTTTTTTAATTTTATTTAAGTATTCATAGTGATCTTATAAAATAAAATATTATTCATTAGGTATTTCCTAAGATCAATTTTCAATTTTAGATTCTAATTTAGATGAATAATAATAAATTAGTTTTACCCCTTCGATCTGATCCATAAAGTACGTATTAGCCTTTTGATTTGATATCACATCTTATGAGATAGAAATTGAATCCAAACTAGAGACTTTAGAATAAAATTTATTCCCTTAAAATCCTTATTCACTTTCGTTTTATAATTATATTTTCGAATTTTTTTCTCATAGTTCAATTTATATTTCAGATGATGACACCATTGATTGATATACCCAAGATTCATTCATTCATCTTATCTAACTTCTTCTGAGTTTCAATAAATTTTTTTATAAAGTTTAAATATATTTACTAAATCCTATTCCCTTATTTTAATTTTTAAATTTCCTTTAAAGATTATAAACTTCATTAACAGATTCAATACTACTTGAATCTATTTAATCAGAGGAGTCTGAAAATGATATACCCTTTTCTTTGTTCTCATCTTTATAATTTTTGATATTTAAAAAAATACCTTTTTGATCATATATTTATCATTATATTCGTATTTCATCTTTAACACAAATAATATAAGAGTTCCAATCTTTTCTTTTGTTTGAAAATCCTTAACAGGAGTATATTTTCTAATGGAAGTAGATATTCTACTACACAAAGGTAGTAAAAATCATTGAACATTTAGTTCTTAATATATTTCATAAATAAATAGTTACCAAAGAAAAAGAATCACTTACTATCTCTATAATACTTCTATTCATTTCAATGATATTTTCTCACTCATTTTTGAATAATATCAAATTTATTCTTATTAGTGATAAACATAAGATTCTTGACATTTCCAAAATCTATGTTCCTTTAGGTATATGATCATGAATGATATCAAGAAATGATAGTATTCTCTATATATTCATGATTATCCAATTATAGAAATTCTTTTTTGGAATAACCCATTTTACCAACTTATAAATTGGCCTTTAGACATCAATTTCTAAATTTTGAAAAAAAAAATCAATTTTATTGATACTAATAATAGTTCTTTTTGGGTCACATAATGACTCAAGGGGGTGGCTTGATTAAAATAAAATAACCATATATAAGCATCCATCATTGATAAAGTATTCAAATTTGTATCAAACATCTCAAATAGATATGATAAAAATATAAATAAATGGAAATAAACATGAATCATAGGTTTTTTAGTGGTTCAAGGTGGAAAGATCCACTAATCCACTCTACCAATGCTCTCTCTCTTCAAGCATGGTGACTTGAACTATTCACATCCTTCTTTAAAATCATGATAGTTGGTTTCATGAAACTAAATCTTATTATAAATTTTCCAAGATGTTTTACTGGGATATCCCTTCAAAATAAATATCCCCAATATTTAAAAACTCAAAAAATAATGAAAACATAAGAAAAAGAGTTGAATAATGTTTTACAAGTTTAGAACATAGTTATATGTAAAAGTTGATGGAAAATGAATAATTTCATGTGAGATATATTTTAACATCAACAAGAATCTCCATAGGTTCTTTATCTCCATAAAATAACCCTGAATGCAGTTTTGTATAAGAATTCCATTTTTAGTCTTTTAATAAAAATTGATTGAAAAATAGCGAAATCGGTACACCTGATAGAGTTGTTGAATCTTAATAGTAGTTATACTTATATATTAACTCAAATTATAAACATTTTTAACATTTGATGAAATATATATATATATATATATATATATTTTTTGAATGTGTCGAGGCATCCTTTTCATGTGACCATTACCGAAAATATAATACATAAATGTTGCCTTTGATTTCATGTTTAGTCTTCCTAGGAACAATAAGTTTTCCTAGAATTAAATGCATCATTGAATTCTTTCCTTCCTCATTCATAAATTAAAATTTTGAAAACTAGGATGGTTGGGGTGGAATTGTCTTAGAATATTGAAATGGTAATAAGTTATTCAAGAATCTATTTAAATATTTGGAAAATACTCAGCACTATAAGTATTCATATTATTAGTAATTTTCTTCATAGTATTTTTGATCATCTAAATTTTGTTCTGATCATAACACATTATGATTTAGTAAGAGACTATAATACTTCATATTAATCTTAACATTGTAAAAATTATTCTTATTTTTTTTGATAATTTTTCCTTTGATTGATATATTTTGTCTCGCCTAAATTTTCTCCTTCGAAAGAATTATCCAACTATATATGATATTCAACATTATTAGATCTTATATCTCTATTATAAAATATAAAAATATCGTTTATTAAGATGTTTTATCTATCTGTAGGATAATTAGATAACACATATGATATTTTATATTCATATGATAAATGATTTTTTTTAAAACATAGAATGTATGACTATCATTTTTTAGTGGATATAATAATTTATCACAAATTAATTTCTTTGGTATTTCAATATTATTTTTATAATTACCTTGTGATGTCTCTATTTCTTAAGAAATTTATATATATATTTTTTATAATTCACTTATATGGTACACTTGTATTATTTTTAAATTTACCATATTTTTTAATTACAAATTCTACTTATAAGATAATTTTTGGTGTATGATAATTCATCTACACATATGATATTTTCATTGATAGAGAAATAATGATGCTTGAAAAATCATATGATATTTAATAGACTTTATAATATTTTCCTTATAAAAAATTATTCAAAACTCAAATTATCACATATTGAGGGTTTACCTACCCTGGTGTAGCAAATCAACCTGGAGTTATAATTATGGAAGGAAGAGTGACTCAGCAAGAAAAACCATTGACTCAAAGTGTTACATTATTTCTCATCTGTACCTCAGAAAATATCATTCATGACCCTTTAGGCCTTATTCATCTCTTCCTTTGAGCCATTAATATTTAATAATGAAGGTTTATTTTATGTTTTCCAGTCTTCATAGGGAGGGATGATGCTTGACCAAGTGGGGTTACTATGGTGTGTGTGTGAGTTGTTTGTGGGTTTTAATCTTCTTTAATTATAATACATAAATATTAATTTGTATTTCTGTTTAAACATAAATTCTAAAAAGTATTATGAAAATTTTCATTCAAAAAAGATCATATTATTATTGTTTATTAATTTTTTATTTTTAATAATGTTTTTAGAAGAAAAAGATATTTCTTCTTATACTTATGATATACCTTAAAGGCCATTTTTAGGGGCTCAAATGTCTGTTGTTATGATATTTGTAAAGAGAATAATAATTTTTATGAGTTTTAATAATGTTAATATTCATGAAAACTATTTATTCTGTTGGGTGGTTCCATTATATCCCTATAATAAATTGGAGAATTGGATGTAGTTAAATACATACGTTACTTCTGTGACATGGATGGGATTAAATATTTATAAGTCACTCCTCTTAAATTAATGAAATTAATTTTTTTAAGTTATATCTATAATGAAGTTGGAAAATATGTAGGTTATTCCATTTAATAGTTTATTATAAGAGATATTTAAAGATAATTTCCCAAGGTACCTACATATTTTTTTATACATTCAAATTATTTTTAAATAAAAAATTTTGATTTCAAAAGGTAGAAAATAATTTAAAGGAATATTATGGCCTTTTTAGATAATATTTTTTCATTAAAGTTCATGCTTTCTTGTTTTTCAAGAAACCATCTTGACTGTGATTTTTATTTTATGCATTATAATGTGACGTTTTGTCAAACAAATGGGGAAAAAGAGTTGTTTTTATATGTAATTAAGTGAATATTTTGAGCAAAAAGTGTATTACGTGAGAAGGGAAACTTTAATAGATTTTTTTTGTTTTTTGCAATGAATAACATATTTTCTTTGTTTTTATATACCTTAGTAGACTTTTTTTATCATCCTACATTTTCACATGTTTTTCACAGGGCCAAAGGATGTGTAAGAAATTTTAGCAATATCAATATTGAGACATCTTGGATAAAGAAACTTTTAATGAACGAAATAGTTGTATAAAAATAATAACATTTTTTGTGGAAAAAAATTTAAACTTTATTGTCATTTTAACCTTTTTATGTAATGGTTTTACTAGTTCTACAAAAAATTTAAACTAAATGATCATATGAATATAAGAAGTTTAATAATAATTTATATTGAAATTATAATTATGGGATGGTTATTTAAGTGTTGTTATAATTATAATTAATTAAAATATTCTGATTTATTATTAATAATTATTTAATTATTATTATTATATTTTTATTCATTAATGTATTATAATTACATTTTAAAATAAAACAAAAGAGTGAAATCGTTTTTCCTTTCTATGAAAGAAATTATATTTTCAGCACAATATTTTTTTGGGTCTTCTTTCCTCAATTATAATTAGGTATTTGAGGTGTTATATCTATTGAATGACCCTATAGGTCATTAAAACTTCATTGTCTTTGGTTTCAGATTCACCACATTAGATAGTAGGTAATTCTATACTCAAGGCTTGATGAAATCATTTTAATTATTTCAAAATATAATAGTATAAATTATTTATGGATTATTAGGTGTGTTTATTAAATTCCATTCCATGATTTTTTTGGTTATTCTTTCCACATTCTTATCAATGTTAGAGATTATATACCTTTTCTATAAATTTATATTACATTGTTCATTATTTTTTTTAGAATTGTAATGATATAAAAATATATATAATGTCTATAATTATATTGAGGAAATATTTGGTCTATATTTACATATTTAATTATTATCATAGTGTAAAACTCTTATATCATAATGTTTTTTTACTTTTATAATGATGCTTTTATGGTGTTCAGGGAAAAGTAAATATTATTTTATTACAAAAAATAGAATTTTGTTTTAGTGAATGGTTAGATATAAGTCATAATGAACTGATAATATGTTTTTGAATAATAATTTCAAGATTATTGTGTTGCTTTAACTTTAAATAATTTTTATAATATGGTTGAATATGAACATAAAATTATGTTATATTTGTTAGGAGACACTTATATAAGTATGTTTAATCATAATAAATCATGAGATATGATAAAGGAATCATCTTCTATATTATGCTTTCGGTATATGATTTCTATTTTGATTATGGAAATGTCTTATGGGAAAACATTATTATTGGTAAATATTTTTTGGATTTTGATTAATAATTTATTTTATACATTTGATTTTGGAATTTATTATACCCCTTGGTAATGAAAAAAATTCTTGGGGGACCTTGATTCATAGGACGAATCATAAGACATATAACCATTAATTTTTGTGAGGTCACTCACCCTAGTGGATAATTAACACATCATTGGACCGATATAGAGAAAAGAAAAATTATTACTAATGGATTTAACTTTTTTGAGCCCTTAAAGGGTCAACGCTTGTTCTTTGGGAAACCAAGGATATTAAAAAAAGTTATATTTTTTATCATCATTATGGGCCTCACACAAATGCATAATGGGATTATTCCTAGTGTATTATATGTATAGTTTGTTTTAGATATGTTTAGTGTGAGGAATCTAGGTATTCCATCACTCATTCTTAAAGGTATAACCATTTTTTTAGATTAGATACTTGATATAAATTTATATTTTTCATTTTTTATACATAGATATAATTTTATATTTATAAATAAACATTAATGGGTTAATTACATTTTAATTAAATAATAAATTTAAATATATAATTATTTCCTATTTTCTATAAAAATAAAATGTAATTTTGATACATTTATGTCAAAATTTTGTGGTAGGTAATTTTTTTTGTATAGTTTCTAAACAATACATTAAGGAAATTCCTACTAAGAATGTTTATACTCATCTCATAAACAAAAACTTTGGTGAATAACATATATATCATCATGTTTTTATTGCGAGGTAATGCATCCATAAGGTTTGTTATCTTGGTTTTTATTGGAATTAAACTGCACATGGGGTATACACATGGTTTGATGGTGGTATGTGGATGCCTTTCAATATTTATGTGATTTTTTTTATTTTATCTATTTTTATTTTTATTAGTATGTGTTATATATAATGGTTTTATTGCAAGAAATTGACATAATCAATGCTGAATATTTTTTCAATGTTTTAGATAAATTTTAGGAAAATAAATCATATAGATTTGTTTTACATAAGGGAAATAGTTCCCCAATGAGGT
Source organism: Viscum album (assembly GCA_963277665.1). Lineage (NCBI taxonomy): Eukaryota > Viridiplantae > Streptophyta > Magnoliopsida > Santalales > Viscaceae > Viscum > Viscum album. The sequence goes on along the minus strand of OY728140.1, from coordinate 561,247,497 downwards.
ATGTTCATCTATTACTATTGGTAAAAAAACATATATGAACTAGGAGAAACACAATAGAGGTGAGTGGCGAGCCATCTTAGCGTGAGGAAAACATTTAATGACTAAATATATGAAAAGTGATTCTTTTTTCATGTCTAAATTTTTAAATATATTAGGGTCAAATAACATTTTCATAGTATTACATATGTATTAGTCAAACACATTGAAGATTAAATTAAAGGGACAAATTTGTCTACAAAAAATTTGTATTTTCATAAATTATTTATGTAGTAGCACATGTTTTTCTAATCATAATAATTTTATGATTTATATTAACCATAAGATCATACCATTCTTAATATCTTAAAAAAATGAATTTAATGAATATTATAAAAATTATATTTTGAATGGAAATAACACATTCATGTTTAATTAATTTTTTTTATGAAATTTCATAATACGAAAAATATTTTTTGTTTAGAAAAAATACATATTTTATCATTTAAAAAATTATAAATAAATTTATTCGTATTTAAAAAACTAATTAATTTGTTATATACATAAATGTTTTTAATAAAAAATAAATAAATAATTGTTTAAAATAAATAATATTTTTTATATTGATGAAAAATAATTTCATTGATTTATTAAAAAAATATGTATACAAAATAGATTTTATAATCAATTGTGAAGGTTTCTTAACATTATTCTTATTTTAATGATAAATAATTTTGTAAAAAGTTTAAAAATTCCATTAAATGCAGAATAAAAAGATATTTTATTTTTAAAAGAAATATTATGTCAAATGTTTAAAAAAAATGAATGTTTATGAACCATAAACATTAAAAGTATATATTATAAAATAATATTTTTTAGTTTTTATAAAAGGTATAAATGTTATGAAAATTATATCTTTAATAGAACATAATTTGTTTGAAATGCATATGTATCTATTTAAAAGTAAAATAATAACTATTTTTCATGTTTATTATATATTTTTAATTTTTTTGACATCTAAATAAATTTTTTTATTATGTTATGAATAAAAATCAATTCAATATATAATTTTTTTAATCTTTTGAATAAAATTCTTGAAAAAATATGTTAACAATTTTTAATTTTAAAATATAATTGAAAATATGATGTAAAATTCTACAATACTATTTTTGAGTCGAATATTTAATTATGAATATTTAGTGTAATTTTCAATGTAGTTTTTAATAGAATATTCCACATTAATTTTACTATAGAATTTTCCAATTTTTAGTGAAAATTATCACTACATTTTCAAATTAAATTTTCCTCTCATATTCTTAATTTTTTTCCTTCGTAGATTTTTAAGATAAATTTTCACTATAATTTTATAATACCATTTTCACTATTTTTTATAACCTAATTTTCTACTATGTTTTTAGAGGGAAATATTTATTTATAATGTTTAATTGATCTCTTCCAAATGAATTTTTGTTTGAGTTTTCAATAATAGTTAATAAATAAATTTTAAAATATAATTTTCATATGAGATTTTCAACTCGTAAATTCAAAATGGATTTTTTATAAAATATTACTATGTAATTTCTAACTATAAATATTCTATGATAATATTTACTTTTATTTTTAAAGGTAATTATTTATAAAAATTTCCTTTGAAATTTTATTGTGAAATTTTCTGTTGTAAATTTCATATGAAATTTTAAACTATTATTTTAAAATGGGATTATAAACTGTAGTTTTATCATGTAATTTTCTAGTAAATTTTTACAGTGAAAATTTCTAATGTAATTTTACAATGATTTTACAGTGAAATTTTTAATTATATCATTATGGTAGATTTTTTTATTATAATTTTGTAGTAAAGAATTATTTTATAGCATTATTTTTTTGTTGAATTATTCATTGAAATTTTAGAGTGGAATTATTCATTAAAAATATTTTTTCATATTTTCTCAATTATTTTACAATGTATTTTTCCAGTGTTATTTCCCACTAAAATTTTACATAGTAATTTTCCACTGTAATATTTTGGTAAAATTTGCTAGTATTTATATTTAATTTTTTTTATTGAATTATACAATAAATTTTACAATGAATGTCTAAACTATAAAAATATAGTAAAATATTTGTTATTATTTATTTATTTTTTTATACAATTTTCAAGGAAATTTTGTAGTGGTATTTTTTATTTTAATTTTCACACAATGAAATATAAAATACAATTTTTCACTCGTATTTTACAATGGATTGTTTTAGAAATATTTTATCATGTATACATTTTTAGTGGGGTTTTCAACTGAAAATTTCTAGCAACAATTTTCACTAGTATTTTAATATTTATGTTTGTAACATTTTCATAGAGTTTTCCATTATAAATTTAGTGCAATTTTATTATAGTTTCTTCGACTTGAGTGTTATTAAAATTAAAAAATTGATTCATTTAATTTATTAAATCAACAAAATTTATGAAAAATTAAAAACATTTTTGAAAGGATTTTTTTATATAAATAATGAACTATTTATTATTATATTATATTCAAACAAAAAAATTTATAATACTGTTATTCAATATCTCAATTTTTTAGGAATTGATTTTGGTTTTTTAAATATAAATCGATTTTTTTCCATTACCATGAAATACTTATGAGTTATAAAATTAAAAAATATTGTATGTATATATAATAAAATAATATAGAGTTATAATGTTTTTATAATATAATCATGGTATAAGGTTATATGGTGCCTTTTCAGAAGGGGGGATATGCAGTGTAATGATCTCTTCAGTGGGAAGATGATCCATTACCTCTATATAATGAATAAAAGGAACACAAAAGAGGGACATGAAAGAGAAAATATGTGTTATAGAAGAGAGGATAGGGAAGTACAGAGTGATGAGAAATTTTTTGGGGTCAAGGAATTATATATGAGAAAAAAAACTAAGATTTTTTGTAATGAAAAAATATTATAGTAAACTATTATCCTTCATTATTTCAAATATTAGTTTTTTTAACCAAGAAAATTAATTTTAATGACTGTCTGCACTAATGTTATAGTGCCAATAAAGAAAAGGATTAGACCACATTTGATCAATAAAATCACTCCCAAAACTTACTATGTGGTGGGGAACCTGGTTAACAATGCATTTAAAAAAAATGGAATTTTCATCACCAAGAAAGACCAATATTATCCTTTATTTTCTCAGTGATTACTTTTTTTCATTAATTTAACATATTTCTATTTATAAGCAGTTAAACACACACTTATTTTCTTTTAAAGAGTTTTTCTATGAATTGTTTTTTATTTCTATCCAATTTTATGATATTTATAAAAAGGGTTTTTAAAAAACATGAATATACTCTATAAAATGATAAAATTGTTTCATTAATTTAACACATCACTCCCAAAAAACTAGTGAAACTACTTGTGTTTTTTTATTTATTTTAAAAGTGAAATAATAATTCAGTAATAATAATAAATCCTAATAATATAATTAATAATTGAAATCATGTTAATTAGTTTTGGTGGAAATCTTAAGTAATTCATTTTTTCACTGATAGAGAACTAAACATTAATGCAATTTAAAGTAATAATTAATTAATTATAATAAATAATAACAATGTTACTTTTAATAATTTTTAAGAATAATTTAATTAATATTTTAATTGAAATTGGAAATTAAAATTATTTATACTTTAAATTGATTAATTATAATTTAGTTAATATTAATAAATAATAGTAATGTAATGATAGGTAATTAATAATGGAATTAATAATAGTTTAAAAATGTTAATCTTCTCAATTACAATGTAATTAATAATATGATTCTTAAAAACTAATAGTTAATAACATAATTAATTTTTAATATCATTGTCGTTAATGAAACAAATAAAAATAATGTGAACTTAAGAGCTTACCTAATTTTTAATATCTCAATTAACCCCTCATTAGTAATAAAGTTCAAATTTGGGCGACAAATTTTATTTTCGTATTGTAGTGATGTTATGAAACTATTGTAGAAAAGGTACTATATTAGGCTACATTGGTAGTTTTATTATTCATAAATAATGGGAATTCAATCATTATGCCATTAGGTCACTAGTCCTTCGGGGTATCTCATAGCAAGTTCATGAATATAGTTATAGGACAACACAACATGATGAAGGTTGATGCCTTGTATTCAGGTGATGGGAATTATCTAGAAATTTGGTGGTTAGTGATGGAAAGTGTTGCTAGGATAATGAATTTGGAGTTGTAAGGCTCTCTCATGTAATTCTGCCTACCCCCACCCACTGAGATTTTTAGATGGGGGATGGCGTGTGCCCTAGTTAAATGTAGTGTTAGGTTGATATTATGAGCATTATGGTGAGATTCAAAAAGATCTCGATGGTGAAAGAGAGGTACACCACATGGAACTCCATGTGAATCCTATGTCAGAGTAATAGGTCTTGTTTTATCCCCGGGGGATCCATATAGATCTATACATGCACCCGTATGTAGGCCCATAGGACTCCCCAATGTTTCCTTGGGCATGGTGGTTCCCCTTTGGGTGCTTCACTGTGATACCTATAGCGAACACCATGTGGAACCTCAACACAACATAGTGTGGTTTTTATCATGGTGATGAAAGGTGGGGACACAATTCCCTAGGGTAGGGGTGTCCATGTTTCAGGTTAGGTCAGGATTGAGTAAAATGATTTCCTGACCAAATCAAAAGTGGTCGGGTTGTGTATAGTTAGTTCATTAACATTTTTTTCTAATGGCCTGACGTAACCTACCCTGAGGTGGGACATTTTGGGTTAGGTTTGGTCTATTGGTTTAGGTGAATAAAAATTATAAGAAAAAATTACAAAATAATAATAAAAATATCGATTAAATTTAAACTAAAAAATTATAACATTTAAAATATTTCGAATAAAAAATGTAAAAAATAATCAGTAACATCACTTCATAATTGAAATAATTTTTCTTAAAAAACTAAAAAATATATCATCACATGGAGAAACCAATATATTTCAATCATCCAACAAAATGTTACTAATAATGTTTAAATAATTATACCTAAACCATAAAATGAACTATAATTTTTATCAAAAAAATAAAATCAAATAAACATACATCGACAAAATTTAATAAATATTTATATATCTGATAAAAAATATAGACTGAGTTTTACTAATGGAATCTGATTTTTTATGAGAGGTGTTTAGAGGGAAGTGGCGTAGCCAAGATCTAGAGAAAATAGACTTGGGATTGGTTTGGTTAGTTGGGTTGGGATTTTTCATTATTTTTCTTATCGGTGACCTGACCCGACCAAACCCATACAATCTTGACCCATCCATATCCCATATGAAAAATTAACCAACCAAGTTGGGTCAGGTTATATTGATTGAGTTTCATTGAGTTTGAATAATACTAACATGGAGCCTAGGCACAATGAAACTTGCCCCAATGTAGTCTGGATGGCCATGGTGCCTGAGGGTGTGAAAAGAGTGGGGTCCATTGACACAACATACCATAGAAACTTCAGGTCTTCAACTTGTTGAGCCTTTATGTGCCACCAATATGTAATAAAACTGGTTTAGTGGGTTTCTTTCATTCTTAATGGGGAGGGATGAGACTTGATACCCTAAGATGTCGGTATGAGAGCATGTTTGATTGTTGTAATCCAATCTACCTAAAAAAATTATTTTTATTCTTATTATTATTTTTCATAAAAATATAATTAATAATAATAAATATTATTCAAATTAGGTTTACAACTCATGAAAATGAAGAAAATATACCTAGTCTAAGGTTGGAACTAAGGATTTAAGCACAACTCCCACAATGCACAAACCACTTAACCAAGAACGTTGTGTATAAAAATTGATAATGTAAATAATAAAATTCATAAAGTAATTAATAATAAAATAGTTAATAACTATTACTAATACCAATGTAATTAACATGATATTCACTCATTTTTCCAAGAAGTAAGTGTTTTAGATTATGTTATGGAAAACAAATGATTTTCTTGTGGTTCATTTATATGGTTTTATTGTGTCCCTCAAGACATATATTGTATACCAGGAAAGCGTAACCAGAGGTAGAACACCTTCCCATTTATTAAACTAAAAGAAAAGACAGTAAACAAGCATTACAGACCCAACACATTCACTACAACTCCTCAAAATCACACCCCTCACCACCGCCATGATAAACAGACTCTTCCTAAGTCGCCGTATCCCACACCGAACTCTCATGGTGCTTCACAACCTTGGCATACTTCCTCCATAGATTCAGCTGCTCCAGCTCAAGAAACTCATTTGGAGATTGCATACTTCTGACAGTAGATCTGGTAGGCATCGGCTTTGACAAATGGGAGTAGTCATTCCCCATCCTTCCACTCATAGAGGCAATCACCTCGTCCTGGATCACCGGAAGTTCCTTGCACCCCACTTGGACAATCTCGCTATAAGACGGCCTCATCATGTCCCCCCGATTCTTCTTATAACTATCAAAAATATTCCCCCAATTCCCATGGTACTGCATCTCTTTATATCTCACTAACTATTTTTTGCTAAAGCTAATTATTCATGTCAATCATATCCAAACATTGAGGCTTCTTCACCATTGTATCCTCAGCATCAAACCCACCTTTTCACATTACTGTATCCTCTTTTAACGCATTCAACATGCTACTACCACCACATAAATGTGGCATCTCATCCCCATTCACCATGCCTAAATCTTTAAAATGATTCTCTGTGGGTACGAAAATCATCACACCACTAGCAGCAATACCCTACCCACCGCAGCTGTCAACAATACCCATGATTCTGTTATCCTTGCAACCAGCTAATTTCATCTTCCTCACAACAGGAGCAAACCCCTTCATGTGATCCATTTCAGACATAGAAGCAGACCCCTGCTTTCCCTTACACACAGCCTCACTGCTACCCCCCTTCCATTGATTATCTACACCAGCATCAGACTGACTGAATTGAGCATGGACTTCCCTCCCCGTCACAATAGAGGTCTCAGTCTCTTGCTGAATGTTTGCAGCCGGTTGTTCATCTGAAGTGCGTACCACACTACCACCGCCAGCACCCTTAGCATCAAAATTCTTCAGGCCCTTCCCCCCATTCAGATCCTGCCTTAGCCACATGAACACAGCAGACACCAGCGGGTTTAGAGGAGCACCCATGGATGTGTCAATAGAAAAACTACCCTGAGGTCCCAGATCGCATGTCGCAACATCAAACACAGCAGGTCCCCTATTCTCTGTAGATGACCTCGGGTCCGGTGACCTCCTGCTCTGAGTTCCAGCATGACATCTCAAACATGGATAACCCAATTTCTTGCAGCTTGAGCAATAATCCACCTAGGACTCGTAAATAATAGACTTCTTCCATCAAAAGTACTCTCTAACTGAGATCCAAACCCATTCCACCGGTGGTCTAGAAATTTCCAACTCAACGCAGCACCGGGGATTAATCGGATGACTCAGAATAGACATATGCACATCGGAACATAAGAAACGGACTATCATGTTCCCAAGCATATGAACAATTGCTGGATTTTGAAATGGTAAAGGCAGATTCGGGAGACTTACCCAGATCGGAAAGGTAGTAGGATCCTGGTTCATGCAGTAGTCAATCATCCACTGAAATAAGAAAAACTTGCAACTGTTGCAACGTCAAGGGGTGCTAGACCAAGAACGAACCATGTCTTCATCATAGGAAAATCGGATCATAATACGATGATTATCAAGGAGGCCAACCACTTCTCGATCCCGCAAATCCCATTTGGCAAAGACAAACCGATCATAGTCATCAATATACGGCCTTCGCAAACTGAAGTGGGCCACCAGCGTTAGATCAAGGTGCTTCGTCGCTTCGGAGAACTTCGACACTGAGATTGGAAGATGCTGATTTCCAAGATGAAGATCAGGCACCTTCGGGTTTAAAGAAATCGACGGAAAATCTAGAAGAAAGTTAGGGTTAGTAAATGGCACAAAGGTACTCCTTGGCTTCAATGACAGAAGAAGAGGATCATCCTCCCCCCTCCCGCTGCCAGGAAGGGGGGAGCCTCATTCGGCATGCGTTAGGGTTTCGGCATCGCGAGCTCCGAGAAGAAGTCCGAGCTCTGAGAAAAAGTCTCAAACGTGTTGTTGGGTAATGAGGTATTGAGCTGGCCTGCCCACCTGCGTGCCACACGTCCCCAGGTAGGCCCAAGGTGGCCAATCCTTGGGCTTGGGCCAGTTCCACACTGGGTTGAGGGGACTAGAGGATCGCTGGCATATAGTGCACATTGTCTTTGTGAGGACTCGAACCCGGAGCCTCAACGACGGGACGCCACTGCCTTGAACCAACTCACCCTTCCCCCGTGGGCAGAAACGTGTTGTTAGGTAATGAGGTATTGACCTGGCCTACCCACCTGCACGCCGCATGTCCCCAGCTAGGCCCAAGGTGGCCAATCATGTAGTTGTTCTTTTATTTATGATACATAGACTTTATGGAATGATCTCATTTATTATGAGTTATATAAATAAAAGTAATTTAATTAATAATGACCTCTAATAATGTAATTAATCATAATTAATAATTATTAGCAATGTATATAAAAATATAGCTAAAAATATATCTAAAAATGTAATTAATACTGACTAATAATGTAAATAATAATTTAATTAGTAATATAATAATTAAATACTAATAATTGATAATATAATTAATGCATTACTATTAATCCATTATTATGTGTTTTTTGAATTATTTTAATTATATATTATTATCAATTTCCTTACTGTGATTTATTAGTCATTTATCTGTTATTATTATTATTAATGGGCCACCTATGGGGTGGGTTATATCTTGTAGAAGGTATGCCTGTTTTTGATGGATCATGATTATGTGTTGTTTCCTTCACTTGTAAAATTTAGAATCATAATAAATTAGTTTTAAATTTATACTTAAAAAATAAAACAAAAGAGTTAAACTCATTAGTCCTTCTTTATTAATAGCATGCTAAAAGCATGGAATAGTTTTACCCTTTTAATACATAATTAAATATGTTAAATGTGTGAAATAATTTCTTATTCTTCATAACCAATTTAGATAAATAATTTAAACCTATATTGAAATTAAAAACATTTTTTAAGAAAATAACATTAAAAACCATCAATGATCATTTTATTTTTAAAAAAAATGTGGAAATATATGCAGTAACATGATAATAAAATGACAAAGAAATAAAATTTAAAACAAATTAAAAAAATAATAATGAAATATTTTTTACAAAATAAAAAAAATTAATTAATTTCCATTAATATGGACAAAACAAATAATATAAATAATATCAATATTTTATCATAATTTCAATATAATATGAAAGATTATTTAAAATTAATAACATTTTTTATAAAAAATATGATTTTTATAGTGTAATATATTATTTTTAAATATAAAATCTTAATTTAATGGAATGTTTGAAAATTTTAAAAATTTCAATCTATTTAAAACCAAAATATTATTATAATTATTCAAACTACAAGATTGTTTTTAAATGGACTATTTATATATATAAAAACAATACAAAATACGTAATGGAGAAAGAAAAATTATAAACTCGAGAATTTTTTAAAAATTTATATATATTTAGAAGTGTTAACAAGGAGGTCTGGGCCAGTCCATGGGGCTGGTTATAAGGTATGTAGTCTTTGGTTTGTTTTCCAATCCAATCCACTAAAAATGTGTGTTGTAGAAGTACAATCCCTAAAAATATCAAAATGGGGTCCATGGACTAGTGGGATGGCCCATGAGCTTAAAATGAATAACATATAATATTAAATTTCTTTTGATTGGACTATATGAATGGTAAGAAGAAGGATTTTTGGGATGAGATATAGAGAAAAAATATAGTTTTCATTTAATTTAGAAAAAAAATATATCATTGATGGTTCATGTGTGATAGGACTGTGTAGGTTTAAACCTAATTTATTTTCTCAACTATGATGATTTTTTTTACAATAATATATCATTTTAATTTTTAATCATAACTCTTATGTAAAAAAATTATATATTATCAGTATAATAGTGCCAGAAGACACCCGATGAGCTAACCCATATATTCTATAGGTTTTTATGTATGGATCAAACATTGTTTTAATTTTTTTTTGAAAAAAATATTTGAATCCCAAACCCACCATAATTGATGGCCTAATATATCATCTTGTGGTCTTGTATTTTTTTAGACATGTATATATATATATATATTATTACATTAAATTATATTTTCTGTGTTAAAAATTATTAATATACTGCTAAATGAAACTATTTTGGTATAATGCCATTAAGTTTAGTCTAATAAAATTGAAAATTAAAAATTATAATACGGTATTTTTAGGAAATATTTATTTTCGATATAAAAATAATTTTCATCAAAATGAACAAACTGACATGCATTATTTAAACTATTGAATTAGGATAATTCGATAAACATTATTAATAACTATTAAATGTTAGTAAAAAAATAAAAAATATTATATTCATTTAAAAAAAATTAATTTATTCTATTAAGGTAGTGGAGAAATACATTAAAAAACAACAAACACTCCCGAAATTGTATGAATAGAGGATCAAATTTTAGACCAAATAGAAGTTTTTAAAATATAATAGTATTTTTAAAGACCTATATCTAATTAAAAAATTTATAATTATTAATATTATATGAAATTATATAAATAATATTAATTGAGTTTTTTGTATATTTTATAAAATAATATTAATTTACAACTATATATAATTATATTATAACTATAATTAAATTTAAGGATAATTATGACTAGATCATGCTTCCTTCATTGGTCACATAATACTAAAAATATATATTAAAATATATTTTTAATATATATATATATTATAAAATTGAGACATGAAAAGTCTAGAGGTCAAGGACTCTAGCCCCATATTATTTAAAAGGAAATGCGGTATAAAAGAAAAGGATGTGGTTAGACCTAAAATATTCCCCTAATCTTCATAAAAGAATAAGACCAAGTAGAGAAAAAAAAGAAAAAAATCAAAATAACTATCTCTATGAGTTCTAAACAAGTCTATAATAATAACTAAAAACCATCAACAAGAATTTCAATTTTTCATCTAATATATGATTAATTATGAAAATAAATTTAGATCCCATACTCGTATTATAGAAGGGAATCTGGCCTCTATTTCATATCCCTCTTGGGTGATAAGAATTCCTTCATGGGACTCTTTTCCATGGATTTTCATTATGGTCCTATAATGAAACATCAGTGTTTAAGGAAACTAAATAGATTTATAAAGCTTGTTATTTTAGGATTTCAACTTTTCTATCAGTTTTTCTATCTAATACCATATCCTCAGAATACTTAAAAGTTGAATTTAAGATGATTCCTATAGTCAGGTCTTGATGGGCCACATGAGGTGATCCATATGATCATATTCTAGGATAAATATCTCTTTCATTTCCTTGAGTAAAAAAATAAGGCTTTGATTATAAATTCACCTTCTGCATAGAATAAATTTCATGAGAAGAACCATTATAACCCAAAAAATGACCATTTGAGCTAAAAACCATCCTCCTATGTAAATATATTTTCAATGAATTCTTATTAATATCATTAAATGATTTTATTAGTTTTTAAAACATAAATATTTTCATTCCAAGTCCACTCATAAGTACATAAGTTGCTATCCACAGCCTAGAATCATTATGGTTGATTTTTAATGGAAGTGACCTAATAACTGAACTTAATACAGTCATGTTATCTCCATAATGAAAATTATCCAAAAATTCATAGCAAGTAGTAACATAATGATAATATATAGATGGAATAACAAATATAGATGACATTAGTGTCCCACAAATAGGTTTTACAACATCCATACTCACCATTCCCATATCAGATCCGCTCCTAGGAATTGGTTTGAATGAAGAATAAATTTCAATATTCTACTTCCCTTTAGAATAACATTATGTTAACCATTATTTCCCCTAAACCATATAAATATTAACATTATCTTATATATCTAGCTCATAGTTAGTCCCTTCGTGATCATCATCAACACCATTCGTGTCAATGTTCTAGATAAGAAAATTCTTAAATGATGTCCCCCACATCTTTAATATCATCTAATAACCCATGTATTCTCTTTATCTCCTTAAAAAAAATGTTTTTTCCCATAATATGGAAAGTAATGGGGCTATGAATACCTTACTTATTCTCACACACTCCATATCGAACCATTCCATAAGGAATATGCATACTTGGCACAAGATCAATATTAGTTGGAGAATCCCCCTTCTCATATCCTTGTCTAACATTTTTCCAATATGACATCTAAAATAATCTTGACTATACTTTTATCCTAGATTAGAGACTTTAAAATCATATTGTTTTAGTCTGTCCTTATGTAATGTAACAAAAACCTCCATGTCTTGACACTCATAGAGAGAAAATCCATGTTCACCTCCCAATGAACAACTAAAATTCTACATAGAAACACAATCCGACAAAGGATTCCTCCTACAATCATGATCATTATGCCTTTTTATTGGGAAGGACCGATAAATTATATTTCTTTGGAATTGATCCCTTAGGTGACCAATGATAGTAGAATACAAACAAATATTTGTATACTTATCATACTCTAATTTCAACCTATATCTCCATTTCTAGTGGATAGAATTACCTTATCAATCATGGTTTAAATAAGTTAAATATAAACTATAATCCTAGAAATTTTTCAAAGATGAATAATCCCTCTTTAGTTATATATTTATAAAGGAACCCTAATAGTAGTAGAATCATCATGATGAATTTTAGGGTGCAAGAACCTTATTCTAACCCTGAATATTAATCCATACCAATGCATAGTTTCATTTGATAGATGAAGTATTGATGCATAGATTATATTCATGAATGCAATCTGAACCTTGTTTAAAATACAAAGAATAAAATATTCATTTCTACCTTTTTAGATCCGTATAGAATGAAGTTTCATAAAAAAAATGAATGAGAGAGATACATATCACTTCAGTAAAGCCCCAAATTTTGAAAATTCTACCAACCATATCATCATTACACCACAGATTCACCACTTTTGGAAGGAAAATCCTAGACACAAAAAAATGATTATATAATTATAGACACTGTATAATCCCAGCAATCTTATATGCCACATGAGTTGTGGAACCCTTCTTAAGAATCCTTCTAATAGATGAATCCTTAGAAGAAAACAATGACATCCCCACTTCTATCATGGTCACTCACCTCTTCTTCTTCTCTTTTGATTCAGCCAAAGGTTTATTCATTGAATTACCTATTCCATAAATGAATATGAACTTAATGTTAAATATAGAATAATTTTGAAACACGATTGACAATCAAGAGCCCTATAAATGAGATTATCCACCATCATATCCCAAAACACATCACATACCCACACTCTTAAACCCCATACTCATTATAAAATAATAATAATAATTATTATTATTATGATTATGGTGATAATATTATAATAATTATTATATTTAATGTCTGTAACAAAATTTATATTATTCTAAATATATTACATTTTAAATTTTAATTCAATTAAATTTATAAATTTTAATTTATTTTTAATTGATTTATTTTTAATTAAAAATGAATAAATAAAATTGATTGTCATATTTTCTTTTTTATATTTAGTTATATATTTAATAATTAAAACTAATTAATTAGTCAATTAATAAAAATAATAAAATTGATATTTCTTTGCTTGGATCCACTATTATGAAGTTAGTAATGTAATTAATACTAATTAATAATGTAAAAAACAATTCAATTAATTATATGATTATAAATAAATAATTAAAAATATGATTATTATTAATTCATTATTAGTTGCATTATTATTTTCATTAATTTTATTATTGATTAGTGTAACACCATTAGATTTTAGAATGTTTTACTTTAAGTATTTATCTAGTTGTATATCATGTAATATGCATAAATCCAAAGTAAAGAGAGTAATAACATATAAAAATGAAGGGAATACATTAAAAAATTATTAATATATAATTTTAAAATAATTGTTTTTACACTCATTGTAAAATGATATGAAATAATGTTAAGAACACTTTATATTTAAAAATCTCATTTTTCTATGAAATTATTTTTTCTTTTTTATTTTATATTATCATTTAAAAGATAAATTTTTAGAATTTATGAATATTAATATGGTAAAGTGAAATTTATTTTTTAATTTATCATATAAAAAATTATTATGTTGAAATTGAGATATTTTTATAAAAAAGGTCAATTTTTTGGCTGGAAAGTGAAAAATACAGATTTTACAAATACTGTAAATTTTGTTATATAATAAGGACATATATCGAATTGAATGTTTCTGAAACCCTTTTTATAGAAAAATATATATATTTAAGAATTAATACAATTCATTTAAAAATATAATGTTGAAATTTTATATGTTTGTCATTTTAAAGATCACAATATTTTTTTATTCAAATGAAAAATATTTTCTATTTATTTCTTTTAATCAAGTATTATAAAGCTTCATTTATATTTTGGTTTTTGTTAAAAGTAAAATAATTATCATTTTATTAAAAAAATCGATTACTTACTTTATAGTCAACATTACGCATCATTTTGGTGTAAAACCATTTTTATTCTTAGAAAATGAATTTTTCTAAAAAAAGGTTTTCATTGCATTTTGAGAAGTTATATTAAATGATATTTTTACAACATCAAGAAATTAAATCATAAATAAATGATTTTATATTTGGAATCATAACAATATAATTATGTTACATGTTTCATCTCATTTTTTTCATAATAAATAGTTACCATGGTAAATTTTATCACCACTGTAAGGGTTAAAAGAGTTAAAGAGGGAATGAAACAAAAAGAGAAGGCTTAAAATATCTATAAAACATTTATAAATTTTAATTTTTATCTATTTAAGACCTAAAATTATCCTTTATTTTAATTTTTTATAAATTATTTTAGCTTCCCATGAAAAATACATTTATTATATTTTAATGTTTATAATATTTTCAAGGGTGCCACTCCTTTTACATAAAAAATAGAACTTCCTCCCATCACTCCTCTACACACTTTTAGAACACAAGATATAATAATAAATTCAAAATAAACTTATGAATTTTTCTCCCCGCATCATATATGTCATGGTATTTCCAAAATACTAATCATAGATAGCTTAAGGAGTAAACTGAAGGAAGATATCCAAGTAGGAGGTATAAGCCATAACCAAATTCATTCTAGTTTTTTTATTTTTCTCAGTACTTCATATATATTATAACCATAACAATATAATTACATAAATATATTTAATATAATAGAATTTTATTATTCTGATGGGGAAAATATTTTGTCAATTTTATGTTTAACAAAAAATGAAAATATCACTCATGTGTATGGGCAGACGACCATCACCACAAAGTGATACATTTATTTTCATCATTAATTCTTCACATGTAATTTTATAAAAAATAATTAAATAAATATAAATTAAATTAATGAAATAATTATAACTATTCCATTAAGATATATTATATTTCATTTTACCATCATATCTATTAGAAAATGAAAACATCGCTTGTACGTACGTGGAGACCACTCCCTCCATGAATGGCACATTCCATTTTTAATATTTCTATCACATGGATGGTTATAATAATGGATATAATGAATAAATAATAAATTTATTAAAATATTATATTTATATAATGTTAAACCATTATATGGTTTATTTATTTTTCATCATATTTAAAAATTAAAATGGTGCTCTTTCATACTTGCAGACTACAACCTATATGAATGACACATCTCATTTTTCATCACCACTTTAAATGGATGGTTTTAAATGTTTTTAAATGTATAAAATTTTTACTTATAGCATTTTTATGATTCTAGATATTATAAAATGATGACACATTTGAGCTCTATAAACATACCAAATCTATTTTGGACCTAACAACCCCAAAACATTGAATGTGAACTTAACCAATTATGTAACAAAATAGAAAAAGATAATAAAGATACTAAAGTTAATAATGATAACATAATAAAAATTAAAATGGTTATTAATCAAAAAAATAATAAATATTGTTTTATTATTTGGTAATGTAAAAGTTGTATGTGACAAGTCACGACTCATGGTAATTCATTTCTCAAATCAAATTTATTTATTTGAGACTAATTACATTTTCAAAAAATGTTTAATTTCTTTAATGTATAAATTTTATTATGTATATATTTATCATTAATTTAATGAAGTGTATTTGGGTTACAAATACATTTCAGTTTCAATCCTTTGATGTTCTTTTGATTCAAAATGTACTAAATCCCAAATAGTTTTTTTATTTAAAACATGTTTTAAATGTTTTAAACTCTTCATATTCCAAACTAATTTTCATTTAAATGATTTATTAATGTTATTATTTATAAGTAAAAATACTTTTGATCATTATTTAAAATAATTTTTTACTTTATTTACAAATGATTAAAATAGAATATTTTTAATTTTTTATATATGGATTTTTATGTTAATTAAACAATTTAATGCATGATTAATTTTCATACCTTCATAGAAACTATTCTTTATCAATATTACCCTATATGTATCAATAGTTTTGAAATTTAGATATTTTTATGGATATTCTATTAATTTTGAGCTTTTAAAAAATTTTAAATAGAAAGTGACATTTTTTCTTATTTTATGAGATAATGATTTTGATTATGGACAAAAAATGGAAATTCTTGTGAGTGTTATGATGAAAATGAAATATATTTTTTTCTTCAATAATGTTATGGTTTCTGGAAATTATTTATAATGAAATTTGGGCACGTTTTATCCCCATAATGCCTTGGGAAATGTGGATCATGTTAACTATTATAAGTTACTCCTCTGAATTGGATGAAGGTAAATACTTATTAATTACTCAAATGATGTAGAAAGTGGTAGTTATTTATATGTTACTCCAATGATGAAGTTATAATTAACCCGGTATGTTATTCCACTATAATGGGGATTGTATGATTGATTGTACGTGTGGTATAAAATTAATGTACCAAGGTACCTGCATGTTTATCATATGATTGAAAATTTATTTTATGGAGATATTTTGATTTCATAAGGTAATAAAATGATTTAAATAAATTTTTTGAACTATTTAGATCAACATTTTTGTAAGGAATCATTTTTATGTTCTTTAATAAACCCTCAAGATTATGATTTTTCATTTATATTTTTTATGAGATTTTTTATAACAAAATTGGTAAATAATTTTATTTTTATGTGTCATTAAGTTATTATTTTGAGATCAATGTTTATTAAATGAAAATGGAAACATTAATATGAGTTTTTCAGGTTTTTCAAAGGACTAACAGGTTTCCATTATTTTTGTTTAATGGTTTTTTATCATAGAGAACGCAATTAGGCCCATACCCAAAAAGATTATTTAATACACTTCTTTGGATTTATCAAAAGAACAAGATAGAAATTCCTTCTAGGAATCCATGAATAATGGATATCAGATATAATTTATAATTAACTCACAAGGATGAATATTTACCATACCAGGTAATTATTTATTTATTGTCTAATGCAGTTGACACTTCTTGTCTAAACATCATTGCGAAAATGGAATCAAGAGTATATTCCTTCTAGTGATAATCCACACATGAAAAAAAATCAATGAACGTTATGTTAGGGTTTTCTGGATGATTAAGATAATTTCACTATGCCTTATTCTATTCATAGTTTATCATGAATTAAAATCCCAATAAGGAATATTAGATTCTCTTTGTTCTCTCACAATTGGAAAAAAAGGAGTAGGATCACTATATCTTATGGAATGTGGACGGTTCTTGGGATTCCTTTGTTCTAAAAGGATTCTATAGATTATAAAATTAAATTCACCACAATTGTTAGGAAAATTACTTTTCTTTTATGATAATTATATATTCAAAAATTTATAGATCTTGGGTTTTAATATAATTATCACAAAGACCCATTAATATTATAGAATCCCTCCAATTTTGGAATGTCATAATAATAATAATAATATTATTATATTCTTGAAATGTGAATAAATTTTAGGAAAATTAAATATTATTTTTCTAAATAAATAAATTATCATTTTTTCAAATAATATTCTATTCTCATCATACCATAACTCAGTATTCACATCCTTATTATTTTACAAACAAAGTAAAATGTCTATTAATTTAATTAGATAAATAAAACTATGTTATACAATGATAAATAAACATTTGTGATCAACTATCAAATACTATTAAATATTTTTTTCTCATATTTGAGCATAATATTCGAATCTAGTTGTTAAATAATATGGAATTTAGATATTGTTCTTGAATGTTCATTGTGGGTGACACTTTGGGCCCTTTTCTTAGTGGCATTAGGAAAACCACACAATGTCAAATAATATCCCCTAGTAACATTTTAAGGCACCAATACAGAAAATTGATAATATCATATGGACATTAAAGCTACTACAAACCTCTTCCTTATAAAATAATCCATTTTTTATGATATCTATTATTAAATAGAATTCACATCTTTCCTAGTCAACCTATATCATTGACTCTTTTATTTGAATTTTCAAAATTTAACACACTAATAAGACACCATAGAAATGGACTTAATCTGAATATTATATTCCATCAAAGGTCCTGAGGTATTCACTTCTAATGGATGTTAGAATCCTACCTCACAATATTGCTTAATGTTATTCCACTCGTCACATACCCAATATATCAATGATCATCATAAACTATTATCCTCATAGTTTAAAAAATTAATTTAATCATGCATGCCATGAGACACATTAATAGTAATCTTAGAGTCAAAGGATGGATAAAAAGTTCTAAAGACAAGATTATCTAATTAAACATGAAACATTTTTAATTACTATTGGTGATTCAATTTTCATTACCTCACTTATTAGATATTACCAAGGGATAACACCATGAGAAGGCTTCTCAATGTAGTATATTACTCTTACCCCTGATAGACTATATTTTTTTCCACTGATTATAAAATATCATATAGAAATATAAAAATGTTTTTTGTAATACTATTATAGCCTCTAAAATATCTCATCATAGTAGGGAACTAAAATCTAGTTTTAATATAGCATGTACCCTAAAGACATTATCACATAACCTATCAAGAATAAGAATAATTTTTCTATGAGAAGAAATCATCTTATACTCAAACACTAAGAATATAAAATGTAATCGAAATTATATGGGATGTTGTTTTTAGGGAATCAGTGACTCCATAGACTCCCAATAGAACCAAATCTAGTAGATAATAATTTAATTCTTCTATATATCACATGATATTCATGCTTCTACCAGGATGATCATTTAGTCAATGGGTCTTTTATGTCATCATCTATGGATACTCCGCTCACTTAGACTACACCTTTTCTAGGATAATAACCCATGAGATGAGATTTTCAGAGTATGTGTTTTGTCCTTTGGTGATATCTTAGCTCCCATTCAAGAGAAAATACTACAAAATTATCATAATAAACTCTGATAGGTTGTATACTACTAGTCACCACACCAAGTTCATGGAAGAGGTTTCTAATCCAAACTAATAATTTATATACATAAGAATACTTAATATAAATCTTGCCCCAATAGAATCATCTACACTGGCTACGTTGATATCTTATATCTCAAAACTCTTCCACTGAGTGGAAGACATATCCTGATTATGATCTCAGGTCATGGTGATTAGTTTCGAAACTAGAATATATTTATCCCCTAATGAATAGATTATCACCTACTTCATATATCAAGAACATATCCTTATTATGAATAAACTACATAAATATACCCTTAAAAATAACCACAGGTTATTATCAATGACCAT
The DNA here is from genome assembly GCA_963277665.1 of Viscum album. Classification (NCBI taxonomy): domain Eukaryota; kingdom Viridiplantae; phylum Streptophyta; class Magnoliopsida; order Santalales; family Viscaceae; genus Viscum; species Viscum album. The sequence continues at coordinate 561,227,572 of OY728140.1, read as the reverse complement.
GATATCTTTTTTCCATTCTTATTAAATATGAAATATCAATTTTGTTATATTGTATGGCATATGTAATTGTTATTATCTCAAACACATAAGGGATCCAACTCACTATCTGTCTCTCTCATTGTGTCCAAGGTCACGTTTTATTAGAGTGATGAATTCCATGTGACATTAGAACTAATACCCTATTGGATTATTCCATATTTAATCTCCTCAATATCGTGTTAATGTATGTACCCTAACATATTGAAATAGACCTCTTATGTATATTCCAAATAATCTTAGCATAAAAGGTATATGATGCTTCACCTATTTACATTATGGAGAAATACTTGTTCAACCAGACTGTAAGTGACTGTAAGACTTGTACCAAGTTTCCAAAAAGTAATATGTCATTGACATATAATACCACTAAAATGAATGCACTCCCACTAAATCATCGATAAATACATGACTCATATTAATTATTTATGAAACCAAACTCTCATATGGATTCATCAAGAATAATATTACATGAAATTTATGTTATCTTAAATCTACAAATGAATTTCTATAACATTCATAACTTTTTTGACTAATATAGAGTCATAAACGCTTCTAGTCATGTCATATAGACATCTTTATGAAGATTCCCATTAAGAAATGTTGTTATGAAAAATCATCCTCCAAATTGCATAGTCATGTAATGATTCTATAGTAAGTATATATTTTGTAGATTTTATTATAAAAACTAGGGAAATTATTTCATCATATTCAATGACATAACACTATTTTAACCCTTTATCCACTAGAATTTATTTATACATACTCACATTACCTTCAATTTCATGTTTTTTCATTAATTATCATTTTTATATAATGGGAATTACATCAACTAATGGATCAACCCGAACGTAGACATGGTTCAGATAAATAGAATTTTTATTATAATTTCTAGATTATTTACATATTAAATATTCTGATCTCTTTATTACCTTCTTATATGAAATAAGATCATCCTTTCCAAATAATAATTCGTTACCATTATTAGTTTCTAGAAAACAATAACAAACTGGTTCTTTGACATGTTGGATTCTCAGGTATAGTACCTGTTCCTTAATAATTTCTTATTCCCTTGATACTCTTGGAAGATTTACCTCTAAAAACTCCTATGCATCATGATTTCTAAATCCATTTAAGAAAATATTTCTCACACTATATTTCATGAGGATGTTCTCCCTCTCTTGGAATATTTCCTTTTGTTCCACTATAAATTTTTTCTAAGGCTTCATAAATGTAACAAACCATTGCTTCCTTTGAGTAACCTATAAGGACACACTTCATGCCTTAACATTGTGGTTTTTTTCTAGTAGTATCCTTAGTAAATGAATCAAAACCCATACACATAATTTTAACAAAACATACTTCTTTATATACATTAACATGTATGATGGTTCATTTTTCTCTTTATTTAGATCCTCATTTAGTCTATACATCATAGTATATGACGATTATACAAAAAAGATAATGAAGGATTTATATAACTCATCATAAACTTCACTATGTCCAACACGGTTCAGTCTATCCTTTATCTTACAATATTCCACTATAGTTTATAAGGAGGAGGGAGTTAGGATATAAACCCCATTCTTATAAAATTTTTATAAAGTCTTGTATTATATATTCTCTACCTTGATCCAATATATGTTTATTTATTATATTATTATCATTATTATTATATACTTAATTCTTGAATTACTTGAATTTCCCAAATCTTTTTTACTTGTACATAATAAATTAGAAAAATCCATATCTACTCAAGTTATTAATAAATTCAATGAATTATGAGAATCCACATTTTCTTCGATAGGAAATGATATACACATGTCAATGTCTACCAACTCTAGAATCTCTAAATACCTTTCACCAATACCACTATATGTTGGGTTTGATGTCTTTAATTATATAAAAGTGAGACCTATTTTTAGAGGTTTTATCTCGAAAAATAAAAATACCCTTCTTGATAGAGTTTTTCAAGTGCTTATGGTATACATGACATGGATGTTCATGCCAAAACTGGGTGGTATCAGAGTCACGAGAACACAATTTTTTATCAACTACCAACAACTAATTTTCATAATATAATACATATAGACCATTTTTATGTCATCTAATAACATAAAAATGTAATATTTATAAAAATAACATTCATTATTTTTGAAAATAAAAATAATGACGATTCATATCAGGTAATAAAATGTATGTACATAATTAAAATTCATTCAAATGAGGACTATCCCTTTTGAAAGTGTGAGTTGGTAGTCTATAATAGCCATGTATACCATGTAATCTCCATTGGTACCTTGAATATACATCTCCCATTTGAAAAACTCATGAGTCTACATGGTTACCATTTTTAGAAAAATATATGGGAACCCTAGATCTATGAAATTGAAAACAAGTAAACAAGGATATAATATATTTGATAAGAAACATACTTAAAGTTTCCCATTTCTTATTCTAGATATATTACTTCAACATTTGTTGGGAATGAAAAATGAAAAAAGTTTATGTCATGTTCCTTTGATTGATTTTATATCCTACTATTCTTAGGAGGTCACTGATCAAAAGAATTAGACATAGAGTCAGTCTTTAGAACCTTTCTCATGTGCTTCCATTTATTAACTATAACGAACATGGGTTTGTTACTTCCCATATCATTATCAACATGTAGAATATTAATGAGGTGTTCTATAAGAAACGACTCTACATTTATTATATAATAAATAAAAATTAAATTTGATAAGATCTGTGGTAGTGAGGACAAAATGAGATCTAGGTGAAACGCATCTGGTATATTAAAGTCTAGGATATACAATTGCTCCATTTAAGAAATCATTTTGAACACATGTGACCTTTATGGTGAAAAATAACCAATATTACATGTGAATAATACCTTAGAGATCTCAAATATCTTGTTTTATGATTTTTTCTATTAAAGGCCTTAAAGATTTGACAACATTCTAAACACATACTGGCATTCATGAATATTATAATGATCATTATAGATATCCAACAGAATCTAACATTTGTTATCTACTACCTCATCCCTGTGTTTTTTAAAGAGAGATAATTCCTATTTGGTATCCTCTTTACTAGGTAGGATATGAACTATTGATTCAAACATATATAATTTACACTCATGGAATATTATAATAATATACCATTTGTACCATTATTGGAAATTGGTGTTAGTGATAAGGTTTCCCCTTTAGAGGATAAATCATAATGAAACTGTGAATAATGATTTATTTTATACATCTATAATAAATAGAGAATATTTTATTACATTACATTACTATAAAAAAATTTATGTAATTAATTATAATTATAAGCCTTTGACTATTTATCAAGTTGTGATAGTACTCATTGTTGAAATTTGTTTATCCTAGAACCTAGATATTATAGTGTAAAATATCTATATTTTCATTCTCATGACCCCAAAGAGGGTCAATCAATCTACTTAAATGTATTAAAATAGGTATGTATTTTACAACTACTCACTTGAACCTCCTTGATCAATTGAGTATACACCCCAATATCAAAATACAGTACATGGATTTTCTCAACACTTTCCTCCAATTTTATACCAATCCTAGAAAGTGTTAGAAAAACCTGATATGAATGTGGTTAAGTCAACTATAAATTTTATTTACAACTCTTCGTTAGTTTAAAGGAAACCAATGAGGGTTGGTAAACTACATTGAAACTATTGGTTCTATACTAAATCAAGTAATGGGATAGTATAACAACATAATATATTATTTGAAGGATTTTTTTATTTTATCTAATGTATAAAATAAATCCATTTTTCCAAACCTCATGATTGTTATTGTTAAGATGATTTTACTAAAGTAAATAAACATGACTAAATAAAATTAATAAATATTTTGGGCTATTTAATTCTATCATCTATATTTTATATTTATTTATCTAATGAGATATTTATACATTCAAAATAAAGAAATAACCATGAAACTAACAAAAACAAATAAATAAAGTCATGTTATCATGAGAACTATCAAATAGTCGGTTTATCTAGAAGATGATAAACAAACTCCATATTATAGGGGAAAATAATCCTTGAGCTAGTTCTTTTACCAAGATATATAATTCCACCTATTCACCTATGTATCATCTTGATCGGGTTATCCTCAACTACAAACTTGAATCTCCTACACTCTCTTAGGATATCTATAAATTACATATGTATTTACTCATACACAACCAAGGGTAACCCAAGGATTTGTTAATGGGGCTTACAAAAAGTAAAACATTAATAAACACACTAATAGAATAATTTTTAACGTCTCAATTATAATATCGGTTCTTCAAGGCCGACGTTAAATATATTCTTTGAGTAATTTTAACATTGGTTCCAGAAAAAATGATGTTTAAATTTCTTAGATAAGGGTTTTTATGTTGGATATTTAATAACCGACTTTAGTATCCTATTTCTAATACTGTTTTATGAAAAAATGACATTAATATTCTTTATATAGGATATTTATTGTTTTTATTTTTTCCAGAACTACACATAAAAGTAACGTTTCACATTGGTATTTCAAAAAACTAATGTTAATAATGTTATTATGTTTTTGATAATTTCCCATGATTAAATTTTACTATTCATGGAGATAAAATGGACTTTCAAATCAAACATTATGGTTTTTATAAGTTTAACAAATATAATCATCTTCTTAGAGAATTAAATCTTTTGAAGGCCATAACATTTAATCTACAAATGAATTTTAGCTCTATGACCAGACAAATTGAAGCATTAGGAATTTAATATTTTGTTGACATTATTAACATATATATTAAAAAAATGGCTTGAAAATTTTATTTTAACTTCATAATCAAAAAAACAAATGATAAAATTCCTCATCGAATACTTATAATGTTAGTTTTTATTTTTCTAAAATCGATATTGAATGTAAATTTTCAAGTTATTTTTTTGAAAACCTATAGTTAATAATTTTTACCCAGTTGTATTTCATTTACCATGATTTTCATTTATTGGTCAGGGAGAAAAAATATACTTAGTGATCAAAATTTATGGATAGATGAAGTTGAACATCTCTAAATGAAGTCTTAGATAAGTCCAACTTCTGACAGCCATAAATTTTGATCTGTAACTCTGTTTGAGATACAAGTCCAATAAAATAGAAACATGGAAAAATAAATAATGATTTTTATACATTATTTAAATCTATTTTTTTTGGAAAAAACTATGTGGAAAAATACCATTAATGTTGGTTCTTGAAAAAAACTGATGTTAACATCTATTTTTTCACATAGGTTATCACAAAAATCGATATAAAAAGCTTGGTTTCTAATTTGGTTATCACAAAAATAACATAAAAATGAAACTTCTAAGGTTGTTTTTATTATAACCAACATTAGAAACTATTGTTTTATGATTTTTATCATAAAACCAATGTTAATGAAAAAATTTAATAACCCGTAAATGTGTAATTCAAAGTTTTTACATCACCGCATCAAAATTATCAATTTTCAATTAAAATTTATAATTTTTCATGTTATATTATTGTTTAATTTATATATTTTCTCACTATAAATATATTGATTTCAAAATCATGTCTTCAATTATCATCACTAAACTGATTCAAATCGTTTTATCATCATCATCAATCCACTAATTCTTCCTTCGATAATCACATCATTGTTTTTGTAATTATTTTCCATGATCTATTTTTTTGGATTATTCTTCATAATTTATATAATGTTTAATGATTAATTTTTTATTATAATGAATAATCCTTCTTCATATCATTGTAAAATTTTAAATCTATGTTTAGATTCTAAAATGCCTTCTAAGACAACGATTTGGTTACCTCATGAGATCTTTCCTCGAAAGAAATTTATTCCCACTAAGTCATCAACAACCATGAAAATTAAGTCAAATATTTGTGTTTTTTCATGATTTTTTATCGTTTCAATGATACTTGTTTGTTTATTGATCTTATATTTTCCATGGATGGAGTAATCAATATTATAATAAATATTCCTTTATTATTATCATTATATCACTGAATGATTCTTCTTTATTTAATCTCTATAAGTGTAAAATATTAAATTCATCATGTAAAAAAATATTAGTTCTTTTTTATTCTAAAAATTAACAATGTGTAATGTTATAATATCATAACTACTTTTTTTAAACAAATAATTTTCCGGTCAATTTTCTAAAAACCAACATGAAAAGGTGGTTCTTAACAATGCCTTTTAAAAAAATATATTTCAAGATGGTCTTTCATGTTACATGTTAAAAAATTATTTGAAAAATCAGAAAAAACATTTTTAATGTTGTTTTTAATAACCGATGTTAAAAACATATTTACAACATCACCTTGGAAATTGTTTCCTCGATAACCAATGTTAAATATATTAACAAAACTGGTATATAAAACCTATTTTTGTACTAGTGACAGGTCCATACATAATAAGGTCAAAGGGATGACATGTTATCCATAATTTGTATTTAATAATAATATTTGGAAAACCATTAAATATATTAAATTAAATGTAACCAATCATTCTTAGGTCTGTCTAGGATTATTATCATCTACAACATTCAAAAAATATTCATTTTCAAACTATATATCATTTATTTCAATTAATTATATTATTAATATAATGAGGGATTGAATTAATTCAATTAATCCAATTAATTAAGTAGTTAGTTGAATTTAATGCCCCTCAGAACTGTCATGTTGATTCCATCATTCTATAATTTTAAATTTATTAAAATTACATAAGTACAAGGTGGGTAATTTTTTTCAAAATGGAATTTATATGGCAACACCATTTACCATAAGCTCTTAACTCATTCATTTTTCTATATTAAATTTCTTTCAACATGGTGTGTCAACTTCTAAAATGGTGTGTAAACACATGTATAACAGATTGGGTTGTACAATTTTGTTAAATGGTTGTGTAATGTACAAGTGGTGTAAAAGAATTACATGGAATTTAAACAATTACTATATTATTATTTTTCATTTATTACTTTGTCACAGTATTTGTATGATCATGTACAAGATGTGTATTTTAGTATTTTCTCATAATTAATTTCCTTCCATGTAATTAATTTTACAATGGTCACACCCATTATTGGTGTTTAAATCATGTGACATGTACCAAGATACACAACATGAATAAGGGTTGCACATCATGTTATCTACTGCCTTTATGTTTATGTCTTAGGATTGAAAGATCATCATAGACATAGATATTTTTGGGGTACACATCATATACATCAACCAAATGTCATTTATTCATCCAATGTTTTCTAGTCCCACATGTCAAAATAATTTTTGTATTAATGAAAACATAGAGAGTCAAATTTACTCCATATGTATATGTATTCAAATTATGCGTAAGACTGATTACACAACATAGGTGGAAGTTCAACACGTGGTGAAATAAATACAATATATTTTCTGGTAGTATCAGGTATCTCATGGGGACTCATAGTGTGTTGAACCTTTTAATAAGGTATGTTACAACATATACATGACATATATCGATGTATCCCATATTGAAGATCTAGTTATTCATGAAGACATACTTTTACTCACCCTTCATCAATCATTAACTTGTTATCAGTTAAAAAAGAGTGAATAATCATAATAATGAAAATAAAATTAAAAATTAAAAAAGAATAACTGAATCTAACAAAATATTCATATAATTATCAATTAAAATAAATAATTATAAGTTATCATGTGACTATTTGGATACCACATAAAATGTTTTATCATATAGTTAAAGAATTCAGGCTTGTGCCTAATAATATTTTTTTATTATATTTTTTGGTTTTCTCTACCAAATTATATGTAAATGAGTTCCCAAATTCCACAAAGATAGAACCCCACATGTAATTTATCACTAATTTTTATAGATGAATAATTACCTTATATTGTAATTAATTATTTTTTATCGAATTTTACTGAACCATCTTATCAATTCCATTGAGCCTATGAGGAGCTTGGATGGTTGTTCTGTTTAGTGAGTTTTAAGGATTAATGATGTAAAGACCCAACGCTTGACGTACATGGACATTACCTTACTTTTTCAGAATAATTAATACATAACAAAAAGCAACACTCAAGCATCGTAATGGTTTAGTGTCTTTGGAAACTCGGAACAAAATCTTCTAATCGTTGTGAAAGATCTTCAACATCTCCCATAAAGATCTTCCCCTTTGGTTTTATTACCTAAAACTTTTCTTTATATCCTGGGAAAATGAAAAAATATAAACAGTGAGCTCAAATGCTCAGTAAGGGTAAAAATAGATAACATAAAACAATCCATAAACATTTAATTGAAAAAACTTGAACATAAAATCTAAACATCAAAATCTTGAGAAAAGACATAAATCTTGGAAGTACTTAAGGAATATATCATAATGGAACATCAATCCTAATTAAATAGACTTGGAAGAAAACATTTAATTGTTAAAACCATTAGGCACTTGATATGATTTCCATAGTATCCAAGGCATTGCTGCCAAGAACATCTTAGTGGACAAAGTCCCTTTCTGAATCGAGTTCACTCCTCGTTCCAGTCCTGTAACACTGAACCGGATTAACATACAGTTCCATCCATGTCTATATCATGAGATATAAATCATTACCCAATGAATTTTAGGGAGATATAGGTCCCACCCATCTCATAATTAAATCATTATTATGTGTGCCACAACATAATCATAAACCATTCACCATAACCCAAAGAATAAAATGGGTTTCATAAACAGCATCCCATCATAACATAATCCATATAAAACAAATGGATATCATTTCATTATAAGAAAAGTAAAACAATGTAAATCATTGAAACATTATACTTGAAACATAATCATACAAAATAATTTCATCTTATATGGGAAAACCTTTTGACAAAAAACATAATTGGATTCTTGAGAAAAATACCATTTCTTCTTCAAAATCATTTTCTTTTCTCCAAATTCCATGAAATTTTAAAATAAATAGATTTTGTTGAAAATATTCATTAAATCTTGTAGAGTATTCTTCATGAAAATAAGTCATTATGAAACCGTAAAAATATGTTCATACCGTATAAGTTAAAAAAACATTCTTCTCATACTTTTGCTAGAAAAATCAAAAAAGTACATCATAACGTAAATAAAAGAAAGATTCCTTACATACCATGTATTAAAAGTAAAACAATGGGTAAAAAGGACTTTAAACATACATGAAACCATTTTTAGAAAACAGGTACATGGATGATAAATATAACCCCCGTAAATACTTACGAATAAAAAATCACGGATAAAAATGAGATTGGAAAATTTATCCCTTACCTTATGTCCAATATGCTTCATATGTATCCGAATCTCCTATATAATGATTTAAATAATGTCATTGACTTATTAGAGAATCCTTTTCATTGTTATGATATCATATATGGTTCACTTATGACTTTATATTACCTGTTATTTTGTAAATTCCATGCTAAAGTGGCGTTTTGGGTAAAATCATTTCATTTATCATATATGTTTCGACTTGTTGTTCTTGATATTATTACCTGATTTACTTAATTAAAGAATGTAAAACATGATTTATATATATAATATATATTCATCATATACATATATATATGATAGATCGATAAATGGAATGAAATACACCGTTCATGGAGACGGTATGCCGTACGTACACATGAACACTGTTTTTGTTTCCTTATTGGATTGAATGGAATTAAGTAGATGAAATACATATATATATATATATAAATAAATCCAGTATCACTATTATGTCATATATTTAAATATTATTCATTATATATACTTTACAATCATTCATGAATTGTTAACATTGTGAATTAATCTCATCGCTTCATGGAGACGGTAGTCCGTACGTACACACGAGCGATGATATCATTCCCATGATCATGGAATTTTATTGAAGTGTATGTATAATATTTCAGAATAAATATCAATTTAAAATAATAATATATAATTATTTATTTAAACCATTATACCCATCCAAGTAATGTGGTGGTGGAAAACTTATTACACCACGGCATGGAGACGGTGTTCCGTACGTACGCACGCGCGGTGATTTCATTTTCCATAGGATGGATAGAAGATGAAATAGGGCTGTTTCATATTTATAATAACATATCAGAATATAATTAATGCTTATCTTATTAATTTATAATTAACCAACTAAATAAGAGGAAGTAGAAGAAGAAAGAAAATTGAAAGAGTCGGTAGAAGAGATTACCTCTTCCTCGACGAACCTCCTTTAAACTTCTTCATAGGGCACAAGAGTTGGTCTTTTGAGAAGACCAAATCCTCTATTATATAACTAGAGGGGTTGATAATTGTAATTGGAAGGGATTGTGTGAGCTTCAAGGCTCAAAATGGTGTGAAGAGAAGAGGGAAGTGGTGCCCTTTTTATAAGGGAGGAGAGCGGCACCATAGGAAAACTTAAAATATTATTTTATAATAAAGTCATATTCGGTTTTTAATTGCTCAAATTTGATTTATTTTGAAGATAAGGTGGGTATGGGTCGAAATCATCTCATCCAATAGGGTTTAGGAAAGTTTAGGTTAATATTTTATCCTTATCATTTATATTTAACTCTAAGTTAAATAATTTAAATTTTACCGTGTCTTTTTGTTTTCTTACACTATATGGTTAATAAACATACTATAACAAGCCAGAAGAACCCCAAGTGGTTCATTATTAATATATATATCCTTATATAAGTCATTTGGACGTATTTTAGATTTTTAGGAATAAAATAACAATTAATAATATAATATTTGTTTTAAAAACTATTTTATGTCAATTTTGATACTATTTGGTACTTGATTTTTGTGAAACTCATAAAAGTATGATTAGTTCGAACAAAGTAAATTAAATCAATCATAAAATGTCATATTATCCTATAATTTTTTTTTAAATCATAAAAAGTCTCAAATCACATTTATTTGGGTATTTATAACATCAATTATGTTAATATTTCATTAATAAGGTAATTACTACATCATCATTGTGTAATAAATAAATTAAATTATTTATTGTCCAAAAATTATAAATAAAATTCCATTATGTAGGAAATCGTGTTATATTTCTAATGAATACTTATAGTCTAATTTATTTTATGTATAACCCTATATTAAGAATGTTTTATTTATTATACTTTGATTTTAACTCTTTTAACTCTTCTTTGAATTGAATAATAATAAATGTCCTAATCTAATCCCAGTGGACATAAAGGGTAATATTTTATTCCTAATGTAGTTTTTGGTCTAATTACACTTATCCAATAGATTTAGGACATGTCTTAGTGTAATAGTAATATCATATTTACCCTTAATTACCCTATTTACTTTTAACCGTGGTAAAAAAAGTAAAACGTTACTATTCAACAAAAATTATTTTTGTCTTATTGAACATCATTTTACTCCGTGATATTAACCGTGTCTCTCGGATTTTTGAAATTACACTCACAAAAGCGTTAAATTTAAGTTTTATGTAAATTTTCAAATTCTCCCAGGAGGTGGGTAAAAGATGGTGAAAAGTTCAATAAATTTTCTATATATCTAAAATTATTATAAAATGAATCCAATGAATTAAATTGGAATTATATAGGTATTATGTATCAATTTTGACCTAAAATAAATTTAAATAAAATAAATAATTATTTAAATAAAAAGTCGGTTTTTAAATAGTGACATAGTGTTTTCACTATTCATCAAAAAATGAACGTTTTCAGAAAAATATCAAAAATTCACCCTAGGATAATTTTCATATTCTGAATCCAAAAATAAATTCCATTTTGAAAAATAAAATTTATAAAATCTCAAAAAGTGGGTACTAATATTCATAATGGCTAGTTCATAATAATATTATAATAATGCATCGTTTAGTAAAACTCGATATTGCGAACTACACACGCTATCAAGGAAGGTCTTGATTGCGTATAATTTAAGCCAAGTCAGGGATGCGTGTAGTGAAAGCTCTATTTGGTGTTGCGTATAACACAATCAAAAAATATTTCATTTATACCTTAAAAAATATATACTTAATGTTGCATAAAATAATTTCCACAAAATGAACATGAAATTGTGTGTAAGACTAGCCAAGAATAGTGCTGTGTATACTACAAGCTAATACGGTGTTGCGTATAGTGCAAGCTAATTTTGGTGTAGCATACAACACAAGACATCAATGAAATTAAAAAGAGTAATTCTCATAAAATCTGGAGTTGTTACATTCTACCCCCCTTGAAATGAATTTCTCCCTCAAAATTTTTCGGGGTTATAAATGGTTTACTACTTGAATGTTTATTTAATAGAAACCCACATTGTAAAAAGGAATACTAAATCTTAATTTTAAAAAGTGAAGTATGAAACATATCGGTTACCCAAATTAATGCATCACTAGGTTTCCACATAGGAGATCATAGGTGATAATATGGATATGGGAGAAAAATCTAACCATCATGTTCTGATGATGAGTGGTAGAGGACATGGCTATGAAAAATCCAACACTCACAAAGCCATAAATTTGTGATGATCTAAGGTACCATCTAATTCATCGAATATGTGGACACTAGGACAACATTTTTGGTTTTCAAGATCATTTCCCTAATGTTGAAGAATTTTTTGAATTAAAATAAATACTTACTTGATTTTTGTACAATCTTACCATTTCTCATGCCTTGAACAATTTCCACCTCATCTCTTATAGAAATGAAGTTGAATTTGTCTTTTTAAAAGTGTTAGCAGGTCATGCAATAGAGTGATACATCATTACATCCATCTCAAACATGGGAATAGAAAACGTTATATACATAAGTCCATCTTATGGTGAGATTAATCATATATGGTTCCAAAAATGGACTTATACATCATATATCATACCTATTAATAAAATATATATAGTTTCTTCTAACCAGGGACTTCCTGTAGGCTAGTGGTAGGCGATAAAGGACTGCCGCACTACGGTTGTGGGTTCGATTCCTGCAACCCTGTCTCACGCGACGAGTTGTCGCCAGTTCTGCAGGTTTTCCCTTTTCTTAAACTACACTCTTATAAAATTCTATCAATAATATCGAAAAAAATTTATTCTCAAAAAATACTAACTTATTTTCAACACAATCCATTCTAATCTTTAGGCTTATCCAAAATACTTCTTTCCAAACTCATAGTATAAATAGAATGATTAATAAAATGGTCATATAGAAAGCACGTGAATACCATCATTTATCACTCATATATCTTGTTGGACACATTCCAATCATGTGAATACCTTAATCATGTATTCTCTTGATAAATGAATACCCATTGAATCTTAGTGAGAACATGAATGCTGTCAAAAGTTAACTCTTTCCAAAATCCAAAAATTATATATACTCAAACCATGATATAGCATTGTCCTTATATCAGTCATGAGCTCATGAATAATATCAAACATTTAATTTTATCCTTATCCCTTCATTATGAAAATATCATCTGCTTTCCAAAATATTTGAATCAATTTACATGGTTACCGGTACCATATAATTATCGAAAACCACAATAAACCATTACATAGATATTCCAATGTTCTACAATACTATAAATGAGATTCCACAAAATTATTTTGGAATCCCTTTACATAAACACATAATCATTCCACCACATCGTTGTCATACTCAAAATTGCTAATAGTGATCGCATGTGACTTCCCTTTGTCCTTTTACTTAAGAGGTTGCTCATGTTGATCATCATTAACCATTGGATTATGGAATTGATTAGCATAATGCCCCATTTCCTTACACTTGAAGAATTGAAGTGTTGGTGGTTCATTCTCTGTAGTATTTTCTTTATTCACATCATTTGCAACCCTTTTTCCATTATTTCGACACTCAGTTGCTCGATGACCTTCTTTTACACACTTAAAAAACATTTTCTAGTCCCATTAAGATAATCTCCACCATGCTTGTATCCACACTTTGAGCATAAAAAAACATTTATCTTATTTTCATCTCAGGGCCTTGTATTCTTAATTAGAGTCCACCATTGATTTTATTCACCTTCAAAATAGTAAATATCTAGAATGACTTTTTCATGTTCCGAACAGTGAAGTATGGAAAATATCTTTTCAATGGTACTGATCCATTGTTCAGCAACAAGTGGATCAGAAGACCCACTGAAAGAAGGTGGACGTTGCCTCATGAAGGACTCAATAGAATATTGTTCCCTTATCTTCTCATTTAGAAGTCCAAAATGATTCATGGCTTGTGTAAGTATAGCAATAATATTTTTCACTCTATCTCCCATAATGTTGGTTTGTTCAGGAGGACAATCATTACATTGTCCATTACATTGATCAACATGGTTCTTTCAGGTTCCATCCATCGTCTAAATCCCAAAAAGAATAGTGTGAGAGGCAAAAATAATAATCAAGGGGGAGTAACTGAAATATCTTACATCTTAGGTTTAATTCTAATATCGTTACTGTAATTCTAGGACTATAACCTATACTTATACTTAACCTTAGGGACATCCCAAGACATACCTTAGAAATATCTCTAGGGATTTCACTAAAGTTTTCTCATCCTAGTTTCCAAGGGTTAACTAAAACTTTCCTCTAATACCAACTGTAGAGACCCAAAGCTTGACATACATGGACATTATATTACTTTTGTGGATTACATAATACATAACAAAAACCAACACTCAAGGATCGTAATGGTTTAGTGTCTTTGGAATCTCGGAACAAAGTCTTCTAATCGTTGTGAAAGATCTTCAACATCTCCCATAAAGATATTCCCATTTAGTTTTATTACCTAAACCTTTTCATTATATCCTGGTGAAAAGAAAACATATAAAGGGTGAGCTCAAATTCTCATTAAGGGTAAACATAGAGAACATAAAATAATCCATAAACAATTAAATGCAAAAACATGAACATAAAATCTAAACATAAAAATCTTCAGTAAAGACATAAATCTTGGAAGTATGTAAGGCATATATCATAATGGAACATCAATCCTGATAAAATATCCTTGGAAGAAAACATGTAATTGTGTAAAACCATTAAGAACATGATATTATTTCCATAGTAGCCAAGTCATTTCTTCCAAGACCATCTTAGCGGACAAAGTCCCATTCTGAATCGAGTTCACTCCTCGTTCGAGTCCTGTAACACTGAACCAGATTAACTTACTGTTCCGGCCATGTCAAACTCATGAGATATAAATCTTTACCCAATGCATTGAAGGAAGATATAGGTCCCACCCATCTCATAATGAAATCATTATTATGTGTGCCACAACATAAACATAAATCATTCTTCATAACCCAAAGAATAAAATGGGTTTCATAGACATCATCCCATCATAACATAATCCATATAAAACAAATGGATATCATTTAATCATAAGAAAAGTGAAACCATGTAAATCATAGAAACATTATACTTAAAACATAATCATACTAAATAATGTAATCTTATATGGGAAATAGTTTTGACAAAAAACATGAAATGAATTCTTGAGAAAAATATCCTTTCTTCTTCAAAATCATTTTCTTTCTCGGAATGCCATGAAATTTCAAAATAAAATGATTTTGTTGAAAATATTAATTAAATATTGTATAGTAAAATTCATGAAAATAAAGAATTATGAAACTGTAAAAATCTGTTCATGCTGTATAAGTTAAAAAAACATTTTCCTCGTACTTTTGCTAGAAAAGACAAGAAAGTACCTCGTAATGTAAATAAAACAAATATTCCTTACATACCATATAGTAAAAGTAAAAAAAATGGGTAAAAAGGACTTTAAACATACATGAAACAATTTTTAGAAAATAAAGACATGGATGATATATATAACCCTAGTAAATACTTACGAATAAACAATCTCGGATATAAACGAAATTAGAAAAGTTATCCCTTAACTTATGTACAATATGCTTCGTATGTATCCGAACCTCCTGTATAATGATTTAAATAATGTCATTGACTTATTAAAGAATCATAATCATTGTTATGATATCATATATGGTTCAATTATGACTTTATATTACCCGTTCTTTTGTAAATTCTATGCTAAAGCAGCGTTTTGGGTAAAAACGTTTCATTTATCATACGTGTTTAGACTTGTTGTTCCTGATATTATTACCTGATTTACGTAATTACTGAATGTAAAACATGATTTATATATATAATATATATTCAGCATATACATATATATATTATAGATCGATAAATGGAATGAAATACACCGTTCATGGAGACGGTAGGTCGTACGTATACTTGAACACTGTTTTCGTTTCCTTATTGGATTGAATGGAATTAAGTAGATGAAATACATATATATATATATATATATTTACATAAAACAATATCATTATTATGACATATATTTCATTATTATTCATTATATGAACTTTATAATCATTCATGAATGGTTAACATTGAGAATGAATCTCATCGCGTCGTGGAGACAGTAGTCCGTACGTACGCACGAGGAATGATATCATTCCCATGATAGTGGAATTGTATTTAAGTGTATGTATAATATTTAAGAATAAATATCAATTTACAATAATCATATATAGTTATTTATGTTCACCATTATACCCATCCATGTAAGGTGGTGGTGTGAAAACTGATCACACCACGGTGTGGAGACGGTATTTTGTACGTACGCACGCACGGTGATTTTATTTTCCATAGGATGGATAGAATGTGAAATAGGGTTGTTTCATATTTATATTAACATATCATTATATAAGTAATGATGATGTTATTACTTTATAATGAAAAAATTAAAGAAGATATAGTAGAAGAATAAAGAAAATTGAAAGAGTCGGTAGAAGTTATTACATCTTCCTCGACGCACCTCCTTTAAAATTATTCTTTGGCCACTAGAGTTGGCCTTTTAAGAATACCAAAACCTCTATTATATAACAATAGAGGTTGATAATAGTAATTTGTAGGGTTTGGATGAGCTTCAAGGCTCAAAAGGGTGTGAAGAGAAGAGGGAAGGGTTCCCTTTTTATAAGATAGGAGAGGGGCACCTTAGGAAATCTTTAAATATTATTTTATAATAAAGTCATATTCGGTTTTTAATAGCTCCAAATTGATTTATTTTTAAGATAAGGTAGGTATGGGTCTAATTCCTCTCAACCAATAGGTTTTAGACAAGTTTAGGTTACTATTTTATCCTTATTATTTAGACTTAACTCTAAGTTAAATAATTTAACTTTTACTGTGTCTTTTTGTTTTCTTTCACTATATGGTTAATAAAATTACAATAAAAAGAAAAAATAACCCCAATCGGTTCATTATTAATATATATAACCTTATATAAGTCATTTTTTCAAACCTTATATTTTTAGGAATTAAATAACAACTAATAATATAATATTTGTTTTAAAAACTATTTTATGTCAATTTTGACACTATTTGGTACTGGATTTTTTTTTGAAAATCATAAAAGCATGATTATTTCAAAAAACGTTAATTAAAAAAATAATAACATGTCATATTAACCAATAACATTAGTTTAATTCTTAAAAAGTCTCAAATTACATTTATTTGGGTATTTATAACATCAATTATGTTAATATTTCATTAATAAGGTAATTATTGCATCATCATTGTGTCATAAATAAATTAAATTATATAATTTCCAAAAATTATAAATAAAATACCATTATATAGTAAATCTTGTTATATTTCAAATTAATATTTATAGTCTAATTTATTTTATGATTAAACCTATATTAAAAATGTTGTAGTTAATAAACTTTGATTTTAACTCTTTTAACTCTTCTTTGAATTAAATAATAATAAATGTCCTAATCTAATCGAAGTGGACATAAAGGGTAATATTTTATTCCTAAGGGAGTTTTTGGTCGAATTACACTTATCCAATAGAATTAGGACATGTGTTAGTGTAATAGTAATATCATTATTACCCTTAATTAACCTATTACTTTTAATCATGGTAAATAAAAGTAAAAAGCTACTATTCACCAAAAATTATTGTTATCTTATTGAACAAAATTTTACCCCTTGATATTAACCGTGTCTCTCGGATTTTCGAAATTCCACTCACAGAAGCGGTAAAATTATGTTTTATGTAAATTTTCAAATTCTCCTAGGAGGTGGGTAAAAGATGGTGAAAAGTTCAATAAAATTTTTATATATCTAAAATTATTATAAAATGACTCCAATGAATTACATTGAAATTATATATGTAATATGTATCAATTTTGACCTAATATAAATTGAAATAAAATAAATAATTATTTAAATAAAAAGTCAGTTTTTAAATAGTAACCCAGTGTTTTCACTATTCATCAAAAATTGAAAGTTTTTAGAAAAATACCAAATATTCACCGCAGGCTAATTATGATATTCCGAATCCATAAATAAAGTCCATTTTGAAAAATAAAATTTATAAAATCTCAAACAGTAGGTATTACTATTCATAACGACTAGTTTATAATAATATTATAATAATATATCGTTTAGTGAAACTCGGTATTGCGTACTACACACGCTATCGAGGAAGGTCTCGATTGCATGTAATGCAAGCCAAGTCAGAGATGCGTGTAGTGAAAGCTCCATTTGGTGTTCCGTATAACATAATCAAAACATATTTCATTTATACATTAAACAAAATCAATACTTAATGTTGCATAAAATAATTTCCACAAAATGAACTTCAAATTGTGTGTAACACGAGCCAAGAATAGTGGTGTGTATACTACAAGCTAATACGGTGTTGTGTATAGTGCAAGCTAATTTTGGTGTAGCGTACAACACAAGACATCAATGAAATTAAAAAGAACAATTCTTATAAAATCTCAGGTTGTTACAAATGAATAAGAAATAATTGAGTATGTGTGATTTTGTTTTTAATAGATAAATTATATACTATGATTAAATCAGATGATTCCATGTGAAGTCTTCTTAGTGTTTATATGTCATGAATAGAGTTCATGATGCAAGAATAATTGAAGGATAAGTGGAGAGTCTCCATAAGAGAAAAAATGTATGAACCAAACCATAGTTAATGGGACAATTATAAAGATTCAATGACCAATTTGTAGACTTAGTATCCACGCCATAAGGGATAATCCAAATGTGTTCTCCATGCCTCAATAAAAGACTATGTCCTAAAAGAGACATGGTCAATTTTTGGTGACACTAGAAAATCTTATAGTTCCATAACATAGTGATTATTTCATGCCATATATCACTACAATATAGAATTCAGTGGTTTGGGACCTCCACACCGTATCTCCTCTATCATGATATAGTAAGAAGAATGAATGAAGGTCTACACTAAATTGAGTAGACCATACTTTATAGTTATTTTGGATGTATTTCACTGGTTATAGAGATATTGTGAACTACATAAATTTTCCCCTTTACTATGGAATAATTATGCTTTAATTTTATATAAAAACTATTAAAATGTGGTGGGCTTTCTGTAATTCCCTTATCCAGTCACAAATTCCGTTTGTTGGGCAGGTTTGAGGGAGAATGCTGTTTTTAATTCTTCTGATAAATTTGGTGGCTATTTATGTCTATAGTAACTAAAAATTAAGTATGATATTATCAATATATTTTTATATTCATATGAAAAGAATGATATTGGAAAAAGTGTTGAATGATGTTATTGATTTGAATTTAAAATTCAATTTCAATCTAAAAAATTAACGATATGGGATGTTTATCATAGAAGTAAAATTTTAAAAATTATATAGAGAGTAAATAAGATAATAATAAAGATAATAAATGATGAGGAAGAAGAGAAATAAGAGTAGATGATGTATAATTGGTTGTTCATATTAGAAAAACGTGAAGAGATACTTTGTATATTCCTATAGGATAATGAAGATGATGAGAGGAAATGAATAAAAAATTCAAGGCAATGTTAGGACTGATTTCTTCTTATTGATATCAAACTATGTATCATTGTTTCAATTTTTGATAGACTATCATAGAAGGGATACTGTATGTAATATTTTTTCAAGTATAAGCCCTACTCAGTATAACTATATATTAAAACTAGTGTGTCTTATGATCTCATAAGAATCTGGATGATTCCAAAGACAAGCCTTCTAATTTTGGGAGGTGAACCATGTAAATCTAACCTTCATGAGTGTGTATGTGTGTTTTGATCATCGATCAAGATTTACTTTAACCATTGATGCGTGTTTTTTCACCATAAAAACATAAAACAAATAGAACTAATGATTCACTCATAATGATTCCTCTATAATCTAGGAGGTTTATTTTCATGTGGTGTCAGATCATAGGTTTCAATTATTGTTGATTTTTTTTCAATGTTTATAACAATTCTATATATTTTTAAAGAGAGTGTCACTAAATTTACGGGGTTTTATATAAAATCACAATTCATTTAATAGAAAGGGTATTTCTGTATTAGATGGAAAAAATTATCATATATGGAATGATGGGATGTTTCTATATCTTTTGTGAATTAATTTGGATGTTTTAGAGGTTTTAATTAATGGGTCTCCACTTCATGTTGAGAGTGATTATTTGATAGAAATAGATAGAAATAATATTTATTTGGATTTTAATGCCAAATTGTTTTACTATCATCATTATCAAAGAAAGAATTTCTCAAATTTAGATGTACCAATTGATGTGTATAATGAAAAATTCTATTACACTGAGAGGGTGGTGGATCAGGTAGTACTTATTTTAATAAATTATTTTTCACGTTTTAATTATCACTTCCTTGAACTATTAATATCAGTGGATCATGTATGGAATGTGTAATGTAAATTAAAAAAATCAAAAAATATTTTTACGAGGTTCAATACTAAGGCCTACTGTAATGGCCCGGACCTCTCCGGTCCATTACTTTGTGAAATGTTGGTGTTGGAGGTGTTCTGGGAGGTCAAGAGGACTTATCCCCAACACTTTGCCAATTTTCCAGTTCTGTGAACAGTGTTTCCAGTTTTATGAACAGTAACAGATCGGTCTCACCGATCGGTCTCACAGATCGGTTTCACAGATCGGTCTGACAGATCGGTTTCACAGATCGGTGTGACAGATCAGTTTCATAGATCGGTGTGACAGATCAGTTTAACAGATCGGTGTCACAGATCGGTTTCACAGATCGGTGTGACAGATCGGTTTCACAGATCGGTGTGACAGATCAGTTTCACAGATCAGTGTGACAGATCGGTTTCACAGATCAGTCTGACAGATCGGTTTCACAGATCGGTGTCACAGATCGGTTTCACAGATCGGTGTGACAGATCGGTTTCACAGATCGGTGTGACAGATCGGTTTCACAGATCGGTCTGACAGATCGGTTTCACAGATCGGTGTCACAGATCGGTTTCACAGATCGGTGTGACAGATCGGTTTCACAGATCGGTGTCACAGATCGGTTTCACAGATCGGTGTGATAGATCGGTTTCACAGATCGGTTTCACAGATCAGTTTCATGTACAGTAACGGTGGGTGAACATTGTTTCTAGATTCCTACAGTTTTTCCCCTTTTGACGTTTCTTTTGACGTAAAATACATTTAAAGCCTTATTTTAAGGGCTCTTAAGTCCGTTTCAAATGCCATAAAGCCTATATTAATTATTCCCAAGGCTTGGAATGTTTTACTTGGTCGAACTGCGTGGGTTAATGCGGTCCGTTTTTAATGGAGAATTAACCGTATCTTAAATCATCGCCCCATTAAATCTTAGAAAGGGACGAGATATCATTATCCCTTGTTCTTTCCATTTGTTCTCAGTTAAGAGACACTAGAACCTTTCAATCCTTCCCGTAGGAGTTGCACAATCAATCTTTACTCCTAGGATTGGTTCTGCTCTGTTTTGGATGCAACCGAACTGTGTCGATCAATATTCCCAATAAGGTATGTCGTATCGTCATTCTTTTGGGGTTTATCTTCTCCTATCCTCATTTCCATAATTATACCATGTAATTTCCATGATTCTAATGGGTTTTCTTGGGGTTGGTTGGTACTGTCATACCGCAGCATCCTCCGGTGGATGCAGTTGTCGCGAGGGGATGATCGTGACCTGTTGTGTGGATAAAGAACGTGAGGAACTGTTTGAGGTAGGGGATTCATGGATTTTCTAATTGTATATGTGCAATCGTAGAATTATCAAGATTTATCTCTTTGGATCACAATGAAAATGACCTAATTAAATACTTGAATCAGATTAAAAGAATTGGTTGATCGCATGCTGTTGCTTTATACCGTGATAACGGTTTGCCTCATGTTTTCCTAGATATAGTGATATCTATGTTTTCTTTGATTTGTTGTTCGTTCATGTTAGAAATTGATAATGAACGTAAAGACGGAATTAATTGTTAATTAATTGGCTAAAGATAAAGAGGCATGTAAATTAATCTGGTTATTGTCGTTGTTGTAGTTGTTCTAATTTGAGGATAATCAAATTAGGGAAGTAAGCATGGTTATTTAATTGTGATAGCTTGCTGATTAGGTATTCGTGATTGGAACCTAGGAATAAAAAATCTACCAATTCCATATGGATTAGAAAAGAGATTATGTGGGAATTTCAAAGGGGTTCTGAGTTACCCGCTTTCTTGTAAGGCAGAATGCCTTGTGGTTTGGAGCTCTGAGTGCTCATTTTGTTTGAAGGCTGAATGCCTTGTTAAAGGGCCGAGAGCCCATTTTGTGATGTTTGTTTTCCTGCTGCTTGTGCTGTGATGTGAGCCTGGATGGCTGTTGTGATATGTGGAGGCATGGAGACTTGTGGTTGTGGAAGCGGATGATGCCTAGTGTGGCGAGATGCATCGGTTTATGCATATGGGTGTTGGGGAGGACACCAAGGGTGATGGTATGAGATGAATGTGATGGTTTGATGTTGGTGGTTTGGTTTGGTTGTTTATCTTCTTTACTTTTCCCCACTTCTCAAGGCAGCTGGTCTTGCTTACCCTCTTTCCGAAGGAGGCGAAGACACGCGGGGTATGCCACGTGCTTTCCGTGTTTAGACTCTCGATGGAGGATGGGTCTATGCTCTTTCTATAGGCAGCAAAGACTCGACGGGTATTATATCTACTCACAGTGTTGAGCCTCCTTTGTGTTTAGAAGCATAGGATGCTTTTCTAGAATGCCTGGGAATGTGGAAAAGTAATTCTGTAAGGAATGTTTGATTAAATGGTGAAAATCCACGAGGATGGAGATGCTGGAATTTAAAGGTGATGTGAATCTTAAAAAGGAGCAGTTGTTTTTGAAAGTGATGCCTTTTCAGTTTAATGTGGAATTGATCATTCTTAATTAATGTTTAAAGAATTAATTAACATACAATGGAACTGATAAAATGAGAATGAGGTAATCTAATAAAGCTCTTCAAATGGTTGTGTGCTTTTAGGATACCTAGTCTTTGAAGTAGCATCCTGGAGTCTGAGAGACGTTAGCAGCAGTTGTATCTAAGACTAGGTAATTCCCATAGTGTGGATGTGAGTTACTTATATATTCTGTACTTTTTGTGTTTCTATACGCTACTCCACCCTGTCGGTAAGGGCAACTGACACCCCTGAGATTCTGAGCCCTGGGGGGGTGTTTTCCCCAACATTCTGATGGGAGGATGAATGGATGACTACCCCCTTTGGCTCCGCTCTCTTCTCTTGGTAGATCTTTGTGCTGGTAGGCACAGTGGTTAGTTTTACCTGTATATGTGTGTAGAGGGCTGTGATGGCTTGTGGTTATTTCCCACACATATATTCTGGATATAGTATGCTAAGGAATACTATAGGTGTAACATGTATAGGCTGTGATGGCTTGAGTATCCTTACTCGGCGTATGGGCTGTGATGGATTGAGGTATAATACTCGACGTATGATACACGTTATACGAGCTATGGTGGCTCCTAGAAACTACCTGGTTACTTTGGTTGTGAGGATGGTGTGGTGCTTAGCCCAGGTGTTTGCGGGCAAGACTATGTGTTGCACGAGGTGCAGATTGTGGAGCTTAGCCCATGTGTCTGCGGGAAAGCCTTTGGAGGGAGATGCACATGACGTATGTCGTTGGGGAAAAGCGGCAAACCAGTGGGGAAGTATTAGCGGGGTACCCTTGATATTCTTTACAATATGCTATATTCTTGTATGCGTTACTTGGTGAGAGTAGCCATGGTGAGGTTGGGAACATAGTATACCTGTTTAGGTGACGAGTTAGTTTCACTTGTTGTTCACCAGGCTTTAGCATGGTTTCTTTACCTTTGCTTGAGAGGCTTGGGGAGGATCCTACTGATTATACTGTTATACTCACCCTATGTACATATAAACTGTTTTTCAGGTCACTTGGATCAAGTTGGAGATCAAGAGGGTTACAACTAGCTTGTGGTTGGAGGAGGAGCTGTTCGGGCTCATGGTCACTGCCGTTTTTCTTTCTTTTGGGTACTTTTAGTTTTCCCTTTCAGTTGTAGTACTTTTGCATGACATTTCATATGTGTACTTGGGTTTCTTTTATATTTAAGTTATGAGTTTGGAGTTGGTTGGAGTCTATTCTGTCTCTCTCTTCTGCATGTGTTCTCTTCGAGGGTAATGCCTCCCATTTGTGTGTGTATTATACCCTCGGTGCTAGTCGCCAACCCGGGGCCTACTGGAGGCGGGACTCGGGGGTCATTATCTCCCTTCTCACATTGCCGGCCCAGGAGGAGTACACTTTGTGGGGAGGGGGTCGTGACAGAGTGGTATCAGAGGTCTGGTTGAGGGATATGATGGAGTTTGGAGTTAGGCACAGGTGAGGATTCATGGGATGGTAGGGCAACGGTGTCATTCATGTTTATCAAGTGGGGTAAACACTGGAGACTAACAGAGACATAGGCGTTCAGGTCCCCCTATGATCTGTTGCACGGACCTTTAAGTTTACGATGGCTACTAAACAAAGTGATTCTGGTTGCAGGGTAGAGACCTAGGAAAGGATCATGCATCATTATTCTTTGCGCCTGTGTTTGAATGGGTAGACCTTGGGATAGGTAACCTATGATTAATAAAACGAAATAATTAATTAATTAATGTTGAGTCTTCCATATTCCAGGATTAGGAGCTCTAATGGTTGTTATTTTACAGGTATGGTTCCAGGTCGACGTCCTCGTCAGGTTTGCGTAGAAGGTGCCCAGCATGCTGTTCCAGCAGATCGCCGCCAGGTAGAGGTTGACGAGGATGACACTTGGAGGAAGACACTCCGAGAGTTCCAGCGCCAGAATCTACAGAAGTACGAGGGCTCCGTTTCAGATGCAATCACAGAAGACTGGTTGGAGGAGGGCGAGATAGGCTTCAGTTCGATTCGTGCTTGGAAGGAACACTAGGTGTCCTTGGTTGTGACGATGCTGCGTGGAGCAGGGAGACAGTGGTGGTTCTTGTTCCGCGGGGATCGTGAGGAGTCAGCGATCTCATGGGAGGAGTTTCGAGACAGGTTTAGAGTCGAGTTTCTTTCATCGACTGCGAAGGAGTCCAGTCGCCAGGAGCTACTCACCCTTAGACAGGGGAGCTCCAGTGTTCGAGAGTTTGGAATCCGTTTCAGGAACCTTCTACGATATGCTTCAGACCTGTTACCAGATGATGAGGCCAGGGTGAGACATTTCGAGGAGGCTTTGTGTCCAAAGATCCAGTGCCAGGTCACCCCATTTATGTTGAAGACATATCTTGAGGTGATGGAAAGGGCAGAGGTTGTTGAGAGGACTTTGACCAGGACTGGATCGTCACGAGAGGGGAATCATCATGATTCCTCACGAAGCAGAGCTATGGTCCGGGGTTCCCGGTTTTCAGGACAGAAGAGTTTCCGTTCACCTGGGGGTAGGTCCCATCCCTTTCCATCTCGTTTCTCCGGAGGCAGAAACTCTCAGGCCTATGCCAAGGGATCAGGCGCTTGTTTTTCTTGTGGTGGTCGTGGTCATCAGCAACGGGAGTGCCCAACTTTTCAGAGCAGTCATCATGCACCAGGCGCTCCACTCCTGGTTCCTCCGTTGAGGCAGTTCCAGCCGAGGCAGCAGTAGTAGGTTGCACTAGCTTTAGATCACCCGAGGGTAGATGGAGCAGGCAGAGGACAACCCCATGACACTCCCCGTCCTCAGAGACCAGAGCGTGGCCGTTGTGGTGGTTGTCATCAGGGTCAGAGAGGCCGTGGAGGTGGTCGTGGTCAGCTTCATGCTCTAGCATTGCCAGCCCCATGCGAGCCAGATGTCGTTCGAGGTACCCTTTGCTTGTTTTCTACCTTGGTGTATGCCTTGTTTGATTCAGAAGCGACACACTCCTTTATATCCCCTACCCTTTTCCACGCTTTGGGACTTGAGGTAGAGAGGCTTCCAGTGCCCTTGGCATTGACTACGGCAGTTGGAGGTCGAGCTAGCTTGTTTGAAGTATGTAGAGACTATGAGCTAGTGTTTGGGCAGCACCGCTCTTGGGGAGATTTCCTATGTTTAAAAATACAACCATATGATGTCATCCTCGACATGGATTGGTTGTATTCGGTGCAGGATATTGTGGATTGCTACAGGAAGAAGGTCGTTTTCTTTGATGAAGATGGAGAGGAAGTAGTGTTTGTTGGTGAGAGAGATCCTCGGATGAGTCATAGACGAGTTTCATCCTTATCATCCATGATGGCTGGGATGATGCTGAGTTCTTCAGAGGTTCAACAGTTGTCGTTTCCTAGGGTCGTAGAGGAGTACCCTAACGTCTTTCCAGAAGAGGTTGTATCCTTACCCCCTCGACAAGAGATCGAGTTTGGGATCGAGCTACAGCCGGGAGCGTCTCCTATCTCTATGTCTCCGTATAGGATGGCTGTAACAGCCCAGGATTTCATAGTGTGTTATTTCTTCAAAATAATTCAATAACTTGCACTACATGCAACACCGAGTTCAATCACACCATTACTTACAAAAAAAAGCCATTAAAAGAGGTCATGAATAGTATTAACTAAATTTTAAACTTTATATAATCCTTATAATTTTAGATTCCATATTATGAGTTTCTTAGTCATAATGCAAGAACAGATTCATTTTCAGTATTACACTTTTATCAACTTTTAATAGTGAAACTTTTTTTAATACAATATTTTATACTTTTTGACTAAATGGGGACATCAGAAAATTTAAAATGAAACATCCCAAGCTTACATGGTACGCTTTCCTTTGAATAAAACAGTAGCGTGTGTTGTACGCAACCTCGAGTTCTAACACACACCACAACTAACTAAACTAGCCGTTGTAAATAGTAATAACTACTTTTTGAAATTATATATATTTTATATTTGAAAATGGACTTCATTTTTGGACTCGGAATATCGAATTTAGCCTAAGGTGAAATTTTGGTACATTTCGGATAACTTTCATATTTTAATGAATAATGAAAATTACTAAATTTTAATTAAAAACAACTTTTTTAATCAAAATAATTAATAGTGATAAATTATTAATTTGAGTGGTTTTAAAGTATATTTAGAATATATTTTTACCATTTAATATAATTCTGGTCATTGGACATAATTTTACAATTAAACCGAACATAAACAATTGTCAATCTTTTGATAGTTATTATCTCTTAAAAACACGCTTTTTGTTTTGACAGCGGGAATTAATTTTAAATTAATTTCTGCCACTTCTGTGTTTTGAATTTAGGAAAATGGATTCCATATTTGGAATCAGGATGTTCAAATTGTGTAAATAGGTAACTTTTATTTTTAGACATTTTGAATAATTACTGCGGTAAATATTTTATTTACCATGGTTAAAGGGTAAATCCGGTAAATAAGGGTTAAAAAATAATATTATAATAATACAAAATTACCCTAAAACGTGTCCTAACCTTATTGGTGGACACATACCCGACCATGGGCATCCTTGGGGCAATTTGGGGACCCCTTGGAGCCACTTGTATGTGGTAGGGACACATTATATTAATAAAGTTAAAATAACAATAAAAATGGCATAAGCTTAAATATTTTAGAAGAACAATTTTTAAATAGGGTTATACATGTTGGCTTTTCGATTATAAATATTCATTAGAAAGCTAAAAAGATTTCCTACATAATGATATTTTATTTATAATTTTTAGACATTAAATAATTTATTTTATTTATGACACAATGATGATGCAGTAATTACTAAAATAGTGAAAAATTAAAATAATTGATCTTATAAATACCGAAATAATTATAATATGAAACTTTTAATGAATTAAACTAATTTTCTATGATAATATGATATATTAGGATTGATTTAATTGACTTTTTTCTAAGTAATCAATCTTTTAGGAGTTTCACAAAAATAAACTATTGAATAGTGTCAAAATTGACATAAAAGAGTTCTTAAAACAAATATTATATTATTAATTGATATTAAATTCTTAAAAATCTAAGGTTCGGCCAAGAGACTTATATTATGATAGTGTCCTCATTAATGGACCACTTGGGGGTCGCTTCGATGTATATTGTAAGTTTATTAACCATATTATATAAAAATACAAAGAGACATTGTAAAAGTGAAACTAATTAACTTAGAGTTAATACTTAAAGATAAGGTTAATATAAGTACCCAAACCTGTCTAAATTCTATTGGTTGAGTGGTTTTCGACCTATACCCACCTTAACCTTTGAATAGTCAACTTTGGAGCCATTAGAAACCGAATATGAATTTATTATAAATTAATATTTCTAGCTTTTCCAAAGGTGCCCCTCACCCCTCTTATAAAAGGGCACTCCTCCTTCTCATTTCTTCACACCTCTCAAGCCACTTGGCTCGTCCAAAATCTGCCCAACTAAGCTCCCCACATCCCTCTCCTACTCCTTGAAGCTTCCCCTTCGGCAGAAAGCATTTCAAGAAGTCCTTTGGTTCCAACCAAAGTGAGTTACCTAAATTAAAGGTAACGATTTCTCTTAAATTATTTTCATTCATTTTGCTTCTCCAACCCCCAAACTCTTTTTATTTCCTTTCTTTTGTAACAACACCAGTATCCTCAATATACTAGGATGTTTTTATAAGAAGGATTCAAACTACACATACACACAACTCCATCTAATGGATGATGAACATAACGTTTCTGTGGATGGCAAACTAACGCCTCACGAAACGATGATTGTTCAAATACATCTTACCGCCTCTCATGGTGGCCATTATGATGGAACTGTAATTAAATATGAT
Organism: Viscum album; assembly: GCA_963277665.1. NCBI lineage: Eukaryota > Viridiplantae > Streptophyta > Magnoliopsida > Santalales > Viscaceae > Viscum > Viscum album. Next base: position 561,198,367 of record OY728140.1, on the reverse strand, counting down.
ATTAATGATATATATTTTATATATAAGCTTCTGTAATTCCATTTTATTTCATACCATTATTCGTTTCATGTTGTATATACATACGATAATTTCATTTGAGGAAGTGCGGACTACCGCCCCCTTAAAATGATATGACTCGTTCATACCACACATGGAACGTATAAAGGATGGTGTTAATGAACTTAAGTAACATATATAAAATATTATATTATACTGGAATAGTAATATACCTATGTATCATTTGGATTCCATTCTTTTAAAATAAAAATTAAATGGAAGTAGCGTTCGTGCGTACGTACGGACTACCGTCTCCACGAACGCGATGAGATTCATTCTCCATCGTATCCATTAAAGTCTTATTCTCATTTTGGGGTTAAAAATAATGTTAATATCATTCTGATTATGAATAAGATATAATCTATCCATTACAAACATGTCTTATGTAACCAAACATTTAAGAAGAACGAATCGATTATCACCCGAAACGACGATAATACTAAGATATTATTAATAAAGCAATGTTAAAAGATCATATATGATATCATATTAATGTATATGATTCTTGCATAATTTAATAACAATTATTTCACCATTATACAGGAGTTTAACCTACCCCAACCAAGGAAAATTTCAAGGTAAGGGTTATTTCACAATCTCTTCATTATCCGAGGTTGTTTATACGTAATAATCTACTGGGATCTCTTTATCATCCACATCCATGTTTCTTAAAAATGTATTTCAAAATTTTTTTACTATTTACAAGAATATGGGTTAAAGTCATTTATACCCTTGTTTGACTTTTTATAAGAGTTTTATAAAGGAATCTTTCTGTCGTTTTCCAAACAAGGTGCTTTTTAACCTTTTCGACAGAATTAAGGTAAGAATGTTTTTTTTAACTTATACGGCGGGTGCGGCTATTTACCGCCGTTATAAAATCTTCAAAGCTTTCATTACAATCTTAAAAGGATATTTTCAAAGTAAATGTTTTATTTTATAATTATGTGACTTTTAAATGATTTCAAAATGAATATTTTAAGAATTTCAGAGAGGTACTCTTTATCAAAATCAGAATTTTCAATGTTTTAAAGATTTATCTTTCTAAATCTTTTCAATTAATGTCCATGTCTTCAAAATGGTTTTTAAGGATTTATTTATATGGACATGAATGTTTTTAAAAATTTTAATTCCTTTCAATAGTTTCAAAGTGGTATGGGACACTTTGATTCAAAAATCTCTTTTTAATTACTTCCTTTATAAATGTGTGACTTTTAAATAATTTCAAAAAAGGAGATATTTCTCTCAAATAGTTTTGATTTCATCTATGTCAACATCCTTTGATGGATTTTACGCTTATTTGAAGTTGATTTATTATGATAAAAATCTTCTATATTGTATTGAAGGTTTTGTGATATGTTTGATTGTGGATGTGCTATTTTTATACCATTCATAGTTTATGGTGAAATTATTTACATTTCGTATGCTAGTTTTAATACGAATGTTTATGTTATGTTTAAACCTTTTCATATGGGAATGCATTGGACTTAATAAGTGACGGGTGGAGCCCGCTATAGCTCCTCGATGAATTGGTAGGTCTAATGAGACAAACTAGTGTCTTGGCACAAGGCCTTGACAAAATCTTATTTGTAGTCTTGGCACGAGGCCTTGGCTATGTGGTTATGATAGTCTGGCATTATGCATTCCATAATTATGAAAGTGGTTATTGGTTTTGCATGTGATTATTCGATTAGTAGAATATCCATGTGATTAAGTAAATGGCATTATCTCATTTTACTTTTGCCATACTATGTTGATGTTCAAGTTTAAAAGGCTTTTGTTTTAGTAATGCATTGCCTTAAATGTTTATGCTTACTTTGAATGTTCCGCTATATTGTTATCCTTACTGGGCATTTGAGCTCACCCCTTTTCTATGTTTTACTTCTCCCAGGATGTGAAGAAGTAAGTTATGAATGACCTGCAGGGATATTATGAGGGGATAATAGTGTGGACTGTGGAGAAATTATGTTGTTGTAGTAGTTTTTCATTTTATGATGTAATGTAAAACTTATGAATATATCTAGTGTTTCCAAGGCTACTAAACCAATCGGTCTTTCGAGATTTGATCTTTCTTGTGATCATGCCAATGTTATGTAATAATGCACCGACGCTGGGTAACTAGGGTCGGGGCGTTACAATGGCCCCTTCTGAGTTACGAGAGCTACGTATACAGCTCGATGGTCTGTTGCAGTGTGGTTTTTGTTCGGCCAAGTGTGTCACCGTGGGGTGCCCTAGTTTTGTTTGTGAAAAAGGCCGATGACAGTTTGCGGTTATACGTCGATTATCGTCGATTAAACAAAGTGACAATAAAGAACCGCTATCCTCTCCCGCGGATTGATGACCTATTCGATCAACTGAAGGGTGCAAGTTAGTTTTCAAAGATAGACTTGCGGTCAGGATATCATCAGATGCGTGAAAAGGATGAGGATATGTAATGCCCCGACCCTAGTTACCTAGAGTCAGTGCATTATTACATAAAATTGGCATGATCACAAGAAAGATCAAATCTTGAAAGATCGATTGGTTTAGTAGCCTTGGAAACACTAGATATATTCAGAAGTCTTACATTACATCATAAAATGAAAAACTACTACAACAACATATTGTCTCCATAATCCACACTCATATCCCCACATAATATCCCTGCAGGTCATTCATAATTTACTTCTTCACTTCCTGGGAGAAATAAAACATATAAAAGGGGTGAGCTCAAATGCCCAGTAAGGATAACAATATAGCGGAAACTTTCATAAATAAGAATAAACATTTAAGGCAATGTATAACTAAAAAAAAGCCTTTCAAACTTGAACTTTCAACATGGTATGGCATAAATAAAATGAAATAATGCCATTTACTTTTTCACATGGATATTCTACTAATCAAATAATCACATGCAAAATCAATAACCACTGTCATAATGATGGAATGCATAATGCCAGACTATCATAACCACATAGCCAAGGCCTCGTGCCAAGACTACAAATAAGATTTTGTCAAGGCCTTGTGCCAAGACACTAGTTTGTCTCATGAGACCTACCGATGCATCGAGGAGCTATAGCGGGCTCCACCCGTCACATATTAAGTCCAATTCATTCCCATATGAAAAGGTTTAAACATAACACAAACATTAGTATTAAAACTAGCATACGAAATGTCAATAATTTCACCATAAACTATGAATGGTATAAAAATAGCACATCCACAGTCAAACATATCACAAAACCTTCAATACATTATAGAAGTTTTGTATCATAATAAATCAACTTCAAATAAGCTTAAAATCCATCAAAGGATGTTGACATAGATGAAATCAAAACACTTTTTAGAGAAATATCTCTTTCTATTTTTGAAATCATTTAAGAGCCATATAAAATAAAACATTTTCTTGAAAATATTCTTATAAGCTTGTAAGGAAATCTTTGAAGATTTTATAATAGCGGAAAATAACCCCACCCGCCGTATAAGTTAAAAAAACATTCTTACCTTAATTCTGTCGAAATGGTTAAAAAGGACCTTGTTTTGAAAATGACGGTAAGATTCCTCTTATAAAAAGTAAAACAAGGGTATAAATGACTTTAACCGATATTCTTGTAAATAATAAAAATGTTTTGGAATACATTTTGAAGAAACATGGATGTCGATGATAAAGAGATCCCAGTAGATTATTATGTATAAACAACCTCGGATAATGAAGAGATTGTGAAACAACCCTTACCTTGTACTTTTACTTCGTTGGGGTAGGTTAACCTCCTGTATAATAGTGAAATAATTGTTATTAAATTATACAAGAATCATATAAATTAATATGATATCATATATTATATTTTAATATTGATTAGATAATAATATCTTTGTATTATCGTTGTTTCGGGTGTTAACTTACTTGTTTTCTTTTATATGTTTTGTTACGTAAGACATGTTTGTAAAGGATAGGTTGTATATTATTAATATCCAGAATGATATCAAGCCCTTAAAAATCATTTTTTTAAATCATCAAATGATCATTATACTTGAATGGATACGATGGAGAATGAATCTCATCGCGTTCGTGGAGACGGTAGTCCGTACATACGCACGAGCGACAATATCATTATTTTGATATTAAAGTAATATATAAATGGATGGTATATCATATATACAGAATAATTAACATGTTATATTTATTATTTACATGAGTTACACATCATTATTATACCCATCCAAATAATATTATATTGAATAACAATTACACCACGATGTGGAGACGGTAAGCCGTACGTACGCACGTATGGTGACATGTTATTCAAAGGGTAGATAGAATACTGAATATAGTTGTACCATATTAATAATAACATCACATTATATATATGATACTGGAGTTATTATTTTAGAATGGTAACAACAAAGGAGGAAGAAGTGGAAGAAGTAATGAACTTGGAAAAAGTGTGGTGAAATCATTACCTCTTCTTCGGGTTCTTCCTTTTGATTTGATCAAAAGGGCTGCTTAGGTTGGCTTTCTGATCAAACTAAGGCCTCTATGTTGTATTGAGGGAAGTTGGGAGAGTATTTGGGCAGAGTTTGGCCGAACCAAAAGGCTTTGAAGGTGTGAAGAAATGAGAAGGAGGAGTTCCCTTTTATAAGAGGGGTGAGGGGCACCTTTGGAAAAGCTAGAAATATTAATTTATAATAAATTCATATTTGGTTTCTAATGGCTCCAAAGATTATTATTTAAATGTTAAGGTGGGTATGGGTCTAAAACAACTCAACCAATAGAATTTAGACAGGTTTGGGTACTTATATTATCCTTATATTTAAGTATTAACTCTAAGTTTATTAGTTTAACTTTTACAATGTCTCTTTGTATTTTTATATTATATGGTTAATAAAATTACTATATACATACAAGAGACCCCCCAAGTGATCCATTAATGATGAAACTATCATGATATAAGTCTTTTGGCCGAACCTTAGATTTTTAGGAATTTAATATCAATTAATAATATAATATTTGTTTTAAGAATTCTTTTATGTCAATTTTGACACTATTCAATAGTTGATTTTTGTGAAACTCATAACAGATTGATTACTTAGAATAAAGTCAATTAAATCAATACTAATATATCATATTATCCTATAAAATTAGTTTAATTCATTAAAAGTTTCATATTATATTTATTTGGGTATTTATAATATCAATTATTTTAATTTTTCACTATTATAGTAATTACTTCATCATCATTGTGTCATAAATAAATTAAATTATTTAATGTATAAAATTTATAAATAAAATATAATTATGTAGGAGATATTTTTATCTTCCTAATGAATATTTATAATCTGAAATCCAACATATATAACCTTATGTAAAAATTGTTTTTCTAAAAGATATATGCTTGTGTCATTTTTGTATTCATTTTAACTTAATTAAAATAAAGTGTCCCTATCATCTACAAGTGGCACCATGGGGTCCCAAAGTCGACCCAAAGATGCCTATGGTCGAAACATTATCAACAAATAAGGCTAGGACACGTTTTAGGGTAATTTAGTATTATTATAATATTATTTTTTAACCCTTATTTACCGGATTTACCCTTAACCATGTTAAATAAAATATTTACCGCAGTAATTATTCAAAATGTCTAAAAATAAAAGTTAACTATTTACCCAATTTGAACATCCTGATTCCAAATATGGAATCCATTTTTCTAAATTCAAAACACAGAAGTGGCAGAAATTAATTTAAAATTAATTCCCGCTGTCAAAACAAAAAGCGTGTTTTTAAGAGATAATAACTATCAAAAGATTGACACTTGTTTTTGTTCGGTTTAATTGCAAAATTATGTCCAATGAAGAACATTATATTAAATGGTAAAAATATATTCTATATATACTTTAAAACCACTCAAAAATATAATTTATCACTATTAATTGTTTTGATTAAAAAAGTTGTTTTTGATTAAAATTTAGTAATTTTCACTATTCATCAAAATATGAAAGTTATCCGAAAAGTACCAAAATTTCACCTTAGGCTAAATTCGATATTCCGAATCCAGAAATGAAGTCCATTTTAAAATATAAAATATATATAATTTCAAAAAGTATTTATTACTATTCATAACAGCTAGTTTGATTAGTTATGGTGTGTTAGAACTCAGTGTTGCGTACAACACACGCTATCACATTATTCAAAGAGAAGCGTACCGTAGAAGCTTGGGGTGTTACATTCTCCCCTCCTTCAAATAATTTCATCCTCAAAATTTCTAGAATACTACCACATGAAAAGACTCGGGTGGTTCTTCATCATAAGTTCCTCGGGTTCCCACGTTGCCTCTTCCATCTTATGGTTTCTCCACAAAACTTTTACCAGACGCGTCGTCCGGTTTCTCAGCACTTGTTCTCTCGTATCAAGAATCCTGATGGGCTCTTCGCAATAAGACAGATCGGCTTCCAGTTCTAATTCCTCATAGTTGAGTACATGTGTTGGTCCAGGCATGTATTTCCTCAACCGAGATACATGGAACACATCGTGAACTTTGGAGAGACTTGGCGGCATTGCCAATCGGTAAGCTACAACCCCAATTCGTTCTAGAACTTCAAAGGGTCCGATGTACCTGGGACTCAATTTACCTTTCCTACCAAAACGTATGACTCCCTTCCATGGAGATACCTTCAGGAAAACATGATCACCGACTTGAAATTCCAAATCCTTCCTTCGATTATTGGCATAGCTCTTCTGCCTACTTTGAGATGCTTTGATGTGATTTTGGATTACCTTCACATTTTCCACCGTTTCCTCCACCAGTTCTGGGCCTACAAGTTTTCTTTCACCAACGTCATCCCAACAGGTTGGTGTACGACATCTCTTTCCGTATAACGCTTCATATGGTGCCATCTAAATACTCGAATGGAAGCTATTGTTATAGGAAAATTCTACCAGTGGTAAATATTGATCCCACATACCCTGAAAGTCAAGTGAGCAAGATCTCAACATGTCTTCTAAGGTCTAAATAGTCCGTTCTGATTGTCCATCTGTCTGAGGGTGGTAAGCAGTGCTCAAATGAAGTTCAGTATCCAGGGATTTTTGAAGACTTTTCCAAAATCTTGAAGTAAAACGGGGATCACGATCAGAAACAATCGATAGGGGTACTCCATGAAGTCTCACAACTTCATTAATATATAGTCTTTCTAGACGTTCCAGGGGTAGATCTTCTCTTATAGCAAGAAAATGTGCTGATTTGGTAAGACGATCAACAATAACCCATATTTCATCGTTCCTTCTAGGAGTCATTGGTAGCCCCATGACAAAGTCCATCGTAATATTGTCCCATTTCCACTCCGGTATGGGAAGAGGTTGCATGACTTCTCCAGGCTGTTGCCTTCCAGCTTTCACTTGTTGACAAACCATACATCTTGACACAAAATCAGCAATATCCCTCTTCATGTTGTCCCACCAAAAATGTTCCTTCAAATCTCAATACATTTTTGTGCTCCCAGGGTGTATAGAGAAATTTGAACTATGAGCATCATCCAACAATTCCCTTTTTAGATCAGGTAAATCGGGAACACAAAGTCTCTTCCCAAATTTCAAAATTCCATCTTCATACACAAAGTCTCTCAATCTACCATCATTCACAGCTTTAATCTTCTTTTGAAATTCTTCATCATCAGTCTGAGAACTCTTAATCCTTTCTAGTAAAGATGGTTTGGCAAACATTTGAAAAAGTATTGATGTTTCACCTTCCCTAGTTATTCCCATGTCCATCTTCACTAGATCCATGAAAATTGGATCCCTTTCAATTCTCATATTGTTCAAAACTCCATGGTATTTTCTACTCAAAGCATCTGCCACCTTGTTTGCTTTCCCAAGGTGGTAGTGTATCGTGCAATAATAATCCTTGAGTAATTCAAGCCATCTCCTTTGCCTCATGTTGAGTTCTTTTTGTGAGAAAATATACTTCAAACTCTTATGATCAGTATAAATCTCACATTTTTCACCATAGAGGTAGTGCCTCCATATCTTCAAAGAAAAGATCACCGCTGCTAACTCGAGTTCATGAGTAGGAAAGTTTTGTTCATGAATTTTCAACTGTCGTGATACATAGGCAATAACTCTATCATTCTTCATAAGGACACAACCATGTCCTTTCATTGATGCATCACTACAAATAACGAACCCATCATTCCCCGATGGTAGAGTCAATATAAGAGCATTGACTAATCTTCTCTTTAGTTATTCAAAAAATTCTTCACACTCTTTTTTCCAAACAAATTTAACCCCTTTACGTGTGAGCTTCGTTAATGGGTTAGCCAATCGGGCAAAATTCTGGACGAAACGTCGATAATAACCTGCCAAACCAATAAAACTACGTACCTCAGTTATACTCGTAGGTGCTGGCCATTCTTGGATTGCCTTGGTCTTAGAAGGATCAACAGAGATTCCATCTTTAGAGACAATATGGCCAAGAAAAGAAATCTCCTGAAGCCAGAATTCACACTTTCTAAACTTCCCATATAATTCATGCCTCCTTAGAGTCTTCAAGATAATGCGCAAGTGATTTTCATGATCTTCGTAGGTTTTGGAGTATACCAAGATATCATCAATAAATACCACCACAAATTCATCGAGATACTCCTTGAAAACTCTATTCATCAGATCCATGAATACAGAGGGTGCATTAGTCAATCTAAACGGCATTACGGTAAACTCATAATGCCCATACCTGGTTCGAAATGCTGTCTTCGGAATGTTTTCCTTCTTCACACACAACTGATGGTATCCAGATCGAAGGTCAATCATTGAAAAGTATTGAGATCCATGTAGTTGGTCAAATAAATCATCAATACGAGGTAGGGGATACTTGTTCTTTATCGTTATAGCATTTATCTCCCTGTAGTCGATACATAACCTCATAGATCCATCTTTATTTTTAACAAAAAGAACAGGGGCTCCCCCTAGAGAAACACTAGGGAGAAAAAATACCTTATTACTCAATTCCTCTAGTTGTTTCTTTAGTTCAACTAATTCTACAGTGGCCATTCTATAAGGGGTCCTCGATATAGGCCTTGATCCAGGAATTAAATCAATGGAAAACTCAACTTCTCGTTCTGGAGGATGTCCTGGTAAATCTTCCGGAAATACATCTACAAATTCTTTCACAATAGGTACATCCTCTATTTGAACATTCCTTTCCTCACCGACAGTTATTTCATTCTCTTCCTCCCCAATAATTGAATTATGTTGAGCTACTGGGGGTGGATCTAAATAAGAATTAGGTGGTGACGATTCTGCTCTAAAGATAAGGTGTTCCTTATCATTATCATCAAGAATTGTAACCTATTTCTTATTACAATAAATCTTCGCATCATAGTCCGAAAGCCAGTCCATACCGAGGATTATATCAAACTCAATCACTGGTATGACGACGAGATCAGCAGATAAAGAACGTTTATGTGCTCTAATGGGGACTGATTCACAAAACTTTGTTGCAATGATACTTCCCTTAGGAGTTTTAACTGACAATTCTCTTATTAAATCAAATTGGAAATATCTAATTTTCTTAGCAAACTGGGATGATATGAAACAATGCGATGATCCAGAGTCAAATAATGCATTTGCTAAACTTGAGGAAACCATTAAATTACCTTCCACCACGTCTTTCGGAGCTTCTACCTCAGCAGTAGTGATAGCATAAGCCTGGACTTGATCCCTTGGCCTTTTCTGAGGTAAGTTCTCCTGACACTTAGGACATGCATTTTCATAATGCCCCATCTCCCTGCAATTGTAGCACTGAACGTTGGTAGCTTCCTTCTTCCCCTTGCAATCACGAGCTTGGTGGCCTTTTTCACCACACATGTAACAGACTCTCATTCCCTTCAAGAAAGTACCAGGATGTTTCTTCCCGCATTTACCACAAGATGGATATTCAACCTTTCCCTTATTCCCCTTATTTCCATTCCTAGATTGATCAGAAGGTCTCTTCTTCTCTTGCTTTGCTTTAAAGTCATAAGACTTAGAGAATTCCTTTTCGGTCTTGATAGCACATGAGACAATGTCTTCGTATGACGAAAAGGATTGTGAGACTAATGCTCGACGGAGAAATGGTTTTAACCCATCAATGAAATGATCAATCTTACTTATTGGGTTACGTATATAATCACCAGCATACCTTGCTAACCTTGTAAAGTTAGCCTCATACTTTGTGACATTCTCATCCTCCTTCTGTCTCAGACTTATAAATTGTCTTTCCATATCTGCTCGATGGTCGCGAGGAAAGTATTTTTCTAAAAACAGATCTTGGAACTCCCTCCATTCCATATTTTATACTTCATCATCTTCCTTCATGTTTTGAATCAATGACCACCATTGATCACCATCTCCAGTGAGGCGGTAAACTGCCATGATAACTTTTTCCCTTTCACTGCACCCCAAAGCCTGAAATATTTTCTCTAGGGAATTTATCCATTGCTCAGCTACTAATGGATTTGTACTCCCATTGAACGTTGGTGGTTGTTGCCTCATGAATAGATCTAAAATTGATCCTCCACACTGTGGATCAGCGTGCTCCATATGGGTAAGGTTATTATTCATAACCTGAGTAAGTTGTCCCAGTATGGTGATTAGCTGATCGGCACCAGTTGCATCATCAGATCCACTATAATTATCTTGAGCAGGAGGGAAATCCCTACATGGAGTGCGTGTATTGATACGGTTTCCATTTCTTCCACTAGGCGTGATTTCTAAACAATGGCATAAACTAGATCAGTTTATGAATCAAAATACATAATCCCATACTTATAAAACACTTAACATAAATTGAACTATTTATGGATATAATCCATAATCATAAAAATGTTTTCTTTTAGGAAGTATATACTCATAAACCCTTCATAATGATTTGTAAAGAAAATGAGAGTTATCCTAAGCATATCTCCCAGGAGTGTCGTAACCAAGAGTGCAGCAAGGCCCGTTGTTGTGCATCAGTTCCCGTTCGAGTCTAGCTCAAAGCCGTGTTTTCGGGTTTTACCCCTAGGTACATCTGTGCCAGAGCCGCCTCTACCAGCTCATATCCAGACAGGGATGTATTGCTCGGAAAACTCACAAAATATCTACAATACCAAAATTCTAGGATGTTCTTCTATACTAATCCTCAAAGTTCATCTTAGGTCTACGTGCTCTAATCAGAGTTTATCTAAATCTAGCTTCCAAGGTTTGTACTAAACTTCCTCTGATAACAACTATAACGCCCCCACCCTAGTTACCCAGAGTCAGAGCATTATTACATAACATTGGCATGATCACAAGAAAGATCAAATCTCGAAAGATCGATTGGTTTAGTAGCCTTGGAAACACTAGATATATTCATAAGTCTTACATTACATCATAAAATGAAAAACTACTACAACAACATATTGTCTCCATAATTCACACTCATATCCCCACATAATATCCCTGCAGGTCATTCATAATTTACTTCTTCACTTCCTGGGAGAAATAAAACATAGAAAAGGGGTGAGCTCAAATTCCCAGTAAGGATAACAATATAGCAGAAACTTTCATGAATAAGAATAAACATTTAAGGCAATGTATAACTAAAAAAAAGCCTTTCAAACTTGAACTTTCAACATGGTATGGCATAAATAATATGAAATAATTCCATTTACTTATTCACATGGATATTCTACTAATCGAATAATCACATGCAAAATCAATAACCACTTTCATAATGATGGAATGCATAATGCCAGACTATCATAACCACATAGCCAAGGCCTCGTGCCATGACTACAAATAAGATTTTGTCAAGGCCTTGTGCCAAGACACTAGTTTGTCTCATGAGACCTACCGATGCATCGAGGAGCTATAGAGGGCTCCACCCGTCACATATTAAGTCCAATTCATTCCCATATGAAAAGGTTTAAACATAACACAAACATTAGTATTAAAACTAGCATACGAAATGTCAATAATTTCACCATAAACTATGAATGGTATAAAAATAGCACATCCACAGTCAAAGATATCACAAAACCTTCAATACATTATAGGAGTTTTGTATCATAATAAATCAACTTCAAATAAGCGTAAAATCCATCAAAGGATGTTGACATAGATGAAATCAAAACACTTTTTAGAGAAATATCTCATTCTATTTTTGAAATCATTTAAGAGGCATATAAAATAAAACATTTTCATGAAAGTATTCTTATAAGATTTTAAGGAAATATTTGAAGATTTTATAACGGAGGAAAATAACCGCACCCGCCGTATAAGTTAAAAAAACATTCTTACCTTAATTCTGTCGAAAAGGTTAAAAAGGACCTTGTTTTGAAAACGACGGAAAGATTCCTCTTATAAAAAGTAAACCAAGGGTATAAATGACTTTAACCGATATTATTGTAAATAATAAAAATGTTTTGGAATACATTTTGAAGAAACATGGATGTGGATGATAAAGAGATCCCAGTCGATTATTATGTATAAACAACCTCGGATAATGAAGTGATTGTGAAATAACCCTTACCTTGTACTTTTCCTTGGTTGGGGTAGGTTAACCTCCTGTATAATGGTGAAATAATTGTTATTAAATTATACAATAATCATATACATTAATATGATATCATATATGATCTTTTAATATTGATTAGATAATAATATCTTAGTATTATCGTTGTTTCGGGTGTTAACTTACTTGTTTTCTTTTATATGTTTTATTACGTAAGACATGTTTGTAAAGTATAGGTTGTATATTATTTATATCCAGAATGATATCAAGTCCTTAAACATCTTTTTTTAAATCATCAAACGATAATTATACTTGAATGGATACGATGGAGAATGAATCTCATCGCGTTCGTGGAGACGGTAGTCCGTACGTACGCACGAGCGACAATATCATTCTTTTGATATTAAAATAATATATAAATGGATGGTATATCATATATACAGAATAATTAACATGTTATATTTATTATTTACATGAGTTACACATCATTATTATACCCATCCAAATAATATTATATTGAATAACAATTACACCACGACGTGGAGACGGTAAGCCGTACGTACGCACGTATGGTGACATGTTATTCAAATGGTGGATAGAATACTGAATATGGTTGTACCATATTTATAATAAAATAACATTATATATATGATACTGGAGTTATTATTTTAGAATGGTAACAACAAAGGAAGAAGAAGTGGAAGAAGTAATGAACTTGGAAAAAGGGTGGTGAAATCATTACCTCTTTTTCGGGTTCTTCCTTTTGATTTGATCAAAAGGGCTGCTTAGGTTGGCTTTCTGATCAAACTAAGGCCTCTAGGTTGTATTGAGTGAAGTTGGGAGAGTGTTTGGGCAGATTTTGGCCGAACCAAAAGGATTTGAAGGTGTGAAGAAATGAGAAGGAGGAGTTCCCTTTTATAAGAGGGGTGAGGGGCACCTTTTGAAAAGCTAGAAATATTAATTTATAATAAATTCATATTTAGTTTCTAATGGCTCCAAAGTTTATTATTTAAATATTAAGGTGGGGATGGGTCGAAAAAAACTCAACCAATAGAATTTAGATAGGTTTGGGTACTTATATTGACCTTATCTTTAAATATTAACTCTAAGTTAATTAGTTTAACTTTTACAATGTCTCGTTGTATTTTTATATTATATGGTTAATAAACATACTATATACATCCAAGAGACCCCCCAAGTGGTCCATTAATGATGAACCTATCATGATATAAGTCTTTTTGCCGATCCTTAGATTTTTAGGAATTTAATATCAATTAATAATATAATATTTGTTTTAAGAATTCTTTTATGTCAATTTTGACACTATTCAATAGTTGATTTTTGTGAAACTCATAACAGATTGATTACTTCGAAGAAAGTCAATTAAATCAATAATAATATATCATATTATCCTATAAAATTAGTTTAATTCATTAAAAGTTTCATATTATATTTATTTGGGTATTTATAATATCAATTATTTTAATTTTTCACTATTATAGTAATTACTTCATCATCATTGTGTCATAAATAAATTAAATTATTTAATGTATAAAAATTATAAATAAAATATAATTATGTAGGAAATCGTTTTATCTTTCTAATGAATATTTATAATCTAAAATCCAACATATATAACCCTATGTAAAAATTGTTTTTCTAAAAGATATATGCTTGTGTCATTTTTGTATTCATTTTAACTTAATTAAAATAAAGTGTCCCTATCACCTACAAGTGGCACCATGGGGTCCCAAAGTCGACCCAAAGATTCCTATGGTCGAAATATTATCAAAAAATAAGTCTAGGATACGTTTTAGGATAATTTATTATTATTATAATATTATTTTTTAACCCTTATTTACCGGATTTACCCTTAACCATGATAAATAAAATATTTACCGCAGTAATTATTCAAAATGCCTAAAATTAAAAGTTACCTATTTACACAATTTGAACATCCTGATTCCAAATATGGAATCCATTTTTCTAAATTCAAAACACAGAAGTGGCAGAAATTAATTTAAAATTAATTCCCGCTGTCAAAACAAAAAGAGTGTTTTTAAGAGATAATAACTATCAAAAGATTGACACTTGTTTATGTTCGGTTTAATTGCGAAATTATGTCCAATGAAGAACATTATATTAAATGGTAAAAATATATTCTAAATATACTTTAAAACCACTCAAATTCATAATTTATCACTATTAATTATTTTGATTAAAAAAGTTGTTTTTGATTAAAATTTAGTAATTTTCACTATTCATCAAAATATGAAAGTTATCCGAAAAGTACCAAAATTTCACCTTAGGCTAAATTCGATATTCTGAATCCAGAAATGAAGTCCATTTTAAAATATAAAATATATATAATTTCAAAAAGTAGTTATTACTATTCATAACAGCTAGTTTGATTAGTTATGGTGTGTTAGAACTCAGTGTTGCGTACAACACACGCTATCACATTATTCAAAGAGAAGCGTACCATAGAAGCATGGGGTGTTACAAGATATCCCGAAAACTGCATTCCGCTGTCGTCATGGGCATTATGAGTTTGTTGTAATTCCATTTGGCGTGACAAATGCTCCAGCTGTTTTCATGGGGTTGATGAATGCTGTGTTCCGTGAATTCCTGGACAAGTTTGTTGTGGTTTTCATCGACGAAATCCTTGTGTACTCTACATCTGAAGAGGAGCATGCAGAGCATCTACGAGCCATTTTGGGAGTTCTTCACCAACATCGGTTGTTTGGGAAGTTGTCCATGTGTGAGTTCTGGGCTCAAGAAGTTCGTTTCTTGGGACATGTTGTGTCCCAACAGGGAGTAGCTGTGGATCCTTCAAAGATAGAAGCAGTAGTGTCTTGGGAAGCCCCTAATACTGTTTCAGAGATGCGAAGTTTCCTTGGTCTCGCAGGTTATTATAGGAGGTTTGTGGCTAATTTCTCCCGAGTTGCGACTCCTCTGACAGCTTTGACCAGGAAGGATCAAGCGTTCATATGGACTGATCAGTGTCAGGCAGCGTCAGTGGATGGAGTTCTTGCAGGAATACGACCTTGAAATATCGTATACACCTGGAAAAGGGAATGTTGTTGCTGATGCACTGTGCCGAAAGTCACGTAATGATGTTGTGCGTGAATCTGGTGATTCCTGGAGAGTGATGGAAGAGCTATCAGCTTTGAATCTTGATATGGGAGAAGTTGGGGGAAGAAGTTGTCTTTTCCAGATGACGGTGCAGTCATCCCTGATGCAGAAGGTGGAAGAGTCTCAGTTGGGTGATCTAGAGGTGGAAGTTTGGATAGACAGAGTTGTTTGTGGTAAGGCCCCTGATGGTTGGTCGGAGGATGAACAACACCGAGTGTTGTATCATGGGAGGAATTTTGTTCCCTTGGTGATGCGCGAGACGGTTCTCCGAGAGTTCCATAGTTCACCCTTGGCGGTACACCCTGGTGTGACGAAGATGTACCGATCCTTGAGGAGTCAGTTTTTGTGGCCTGGGCTGAAACGTACAATTGCAGAATGTGTGTCTTGATGTTTAGTCTGCCAGAAGGTGAAGGCCGAACACCGTGTTCCTGGTGGTCTTCTCCAGCACTTAGAGATTCCTCAGTGGAAGTGGGAGGACATCTCAATGGCCTTTGTTACAGGTTTACCTCGAGCTCCGAGAGGACATGATGCTATATGGTTGGTAGTGGATCGTTTAACAAAATCATCCCACTTCATAGCGATCAAGGAGTCGAGCTCAGTGGATGTTTTGTCGAGGCATTATTTGGAAGAGGTGGTGAGGCTTCACGGAGTACCTAGGACGATCATTTCTGATCGAGATCCTCGTTTTACCTCTAGGGTGTGGAGAGGTCTCCAGCATGCTTTTGGATCTCAACTGTGCCTTAGCACTGCTTTTCATCCTCAAACGGATGGTCAGATAGAGCGAACAATCCATACCCTTGAAGACATGTTGCGCTCTTGTGTTCTTGATTTTGGAGGTTCATGGGTGAAGCACTTACCCTCGGTAGAGTTCTCTTACAATAATAGTTTTCACTCTACCATCGGCATGGTGCCGTTTGAAGCCTTGTATGGCCGGCCATGCCGTTCTCCGTTGTGCTGGACTGGGGTCAGAGAGTCAGCAATTCTCGGACCAGAACTAGTGTAGAATACAACAGAGATGGTTCAGGTGATTCGTGAGAGGATGAAGACAACACAAGATCGTCATAAATCTTATGCTGATCAAAGAAGGAGACCCTTAGAGTTTAATTTTGGGGATCATGTGTTTCTAAAGGTGACTCCCCGTCGTGGGCAGTGAAGGTTTGGTCGTGGAAGAAAGCTTTCTCCCCGGTTTGTTGGGCCTTTGAAGGTGTTAGCTCGTGTTGGAGCTGTGGCGTATCGAGTAGCACTTCCCCCTCATATGAGTCGGATACATGATGTTTTCCATGTATCACAGCTCCGTCGTTATCTTCATGATGAATCTCATGTTATCGATTGGGAAGAGATCGATATTGACGATGATGCAACCTTCGAGGAGCGACCTGTGGAGATACAAGACCGCAAGGAGAAAGTGTTGTGTGGGCGTTCTATCCCCTTAGTTCGTGTCTTGTGGCGACACGGTGGCATGGAGGAGAGTACCTGGGATCGTGAGTCACAGATACGTGCTCAGTACCCAGAGTTGTTTAATGTTTAACTGCCTTCATGTAATGATGTTTCCTCTCTGGTTAGATCTTTCATGTTTTATATATGTACCTTTGATGTGATGTTATGTTTGAATTGTTTGGGTATGGATTGTTTGTTCCCATACTCCCGGATGTCGTGGTTTTGTTCCAGATTTCGAACAACTCATGGTGGTTTTTCCCTGAGAGGTATCTTATGGGGTGGTTGTTCGGACCCCTCTTCTCTTCTGGGTTGGTTTTTAATTCTCGAGGACGAGAATGTTTTGAGAGGTATCTAATGTAATGGCCTGGACCTCTCCGGTCCATTACTTTGTGAAATGTTGGTGTTGGAGGTGTTCTGGGAGGTCAAGAGGACTTATCCCCAACACTTTTCCAATATTCCAGTTCTGTGAACAATGTTTCCAGTTTTATGAACAGTAACAGATCGGTCTCACCGATCGGTCTGACAAATCGGTCTCACAGATTGGTTTCATAGATCAGTCTGACAGATCGGTTTCACAAATCGGTGTGACAGATCGGTTTCACAGATCGGTGTGACAGATCGGTTTCACAGATCGGTGTCACAGATCGGTTTCACAGATCGGTGTGACAGATCGGTTTCACAGATCGGTGTGACAGATCGGTTTCACAGATCGGTCTGACAGATCGGTTTCACAAATCGGTGTCACAGATCGGTTTCACAGATCGGTGTGACAGATCGGTTTCACAGATCGGTGTGACAGATCGGTTTCACAGATCGGTCTGACAGATTGGTTTCACAGATCGGTGTCACATATCGGTTTCACAGATCGGTGTGACAGATCGGTTTCACAGATCGGTGTCACAGATCGGTGTCACAGATCGGTGTGACAGATCGGTTTCACAGATCGGTTTCATGTACAGTAACGGTGGGTGAACAGTGTTTCCAGACTCCTACAGTTTTTCCCCTTTTGATGTTTCTTTTGACGTAAAATACATTTAAAGCCTTATTTTAAGGGCTCTTAAGGACGTTTCAAATGCCATAAATCCTATATTAATTATTCCCAAGGCTTGGAATGTTTTACTTGGTCAAACCGCGTGGGTTAATGCGATCCGTTTTTAATGGAGAATTAACCGGATCTTAAATCGTCGCCCCATTAAATCTTAGAAAGGGATGAGATATCGTTCTCCCTTGTTCTTTCCATTTGTTCTCAGCTAAGAGACACTAGAACCTTTCAATCCTTCCCGTAGTAGTTGCACAATCAATCTTTTCTCCTAGGATTGGTTCTGCTCTGTTTTGGATGCAACCGAACTGTATCGGTCAATCTTCCCAATAAGGTATGTTGTATCATCATTCTTTTGGGGTTTATCTTCTCCTATCCTCCATTCCATAATTATACCATGTAATTTCCAAGATTCTAATTGGTTTTCTTGGGGTTGGTTGGTACTGTCATACCACAACATCCTCCGGTGGATGCAGTTGTCGCGAGGGGAGGATCATGACCTGTTGTGTGGATAAAGAACGCGAGGAACTGTTTGAGGTAGGGGATTCATGGCTTATCTAATTTTATATGTGCGATCTTAGAATTAGCATGATTTATCTCTTTGGATCACAATGAAATTGACCTAATTAAATACTTGAACCGGATTAAAAGAATTGGTTGATCGCATGCTGTTTCTTTATACCGTGATAACGGTTTGCCTCATGTTTTCCTAGATATAGTGATATCTATGTTTTCTTTGATTTATTGTTCGTTCATGTTAGAAATTGATAATGAATGTAAATCCGGAAATAATTGTTAATTAATTGGCTAAAGATAAAGAGGCATGTAAATTAATCTGGTTATTGTCGTTGTTGTAGTTGTTCTAATTTGAGGATAATCAAATTAGGGAAGTAAGCATGGTTATTTAATTGTGATAGCTTGCTGATTACGTATCCATGATTGGAACCTACGAATAACAAATCTGCCAATTCCATATGGATTAGAAAACAGATTATGTGGGAATTTCAAAAGGGTTCTGAGTTACCCGCTTTCTTGTAAGGCTGAATGCCTTGTGGTTTGGAGCTCTGAGTGCTCATTTTGTTTGAAGGCTGAATGCCTTGTTAAAGGGCCGAGAGACCATTTTGTGATGTTTGTTTTCCTGCTGCTTGTGCTGTGATGTGAGCCTGGATGGATGTTGTGATATGTGGAGGCATGGAGACTTGTGGTTGTGGCAGCGGATGATGCCTAGTGTGGCGAGATGCATCGGTTTATGCATATGGGTGTTGGGGAGGACACCAAGGGTGATGGTATGAGATGAATGTGATGGTTTGATGTTGGTGGTTTGGTTTGGTTGTTTACCTTCTTTACTTTTCCCCACTGCTCAAGGAAGCTGGTCTTGCTTACCCTCTTTCCGAAGGAGGCGAAGACACGCGGGGTATGCCACGTGCTTTCCGTGTTTAGCCTCTCGATGGAGGATGGGTCTATGCTCTTTCTATAGGCGGAAAAGACTCGATGGGTAGTATATCTACTCACCGTATTGAGCCTCCTTTGTGTTTAGAAGCATAGGAAGCTTTTCTAGAATTCCCGGGAATGTGGAAAAGTAATTCTGTAAGGAATGTTTGTTTAAATGGTGAAAATCCATGGGGATGGAGATACTGGAATTTAAAGGTGATGTGAATCTTAAAAAGGAGCAGTTGTTTTTGAAAGTGATGCCTTTTCAGTTTAATGTGGAATTGTTCATTCTTAATTAATGTTTAAAGAATTAATTAACGTACAGTGGAACTGATAAAATGAGAATGGAGTAATCTAATAAATCTCTTCAAATGGTTGTGTGCTTGTAGGATACCTAGTCTTTGAAGTAGCAGCCTGGAGTCTGAGAGACGTTAGCTGCAGTTGTAACTAAGACTAGGTAATGCCCATAGTGTGGATGCGAGTTACATATATATTCTGTACTTTTGTGTTTCTATACGCTACTCCACCCTGTCGGTAAGGGCAACTGACACCCCTGGGATTTTGAGCCCTGGGGGGGGGGGTGTTTTCCCCAACATTCTGATGGGAGGTTGAATGGATGACTACCCCCTTTGGCCCCGCTCTCTTCTCTTGGTAGACCTTTGTGCTGGTAGGCACAGTGGTTAGTTTTACCCATATATGTGTGTAGAGGGCTGTGATGGCTTGTGGTTATTTCCCACACATATATTCTGGATATAGTATCCTAAGGAATACTATAGGTGTAACGTGTATAGGTTGTGATGGCTTGAGGATCCTTACTCGGCGTATGGGTTGTGATGGCTTGAGGTATAATACTCGATGTATGATACACTTTATACGAGCTATGGTGGCTCCCGGAAACTACCTGGTTACTTTGGTTGTGAGGATGGTGTGGTGCTTAGCCCAGGTGTTTGCGGGCAAGCCTATGTGGTGCATGAGGTGCAGATTGTGGAGCTTAGCCCAGGTGTCTGCGGGCAAGCCTTTGGAGAGAGATGCACAGGACGTATGTCGTTGGGGAAAAGCGGAAAACTAGTGGGGAAGTAGTAGCGGGGTACCCTTGATATTCTTTACTATATGCTATATTCTTGTATGCGTTACTTGGTGAGAGTAGCCATGGTGAGGTTGGGAACATAGTATACCTGTTTAGGTGATGAGTTAGTTTCACTTGTTGTTCACTGGGCTTTAGCATGCTTTCTTTACCTTTGCACGAGAGGCTTGGGGAGGATCCTACTGAGTATACTGTTATACTCACCCTATGTACATATAAACTATTTTCAGGTCACTTGGAGCAATTTGGAGACCAAGCGGTTACTACTAGCTTGTGGTTAGAGGAGGAGCTGTTCTGGCTCGTGGTCGCTGCCGTTTTTCTTTCTTTTCGGTACTTTTAGTTTTCCCTTTCAGTTGTAGTACTTTTGCATG
Organism: Viscum album; assembly: GCA_963277665.1. Lineage (NCBI taxonomy): Eukaryota > Viridiplantae > Streptophyta > Magnoliopsida > Santalales > Viscaceae > Viscum > Viscum album. The sequence goes on along the minus strand of OY728140.1, from coordinate 561,177,334 downwards.
ACATTTCATATATGTACTTGGGTTTCTTTTATATTTCAGTTTTGAGTTGGAGTTGGTTGGAGTCTATTCTATCTCTCTCTTCTACATGTGTTCTCTTAGAGGGAAATGCCTCCCATTTGTGTGTGTATTATACCCTCGGTGCTAGTCGCCAACCCGGGGCCTACTGGAGGCGGGACTCGGGGGTCATTATCTCCCTTCTCACATTGCCGGCCCAGGAGGGGTACACTTTGTGGGGAGGGGGTCGTGACACCTACTCCCTACTGTAACCAGTTTGACCCTGTGACTGCAGATAATCCACAATAATCTTATTATTGGTTTCAATGGTTTAAACAACATAGACTTATACATCCTTGCAGTTGATCCCATATTTTATCCTCGTTATACCTCCCAATAATACAAATCTTTTTAAATGGTTTTTAGACCCCCCCCCAACCATTCGATTAGTGAGATCCCATAGTCTCTCAATCCTCTTAAACATCTAGTTAAGTCCACTTGTCACAAGTTAGTTATTCATATTTAGAATATCTAATCCACTATAAGATGATATATTGATATTCCTCCATTAGATTACTAGATATAAATTATTATTTATGACTTCAAATTACTTTTCAAAAATGTTGGTATTACTCAAACAATTTATGGTCATATTATATAATCAATTGCCTCAGTGACACACTGCTCGCGAAATTCATCCTTCTATATGGTAATGTATAGACTTCACTTATTGTTCACTAATCTTCAATGAACATAACTGATCTTAATATAATGAAAACTCATATACAAATGTCTTCTAAAATAATGCTTCAGATCCAATCTAAACAAACATCTCATTGATCATGAAATGTATATTTCATTTTCTTTATGCATGAAAAATAAAACACAGGGTCTTCTTAATGTAAAATGTGCAATAATACAAATGAAAAAAAATTACACTTTCATCCTTTCAGTATTTAATTTAAATTCAATTGTTGAATAGTTAAATAATATTGTAAGACCTCATTTACTTCTTTGATACGATGTTAGTTGAATAATTTATAAACACATACTCAGGGTAATACATTCAAAAATTTCTTCATGAAATTATATAATGAAGAAATGTATCACATATTAAAATACCATACACAACTCAATAAAACCACCTTATTGTTCCTTTACACAACACGTCTGATGCCAATTTGTCTTCACATATCAAATTAATACATAATTTTTTCCGAAAAACATCCATATGAAACACTATTTATGAGTGGATATTATTTTATGCATGATTCTCAATATTCTTCTCATAATAGTATATACAGTACTAATCTCTATTTTTAGGTCCTAGGTAGGTGATGTAATTGAATGGGGGGGGGGGTGAATTGACTTTCTTGAAATATTAATCATATTTCAAAATTTAAGAGTGGAATGTGATTAAATAAATTATTAAACAATTACACCAAACTAATATAAGAAATAATATAGAAAAGAAAATTTAGAATATAAACGATAAAAAAATATATTATCATTGTGGTTTGGATCTAAATGATAATAATCCACTATTCACCCCTCTAATGAACTGGGAGAGATGTCCCCCACTATGGTATATAGATTTTGGATGAGAGTGAAAACTATTTACATATACCATTTTCACACTTATAGGTTCAATAAAATTCTTTTGTCTTTAATGGTTTGAGACAGAAAAAATTCCTTTTATAAGAGAAGAACAAACCTATAACTTTAGAATATCAATTATATACTTTTTCATTTTTGGAATTAGTTGAAACATAGTTTTTTATAAGAGAATACAGAACCCAACCTTTTATAGAGGAATACCCAACCTAGAATTTCCTAAGCTTAGTCCTAACCTCTTCTGTGTTATGGGTCAAGAGTAAACTAGTATTCTAAGTGGATACACTAAACCTAAACACTTAGAGGATATGTAATTTACTCTTATTATTTACAAGTTGAGATAAACCCAGTCTTCTAAGAGGATACAATAAACCCAATCTTCTAATAGGAAAGACCAAACTTAGATGTACCTTTGTTTGTGTATTATAACCCCATTCGGGATTCACTAAGTGAGATAATACAATCCAAAAAGATAGAACTTAATAAAATAATAAAATAATTAAACCCTATTATGTATTTTTGATGAAGATAACGGAATTTGGATTAGGTAATTCTTAGGCCCTTTGAGATTTTGAAAAAATGAAGCTCAAGAAAGTAGAAGTTTACTTTATCAAGTAAAAGAATGATGAAGCTCAAGGAATTAGTTTTGAACTATGCAGCATGTAAAAAAATAAGTCATGTAACTCTTTTATATTACATTCCATAGTCTTTTTATATAGAAAAGTGCAATCAACACTTTCTCTATGTTAGAAACCATTACACTCCTTCATAAATTACAATGTTAAAATATTCACACGGAGGTAGCCCATAATTTTATTTGATATACTATAAAATAGAAAACATGTTATAAACAAAAATTATTTGAAGAATAAACAAAAAATTAATATAGGAGTGAATATTTCCATAAATATTTATAATTTTTACATTATAATAGTCCCATAATTTGGGTGATACTAGCAATCCATTTTCTAAAAAAATATAATATAAAATTTTCACTTATTTTTATTACCTATTCATATTATATAAAACAAATGCTATAAAGAAAGAAGAAAATTTAGAACAATTAATTAAATAGTTAATAATAAATATTAATATCCTTGAAGAAATCCTAAACAATATTCAAGAGAAACTCATCACGTTTCAAAATATTTAGATTTTGATATTTCATGTTTGGAAATTTCATGATCAACATTAGGTCATGCTAAATTCAACGGGAATCATATTTAATTCATCGTTAAATAAGACAAAACCCTTCTCATGGATTTTATAAAATGAATGAGTAATTTTAGAAAAAAAAAATAATTATATCTAGAATAAACATATGGAGAAATGAAATGTTAAGAATAATGTAAAATAGATCATATTTCTAGTTTTTTAAAGAAACATGTACAAGAAAAAAAACACATAAAAAACATGTGAGTGATATTCACGTAGATTTTTTTCTCTATGAATGCATATTGATACTATTGAATTCACATAATTTCATTTCACATAAGATAATTTTTTAAAGGGTATCTACATAACTTATTTACATAAGGGTATTCATATAGTTGTTTCAATTAAGAAAATTCACATATTTTTTTCACTATATAGACAATTTATTCATGTAATCAATACTATTCCCATATCTAAATATCCACATATTAGTTTCGCATGTAAGTGGATTTCTTACGTAGCTAAATTCACAAAACATATTCTGTAAATTTGAAAAATAGAATGACTTAACCAATTTTATATGTAATAAAAACCATATAAATGGAATAATTGGATTTTGGTCCAGTTTTCCTATATTTATATAATTTTGTTATGTTTAAAATGATTTTAAAATAAAATTAATAAATTACATGTACTATATGTTATCATCAAATTCTTTTAGAAAAACTGTTCTAAAATACATCATATTAGAAACTAAATGCATTCTCTATATTTTAACAAAATTCCCAATAATATAGATCTCAATTCATATTATCATGTCTCATAATTAAATAAATATTTTTTTATATTTCCAAATCATCAATAATATCTCAATTTTTATTTGTTTATCCAAATTTTTGACATAAATAGATATGGTAATAAATATTATAAAATATACTATAAGGTAAACAAATCGACTACGTGGATTTTCAATTGGCTATACAGATTCTCATTTGGATATAAGTTGAACAGTAAAAATTCATGACTAAATGATATTTAAATGTACAAAATTACTTATTTATCTTAGAAACTCAACATTAAACCTATAGATAATAAAATGAACAATAAAAACCTGAAATCAAATAACATTTTATGTAATGAATAATAATATGCAATTAAATAAAATCAAATTTAATATAAAAATAAGATAAAAAAACTAAAGACAATCTAAATTTAATTAGAATCAAATAAAAATCCATTTTAAGTCTATGTTGATAAAAAATGATAAAAACATAATATATAACTTAATTAAGGCATATTTTAAAGTTAATAAAATAGGTAATGTTATAAAATTATAATTAATCGGGATATATTATTTTTTAATTATCAAAACATTATGTGGTTCAAGGATCCAGTCAAAATTATTAATTTTTATAATTACAAATCCATTTATTGTTTCAAAAATTATCCCATTTTGAAATTATCGAAAAGATAAATTTTTAATAGAAAAAATATCTAATTGAAATTAATAGTAAAAAGGTAACTTAATTTGAATATAAATATATTTATAGAACACATTATATTTTATAAATTTATGAAAAATACATATTTCAAAAAACTATATCAATGATCCACTTTTTAACCTTTCAGTTCTATACAAAGAGAAACATTTTACTAGTTTTTTTATAAAAAATGGAAACCAAAACTTCATAAAACCAAATTTTATATAAACTAAAAGTACTAAATAGTAAGTTAACATCATATAATATGAATTAGAAGTCTCAAAATATTGATATAAAACATAAATATGGAAATAAATTAAAATTATTAATCTTTAAATATAGATTATAAATTTCAACATATTATATTGAAATCTAAAAATTTTGGAATAAAAATAATCATACTGAAACTCCCCCTAAATTAAATAATAAATATAAATATCTATATGTACAATATAATAAAAAAATTTCTAAAGTATAAAACTATATTTTTTCATAATACAAAATGTGTACATTCTAGTAATATATAAAAACTATTAATTTTCATGGAAATATTGAAAAAATTGAAATAAGGTTATCTCCTACATTATAGATTCATTATATATATATAATTTAAAAAATTAAAATTTCAAATGAAAATATCAACCTCAATTTCAACATAGTTAAATTAGTCAATATACATTTTAATTTCACTCATTTAAATTTATAAATCATATTTTAAAATAATAGTAAGTCCCCCAAAACTTATTCTCTCTTGTCAAAATGAAGGAAATAAATGAATTAGGACCAAAAATTTAATTCATACAGTGATAAATTCTCCAAAAACATATTTTAAGACCAAAAGGATCCACAAAATAGGTAATAACATATTAAATGAATTTTGATAGTAATCAGATGATAAAAACATAAAAGTAAACCGTAATTTACAACTAGAATAATGATTCAATGTCTATATAAATATATTTAAAAGATTCCAAAAAGATATGGTAGAATAAAAAAATGAAATAGAGTGTTCAATGTTTAAAAAACATGAAATACCAAATCCTATAATTATTATGTCAACATGGTTATAATAAAAATATAATGACATGATAATTATAAAATATACATTACTTGGGTATAAAGAATGGATTGATTTTACTTGAATATGAATACATACCGTTAAAAACTATAGTGGTAGATGTTTTTTATATTTTGTCCTTAAAATCTTATTTTTACAAAAAATAATTGGTCTCGCCCAAGTTTACCCAAATTTTTGGGGTTAAGCGGTCAAATGTATAGTAGCTTGGGTTGTTGATTCCTCATATACCTAAGAAGAAATATATAGACATGCACGTTATATGGATTATTTTTGGATATGAAGTAGCCAACATGGGTTGATTTTAGATGGTTTTAAATGAAATCTAAGAGACTTAAGTGAATTCAAATTAAAATAATGAGTTGATCATAGTTTGTCACTTGGGGTGGATTGGATGAATTCCTTTTTTTAATGATTTCAATTTCATTAACTCGAGAAAGATTCATTCAATGAATTAAAACTAATCTCATAACTTGCAAGTTAAATACCTTAAAAAACACATGATAATCACCTATACACTTGTAGGATCATTTTCATGATCACTCCAAGTTAAAGGATCTTATTATCACATAAAAGTGGGGTGAGTAAATTCAATATGGAAGAGGAAGAGAGAAGATCATTGAATAAAAGAAACTCAAATAAAAGAAGTTAATATTAATCTGGAGAGTTAGAAATAAAATTTAATACAGACCCTTTCTACTCCCTTATATTAACCCATAAAAGATTTATCTCTCCCTTTATTACATGTTCTCAATGGAAGCGGGAAGTAGACTTACGAGGGTGGAATTCAAGAAGTAAAAACCACAAAATAATAATCACTCCAAAATTGTGTGATAAATTTCACAAGGTATGGTGTGAATAAATCCACAACATTAGGCAATGGTATAAAAATGATATGTAGAAGAACATAATTGGAGGAAATGAAGAATTTTTATTAAGAACTATGGTGAATTGAACAACTTACATGTGAAAGACAAACTTGAGACAACAAAATCACATCATAACATTACAATGAAAGAAAGAATAAAAGATGATTAAATACTCAAACACCACTACCTTAAATGGTTATTTATAGAGCCTTGGGTCGAGCCTTAACTATTTAAAGTAATACCACTTGATTATGGTAGGATTAGGGTGGTGGAAATATTGTGGAACTTGGACTTTTCCACTCTTGACCTGATATGGCAGCAAGCTTGCATCCACCGAACAGAAGCTCCTAAATGAGCTTTTATATGGCCACATTTGAGTGGTTCATATAAGAATAAAATACATATCAGTATGTCCCCCAACCATATGACAAGTTTCATCCCAAAATAATATATGGTTTATGAGATAGATGTAAAATGGTGGGCTGTTTTTCTGGGCCGCAGAATCTGGCCGAGAATATTATCTCCAACTTGGCTGCCTGGCAATCCATTAAAAAATCAGAATTATCTTTTTCCACTATTTAATTAAATGTTCCCTATGATGTCCTCTATCTTCATATCAATTTTATGAATAATTCGGCTTAGATATTGGCCTCTACAGTAACTTTATTGGCATGCTGTCAAATTTACTTCACCCAGAATGTTGTTTGTTCGAGGCTAACTTTGGAGGTCTTCCAATATGAATCTTCAAGTACTAAAAAACTATGAATTGTTACCAATGTAATGAGAAACCTGAAACTTAAATTTTAAAATAAAATCAATATCATTGGGTACTTTAAATGATGTAAAAAAATGTACCATGTAATAGTGAATTTTAAAAAGGAATTACAATTATAATATGAAATAATGTTAATAGTGTAAAATGCACTAATTTGGTGTTTATGAATAATAAAGAACATGAATATTAAATATATTAAAAAAATAATATAATCCTCATTCTGTGGCTAAAAAATTACCTTTTTGACCAAAATATTGAGTTAAATTCAAAGGAAAATCACAAACATACTGATGATAAGATCCATATTTAATGCAATTAACTGAAGAAATTCCAGTACAACTTCCTCCCACAAAATTAAATTTAAACATAATTAGAACAAAATAATCACAATAAATAAGATTAATTTTATCATTATATTTCTTAAAATAATAAATAATTCCAATATTAAAATTTTAATCATATTTATTGTAAATTTTAATTCAAATAATAATAATTATTCATAACTCAATATAATTCATTTATAGCCTTTCATTTTCATTTTGAATAAATTAGAAATCACCAAAAAACATTTCATGTGGGGAAGAATATTTATTTCAATGATTTTAATTTTCACTTTTATTATTATTATATTGACCCTCAACTTTATAAATATCATCAAAAAAATTAAATACTATATATTGATCTTTATAATTCTAAGAATGAAAATATTTAATAATATCATTTTTATAGTTAAGCTTTAAAATTTCATAATCAACATTTAAGTTTCTCCATTGATTAATTTCAAGAGAAAAACCTCCTAATATTCAACAAGTTTGTTAAATTTAAATGATAATATACTTTTCTTTTCCCAAACCCTCATATATTTATCTTTGTGTGGTAAATTTATAGAATTGATTTATTTTATTTGATCTTTATATGAATCACACAATTTTTTCGATATTCAATACTCATCTCATTTTTTTTTCAAAATTGATGGATGAATGTGAATCATAACTATAATAACTATCTTTAGTTATGCTTGTCACAAATATATTTATAGCTTTTATAACATATTAACCGAGATCACTTGAACATGAATTTGAAGGTAAACATATTACCTCATAATATTATTCCAGAAATAAAAGTTTACTAGTTTCATTTGGACTTTCATCCTTATTGAAAGAGATTTTGGAATCCCTCTTTATAGTCATAAATATTTTTATTTCTTCTTGAACTTCCTCAGATTGTTAGGCTTTGGAAGGTTGAGTTTAATATGACCTCTCCTCCCGCAGGTTTAAAAATAATATGGGAATAGTATAAATTCAAATGTGAATTTCCTTGAGTGATATCCCATTTAGGGAAATGATGTTTTTTAACATTCTTTATTGGATGTTAAATTTCATGATTTCATATTTTCTATAATTAAAGTGAATAAATTGCATGGAATCTACTTTATTAATGGTTTTTTTCTAAATCTATTTCCAAATCTTACAAGAAGTGTTTCAACTAAAAATCTTTTCAAAAATATTTCTAAAAAAATAACAATAAAGAATATTAATGACCTTATAATTAAGATCATATTTTAAAGTATCTTATCCTTTCAAATCAAAGGGATCAGATTTAGGTAAATCAAAAAATTTAATCACAATATCCCAAAATATAATATCAATACTCTTTAGATAATATTTCATATTGATATTCCATTAAGTGTACTTACTATAATTGTAATGTTTTGGTAATTTTGGATTCATACCAAATTTATTCTTCAATTAATTTATTAAGGAAAAATATATTCCCCTTCATCTTATTATGAACTAGGATAACAAATCAAACATAATAAATATCAAATATCAAATGAAACAAAATATATCCTCAAGAGAACCAAGCTATGATACTACTTGTGAAGTGTTAAATAGAGTGACAACTTAACATATCCTCTAAAAGGGTCATGCTCTAATACTAAATTTTAGTTTTCTAGAAGAAAAAATAACTAATATTAAACTTATAAATTTCAACCTTTTATACTAAAATTTATATCACATGGAGGATATGAAAAATGGATAATAATGGTGGTTAATTAACATTATTTAAAAATAAATCTAGGTTTAAAATATAAGAGTGGAAAGTGATCATTTCAATTATTAAACAATTATATAATAGTGATATTCGATATGAGTGAGAAAAGAAAATGTAGAGAGTAAAATATGAACATAATTTATTTTTATTGTGTTTTTGATCTAAAAGATCCTACTTCACTCGTCATCCCTATCATGAACTAAGAGCGATAAAACATAATATGGTATATCACTTTTGAAGGAGAGTGAAAACTCCTTAAAATTTCCTTTTTTACACCTAGAAGATGAAAAAAAATCCATTTTGATTTGTGGGTTAAAAAATAAAAACTTTAGAGTATAATACATAACCTATACTATTATAGGCTCAATCCAAACATCTTTCCTTTTAATATTTAGATGTAACCTAGTCTTTTATGGAAGAAAACCTAACCCAGTATTTTACAGATGTCAACCCAACATATAATTTCACAAACTCATTCCTAACATATTCTATGTTACAGGTCAAGAAGAACCCAATTATCATAGGGGACAGACTAAAGATGAACACTTATAAGAGAATTCATTTTCCCTTTTATTCTACTAGTTAAAAAATTTCTAGTGTTGTAAGGGAATATAATAAACAAACCCTTCTAAGGGGGCATGCTAAACCTAAACATACCTTTTTTAGGGTAGTATAACCCCATAGAGGATGAATTAAGTATGAAAATAAATCCTATGAGGATACTTCCCAATAAAATTGTAAAAAAATTAAACCTGGGGATGGATTGTCGATGGAGATGATGGAATTTGGATAAGGTATTTCTATTACCCTTTTATATTTTTAAATAGTGAATCTTGGGCAACTAGTAGTTTACTTATACAAGGAGGTGAATGATGAAGCTTTGATAATCATCTTCAAACTATAAAATACATCAAATAAAATAGAATTCATATCATTATTCTATACTACATGACATGCTAATTTTATATAAAAAATATTAATGAAAATTTTCTCAACAATATAATCATTAATACTTCTTTATAAATTCAAACATTAAAATCATTAGGTGGTGGTATATTTTAATTTAATTCAATATAATAAAAAAAACATATTGTACACCAAAATTTATGAGAAAAAAAATTACATTTAATGTATCAATGAATATATAAATAACTTTTGATAATAAATACTTTGTATTGGTCCCCTAATTTATGTGATACTAACACTCCATTTTCCCAAACAATTATAATATTAAATTTCAAATTTTGATTTCTCTATTCATATTATCTAAATCACACACTCTATATAAAGAAAAAATTGAAAACTATTAATATATTATTTAATAATCAAATTTAATATCCTTGAAATCCTATCAGAAAATATTTGATAGAAACTCATTATATTCCAAAAGATTTGAATTTTGATATTTGGTGTTCGAAAATTTCAGCATCAATATTAGCTCATGCTAAATACTATATAAATCATATTTAATTCATAATTAAAAAACATAAAACTATTCACATAGATTATATATAATTAATTAGTAATTATAAAAAACACTAATTATATCAATAATACACATGAAGAAAAATGAAATGTGAAGAATAACATAAAACAGAGCACATTTTTATCTTTTCTGAAAACAGTAGAGAAACATGAATAACCACATAGGAAATTTCATATATGTTATATTCACATAGAAATTTTCATCCACACATCCAAATCCCACCATGTAAGTAATTAAATGTAACTAAATTCACATAGGTTAATGTCATGTAATAAAATATTTGTAAGGGAATATACGTAACATATTTACACAAGGTAATTGACGTAGTTGTTTCACATAAGAAAATACAGCAAAAATATTTTCACTAAATAGAAAATTTATTCACATAGTAAATAATTACCACATTGTTGAATATCCAAATATCTGATTCTCATGCAAGTGAATTTGTCATGTATCCAAATTCTCATAACTAATTCTAGAGATTTAAAAAACTGAATGAATTATTTAATTTCAGACCTAATAAAGACCACTTGAATAGAATAATTATCATTAGGTTCATTTGAGTTATATTTATATAATCTCATTACATTTACAAACAATTAATAATATAATAAATCAGAGATATGTATCCCATGTTAAATTCAAAATAAAATATCTAAATTGTTCTAAAAAATGCATATTTCAGACTGAAAACATGATGTAATTCTAAATAAATTCCTAACATGATTGATACCAATTCATATTTTTTTATTTATTTAAATGAAATTAAAATAATTTTTTTATTTATAAATTAATCCGTAATCACTCAATTTTGAGACTTATAGAATCATTTATGGATGAAATACAAAAGGTAACTGATTCTTGATAATCTTCTACATGGTGAACAAATTAGCTATGGGGATTTTCAATTGGCTAATTGAATTATCAATAGGCTACAATTTGAATAGTAAAAACTATTTCCTAAATGATACTTAAATGTACAAAATGACATATTTTTTATAGAAATTAAACATGAAACTTCTATGAAATGGAATAACCAGTTAAAACATGAAATCAATTGGTGTTTTATTTATAGAATAATAAGAGATAATCAGTATTAATCATACATTAATGACCAAAAAGGTAAAAAAAATTGAATAAAAACTAAAATAAATAAGAATCAAAGTAATTTATAATTAATGTGTATGTTGATCAATATATATAAGACAAAAAACTAATGTAACTCTTATGTTATAAAAATTATAATTAATCATGATATAATATTTTGAAATTATCAAAACATAAAGTAGATCAATGATAAAATCAAAATCCTTTCTACTTCACATAACATTTTTTTGATTATATACAGTATTTTTTTGAATGAAAACATCATCATGAAATCATGATGGTCTTGGAAGAATCAACACGAGTTCAGGGAATTTACTTGAAAAATACAAGGTATTTCATTACTCTGTATCAATCTCTTGGTGCTCTTGGATTTTTATTCAACTCATTTCTAAAAATGTAAGGGTCTAGGAGTATTTATATAAAACAATCCACTAACTTAACACCTCCAATGTAACACCACAAAATATCCACACAAACATAGCCACCACTTCTTGACTAGTAGAATCAACATCATCATGAATATCATATTTTCTATGCACTATATTTTCGTAGTTTGGAATTCATTTACTCATGAAAACAAATTTTAATTAATTATCCATCATATTAATTATTTAATATGGGTTTGTGGAGAATAATTTCATCCCAAAGTCTTTACATTCAGATCCCAATGAAACTAAATTTCTCTGATGAAGGCTAGAGGTTCGTGATGATTGTGGTGGTGATTGAATGGTGTAGATTTACCAAATCAGACGATGAGGATTATTTTTTTATTTTTAATGATGGGGATATATTACCTGAATTCCCCACATACAACATCAATTTCAATCTTGTTTTTTAATCACTTAATAACTAAATTTGTTCCCAAAAGATAGCAGATGTGAGTATGGGGTCCTCTCCAGACTACCCGTATGCACTTCCCCATGTCAGATCTCTCTTCCATTGCCTTTCCACCCTATATAATGGAACTACTATGATTCTATAAACCTATATTCTTGTTCTATGAACACCCAATGAAACCACACCATTATTTTTTGCTTAGAGGATGACATCCCACCTAAGCAGTGGTTACAGTCCCCCTTCGGTTGGATAGTGTTGAGTCATATTTTTTATGTACTCACAAATAAAAGAGTTACCCAATTCCATGCCATAGTACTCACCAACAAGCCACTAAAAAATATTATTATTCTATATGTTGTAAAAAAATCCTCATTGACACAAGGATTTTAAATTAATAATAGCACATCAATCACCATAATTAAATCCTTATTGGAATTCATCTTCACAATATATTGAAAAAAATTTCAACTTCAACACAAATAAATCACATGAGATCATTAATCTAACCATTTTTGATTTGTTTTAGATTGATATTTTATTTCAAAATAGAATGATATATTCAAAAAATTATTGGAAATAAAACCAATGATACAAGTTGGGATATAATTCATATCTATCATTCAAATTTAAATAGAATCTTCTATTCTTTCGACACTTATAGTGTAATTTCTTTAGAGAAGGATGAAATCACATCTAACATGAAAATAGAAAAAAATTATCCAAATATAATTCTATGTGAGAAATGAACTATGTATAAAACATCAGTGATAAAATTTAACATAAATTATATCAATAAATTTTCATCATATTATACCTATATTGAAACCTTTTATTAGGGGTTGTCAATAGATTTTCAACCAATCTCTAATATTCATCTCAATAGACAGATTAAAATCATTTAAGTGAAATAATTTACTTTTCATTTTATGTTAATTTTCCTTTTATCATCATCTAATCAAAATCCCCATTTTAGAATATATTTTTCATCCTGAAAAAAATGAAAATTTAATCAACACACCTCAATTATTAAAATCTTCAATCTATGGTTTTTTATTCTTGAATTATAATATTAAAACCTCAAAAAAAAACTTCAAATATTGATAAGATATTAGGTGGGTTTTCTTATATTTCCCCTTGATATATGGAAATTATAATTCTTTATTATTTTTTATTTTTCAAGATTAAACTCTGATAATCTTCTAAAATTATTTGAAATTTTATAAGATACAAAATAATGACAATAGTCTTCACTAAGGGATAACTTCAATGATATAATAAGTTCACAATTTTTTTCAAATTCAGGTCTCCTCCTAAATATATGACTATCTTTAAAATAATTTAATGAAAATAAATCAATATATATATATGAGAATAATTTGGTTGTATAATATTATTCAGTTAAAGAAACGAGGTCAAGTGTTTCTTCTCAACCCAACCATCTCCATAGATGAAAATATATTATTTAGATATTCTAGCAAAGAGGATTCAATTTTTTGTGCTTCATCAATATTTCCATCCACTTATAAATATATTTTTCTTATGATCTGGTATTCTTTTAGATTATTCTCATCCTTAACTTTGTGTATAGATCTATTTTTTATATCAATATTTTTAGTATAAGAACACAAGTTTTTTTCCTTTATTCTTCAATTTTTTTTATTTTAGAAACAATGTCCAAATTTTTCACATGAATGTACATATATATATTACACCATTAACAAACAATATTATAATTCATCAATTATACCCTTTTAGACAACTTATCTTATTTTTCATCAGATATTTCTGTCACCAAATCATTCCTATGTTTGTTTTTTGGTATCTATTATTTCTTCGATTACATGAGTCTATTTATAGTACAGATATTTATTTTTGATACACAATGGTCCTAAAGATACCCTTCCAACCATAATAGAAGCATATTTTCATTGGTATGACATTCTTCACATATTTTTTCACAAACTTTTTAATAGTTATTTTGTTTAACAATGTTTTTCTTTTTTTCACATAGGACTAATGACCTATAATATTCAATATGAATTCCCAATGGCCTTAGTTTTTTATTTATTTTTTGATATTTACCTTTTTAAGGGTTTAATTAGTACCCTTATATGAACCATATTCCTAGATTCATAAGACCAGAACATGACCTGATGTCCCAATGGCATAAGGCCCCACACATGACCTTTGAGGGAGAATGACTTGACTACACTTTCAAAAACCCATCCTCTATGTTTTTATATATGAAGGTTCATAGATCCCCAAAACACATAGTGAACTACTAAGCATTTCCCCCTGAATAGGTTCATAGTTCCTAGTATATGTGGAAAGTGACAAACCTCTCCTTCTGCCTATTTGTATAGTTATTATTTGGTGGAAGCTACATCCTCTAAACCTCTTTTATTTAGTGATAAGATGTATATACAATACTTCTATAGTACCACACATTACATGATAAAGTAAATTATATAGTAACCAAAAAATTTACCCCACTCTAATTTGATCCTAGGTATTTTGGATGCTAAGCAGTATCCTCTACCACTCCGGTATATGATCATTGGTGAGGACCTCTAATAGTTATTTCTTACATAATTCACATTTTGTTGAGGTATTATATTCACATTAATTGGTGATTTTGAGTGATTGGTATATACTAGAACATAGCATAAAAGTGACCAATTTTTATAGTAATCATAGATACTATCAAAATAATTATATATGTTCTTGATTGAATAATTTCATTTGTAGAAATTATGCTTCAGTTGTGTTGGTATTATCTTTTCTTTAGATTCTATGACTCTAAAATCACAAATTTTATAATTTTTATACAAAGATATGTTGTTCCAAAAATTTATTTTCTGATGCCCAAATATACAAAAAATTAGATAGTATAGAAAAATTGATTTCTTCTTATGTTTCACATTATGGAATTCTTTTAAAATTTTTGTAACCCCCCAAGATTTCATAGTATGTTATTTCTTCAAAATAATTCAATAACTTGCATTACACGCAACACCGAGTTCAATCACACCATGACTTACAAATAAAAAAGCCATTAAAAGAGGTCATGAATAGAATTAACTACATTTTTAACTTTATATAATCCTTATAATTTTAGAATCCATATTATGAGTTTCTTAGTCATAATGCAAGAACAGATTCATTTTCAGTATTGCACTTTTATCAACTTTTGATAGTGAAACCTTTTTAAATACAATATTTTATGCTTTTTGACTAAATGGAGACATCAAAAAATTTAGAATGAAACATCCCAAGCTTCCACGGTACGCTTTCCTTTGAATAAAACAGTAGCGTGTGTTGTACGCAACACCGAGTTCTAACACACCGTAACCAATCAAACTAGCTGTTATGAATAGTAATACCTACTTTTTGAGGTTATATATATTTTATATTTTAAAATGGACTTCATTTTTGGATTCGGAATATCAAATTTATCCTAAGGTGAAATTTTGGTACTTTTTGGATAACTTTCATATTTTGATGAATAGTGAAAATTACTAAATTTTAATTAAAAACAACTTTTTTAATCAAAATAATTAATAGTGATAAATTATGAATTTTAGTAGTTTTAAAGTATATTTAGAATATATTTTTACCATTTAATATAATGTTGGTTATTGGACATAATTTTACAATTAAACTGAACATAAACAAGTGTCAATCTTTTGATAGTTATTATCTCTTAAAAACACGCTTTTTGTTTTGACAGCGGGAATTAATTTTAAATTAATTTCTGCCACTTCTGTGTTTTGAATTTAGAAAAATGGATTCCATATTTGGAATCAGGATGTCCAAATTGTGTAAATAGGTAACTTTTATTTTTAGACATTTTGAATAATTACTGTGGTAAATATTTTATTTACCATGGTTAAGGGTAAATCCGGTAAATAAGGGTTAAAAAATAATATTATAATAATACAATATTACCCTAAAACGTGTCCTAACCTTATTGGTGGACACATACCCGACCATGATCATCCTTGGGTCAATTTGGGGACCCCTTGGAGCCACTTGTATGTGGTAGGGACACTTTATATTAATAAAGTTAAAATAAAAATAAAAATGGCATAAGCTTACATCTTTTAGAAGAACAATTTTTACATAGGGTTATACATGTTGGATTTTAGATTATAAATATTCATTAGAAATATAAAAATATTTCCTACATAATGATATTTTATTTATAATTTTTAGACATCAAATAATTTAAATTATTAATGACACAATAATGATGCAATGTTTACCTCATTAATAAATCATTTAAATAAATAAGATTATAATGATTAAAATATTATCTAAAACCTGTCCAATTCTTATTGGTTGATGTTATTTAGAATATTAGTCATCTTATCTTCGACCTCAATGATTTTTGGACCATTATAAACCGAATATAATTATATTATAAAGTAATACTTTCACTCTTTCCTAAAGAGCCCCTCTTCTCCCTTATAAAAAGAGACCACTTCTACTCATTCCTCACACCTCTCAAGCCACTTGGCTCATCCAAACTCTGCCCAACTAAGCTCCCCACATCCCTCTACTCCTCCTTGAAGCTTCCCCTTATGCAGAAATCATTTCAAGAAGTCCTTTGGTTCCAACCAAAGTAAATTACCTAAATTAAAGGTAACGATTTCTCTTAAATTATTTTCATTTATTTTGCTTCTTCAACCCCCAAACTCTTTTTATTTCCCTTCTTTTGTAACAACACCAGTATCCTCAATATACTAGGATGTTGTTATAAGAATTATTCAAACTACACATACACACAACTCCATCTAATGGATGATGAACATAATGTTTCTGTGGATGGCAAACTAACGCCTCACGAAACGATGATTGTTCAAATACATATTACCGCCTCTCATGGTGGCCATTATGATGGAACTATAATTAAATATGATATTAATGATATATATTTTATATATAAGCTTCTGTAATTCCATTTTATTTCATACCATTATTCGTTTCATGTTGTATATACATACGATAATTTCATTTGAGGAAGTGCGGACTACCGCCCCCTTAAAATGATATGACTCGTTCATACCACACATGGAACATATAAAGGATGGTGTTAATGAACTTAAGTAACATATATAAAATATTATATTATACTGGAATAGTAATATACCTATGTATCATTTGGATTCGATTCTTTTAAAATAAAAATTAAATGGAAGTAGCGTTCGTGCGTACGTACGGACTACCGTCTCCACGAACGCGATGAGATTCATTCTCCATCGTATCCATTCAAGTATAATTATCATTTAATGATTTAAAAATGATGTTTAAGGACTTGATATCATTCTGGAAATGAATAAGATACAACAAACATGACTTATGTAACAAAACATATAAAGAAAATGAGTAAGTTAACACCCGAAACGGCGATAATACTAAGATATTATTATCAAATCAATATTAAAAGATCATATATGATATCATATTAATGTATATGATTCTTGTATAATTTAGTAACAATTATTTCACTATTATACAGGAGGTTTACCTACCCCAACAAAGGAAAAGTATAAGGTAAGGGTTATTTCACAATCTCTTCATTATCCGAGGTTGTTTATACGTAATAATCTACTGGGATCTCTTTATCATCCACATCCATGTTTCTTAAAAATGCATTTCAAAACATTTTTACTATTTACTAGAATATGAGTTAAAGTCATTTGTACCCTTGTTTGAATTTTTATAAGAGGTTTATAAAGGAATCTTTCAGTCGTTTTCCAAACAAGGTGCTTTTTAACCTTTTCGACAAAATTTAGTTAAGAATGTCTTTTTTTAACTTATACGGAAGGTGCGGTTATTCTCTTCCATTATTACACCTTTGAAGCTTCCCTTACACACTTGTATGGATATTTTCAAAATAAAGGTTTTCTTTTATAATTATGTGATTTTTAAATGATTTCAAATAATATATATTTCTCTCAAATATATGAAAATCCAGTGCAAATGTATATGTATTTAACGCAAGCTTAAAAATGTTTTCAGAAAACCTGACTCTCGAGTTTGGTAGACAGGAAGGGATTGGGAGTGGACCCATCATGGCCTGTAATTAGTCGAGCAGTCTCAGAATTAGTTATTTTGTTTTCAAAAGCTTGCATAATGTTTTCAGAAAAACACTGGAATGTATTTTAGCAATTTTAAACGTAAGTATCTTCTAAAAAAATTTCATCGGTAGGTCTCATGAGACAAACTAGTGTCTTGGCACAAGGCCTTGACAAAATCTTATTTGTAGTCTTGGCATGAGGCCTTGGCTATGTGGTTATGATAGTCTGGCATTATGCATTCCAACATTATGAAAGTGGTTATTGATTTTTTCATGTGATTATTCGATTAGTAGAATATCCATGTGAATAAGTAAATGGAATTATTTCATTTTATTTATGCCATACCATGTTGAAATTTCATATTTAAAAGGCTTTTGTTTTAGTTATACATTGCCTTAAATGTTTATTCTTATTTATGAACGTTTCTGCTATATTGTTATCCTTACTGGGCATTTGAGCTCACCCCTTTTCTATGTTTTATTTTTCCCAGGATGTGAAGAAGTAAGTTATGAATAACCTGCAGGGATTTTATGAGGGGTTAATAGTGTGGATTGTGGAAACATTATGTTGTTTTAGTAGTTTTTCATTTTATGATGTAATGTAAAACCTATGAATATATCTAGTGTTTCCAAGGCTACTAAACCAATCGGTCTTTCGAGATTTGATCCTTTTGTGATCATGCCAATGTTACGAAGTAATGCACCGACTCTGGGTAGCTGGAGTCGGGGCGTTACAGTTGGTATCAGAGGAAGTTTAGTACAAACCTTGGAAGCTAGATTTAGATAAAATCTGATTAGAGAACGTAGACCTAAGATGAACTTTGAGGATTAGTATAGAAGAACTTCCTAGAATTTTGGTATTGTAGAGATTTTGTGAGTTTTCCGAGCAATATATCCCTGTCTAGATACGAGCAGGTAGAGGCGGCTCTGGCACAGATGTACCTAGGGGTAAAACCCGAAAACACCGCTTTGAGCTAGACTCGAACGGGAACTGGTGCACGACAACGGGCCTTGCTGCACTCTTGGTTACGACACTCCCGGGGGATATGCTTAGGATAACTCTCATTTTCTTTACAAATCATTATGAAGGGTTTATGAGTATATACTTCCTCAAAGAAAACATTTTTATGATTATGGATTATATCCATAAATAGTTCAATTTATGTTAAGTGTTTTATAAGTATGGGATTATGTATTTTGATTCATAAACTGATCTAGTTTATGCCATTGTTTAGAAATGGCGCCCAGTAGAAGGAATGAGAACTCCAGAAATACACATGATTCAAAGAGAAGGAAGGATCATATCTTTCGTGGTCTTAAGCTAGAATTTATAAGAGAAATAGTCTCCCATGTATTATCATCATATGAAGAAATAATATCATGTGTTGTTAAGATATGTAAAGAGTTTACTGAGTCCTATGGCTTTGAAGGGAAGCAAGAGAAGAAAAGGATGGAAGAGAGAAAGATGGATAAAGGGAAGAGGGAAAAGAAGAATTTTCCCATATGTGGTAACTGTGGAAAGAAACACCCTGGAACTTGCCTGAAAGGAATGGGAGTTTGTTATAAGTGT
This sequence comes from Viscum album, assembly GCA_963277665.1. NCBI lineage: Eukaryota > Viridiplantae > Streptophyta > Magnoliopsida > Santalales > Viscaceae > Viscum > Viscum album. The sequence continues at coordinate 561,157,234 of OY728140.1, read as the reverse complement.
GGAGGAAAAGGGCACAAAGAACGTGATTGCAAGGGTAAGAAAATGGTTTCAAATGTACAATGCTTCATTTGCAAGGAGTTTGGACACTACGCGAACCTATGTCCCAGTCATCAGACTATGCCGCAAATGATGTTATTGGATAATAATCATGTTATGATACTACCACAGATGAATAGCAATGATTAGAATTCTTATGTTGATTATGTCAATTGAGTGTTGTATCAACAATGTACTTGTTACAATAATCATGGAGTATATAAGGATTGTACTGCAGTACTATTTCATTAAGGACTTGAGATGGTGTGGAACAAAGAAAAGTGACTCAGTAGCAGGTTAAATGTTTGGAAAATATATGGTTGAGAGAAAGATAAACCATAATATGGTTCAGATACCAAGGTGGTGATTTTAGAATAATACATGATTGATTTGGATAAATTATATTGGATATTATTGACTACCTTGAAGCTGATTAATGATTTGTATATTCCATCATTTTTGGGGTTTAAAACATTTTTGGATTAATGAAGTATATCCAGCATTCTATATGGAATAAGGGAACATGAATGTAATCAATAAGGAATATGGTAATACATGATGAAGGTATTCATATGCTATTACGGGGTAAAAAGGATCTATATTATGTTTACCTTCCTTATAAATGTTGGACTGTGAGTTTGGATAGAAGTATTTTGGATAGTTCTAGTTTGGATTATTTTGGATTGCCATAAAAGGACAACCCGGAGGTCGGGCGGCAACCCGTCGCGTCCGGCAAGGCTGTGAGACTTGAACCCGCAACCGAAGGGCGACAAGGGTGTATCACCTACCACTGGCCCACGAGATGTCCTGGATTAAATAATGTAGTTTTTATTAAAAGACATTGTAGATGAATTATAAATTCATTTATTTTGGAACCCTGTACGAATAGTATAAATAGAAAAAAAAATATTACATTCTATTATCTTTTAGAGTGAAAGATGAGTTTGTGGTAGGAATTTATTAATGGATAAAACTCTAATTATAAAGTAAGTATATCTCCTTATGATCTTAGCCAATCTCATAAAAAATTCCTCAATATTAAGAAAAGAAAATTAGAACAAAAATGTTTTCCTAGATGGTACCTTAAATCATCACTAATTTATGGCTTTGGGATTGTTGGCCTTTTCATAGCCATGTTCTCTACCACTCTCCATCAGGTAATTGATGGTTAGATTTTTCTTCCATATCCATATTTTCTTACATGGAACCCTAGTATGTGTTATTTTCGGTAATCTTCATACTTTCGACTCTTTATTTTAAATAGAGGCCTCGTTAATTCATTTTTCGATGTGGGATTTCAACTAAGATATTTTGAAACGTCAAAAATGTGTTATCCCAATACCCTATATTTTGTTGAACCGATGGTACATCAAATCATCATAGATTGATGAGTTTAAGGACCTCAATTATACACTTGTTTGTGATTGATGACCTCAATCAATACCTATAAATATTTACGTTTTTCCTCCGATTATATGTCTCTAATTTCCACCAATGTTCTCCTAATCAAGATCATAATTTGGTGGTGACCCTTTCATTTCTCTTTTCCTCATATTAAGACTAAATTTTAGTAACCCAATTTCCGATGTGGGTTTTCCCACAAATATATTATCTATTTTCATCCTTTTATTTTCGAAGAACAATTTCAAATTGCGAGGACGCAATTTATTGAAGGAGGGGAGAATGTAACACCCCAAGATTTCATAGTATGTTATTTCTTCAAAATAATTCAATAACTTGCATTACACGCAACACCGAGTTCAATCACACCATGACTTAAAAATAAAAAAGACATTAAAATAGGTCATGAATAGAATTAACTACATTTTTAACTTTATATAATCCTTATAATTTTAGAATCCATATTATGAGTTTCTTAGTCATAATGCAAGAACAGATTCATTTTCAGTATTGCACTTTTATCAACTTTTGATAGTGAAACCTTTTTAAATACAATATTTTAAGCTTTTTCACTAAATGGAGACATCAAAAAATTTAGAATGAAACATCCCAAGCTTCCACGGTACCCTTTCCTTTGAATAAAACAGTAGCGTGTGTTGTACGCAACACCGAGTTCTAACACACCGTAACCAATCAAACTAGCTGTTATGAATAGTAATACCTACTTTTTGAGGTTATATATATTTTATATTTTAAAATGGACTTCATTTTTGGATTCGGAATATCGAATTTAGCCTAAGGTGAAATTTTGGTACTTTTTGGATAACTTTCATATTTTGATGAATAGTGAAAATTACTAAATTTTAATTAAAAACAACTTTTTTAATCAAAATAATTAATAGTGATAAATTATGAATTTTAGTAGTTTTAAAGTATATTTAGAATATATTTTTACCATTTAATATAATGTTGGTCATTGGACATAATTTTACAATTAAACTGAACATAAACAAGTGTCAATCTTTTGATAGTTATTATCTCTTAAAAACACGCTTTTTGTTTTGACAGCGGGAATTAATTTTAAATTAATTTCTGCCACTTCTGTGTTTTGAATTTAGAAAAATGGATTCCATATTTGGAATCAGGATGTCCAAATTGTGTAAATAGGTAACTTTTATTTTTAGACATTTTGAATAATTACTGTGGTAAATATTTTATTTACCATGGTTAAGGGTAAATCCGGTAAATAAGGGTTAAAAAATAATATTATAATAATACAACATTACCCTAAAACGTGTCCTAACCTTATTGGTGGACACATAACCGACCATGAGCATCCTTGGGTCAATTTGGGGACCCATTGGAGCCACTTGTATGTGGTAGGGACACTTTATATTAATAAAGTTAAAATAAAAATAAAAATGGCATAAGCTTACATCTTTTAGAAGAACAATTTTTACATAGGGTTATACATGTTGGATTTTCGATTATAAATATTCATTAGAAAGATAAAACGATTTCCTACATAATGATATTTTATTTATAATTTTTAGACATCAAATAATTTAAATTATTAATGACACAATAATGATGCAATGTTTACCTCATTAATAAATCATTTAAATAAATAAGATTATAATGATTAAAATATTATCTAAAACCTGTCCAATTCTTATTGGTTGATGTTATTTAGAATATTAGTCATCTTATCTTCGACCTCAATGATTTTTGGACCATTATAAACCGAATATAATTATATTATAAAGTAATACTTTCACTCTTTCCTAAAGAGCCCCTCTTCTCCCTTATAAAAGGAGACCACTTCTACTCATTCCTCACACCTCTCAAGCCACTTGGCTCGTCCAAACTCTGCCCAACTAAGCTCCCCACATCCCTATCCTCCTCCTTGAAGCTTACCCTTAGGAAGAAATCATTTCAAGAAGTCCTTTGGTTCCAACCAAAGTAAATTACCTAAATTAAAGGTAACGATTTCTCTTAAATTATTTTCATTTATTTTGCATCTTCAACCCCCAAACTCTTTTTATTTCCCTTCTTTTGTAACAACACCAGTATCCTCAATATACTAGGATGTTGTTATAAGAAGTATTCAAACTACACATACACACAACTCCATCTAATGGATGATGAACATAATGTTTCTGTGGATGGAAAACTAACGCCTCACGAAACGATGATTGTTCAAATACATCTTACCGCCTCTCATGGTGGCCATTATGATGGAACTATAATTAAATATGATATTAATGATATATATTTTATATATAAGCTTCTGTAATTCCATTTTATTTCATACCATTATTCGTTTCATGTTGTATATACATACGATAATTTCATTTGAGGAAGTGCGGACTACCGCCCCCTTAAAATGATATGACTCGTTCATACCACACATGGAACGTATAAAGGATGGTGTTAATGAACTTAAGTAACATATATAAAATATTATATTATACTGGAATAGTAATATACCTATGTATCATTTGGATTCGATTCTTTTAAAATAAAAATTAAATGGAAGTAGCGTTCGTGCGTACGTACGGACTACCGTCTCCACGAACGCGATGAGATTCATTCTCCATCGTATCCATTCAAGTATAATTATCATTTAATGATTTAGAAATGATGTTTAAGGACTTGATATCATTCTGGAAATGAATAAGATACAACAAACATGACTTATGTAACAAAACATATAAAGAAAATGAGTAAGTTAACACCCGAAACGGCGATAATACTAAGATATTATTATCAAATCAATATTAAAAGATCATATATGATATCATATTAATGTATATGATTCTTGTATAATTTAGTAACAATTATTTCACTATTATACAGGAGGTTAACCTACCCCAACAAAGGAAAAGTATAAGGTAAGGGTTATTTCACAATCTCTTCATTATCCGAGGTTGTTTATACGTAATAATCTACTGGGATCTCTTTATCATCCACATCCATGTTTCTTAAAAATGCATTTCAAAACATTTTTACTATTTACTAGAATATGAGTTAAAGTCATTTTTACCCTTGTTTGAATTTTTATAAGCGGTTTATAAAGGAATCTTTCAGTCGTTTTCCAAACAAGGTGCTTTTTAACCTTTTCGACAAAATTTAGTTAAGAATGTCTTTTTTTAACTTATACGGAAGGTGCGGTTATTCTCTTCCATTATTACACCTTCGAAGCTTCCCTTACACACTTGTATGGATATTTTCAAAATAAAGGTTTTCTTTTATAATTATGTGATTTTTAAATGATTTCAAAAAATATATATTTCTCTCAAATATATGAAAATCCAGTGCAAATGTATATGTATTTAACACAAGCTTAAAAATGTTTTCAGAAAACCTGACTCTCGAGTTTGGTAGACAGGAAGGGATTGGGAGTGGACCCATCATGGCCTGTAATTAGTCGAGCAGTCTCAGAATTAGTTATTTTGTTTTCAAAAGCTTGCATAATGTTTTCAGAAAAACACTGGAATGTATTTTAGCAATTTTAAACGTAAGTATCTTCTAAAAAAATTTCATCGGTAGGTCTCATGAGACAAACTAGTGTCTTGGCACAAGGCCTTGACAAAATCTTATTTGTAGTCTTGGCACGACGCCTTGGCTATGTGGTTATGATAGTCTGGCATTATGCATTCCAACATTATGAAAGTGGTTATTGATTTTTGCATGTGATTATTCGATTAGTAGAATATCCATGTGAATAAGTAAATGACATTATTTCATTTTATTTATGCCATACCATGTTGAAATTTCATATTTAAAAGGCTTTTGTTTTAGTTATACATTGCCTTAAATGTTTATTCTTATTTATGAAAGTTTCTGCTATATTGTTATCCTTACTGGGCATTTGAGCTCACCCCTTTTCTATGTTTTATTTTTCCCAGGATGTGAAGAAGTAAGTTATGAATGACCTGCAGGGATTTTATGAGGGGTTAATAGTGTGGATTGTGGAAACATTATGTTGTTGTAGTAGTTTTTCATATTATGATGTAATGTAAAACCTATGAATATATCTAGTGTTTCCAAGGCTGCTAAACCAATCGGTCTTTCGAGATTTGATCTTTTTGTGATCATGCCAATGTTACGAAGTAATGCACCGACTCTGGGTAGCTGGGGTCGGGGCGTTACAATTTTAGCCTTTTGGGTAGCAAATTTTTTATTAAATTCTTTCTCCAGGTACCATGAATCCTTACACTTATCAACATCTATCATTAAAGATGTAGTGGATTCTTGATAATTTTTCATTACCCATTTTTTATATTTCAAATTTGATTTTTCACTATTTACTAAAAATAGTATTACTACACCCATATTTATTAGGAAAATGGGATACATTCTTCAATGAAATTGTATTAGATTTAACAATTGATAATATCCGATTCTTATTTTCACTAGATTGATTTTTTGGGTTATAAGATTCGTATATGAATAATTTTTAATAGTAAATATTTTCTTAACATCTTGGGAAGTCTCAAAATATTTCAATTATATTTTTCTTTTTCTCACATTAAATTTATTTAATTTTAAGTTGAGATAAATATTTTAATCTATAATTAATTCCTATCTTTCATGCACCAACATTTTCATCCTCTGATTCTCAAGTTCATGAATCTTGTATTCCTTTAGTAAAAAATTTCCATGGTCCTTAATTATTTTCATAATTTATCTTATTGATTAGAATTTTGGGCAATCAAAGAAACAATTTATGGTTTTTTCAGTTCATGGATAAATTCTATAATGATCAATTTTCCACATATTTCTCACATATAATACATTGTAATTCTTCTTCAATCAAGGAAATTTTTCTACTACAATGTGACATAGATTTTTATTTTTCTTATTTAACTATGATAAGCCTTTATTTATATATATAAATGTTGTCTTCTTTTTTTATAATGTTTTGTGAGAGTGTCTTATTTGAAAATGTTTTAGCTAACACCTCTTCCATAACATCAACCTCTTCTTAAATATATAATTTTTTATCCTAAGGTTCCTTGAAAACTGTGGTCATATATGTGACAAATTCTTTGGGAAAATTCTTAAAATTATCTCTGATTTATAAATTGAAAAAAATATTCATTACAAGTTGAACAAGATTCATCAGAATTATAGTCATCTTATTTCACTAAATAATTACCACTATGAGTGCCTTAGTCTATCAGTTGAAATTAATTAACCATTTAATTCATATTTTGATTTATTTCAACTCTTATTAATATTAATCTAAGTCACTAATGTAATGTCAGTATTTATATCATCAAGTGTAGAGACCGGATTTTACGTAAGAATATATTCCAAATTTTCTTTAAACTGAAGTATGTACTTCATATACATCCATCATAAACAACTGGCCTAATAGAGTTGATCGAAAATTGAGGTGGACTTATATAACTACCTTCCCCTCCTTGGTTGATTTATAAAAGGTGATGTGCTACTAGATTTAGGTGACATCTTCAAGAAACCAAATAATGATAATAATTTCTCAAGTGATTAGAGGATATTTGCGTATGATTTTCCATGAATAACTCATAACCAATAAAGAGATGAATAAGATCCTAGATAGACTAAATGATTCATAATAATAAACCACATAACTTAATAAAATATAAATATAGAACAATGTCAGAGTAAAATATAAATAAATTAAAAAAATTTGAAAGGAAAATATTATATTTTGAAAAAAAATCACAAAAGTGGAACAATTATAGAAAAAAATGCAGATACTCCCTATCTCAAATTTCAGTAACTAAACCATGATGTGAAGGATCACCTCTAGAGAAGTATATAACATGGACCATCCATGTATCTTGGCAGAAGATATATGCAAACACACAAAATTTACAAAGTATAGAGTGAGTATAAAACTCTGTAATATTTCACCGAAGTTTTCCAATCACATGAAATAAATATGGGGACTAGTTATTACATTTAATAAACTAGTATAGAAGTAGATAAACAAAGGTGGATAATCCATAAATATATTTTGTATAATAAAACATCATATTAATTATTTTAAAAACATTTTATTTTCACTAGCATAACTATTCCATATCACAAAAAAATGCATATTTCATGAACCCATGGACCTCCCAATACTCCCAAGTTGTTATTAATCCTATCACTAAGACATAAATTTTTTACCAAATTGATGATGGAACATCCAACCATGATCCATCCCAAATTATCATTATTTTATGGTGGTACTTCTGACCATTTTCCATCCCAAATTATTATTATTTTAGGGTGGTAAATTTAACCATTACACCTCCAACATAAAAATGAACACACACACCAACATTATGATGAAATTTACATGAAAAAGTTTATTTAATAAAATTGAGTCTTTTAATACCCATCATTTTAAAATCACATCAAAAAGGGGTTTTAAAATCAATTCCAAAAAAAATTTCAAACAAAACATAAAAATGATTTAGAAAAAATGAAGCAATTTTTTTTATAATGGTAAAGCGGGAGAGAATACACCCACCTTGATATGATTATCACATAATATCCAATATGATTATGTGAATTAAACAATTTCCCCTCATTCCCCTACCAAAATCTAATAAGATCTCATAGGCCCAAATATGAAACCATTTATCTAGGAATAAAAACATTGATTTATGGTTTTAATCAAGATAAAATAATGAGATACAATATAATAAGTAATAACAGAACTCTAACATTTTATTCCAAAAAACAAACTCTCAAAGATTTGATGCCACCAGAGTTCGGATGTTATAAATCACTATAATTTCCATATGGAAACCCTATTAGTCAAGAGGGAGAAAAATAGAGTCTGTGATAATGTAATACATGTTAGAGATATCTAATCCTGATTTTCATGAGATTTAAATTATTTTTAGATTAAATTAAACTCATGAATTTATCACAAGGAAAATTATTCCAAATTTCACATATCCTCAATTTTTATTTTTGGGAAATACTAATTACATGAAGTGTTTTAATTACTCGATGTGAATATTTTTCCTGACAAGAATTTTTTTCAAAATATGGAAATTATTTACCACATTTATCCTTAACATTTTTATGTTGTGTAAAAGTTACAGGATGTGAATTAGTCCTATAATATTATATATTAACCAGAATTATTTTTAACACTTCTGAAAAATTAAACTAAGACTCTAAGAATAAATGGAAATGCATCCAAACATAAAGAACCTAAAATGGGGGGGGGGTGATATATTATCCTCGCTATTGGTATTTATTATTCTTGTATATGTAATAAATTAGGTTATTTGTACCCTATAATCCTTTGTTATTCCCATGATTCCTCTTAAACCTGAAAATGTTTCCAATACACTCACTCCAAGGAAAAATATTTCCCTCAAATGGTATTCTCCTACTTATCCAAAAACCACACCAGTTCATGGAAAACATTCTCAACTAGATCAAGAGTAACATGATCCTAGATGATCATAAGTTGAGAATACATTTGATACTTCTTTAGTTGGGAAACATGAAAGAAGTTATGAATAACAATGAATATATGGGGTAACGCTAAACCATACACGGTAGTTCAAATATGTTATATAACCTCAAATAGTCTCAATTATCGTCACTAAAACTTCCCTTGTTTTCCCAAGAGCTGATGACCATGTTTCAGAGACAATTTAAAATAAAACCTGTATACTAACATTAAATGATAATAGTGTACGATGGTTTTCTACACATGAAATCTGCCTACTATGTGTCCTAACCTTATATTTCTGAATGATCTTTATTTTATCTATTTTATCACAAAAAACGAATTACCCCAATAAATTTTTACTCTCCTATTTCCACCCAACATAAAGTATATTGACTTGAATTTCCATAAAAGCCTCGAATGGTGGCATCTATATTGATTCCATATAACTGTTGTAATAAGGGAATTCAACAAAAGGCATATGATCCTCCCCGAAACCACAGAAGCCTATAAAAAATTCTTTATGCCTATCTTCAAATTCCATAAAAGTGAATTTTGACTATCCATCCATCTATGGATGATATGATGTTCCCAAATTTAGTTGATGTCTATGAGCCTGTTATAATGATGTCCAAAATATAGAAGTGATGTGGGGGTCTTTGTCAGATATAGTCAATGATGTGACTCTATTTAACTTGACCACTTCTTGGTTTTATAACTTTTCTAATTATTTTCCATGTTGGATACTCAAATAGGGATAAATTGTGCTGGTTTATTAATTTGATCCACTACTACCTATATAACATCATTCTTGTGTAACATTCTCGACAATCCTATGGAAAAATCCATTTCAATATTATCCATCATACATTCATGTATATGAACTGACTGTATCATACTAGCTATCCTTTTATTCTATACCTATACTTATTTGAATGTTAAGAATTTATTCAAATACTATGAAATTCCGTGTTTCATTCCTTCCCACTAGAAATGTGTTCTTATTCCCTTGTACATTTTATGAGAACCTATCTAGATAACCCATTTCTAATGGTGATATGATGAAATAGGTTGTTCCATTCAAGTATAAGGAAATATAATTCATTTCAAAAAATGTTTCAAGGATTTCTCATCAATTGTTCAGCTATCCCAAGTCTCCCCACCATTTAGGTTTGACATAGTGGTGATTTAGTCAAAATCTGATGATTGAGATTATTTAAAAAAACCAAGTATAGAACATGATTTAATATACTGTGTATAACATGTCAAAATAGAACATCTTGAGGTAATACATCTATATTAATATCCAAAATCTCATGTCTCACTCTGATAATGTGAATTTCAAACTCTTATGTTTAGTGAATACATTGAACAGTTCCATAAAGTGGTAATTCCCCTATTTTTTTATGTCATGGACAACTAAAGCTAATTCTAATTCATGATTTGGATAATTTACTCATGAAATCTCAATTATTTTTACCTTTAAGATACAACATTGTATTATTTCATGAGAACACAGCCAAACCCAGATCTAGAGACATCACAATACACCACATAGCTGTTAACCAGTTCTAGAAATATTAGGATGGGTGCCAAGGTGAGGCATGTATTATTTTCCAAAAATCATATCTGAAATTCATTATTGCATATGAATGTGAAAAATTTACTTGTAAGAATATATATAGCAGAAAAAATACTAGAAAAATACTAAATAGATAATAAATAGTAACATGATAATACCAAAAAACTGCATACCTCAAAGACAATTTTTAGTGTCTTAGAATTGAATATTTCTTCTATCTTCCAAGGTCAATGAATATTAATACAACATAAATAACACCCATGTGAAAATTTACTTCACGTATCTAGAATTTACAATTAGAAAATAAAACAAACAAATCAGGTTCTCATAATGTAATTAGTATAATTTCAATGTTCTCTTCACGGTCATTTATGATTTGGAAATATACTAGAATAACATCAACAAACACCATGAAAAAATAATTCAGGTACCTTTTAAAGATATGATTCATCAAAACCCTTATAACTAATAATTCATTTTTTAGACCAAAACAAATTATGAAATATCCATAATGTGCATAGAAACTCTAAAAATTTATTTTTGGAATATCCTTTATTATGACAATAATTAGATGACACCCTAAGCATAAAAAAATTATAGAGAACCATTTGTATCCATTCAATTGAAAAAATAGGTCATCAATATGATAAAGGGGATAATGATATTTAATCATAGTATGATTCATTTTTTGATAATCAATAAAGGACTAGAGATATCAATTTTATTTATTAATGAAAAAACCCAATATATCCCAAGGCAATGTACTAGTTCTGATAAAGCCTTTGCTTTCTAAAAATTCGACCTGAGCCTTTAACTATCAGGACTCTATTAGATCCATTGTGTAATCTGGAATAAAATACTACTACTCTTCCTAGGATTAGGTAAATAGTAAATACAATTTACCACTTAGGTGGAAACATTAAAAAATTGGTGAGAAATAAATTTGGGTATCAATCCACTATAATAGGTAGAGTCACATTCCCTATTTCATCAATAGCTACCAAGGTCATTACCACTAACTAGACTGATATTAATTTATCCAATATAAATTGAAGTCCCATTTTACATGTATTTATATCCCAATATCTATTGAATGAATTATAATATCCATTTTGGGATGTAAATTTCATGTGCTGAGCATAGAATTCTATATGGTCATTAAACTCTACCATCTGGTTCATACCAAAGATCAATTCAAATATGTCTATCTCTAGGACTATAATCTCCCAAAGAAAAATCAAATTTTCAATGGTAATGGAACATTATGGGTATCTAAATCCTTTACACTCCCATTATCCAAGGGGTTTCAGGATATTCATGACATGAGGTGTCATTTCCATGTATAATCTCAATTGTATAACCTTATAATAAATGAGGAAAGAATGTGATGTGCAAATATAAAACAATATTTGAAAAATAGTTTAGATTAGAATAATGGTACCTAGTACCAAAAAAATACTTAGTTTCTCAATAACAATAGCCTCTTCTACTTCATAAAGAATCCACTCAAGTGTCAAGAGATAGATTGTTCTTCTCTACTATGGTGTCAACTGAACTACCAAAGTGTTCCAGGAAACATTCTAGTTCACCCCTATCTTTGGATGCGAACTAATTTGATGGGACTATTTTTTCTGAGAATATAAAAGATGATTCTATATCAAGCCTATTCCACACATTCATCGTAGTTTTTTTATAAAAATACATCATTATATATCCTTTCTTTCAATAGTAGTGTAAACTCTTTGGTTGTACAATAAATTCTTTTCTCATGTGCAACAATGAGCCACATTGAAAAATTAAGGAAATGAGACCCATTCTTCCAGATCTTGTGTAAAAACGTGATTTGTATTTTTTTAATGGAAAACTGAAAAATACACACTATATTATACAATCGAGGATCTTTTCTGGTCTACATTCTGGAGGATTTAGGAAAATGAATTTAAATTCATCAGAGTTTTACAAAACTTATATAATTAATTAACTATCCTTATATGCAATATATTTTTATGTGAATCAAGAACCATTGGAATTTCTAATATAACGATAAACGTTTTTTAAAATAAGGGATAAGAATAATTTTTCTTATTAAGGGGTTTTAAATCCATTTGAAAATTATTTTATTTGAAATATATAAATCTATTTTGATTTTTTTACTAAATAAAAAATATGATAAAATAAATAATATTTTAAAAATATTTTGAAAAAATTGAATTCCTTTTTTCAAAATACATTAAAAAAACATATGTATCAAAATACTATTTTCTTTTTAAAATGATTATTCATTATAAAATAATGCTTGGATTTCTACTTTTTAATTTTTTTGAATATAATAACTTTCATGGATTAATTATTACACTCGACATTCCTTAAAACATCATGAGGCCACATATTAGCAACACTTATAGGATAGAATAGCCTTATATTCCATCACTTAACTACCCATACCTTATTATATTTGATACCCAAGTGATGAATTTTTAGTAAACTATTTTTAAAGGTTATTTATTTCTCATTCATAACCCATTAAAAAAATTTCAAAATCTTATATACATTATTTTCATAAAAAAAAGTTTTTATAACTTATTGACTTAATTAAACCTCAATTTTCATAAAATCCAAGACAACTAGAGAAATATATTTTTTCGGAAGAGATAATTACATTAACAAATACATAAACATAAATTATTTATAAAAAACAAACTATTTTATAAAAGTTCATGAAATTTTATAAAACATTAATACAATATAGACATATCAATTTTAATGATATTCATTAATAAACAATATCTATTTTCCTGTAAAATTAAAACATTTTTCATTTGAACTATTAACATGAGATCAAATAAGAGTTAAATAAAAAATAAATAATGTTTTTTATTTTTTTTAAATTATTAAACAAAATAAACATTGAAAATATAATTTATTTGTATAAAAATTACCATAAAATAAAATATAAGAAAATTACTCTTAAAAAGGGTAATAAATTTTTAAAAAACTCCCTTTGTATAAAATGAAAAATATGAATATAAAATTCCCTTGTAAAAAGGATTTGAAAAAAAATAGGAAAAACCTTTACCATAGGGGTTTTTAAATAGATTATATTATTTTGGAATAAAGAAATAAATGATTTAAATAAAAAATAATCCCCTTACATGATTTTCATAGAACCTTCTTGTTATTATAATTCATTAAGGACTCCCTCTTTAATCTCAAACTTTCTCACCAAAAATAGGAAAATCCAATAATGACTGCAGATAAAAATTCCGAAAGGTTAATACTAATCTAGATTTTGACACCCTGAAAGGAAAAAAAATTCACCTACATTTATTCATCATGGGTTGAAGACAATCCATTATCAAAACCCTCATCGGTGCTCGAATTTGATCATAAATTCTTGTCAGTATTCGATTCCCCTAACAGGGATTGAAAAACATTTCCCTAGATTGAAATTTGATATATCTCAACCTTCCGAATCTATAACCAGTAGTCGATCCTCGCTCGGACTCCCTCACTGGCAGCCGATGTCCTTCGAAAAATGTGAGCTCTTACTTAAAGCCTTATCCATGGATAAATACATACTGAGCTCGATCACCAAATTTTAAAGTCTCAGATCATATCGAACCAATTAACTCGACTCTCCTAAAAAATAAATTCCAAATTATATTTCCCTCAAATAAAAAAATCATCATATCTTTTTTTATTTTATTAAAATTAATTCTTTTAGCAATATTCATATTTCTGATTTTATAAAATTCTAATAACTATTACCATAATTAGTAAATTAATTATATTCATCCAATTTATTAAATATAATATTACATAATATTCATATTTGATATATATATATATCTATATATGTGTGTGTGTGTGTCTCATAATTCACAATTTTCACAATTTGTATATTTTAATGCATTCATAATTAAAAAATTTATTAATGTATAAGAATTATATTAATAAAATATATTTCTTTCAAATAAATTCAAATTAGATTATTTATGTATATATATAATTAAATTATTTTTATAATATTATTTTATTTAATATAATAATTAAATACAATATAAATATTTATAATAATTTCATAAAAATTAGTGTAAATATTTTTATACAAATTATTTTAAAAAAAATCATTTTTAAATTATTTTTATACATTAATAAAAACAATATTTGTTTAAAATTTTTCATATTAATTTATAGAATGAATCTATATTTTTAAATAAAAATTTATTTTAATACATTATATGATAAGATTTGAAAACTATAAATGCTTCATATAATCATAAAAGTGTTTTTAATTAATAATCACCTATATTAATAATTTAAAATTTCTTATGAATATATATATATATATATATATATATAAACTTTAATACATCAAAAATTATATTATTTTGTAAAAAATTTATTCTTTGCAAAATAATATAAAGTAATAATATTTCTATGTATTGTTATATAATATTGAATATTTATAATCTTAAGTTATAATAAATTTTTTATTTATTTAAATTATAAACTAGTGCACTTATTAATATCTAGGGTGTTACAAAAAATAACATCATTTGATATCAAATATTAGAAGAAAATTATTTGATTGTGTGGTTTGATTTTAAGGTGTGTTACCTCAATGAGAATAAATATAGCTTCTTCTCTTATTTAAAATCCTAGAGTTGAAACCTATCCCCATTGGAAAAAAACATACTATATCCCAATTATTTTTGAAAAATACCTCTCTTGGCCACTATTTCCCTATTAAAAATGTATGAATAATCCGTAATCTAGTGAATGCCTACCTTAGATCAAATCATTGTTCATAATACTAACTCAAAGATATGTGACTTCAAGGATGCAATATCACCTACCTCTAGGGAGTGAAGAAAAATGTCTATAAAAATTATTGTATATTTTTTCATAGAGATGATTTTATTTTTTAAGATGATGAAATATGTAGTTATTTTTATTTGAAAGGCGTGTGAATCAAATTTTTTAACGAAAAACTCTACAAAATCCTCCCATATAAGTCACTAGATGGATTTAGCTTGGATGAGTAAATCCCACCATTAGAATGAAAAATTGTCCAACATATCAGGTGAACATTTATATTCAACTCTGCCAGTGTACAAATAAAATTAAAGATTCTATTTATTTAGTTTTTAACGCTCATTCTTTTTTAGGTTCTGACACCAAACAAAACAACATATTATTCTAATTCTGAAACTATTTTGAGTGATCCACTTTCCTTGATTCATCATTTTAATTTCCCTTGGGAATATATTTTAATTATTTTTCAATACTCTAAACAAATTTATTTTCATCTGTGTTTTAGGTAAAACCACATTTTCAATAGATTATTCCTGGTAGTCTATATGATATCTTCATGGTTCCATTTTTATAAGTAGAACAATACACAATAAATACTATTTCACTTTAGGAACTAAAATATTGAATAAGTTAGCAAATATCATTAATAATTATCACTACCATACAAAATAACTAGTAAAACAACTATTTCAAAGATAAATAATTTTATATGTTTTTTCAAAAATAATTTGAAGAGAATACGAACAATGTAATCCTAGAGGATGTCACACCATAATGCATGGTATGAAAAACTCATTATCTAATCCCATGACGATGAGATAAAAAACACTCTTAGAAGTGTGTTATAACACCTTTATACCTATAACACCAGCAAAACGTTTTGTTCAATATAAAATTATTATCTAAATTTTTTTATACTATACACTTAAGGTTTTCATAGTCCTGTATTTGTTCTACCAATACAACTCAAGGAATAAAAAAAGTAATCCCAAATGTAACCAAAGGACTAAACAAACTGATACCATTTGTAACACACCGCCCCTCCTAACTGGCTTGAGAATATAAGAAGTGTTACTGGCCATAGGTGACACCCTGAAGAACCCAAAGGCTGGTAATAAATTCCAAGGGAATTGGAGGACATTATGGGATGATTTTAACTAAATAAATCACAACCTATCAAGAGAAAAACAACATACAAGATACAAAAAATTATTCATGAGAATAAACCACATAACTCAATAAAATACTGATATAAAAGAACATCAGGGTACAACAGAAAAAATTGTAATTATAAACTACAAGTATAAATAAATCAGCACCAAAGTGTCACAATCCAAGATCAACATGAAGACACTCCCCATATCTAATTTCAATAACCAAACTATGATGTCAAGGACCGCTGTAGGTGAAGTAATATTCATGACCCTTCCCTATATCTCATTAGAAAACATCTAAAAAGACAAAAATTGACCATATAGGGGTTTATTATAACACTTAGAAGGATTTCCCCCAGGAATTCCCATCACAATACACTAAGAAAAGAACTAGTTAGAATATTTAATAAACCAGAAGATAAAAAGAAGAAAGAATATTCCAAGATAGAAATAGTTTTCCTATAATTAAACATCAAGATAAAACTTTTTAGATGATTTAATTTCTATTATAATAACCATTCCATCTCACACCCATGAAAAAAAACAATTCATGTAAACATTAAACATGTTATACTCATGAGTGGTGATTCATCATATCCTCAAGATGTCACTTGGTGACCTACCTCATGGTGGAACATATGACCACGATATGTCCCAAATTATCATTAGTTTATGTTTATACTTCATACAATTCTCATTCAAGAATGTTATTATTTAATGGTGTTACTTTCAACCATTCCAAATCCCATATAAACATTAACACACACCATACCATTATTCCCATGTTTCTATGAACATGTTTATTTAACAAAATACAATCTTTTAAAACCCACATTTTGAAATCACAACCACATGGGTTTTCTAATAAATTTCAAAAAATAATTCCAACAAAACCTAAAATTGATTCAGAATATATCTATCTATCAAGTTATAGAATGGTAGAGTGGGAGAGAAGCACCT
Source organism: Viscum album (assembly GCA_963277665.1). Classification (NCBI taxonomy): domain Eukaryota; kingdom Viridiplantae; phylum Streptophyta; class Magnoliopsida; order Santalales; family Viscaceae; genus Viscum; species Viscum album. The sequence continues at coordinate 561,139,827 of OY728140.1, read as the reverse complement.
ACCTCTATATGATTAACATAATAGATCCATGATTATTCTGTGGATTAAACCGTTGCCTCCCATTCATTTACTAAAATTAATAAAGATCTCATCTATACAAATATGAACCCATAGACATGCGTATAACAATATTCATATATAGTTCTAATCATGACAACATACGGATATCCAATATGGGAAGAAAGAATAGAACTCTAAGATTTGATTCCATAAAAACCTATAAAATGATTTGATCTCACCAGAGTTCGGATGTCGAAAATGACCATAATTCACCTATGGAAGCCCTATGAGTTTAGATGCATAAAACATAAGACGTGTTATAATGAAACAAGTGATAGAAGTATCTAAAATCACTAGTATTTCAAATTACAAGATCTTTAAACCATATTTACATAATGATTTTTTTTGCGAGGCCACTTACATGAATTTTATGTTACCATAGTTTTAATTTTATAGAAATACTAATTACATGATGTGGGTATATTTAATTATGTGAATATATTACATGAAATTAATGGTTTCCAAACCAGGTATATTATTTACAGAATATATCCCAGACACTTTGATGTCATATAAATGTTACGCTACATTAATTTATCCTCGCAAATTTCCCAGAAGCCAGACTCATTTTTACCACTTCTAATTAAATAAACTATGAATCAAAGAATAAATAAAGACACATATGATGATGGAATTACTAAAAAATGGTTTTAAACTTTATATATGATAAAAATTTAAGTTTCTAGTGGATTGTACTATCACACTGATAAGGGGTAAATCAGGTGTGACTTATATTACCGATTTTTTCACATTTTAATTAAACACCACTATAACCACTTGAGAAGAGTTGAAACTATATGAAATGAAGAAAGTAAATGTAACACAAAACATAATATTTTTATATGATTTTATACTAAGATATAATCCCTGTTTCAATCTGTTAGACTCCCCAGTTATGGATTCTATAATATAATCTCATTATCAATTACAATGGCTCAGGTAGAAACTAGTTATATACCCCAATAGTTTATCCTACAATTGATCCAAGTTAACACCTATTGATCTGACTCGAATACCTAGGTTGGTTTGAACACTAAATTATTTGACTAGTTAGAATCCCTAGTCTCTTGAGACTCTTCATCAACTAGTCATACCCCATGTTACAAACTACTTATTCTTTAGAATATATGATCTAGTACAAGATAATCTCTTGATCTTTAACCACGATATTTATGGATTTCACTTTCTTGTTTACAAGTTCATGTATATTTTCATATATTCTATTCATTCTCAAGAAATTTATGGTTATAGTATATAATTAGATACCCCCAGTGAAACAGTTCTCATTTAATTATTCCTTCTTCCTAATGAAATCTCAGACTCACTTACTCTTCCATGCTATTTAATGATTTGAACTGATCTCAATACATTGCTAAATTAGATATAAATTTATTATAAAATAATTATCTATCTTCTTCTAAACACACTTCAGAACAATCATACAAGGTATATTTAATGTGATCCACTCTTTTAAAAAACAATACATGTTCTTTTTAATGTAATATGTTCAACAATAAAAATGTCAAAACTTCCCAATTTCATGTATTAATTATTTCATGCACATGAATGTGTTTAATAGTGTAAGAAAAAGATATTATCTCATTTAATTATTCACTATTGTGTTATTTTTATATTTATATCACGCATATTATTTGTACTACCATTGAAAATGCTTCCATAGAAGTATATCATGAAATAATATCTTGCATCTTCAAATATCACACACAAATCAATAACACCACTTCATTATTCCTTTAGAAAACAGATGGGATGCCAATATGTCTTTGCATCATAATGGAATACATGTTATCTTCATCAACACTAGTGTGAGAAACTCCCCTTATAAATTATTATCATCTCAATCATGATTCTAAATCTCAATCGTGTTACAATATATGAATGGATTATTTCATTTCTCCTTTGAATATCACAGTGTGATTATCTACCTGGATTCATTAAAACAAAACACCATCATGGTGCCAGATTTATTTTCAAATCTTTTCTAGAAATTGATAGGTCTTTATGTATTTATAGAAAACACTCCACTGATTAAATCCACTAACTTAACTCCATCACATATTCACAACGATATATCCCATGCTTGGTGACTATAAAAAACACCACCATTACAAATATTGAATTTTCTATGAACTATTTTCATCTGTTTGAAATCCACTTATCAATGAAAATGAAGTTTTATGATGTATCAATCATTGTTATTACTTTTTATGGGTATGAATATCTTCAATTAATGAAATATTTAAGCATAAAAATCTAAATTAAATTAAACTTCTTCAATGAATTTTGGAGGTAGACGATGATCGTGGTGCAGATCGAATGATGTAGATCAATCATATCAGATGTCCAGGCTTATTTGTGTATGTTTAATGATAGGTCTATATTACCAAAACTCAACTATTCCCATATCATTTTAAATCTCATATTAGAAGAACATAATAAATAAATGTATTCCTTAATTCTGTATGATGCGAGTTTGGGGTCCACTCTCGATAACCCACTAGCACCGCCCCAAGATGTCTCCCTCTTCCTACGTTACGCCACCCCAAAAAATGGAACCATTTTACTTTCATGCACCAATTATGGCATGCTATTCACACCCAATACCACCTTATCATTTCTAGTTCGGCAGGGGTTGACATCCCATATATGTAGTGGCTACAGTACCCCTTCGGCAGGCTAGTGTGGTAGTTCTATTTTTTAGTGTACTCACAAAAATAGAGTTATCCAATTCCATGCCATAATACTCAACATCAATACACTCAAACTTATTCTTCTTATATTTACTGGAAAAAAATATTTATTCATTTACACAAGTATTTATAATTAAGAACAACATATTAATCATCACAAATATAGCCTCATTGAATTTCATCTACATAATATATTGACAAATATTTCAACATCAACACAAATAATTCATTGGTATTATTCATCAATTCAACCAAAGAATTTTCTTTATAAACATAGAAACATCCCTTAATGAAATAATAATATGAAAAAATCTATTATACAAATATTGATGTTGAATTATAAAAATCTGAAAATGAAAGAAAATGAAACTATAGATGACTAATTCGTAAGATTCAACAAGATTTTGAAAAAAATTAAAAATTATAGTGATAAACTAGAATAGGATATTGTGGTTGAAAATATAATTCATATAATACCAAAAAGGCATGATTATATAGTGTTTTATCTTGAATATAGGGATCTAGAATCTCTTCCTTTAGATAAATTTCATATAATTCTCATTTTCTAAAAGATGAGAAATGAATGTGTTTCCAAGAAGATGAAAAGGGATTAAAATGAAATATATTTTAAAGAGGAAATGAAATATAAGTATAAGAAGTGTATTGATGAATAAGATGTTGATTATTCTAATTCTTTATTCTAATTTGAGTAAGAATTTCGATTACATGACTTCTCCAATCTCTAGAAATATGAAATGCGGCAATGGGAGGTTTTTTTAATGAAATTCCCTTAATATTATTTGGACGTGGAGTCATTGGATATTTTAATAAAAAATATGAATAATTAAAAGAATATAGAATTATTGAAAAATAAAAATAAGTTCCAAGGATAGACATTAAGAAGAAAACAATTTATTTTTCAAAAACTATGGGTATCTTCCAATGGAAACATGAAAATTTTCTAAAAAACAAAAAATAGAATTTAATATCAAATTATAAAATAATTGATAACATTAATTATAAAAAAAGTATAAATGACATATTCATTGTTCTATACAACATGATGTAAATAAAGAAAAATATTATTTTTAGGGATATTACAGGAACTATAGAGGTTTTGGTAACCTAGAAATAATGTGTTGAAATAACTTCCAATACAATGATGAGTTTATATGGTTCAAAATATATAAATTGATGGTGGTTCATTTCATGTAAAAGATAATAATTTAGAGACAAAAAATAAAATATGAATTGAAAATTGAAAATGGATTTCAATCATTGAAAGATGCTTGTGAATGTTGATAGAAACTTGGCCATCTTTAAAAAGTATTTATTTTTATTCTACCATCTCAAATTATATAAATATAGGGTGATGATAAGTTTTAGAATAATAAAGATAAAGGTAATGAAAAATCTCTAGTTTGTGATGTTTCTTAAAACAAATATGTAGTATAATGTACATTGATTTTGGAGAGTGGTTTTTTATATCATGTTTAAGGAGATTTGAATCTACAAATGGATTTTAAAAATGTAAAAAAGGCTCAATGACCATTGTAAATGATGGATCACTCAAAATAAAATGATTTTTATTAGAATTTATTTTAAAATAGCAATTGAAATCCAGAATCACATTGTATGTTAAAGGACTAAAAAATCTTTTTAATGTTTCTTAGTTATGTGATGAAGGAAATATGGTGATATTTCAAAAATTTGTTTTTTTTGTTAAGATATTAAAATATGTATATATATTGAGAATAACATAGTGAACAAGAGGCTATATTTCACATATCTATGATGATATAAATTCTTTTTTATTTTATTATAAAAGAAGAAAATCAACTTTGGAATTGAATACTTAGTCATCTTGGAAAAATGAACATGTGAAAGAACATTTATTAAAACAATTCCTGTGATATTACAAAGATGTAACAAAAAAAGAAATTAGATATTTTCCACTTTTCAGAATGTAATTATTGTGAATACTTAATATAATAATATTTAAATAAAAACTACTCATTCATTAGAGTTGACTTACTCTGATATTTTTGGACCTATGAGGATGAAATCAAAAAATTTAGATGAAACAGATGATTTAAATAGGTTTAAATGATTCCTTAGAAGTGTAGGAAAAAAGTATGGTTACTTTTTAAATAGTATTATAAATAATAATGGTTCATAATATACCAACAGATGATTTTATATCTATATTAAAAAACATGGTATTTGTAATGAACTCAGTTTACCGTACACACCAAAATAAAATCGATTAGCTTAACAAAAGTGTAAGATTCATAGGGATATGGTTTGAAATATGTTGTTAGAGAATGAAACATCTAATTTTTTATATATATAATCTAGTGTAGAAGTGTTTCATATCAAATTCATTTTCTTTATAGGAAATATTTTAATATGTCATCATATGAGATGTATTGTAAGAAACATCTTTTTTTTTGAAGTATCTAAGAGTGTTTTAAAACCAATGAATTATCATAGATAAAGGTGAAAATATGGGGAAATTTTAAAAAATAAGTGTTGATGGAATCTTACTTTGTTATCCACCAAATGTAAGAGGATATCATTGTTACAATAATGTGATAAGAAATTATATTAATGTTGTTGATGTGAATATGATGGTGCTCATAATTAATGTGAACTCTCGTGAAGAATAAATTTACAGATATTGTGATAATGAATTTGTTTTTGTGAAACAACAAGGTGAAACTTTGAAATATATTGGGGATAATATGGATATTCCATGTATAGAATTTTATTCATAAATCTTCAGGGATTAAGAATAATATTTAACACTTTATCCCATATCGAGAAGAAATATTTATGTCCTAAATATCAATGTAAATCATGAAATACATATTCAAAATAAAATTAAATTGAGGAAAATACTCATATCTTATTATTTTAATAACAATAACTTAATTATTTTAAATAATAAATAAAAAATTATCAGTAGATTGATCAAAGGAATTTAGATATAGATGAGATTGAAAATAATGGGACTTTTTAATTGGTATACAATCTTAAAGAAAGGATAATTATTGGGTCAAAGTGGATATTTCAAAATAATATGAATGAAAAAAGTGAAGTACTCAGAAATAAAGAAATATTGGTGTGTAAAGGATATTCATATGTTGAAGGAGTTTACATTGATGAAAAAGTTTTACCAGTTTCAAGACATGGAACCATAATAATATTTTTTACCATTTCCGCACAAGGGTTGACAAGATCATTCAAATTCATGTCATGTCATCCACCCTCAATAGCGAATTGGAAGAGGAATTATATACTGAGAAAACCTATTTTTTCATTCTCAGTGGAGATGATAATTGTTTATTCATGTTTAAGAAGGGTTTATATGTGCTAAAGAAATGCCCATGAGGTTTTTATTATAATATTGAAACCAACTTGAATATGTTTAATTTTAGAGAATGTGGATTTGATGACAATCACTACATCAAAGATGGTAATGAGGTATTTTTCATTTCAATTTTTAGGAAGTTGAATTTATTTATTCTAGAAATTAGGATAATTTTTGGGAAGAATTTTAAAAATAAATGAAGAATCTTTTTGAAATGTTCACACTTGATGAGATGAGATAGTTTATTAGCTTAAAAATTTCTATAGAAAAGGATTATATTTTTATATCCCAAGAAAAATACGCTAATAATTTTTTTTATATATTTGAAATGGAATATATATATATTTTTTTAACAAAAAATTTATTATGAAAAAATTTATAGAAACACGAACCGAGAAAGGAAGTTGATACAAGGGAATTATGGAAGCTAATGTGAAGTTAACTTTACTTTATATCATCAAGAACATATATAGTATATGTTGTTTCCCATTATTCTAAGTATCAAAGTTAAAAAAAGAGTCACATTTTTTGGAAAGATAATAATTAGATTAATCATTGTTAGAAAATATTGTGGATTGAAATGTCACAAAAATGTGAATATTTATCTATTTAGTTATTCAGATGCAAATTGGGATGTATTTTTTGATGATAGGAGGTCTACATTTGGTATAGCGATCATTAAGAGGGAAAATATGTGTTTGTTAGCATATAAGAAATCATAATTTAGTGAACTTGGGAACAACTGAAGCTGAATATGTGGCTTCTAATCAGGCCTCAACAAAACATATGTAGATGAAGACTCAACTAAAAGGTCTAATAGTTGATGTATTACTGGCATTAATTTTTTACTGTGAAAATAAAAGTTCAATTAACTATTAAAAAAATGTAGGTCAATATTCAGGTTCATATGACATTGATTTAAAATAACACATCATCAATGAACTAGTAGAGAATAATGAACGAAATCTATAATTTTGTTTTATGAAGTTGAAAATTATATATGTGTTCACCAATCCACTGTTGAAGGAAGCATTCTATAATTTCAGTTTTAGGCTAAGTGTTCAACCTCATTCTATACAATTCAAAGGTATAGTGTTTTTTCCTCTATCTCATATTTTCATTGGATATTGTTGTCAATGGTAGAAAACACTACTGGAATTTATAGATATACCAACACTTTGATGCCAACAGTTTAAACAAACCATTGGCATATGTGGACTAAACCAACGGTTTGAACAAACTGTTTGTAAACTCCCATTATTACCAGCCTTTCCCAATGGTTTGCCCAAAGTTTTGTGAAATTCCTCCTTTTTCCCAACGGTTTAAATGAAACCGTTAGTTAAATTCATATTATAATAACCTATACCAATGGTTTTTAAAACTGTTGGTATAGAATACATTTTCCAACAGTTTTTAAAAATAGTTGGGAATTGTTTTTCCAAAAATACAGATGCCCCAATTCTACTCTGTCCGCACGACTATAGCCCTAAAAATAAAGATCTGTCGAAGCTCTCTGTTTATCCATGTTGGGAAAATCCTTCCATCCTCTTCAATCGACATCAAATATATATGTCATAAATTACTTTTAATATTCTTAATCTGTTTTTTCTTCTCTATTTTGATTTGGCCTAAACCAGAGGGCTTTCTCTTTACCCAGGCTAGGAAACTGCTTCCACCTGAAAGATTTATCTTAAATAAAAAATAATAATTATACCCTCCAAATCTATAAGCACTACCTTAGTTTAAATTTTTTTCATCTATTATTTTTATTTTCTATTTTCATTTTGTCTAAACCATGTTGTGATGTCCCTGAAATGACATAACCAATAAGTGAACATTGATTTTTTTTCTATTCTTTTTCAACACTTAAGTGTCATTATTGTATGGATAAACTTTATTTGAAGTCTTCATAACCACTCCTTCTATGTAGTTAGTGAACCATATGAACTAATGGAGTTGTTGGTGAGATGTGTCCCCACTCAAAGATGGTAAAGGATTTGTTTAGTCATATTCTGTTGAGTTGGGTAATGGATATAAGGATGGTTCATGTGATGTGATTGAGGATGGTTGGGGTAGTGGAATAGGTGGTTTTACATTTCATTAGTGGGGGTGATAAGGTAGTTTCTATGGTCTTTAGTTCAGTTGAAAATTTGATTTGGATTTTGTTTTTATGTATTTGTTCAAGGAATAATTGGAAGGGTAGTGATATTAAGGATGAATTGGTTGTTGGATGGGTGATTGATTGGAATTGTGATGTTGGTTGGATTGGTTATAGTTAATTTTCAATGTATTATTTGGGGATTTCCTCCCTTGAACACCAACCAAACCCTTGGAACATTATCCCTTGGACCCCCTCACCCACTGGACCATGGACAACCCCCACGAGATAAAAAATTTATTTGAAATTGATTGTGTTGATAATTTAGGAAAACGATCCATGGGTCATTTGTGATGTGTACGATTCAACCCTACTTCAATATGAGGCACGTTGTGGACGGTATCACTCTAAGTGTATCTCTTTTATGTGAAAAGGATAGGATTGTAATTGAAAACAATAACTGGCATACGGAAAACTGGCCAAACACATTCAGATTGTGTTGATACTTTATAAAAACCATTCATGAATCAATTTGGATGTGTACCAGTCAACCCTGCCTCAATTCAAGGCATAGTGTGGTCAGTATCACTGAAAGTGTCTCACTTTTATTTGAAACGGACAAGATTTTAAGTGAAAACTACAATAGACATATATATAACCAACCAAACACATTAAGATTGTGTTGATACTTTAGGACAGAGATCCATGGATCGTTTGTGATGTGTCCAATCCAAGGAACGGTGTGGCTAGTATCACTCTAAGTGTCTATATTTTGTTAAAAATGGACAACATTTTATGTAAAAAGAACTTTCATATGGAAAACATAACATAGACATTTGGATTCTGTTGATACTTTATCACAATGATCCATGGGTCGTTTTTGATGTGTAACAGTCAACCCTGCCTCAATCCAAGGAACGGTGTGGCTGGAATCACTCAAAGAGTATCTCTTTTGTTTAAAATGGACACTATTTTAAGTAAAAACAACAACTGACATACGGAAAACCATCCAAAAAAATTCAGATTGTGTTTCTAATTTAGAAAAATTATCCATTAGTCATTTGTTATGTGTACAAGTCAACCTACCCACAATCCATGACACGGTGTGACCGATATCAGTAAAAGTGTCTCAATTTTGTTTGAAATAGACAACATTTTAAGTAAAAAAGAAAAAATGACATATGGAAAACCAAAAAAGCATATTGGGATTGTGTTTATACATTAAGAAAACCACCCATGAGTCATTTTTTATGTGTATGATTCAACCCTGCCTTAATTTGTGGCACGGTGTAGCCATCATTACTCTAAGGGTCTCTCTTTTATTTGAAATGGACAAGATTTTAAGTGAAAACAAAAATTGCATAGGAAAAACTGACCAAATGCATTATAATTGTGTCGATAATTTAGGACAGCAATACAAGGGTCATTTTTGGCATGTGTGAGTCAACACCACTTCAATACGAAGCACGGTATGACCGGTATCATTCAAATTGGCACACTTTTGTTTGAAATGGACAACATTTTATGTGAAACCAACAACTGACATACGGATAGACAACCAAATTCATTATGATTGTGTTGATAATTTAAGACAGAAATACATGGGTCATTTTTAACGTGTGTGAGTCAACCCCACCTCAATATAAAGCACAGAATGGCTAGTATCTCTCTATGTGTATCTATTTTCTTTAAAATGGACAACATTTTATATAAAAACAACTGGCATACGGAAAACTGACAAAAGAATTTGGATTGTGTTGATACTTTAGAACAATGATCCATGAGTAATTTTCGACGTGTATGAGTCAACCTCGCCTCAATCTGAGGCATTGTGTGGTTGGTATCACTCAACGTGTCTCACTTTAATTTTAAATGGACATGACTTTAAGTGAAAAAACAACTGACATATGTAAAACTAACCAAATACATTAGGATTATGTTGAGACTTTATCACAGCAATACAGGAGTCATTTATGATGTGTATGAGTCAACCATGCCACAATTAGAGGCACGGTGTAGCCGGTATCACTCTAAGTGTCTCTCTTTTGTTTAAAATGGACAACATTTTAAGTAAAAAACAACAAATGGCATAAAAAAACCAACCAAATGCATTCGGATTGTTTTGATACTTTAGGAAAACGATCCATGAGGCATTTGTGACGTGTAAGAGTGAACCCCACCTCAATTTGAGGCATAGTGTAGTCGGTATCACTCTAAGTGTCTCTCTTTTGTTTAAAATGGATAACATTTTAAATAACAAAAACACACATATAGAAAACTGACCAAAAAAATTTATACTATTTTTATACTTTAGGAAAACAATCCTCATGTCATTTGTGACGGGTATGAGTCAACCCCTCCTCAATCTGAGGCACGGTGTGGCCGGTATCACTCTAAGTCTCTCTTGATTAAAATGGACAACATTTTAAGTAAAAGACAACAAGTAACATACAAAAAACCAACTAAACGCATTCAGATTGTGTTGATACTTTTTTAAAATTATCCATGAGTCATTTTTGATGTGAATGAGTCAATATCACCTCAATCTGAGGCATGGTGTGGCTGGTATCACTCTATGTGTCTCTCTTTTGTTTAAAATGGACAAAATTTTAAGTAAAAAACAATAACTAACATACGAATAACTGGCCAAACACATTCGGATTGTGTTTATACTTTATGAAAATTATCCATGAGTCATTTGGGATATGTACCAGTCAACCCAACCTCATTCTAAGGCATGTTGTGGCCGATATCACTCAAAATGACACTTTTATTTGAAATGGATAGGATTTTAACTAAAAACAACTTGCATAAAAAACACCAACCAAACACATTAGGATTGTGTGGATACTTTAGGATAACGAAATATGGGTCATTTTTTGATGTGTAAGAGTCAACCCCGCCCCAATTTGAGGCATTGTGTGGCTGATATCACTCAAAATGTCACTTTTATTTGAAATAGACATGATGTTAAATGAAAAAAACAACTGGCATACAAAAACCTAAACAAAAACATTCGGATTGTGTTGATACATTATGAAAATGATACATGGGTCATTAGAGACATGTACAGGTTAACATCGCCTCAATTAAAGGCACAGTGTGACAGAAATCACTCAAAGTGTCTCACTTTTGTTTGAAGTGGACTACATTTTAAGTGAGAACAACAATTGACATACGAAAAACTGAACAGACATATATTTATTATGTCGATACTTTAGGAAACAATACATGGGTCATTTGTGACATGTAATAGCCAAAAATTCCTCAATTTGAGGCATGATGGGGCCGGTATCACTCTAAGTGTCTCTCTTTTATTTGAAATGGTCAGGATTTTAAGTGAAAACGACAACTAGCATATGGATAACTGAACAAACGCATTAGTATTGTGTTGATACTTTAGTAAAACGATCCATGGATTATTTTTTACGGGCATGAGTCAATCCAGCCTCAATATGATCCACAATGTGACTGGTATCATTAAAATTGGATCACTTTTGTATGAAATGGACGACATTTTAAGTGAAAACAACAACTCACATACGGAAAACTAACCAAACACATTAAGATTGTGGTGATAATTTTAGACAACAATACATGGGTCATTTCTGACATGTGAGAGTCATCCCCACCTCAATTTGAGGAACGGTATGGATGGTATCACTCTATGTGTTTCTCTTTTGTTTAAAATGGTCAACAATTTAAGTAAAAAGAACTAGCATATGGAAAACCGACCAAAGACATTCGGATTGTGTTGATACTTTAGAAAAATGATCCATTGGTCATTTTTGACGTGTATGAGTCAAAATCCCATGAATCTAAGGCATGATGTGTCTGGTATCACTCAAAGTGTCTCAATTTTTTTTGAAAGAGACCAAATTTTAAGTGAAAAAAACAAATGACATACGTAAAAACAACAAAATGCATTAGGATTGTGTTGATACAATAGCACAATGATCCATGAGTCATTTGGGATGTGTATGAGTCAACCGCGTCTCAATACGAGGCAGGGTGTGTCCGGTATCACTCTAAGTTTCTCTCTTTTGTTTAAAATGAAAAACATTTTAAGTAAAAATAGCTGGCATACAAAAAACCAACCGAAGGCATTCAGATTGTGTTGATACATTAGCACAAATATCCATGTGTACGATTCAACCCCACCTAAGTATGTTTCATAGTATGAACGTTATCACTCAAAGTGTCTCACTTTTGTTTTGAAATGGACAACATTTTAAGTGAAAACAACAACTAACATATGAAAAACTGACAAAATGTATTTGGATTGTATTGATACATTATGAAAATGACCCATGGGTGATTTTTGACATGTAAGACTCTACCTCTACTTAATTAGAGGCATGGTGTGATGATATTACTCAAAGTGTCTCACTTTTGTTTGAAATGGACAACATTTTAAGTAAAAACGATAACTAACATACAAAAAACTGACCAAACGCATTTGGATTGTGTTTATACTTTATCACAATGATCCATGGGTCATTTTTTTGACATGTATGAGTCAACCCATTCATTTTTGACATTAATGAGTCATGATTACCGTGGGTGAGACTATAAAAACATGGCTTTCTTATACCCTTTCTTACGTATTTTGATGTTGTGATTTAGATATCATTGGGTTGGGATCCCTATGAGCATGGGTTACTTTTTGGTTATACTTATACAGTTTTTAACAGATATCAATATTCCATAGATCTAAGATCAGTAGTGGCCTTCATCCCCCCTTCACTCCCTAACCATCCACTCACCCTACATCTACCCTCTCTTTGGAACACCCACTCCCTGGAGAGACCCCCACACCACACCCCCTCCATGGACATCCCAAATACCCCCTCCCCTCTCCCTGGATAGCCCCCTCCCCCTCCCCTCTCCTAGATAGCCCCTCCCCTCTCCCTAGACATATGTGTTTTTTCGCGCAATAAGGTATTTTTTGTGGCATTTGATGTCTGTTTTTATGTGTTTTTTGTGGTGTTTTTTATGCAGGTGTATACAGTGGATAGGTGTATGCATTGTAGGTATTATGCAGGCTAGGCTATAGCTCTGAACATTGAGCAAGGTTTTACCAACAGTTTAATAAAACCGTTGGTAAAAACACTATACCAGTGGTTCAAAACCATTAGTATAGTGTTGATCCCTTAATATATACAAATTCTTCTATTGAATCATTGGTAAAAAACCTATTCCAATGGTTTATAACCATTGGTATAGCCTAAAAATAGGTTCTACAAACAGTTTTAGCACCGTTGGGGTAAACATAGACCAACGGTTTCATTGAAACCATTGGTAATTTGAAACTCATTGTACCTATACTAGTGGTTATCATAGAACTATTGGTATATTCCTATAATCACAGCTTACTTGGACACAGTTTTGGAAACGGTTGGTATATTGTACAACAATGTTTTCCTAGCCTTTACCAATGGGTTTGAACAGTTGGTAAAGGGTAAAATTTCAGTAGTGAAAATTAATAACATAAATATTTCATTAATGTTTCTCTTCATAATTTTTTTTGTCAAAGGGGGAGTATAAAATTTTGGTAGAGTATCCATAGTTATGTGTTACCATTTGGAGGGGGGATATATTTACATAAAGTTCATAAAATGGGTAAGCTATTATTTAATAATATTTGAGATATTTTAATAGAATCACGTACGGGGTTGATGGAATATTTTAGTTTTGAAATTTTTATTGATGTGTTGATGATGTTCAATTTAATGTGTGTGATTTTTATGTTTTAAAATATACATAAAGATTAAAATATAATTGAAAACATGATATTATTCATTCAATATTCATCTTCATATATTGAGTTTTCCCGCATTGTCTTATAATTATTGGATGATGTTCCATTATTATGTTTTCACGGTTTAATAATGATTTTTTCCTTTAGTGGATAAAAAATCCAAAGGGGGAGATTGTTTATCCCAAGAGTTTCTTTGATGGATTTTGTGTTTATTTAGGATGAATAATTTGTTAAAATGATATGATTGAATATGTTATATTTTTTATCAATACATAATTCATATTATAATATTAAATTAGACAATGATATCAGAAATGTTCTTAGTATTTATATGTCATGAATGGAGTTCATGATACATTATGAATAAAAGGGTATGTTATGAGATTTCATAATGGAATGATGTAGTGGACCACATTATATTGTAATGGAGCATTATTCAATGTTAGTTACCAAACCATATAATTTATATCCACACTATAGAGTAGACTCAATTGATTTATCCGCACCACGGTGAATGAAAAAATCAGATAAGAGGCTTCAAAATTTTTTTATTACACTAGAATATTAGGTACACTCATACCACATTGTGTATTTCACATCAAATAGGAATAAAAGAAAAAATTAAATGGTTTTTTAATACTTCAGGACATCAATGCCCCAACGCATATACCAAATCATAGTTTGGAGAATTAATGAAGAACTATGTTACAACGAGAATACCATGACACAGAGTTAATTTTAATGGATTTTTGGGCTTCTAGAGATTGAGTGACCCCCACATAATTTCCCCATAACAACATCATAGTGAATTATTGATGTAATGTGAAAAATTCTAAAAAATATATAGGTTGTTCCATAATGAATTTTCTTATACTGAATCTTTTATATGATAAACTTTTATGGTTCATAATGTCTTAGCATTATTTGAGGAATTTTGGGGTTATTTTAGTATTTAGTAACTACCAAATTTTAATTGGATTTCGAATATATTTTGAGTCGTATATCCAAAGGATAATATTTAAAAATGATTTGATAGATGTTGGAATTCTGAATTTGAAATTCAAATGCAAACTAGAAAAATAACATGTTTTGTTAATGGGAATAGAATTGGAATTTAAAGAACAGTATATAGATAAGAGAAGATAAAATGTAAGATAAACGTAGAAGAGGAAGAAGAGTATATGAAGAATAAGTGTTTGTGCATATTTGTAAAAATTTAATACATCCTTATAGTAATTCTACAGGTTGAAGAGGAAGAAGAGAGTCATTGCATCAACAATTGAAGGATATGTTTAGAAGGAATTATTATTATTGATATCAATCTAGGTATCATATTTTTAGTGTGTGATTGGTCTCACAAAATGTTTTCCATGTTTTTAGGGTTGAAGTGGTCGCTTTTAGTGTAGGGTGGGTGGTCGAATACTCAAAGGCCTAAGAAGAAACCTATAGACACATACATTCTTTAAATTTTCTTGGATATGAAGTGGCCTACATGAGTTTTAATTTAAATTATTTAAATTAAAAATATGACACTTAAGTGAATTCTATTTATGATATTGGGTTTATCCTAGGATATTTTAAAGGTTTGATTGGATGAATTTTATTTTATGTTTTCTCAATTTCATTAACTCGAGAAGGATTCATTCAATGAATTTAAACAAACCTCCTAAATTATTATTTTAATTCATTTAAAAAAAACATGATAATCAACTATAAAGTTAGAGTATAATTTTCTTTATTACTCTAAGGTAAGGGATCTTATTAAAAAAATAAAAATTTTGGTGATAAAATTCAATAAGGAAGACAACGATAGAAAATTATTGAATGAAAAACTCCAATAAAATAAATTATTAAACATTTATTGAATGATAAATAATTCAAAATTTATTCCCCTCCTACTATATTGTATCAAAACAAAATATGTTTATCCATCTATTTATTATATTCTCTCAATGGTAGTCGGATGTAATCATGATGGTGAAAATTAAGGAGTGAAAAAATGATATAACATACACTCTACCATTGTGTGAAATATTTTTCTACTCACTGTGTGAATAAATTAACACCTTAATTAGATAGTATCAATATGTTAAAAAAATAAAATAAAATGATAAGAAGAATAATATTTTTAATAAGAATCTATTTATTTTAGAAACATAAATTTGTAAAATGTGATTATAATAACAAATTGGTATCATGGAATTAAAATGACAATGTAAAAAAATTCCTCCCAAAAACAGCACCACAACTACATTAGGTAGCCATTTTTGGAGACATGGGTCGACCCCAAAAAGTATAAGTCACCCCAATTAGTGATGGAATGAATAAGTGGGTTGAAAATTAATTTAATGTGGAAATTTCCACACTAGACAAAAAATTCGAGTAAACTTGTATCCTCCCAACATACTTTCTAAAATGAGCTTCTTGATAGAAGAATTTGGGTGCGCTATAGAAAAAAATTGAATCTAGTTATATTCCCTAAGAGACAATAAAATTTTATCCCAATTGAATATTTTTTTAGATATGATCAAAATGGAAGGTGGTTTTCCTGGTCCACATAATGTGACCTAGAATTTCATATTCATCCTAGGCTACCTGGAACTCCATTCAAATATCAGAATTATATTTTTCCACATTTTGAATGAAATTTTACCTATTAGTTACTCTACTCCATTTCATATTTGGATGTCATTTGGATTATATATTAGCTAATAAAATAATTATATTTGTATTTTGTCTAATTCACTTCACCCAGAATGTTCCTAGGTCAAGGCCAGTTTGGTTATCTTTTCAATTGATGAATCATAAGATCTATATGTATAGAATGTTACTCATATCATTGGAGACATGAAAATAAAATATTAAAAGAAAATCAACACCATTTTTGTTTTATAATGTCTTCCAAAATGTACTGTGTAATTTTTAATTTTAAGAAGGAATTACAATAATAATGTGTAATAATTTTTAAATTGTAAAATGAACTAAAGATGGGGGTTCTGAATAATTATGTACATAAAAATTATATATATTAAAAATTAATATTAGCTACTTTCGGCAAAAAATTACATCCCCAACTTTAGTTTTTCTAATATTGAGGGAAAAATATCTAAAAATATTAAAATAATTTCCCTTTTTGAAGAACATTCTATCATACAATGTTTACCATTTTAGCTTCATATAAAACTACCATCAAAACGATCAAAACAATTTAAAAAAAGCTTGGTCAAAAAATATAGCGTAATATCAATCCCATTCCTTTTTGAAAACCCATCACTACATTTAAACGAATAACAATTTTTAATGATGATGTGTTTTGAATCACAATATACATGGAAATTATTTTTTATTCAAGGGTTAAAATATTGAATTTCTAGTTAAAATCATATATTAACCTTAAGATTAGTGGTAATTTTTTTGTATATATTCCATGGTAATTAAAATTAAATTCAATCAAGTAAACCCCTATATCAAGACTCTACCAATGGCTCCCAGGATCAAAGACCATAGGTCACCATGTGAATCTCACATACTCGAGAATCATATTGAGTTAACATAATAAAAATATTCAAATTATCTCAAATAGGGATAAAATTTCTATATATGGGATGAAAAATATGGATTCATGGTACCCAAGTGCCTAAAACCACACATTTTGTCATTTAATTAATTTATGTGAAATATATTATTATTATTTTGTGTACAAAGAAAATTGTTTTCTCCATCCCCCCAACTATGAATAACATTGTCCCCAGTGTATCAAGAAAAGTAAATTTGGAAAGGGTATAGGTACAGGAGAGGAGATATAAATCAAAACTAAAATTAATAATCATTCAAAAATGTCACTTGGTGTTTTATATTGAAGTTCATTATTCTCTTAATTAATGTAATGATATACTTATCACATATAGGTTCCTCAGAGAGGATTAAAGACTCAGTTTAAACTCTTTATGGAATTTTGTTTCATTTAAAATAAGTAACTTCTTCAACCTCTAAATATCAAATTAAAAAAATTAGATCATAGTGTAAAACTGAAGAGGTTCTTTTAACTAATAAAACAAATAGTCGGATTGAAAAAAATACATTTTTTTATTTATGGTATATAAAAAAACAAATGAAAAAACCAAAGATATATGGTTGCCTCCCCGAAAGTGATTTTTTAAATGTCATTATCTTGACATAGACATCCAACTTATCCAATACAAAATTTTAGTTTCCAAATGATCATAGTTTTCACCAATTATAATATATTTATATTTTTTTATAATTTGTTTCATGTACAAGCCTATGTTCTATAGTGAGTGAGAAACAATAATGAATATAAAAATGGTTGATCTAGTTGATTTTGTAGTATTTCTTAAGACATCAAGGATTATTATTACATTATTGGTTTCAATTGAATAATGAATGATAATCTCAATGTCTTGATTATTAGTTATTAAGGGATACATGAGTAGGGAATGTAGGGAAATAATTGTGAGTTTAGGTATATTGAAATTTCCTAAAGTAGATTGGACATGTGAATCAAAATCAATTTATTTAAAAAAAATAGAAACAATTGGATCCATTACAAATGATGTTTCAACCACTAATTTTTTCATATATGTGTCGTGGTTGATACATATTCATATTTAAATATTTTTTTCAAATGTTTTAGTGATTTCTACTTTTGAAAAATGATTAATAGAGTGATATTAAGGATACTCGATCCACAATGTCAACATTCCCTATTTTGAATTTGAAAAATCAGGTTCATATTGATTTAAACACACATCAATAATTCACTCATGTTTTTTAGGTATTCTATATTCAATGGATAATTCTTTATCATTTTTATGAGATTGTTTTACACAATAAAATTATTCTATCAATGATGAGGCAGGGAAAAATGAGTTGTAATAGGTTCTATAACGGTTTTAAGGTTGTATAATTTCACATTGAAGGATGAAAAACAAAGAAGTAATTATCCCTAGTTCTTGATAAAATTCCTTAAGTAATGGTTGTGAATCTAGATGGAAAAGGGTTTGAAAAAAGTTCTCAATTAGAGAAGTATAATTATATTTGTAGAATTTCATAGGAAAATGTTCGGATTGGGTTTGTTGGGATTGAAGCTCAATATTTGTTGTAATTTTTTTTGTGGATCATAATAGTTAAAACATTATCATCGATTATATTATTGATAATCTCACTAATAAAAAATATAATGGTTTTTTACATCACACTTGGTGTATGGTAGTAAAAAAAGGTAGGAATTCCCTAAGATTGTTTTTTTTCAAAATATCCTTCCATATGAGTGAAATTGGGGGCGAGATCTTGGATTTTAGCTTAGAATAAGATGTGAGTTTCTAAGATAACTTACTCAGGTCCCTAAAAATGGTTCCCAATGTTGGCCTTGTCTAAATTCTCCATTTTTATAGGGTTTAACCAGTCTCTTGTAGTGTAGCATGGGTTATCGAATCCGTAAAGACAAAAGAAGAAACTTACAAGAAAGTAAATTCTATGGATTTTTTGGCTATGAAGTATCCAACATCAATTTTAATTGAGATGGTTTAAATTAAAACTAAGATAGCTAAGTGAATTTGATTTATGATAATTTTTTGATATTAGGATATTACAAACAGTTGATTTAATGAATTCCATATTAAGTTATTTCAATTTAATTTACTTTAGAAGGATTTATTCAATGATTTTAATATAACCTCATCAATTACAAGTTAAAAAACCATTAAAAACACATGATAATCACCTATACACACAGAAGATCATTTTCATGAGAACTCACAGGTAAATAATCTTATTATCACATGGAAATTTTGGCGATAAAATTCAATAAATATGTGGGGGAGATAAAATTATTGATTGAGAAAACAAAATATATTAAATTATTAATAATATATGGAGTGAAAAAAAAATCCAATACATCACCTTTACATTCCATTTAATCAAACCATAATATATTTATCCCTCCATTGATTCTATTCCTTTAAAAGAATTAGTAAGCATACTCATGAGGAAAGATTTGAAGAAGTGAAAAAAAAGAAATAACGAAAACTCTATCATTGTTTTATGGATTTATCTCTTTGTTGTGTGAATAAATTCACAAATTATTGAAATGGTATCAAAGTGTTAACAAACATAATGGAAAATTAGATGAAGAAGAAGATTAATTAAGAAGGTATGTTTATTCAAGAAACTTACAATTGAAGAAATGTTATTACAACATCAAATTGGAATCTTAAAATTGAAAAAATAAAATAAAAAACTTACTCTAAAAAAAACACCCAAAATTCATTCAATAGATATATTGGGATCCTCTAGTTGATCCCCCAATACTATAATTCACCCCAATTAATGATGGTAGGCATAGGTGGGTACAAAATTAATCGAGAGTAGAATTTTCAACACAAAAAAAAAATATCAGATCTAGCTTTTATCCACCCAAGAGACATTCCAAAAAATGATTCTAGATAGATAAATCTGGGTACTCTGGAGAACAATAAATTTAAGCCTAAGGTGTTCACTGTTATACTGTAAAATGTTATCACAATTTATTATTTTTTAGATATGATCGACATGGCGAGCTGTGTTTTTGGGCCAAATAATCTAGCCCATAATTTCATCATAATATTTGGCTTCTAATAAATCCATTCAAACATTAGAATTAGCTCAGGCCACTATTGAATGAAATATTCCCAAGATTTATATATCTTTAGTGAAAATATGAGCATCATTGGGCTTGTATATCAGCGGATAAAATCAATTTATTGGGATGATGTCTAGTTGACTTTTCCAAGAATTTACTTAGTTCAAGACCCAATTGTTTATATTCCCTATTGATTATTCTATACCTCCATGAAGATGAAATATTACTCAGAGCATGGGTTACACGAAAATGAAATATGAAAATAAAATCAATAACACTGTGTGTTTTAAAAGGGGTTAAAAATCTACCATGTAATATTGAATTGTAAGAAGGAATTACAATCATAATGTGAAATAATGTTCAATTTTTAAAATGCCCAGAAAATAATATTTTGAATAATGAAGAACATGAATATTATTTATACTAAGGATTTATATTATCCACTTTCAGTGTATAATCAGTTATTAACTATCATAGTTAGATAACATGATGTAATTCATGTTTAAGTACAAATCTTTCTCATTGTACCTACATATTGATGTTAATGGGTCATATGATCGCAAAAAAATCTAGTCCATTTAAAGAAATAGATTTACCATTTTTATAGGTGAACCTTGTAAATATTCTACTCTCTTATTGTATGTGTGTGTTGTATTGTAATCAAGATTAACTTTAACCAGTGGTGGGGGTAATTTTACCAAGAAAACATAAAATAAGTAGAATCACCCATTCACCCACGTTAGTGATTCCTTAATGATCTAGGAGCTTCCTTTTTATAACAATCATTTAAATGGAGGAATAAAGAGTAGATTCTATACATTAGTGATCCCAACATCCACTAATAATATACTAGTGGAAAATAGTTTCAAATAAATTCATGGTTTTGACTATGAAAAGACCTTTTCACTTGTTTTGATGAAAAATTATGTTCAGATTATTCTAAATAAAGAAGATCATTATGATAATCAGATATATCAAATGGATGTGAAAACTATATTACTTAACTTGAATTTTTCCAAGGATTTGTATATGATGCAATCTAAGGGTTTTAAAGTTCCATATGAAAATGTTAAGGTTTTCAAGTTTCAAATGACTATTTATGGACTAAATAAAGCCTCTGAAAGTTGGAATATTTGGTTTAATGATATAATGAAAGAGTTTGGTTTCATCAAGAATGTTGACAATTCTTATGAATATAATCATATTAATGGTATTATAATAGTATTTCAAATATTTGGAATATATTACATAATTATTATTGGAAATAATATCAAAACACTTCACTTTGTGAAGATGTGTCTTGGAAAATGTTACTAGTGGAGGAAATGGGTGAAGTAGGTTACATACTCAGTTTCAGGATCTATAGCGATAGATCTATGAAGTTTTGAGGATTGAGTCAAAATATATGTTAGTAAAGGGATAAAGAAATTTTTCATGGAAAGGTCCAAAATGGGATATTTTTCAATGTTTTTGGGCCTGAATATTATGAATATTCACGATCCATTAAATTTTTTGATGGAATGGATTGGATTAAATATGCATTACCCATATGATCCATTCTAAATTTCATGTTATGTAATCAACCTTATTTCTCATATTATTTGAGAAGGATGAGTGGAGTCCAATATAATCATACAGAGAGTCACTAGATTCTTATGAAGAACATCCATAAATACTTTAGTATGACTAAGGATATGTTATTGGTCTTTTGAGGAGAGGGTGAGCTCTATTTAAATGATTGAACATATTCTATTTTCCAATCCGATGAAGATTATATGAAATCTCAATCAAGATTTTTGTTTTTCCTAAATAGTGGAGATTTTAGTTGGAAAATAACCAAACAAGCCACCATATGAGACTCGATAACAGAGATAGAAATTATTGTTTCATCATATGCTATGAAGGAATCTATTTGAATTTGGAATTTCATTCTGAACATGGACTAGTTGCTGGCAACGAGGGAGTAATTGAGCTATATTGTGATAAAAATGATTTTTTTACTTAGGATAAAGAACCTTAATCTCATAAAAGGGAACAAAACATTCAAAAATATTATCCCAAATGGGAAATCATTTATAGGGGGTTGTAGGGAACAGTTGGATGTCTATACAAGAGAATGTAGAAGCACAATTACCAAATCATTTTCACAACAACAAAATTATGATAATGTAGAATTTATGGGTGTTAAACAGATGATATATAGGATATATAGTTCATAAATGTATAATTTTATTATAATAATTGAAATATCATATTATCATTAATTTATGTGTACTACAATTTATTTTTCATGAATAGTTAAATGGTAAATATACCCTCAACGTAGAATATTTGATTCCCTAATCGATGATCATCATGATGTATAATAGGGTGTGATGATATATTAAGGTTAGCCATAATAGATCCTTATATACATTTTAAATTGTTTTATATGAGATATTTATGACAATATTCTTAAGGAAATGATTAGAGACATATTACATGGACTGATCCACTATAGAATATCTCATGGAATGCCATACAATATTGGAAACAATTAAAGGTGTATGATAATTATTTTCCCTTTTTACATGATATTGTTAACATAATTACCATGATAAATTCATACTTAGATACCCTTATTATAGAATTATCCATATAATTTATCTAATTAAATAGTGGTTGTGTATATTGATGATCATGTCATCAGTTAAAGAGCAACCAAGATGGAATTTGTCCACATGTGTATCAAGAAAAGGCATCTGTATATTAATTTAATTAGAGCTATCAAACGCATGGAAATGCTTAATTCTTTCGAATATGTTGTGTTCAACTACTTGGATATGTGACTTCTTAGGTTATTTTAAAATATATTTATGATATGTGATGTATTCAGGAACTTATTCTAACTTTTTTGGAGAATAAAAAATGACAAGATTCCTATACTAGATTGACATGTTCAATGTATAGTGGTCACTCAATGTCATGGAAAAAGGTAGTATATAAGAAACATATGATTTATATGATACAAATTGAGCTTTACATGTTTGTATAGAGATATGAGTATGTTTGATGATGATCACATCAATCCCCTTAGCATCTTGAGTACCACTAGTTTTTTCTAAATACTTCTCTTTTCTAACATCTACAAAATAATGATTTCATAGTTGTGGTCAATACTACTAAGTACCATTTAATCAAAAATTTATACGCTTGAATAATGAGATAAATTTTCGAAAAGTTTTTCTTTCAAATTGAAGATATTATAATGAAAAATTTTATCCAGTAATGTTTGGATGGATTCACAATGAGTTGTAAAGTTATGAATAAATTACTTATGTGGTTTTAGTGTAAGTGGGATATTTTTAGATGTGCACTAATATATATATATATAAAGATATTATATATATATATATATATTTAATAAAACTTCTGACAAAATAATAAATATATATAATATATTTATTTATTTATCCCAAATGGTTTTATTATTAAATACTGACCATTTTGAATTTTTAATGGATTTATAATAATTCATTATAAATATTCATGAGTTAACCTAGTGTTGTAAAAAAAATGATCCATGGAGCCTCAGGCTATAACATTATAACAGGATGGTGTCGTTCTCCATTAGGTGTAGTGAATTATCTCATCCTCCCATATAGTTTTTCATCATCTTAGATGAAGGAAATATCACCCCTTCATCAATTGGGTATCCTCATAATAAAATCATGGATATATTGGACAATGTTACCACCCTAAGAGGTATGGTTCTTTTGTTCACAAAATTGTAATTTTATCCATAATTACCCTTCACCATGGATGAATAAGACTATATTTTGGTGTTTTTCTTAGTAGTTTATTTAACAATTTTTATGTGTTAATTATTAAAGTAAGATCTCCATCCTTTTCGGTTATATTCCACTACATATGGAAATATAATGATTGTACAAAATCAAAAAAATTATTTATATATGATTAAAAAAACCTACCCAAATAACTTCCGAAATTTTATTCTCAGGTTCTATAAGGCAGTTTCTTCCTAAAATACAAATCATAAAAGGCTTGAGGTGTATTCTAAAGGAAGATATCCGAGGTGGAGGTATAAGTCCTAATAAAAAATTTCAAGTTTATTTCATTTTATACCCTATTAAGATTTGTTTTATCTATAATAATATAATTAAATTATTATTTTATTATACTAAATTGATGTTATGTTTATGGAATATAATTCTACCATTTTCAGATAATGTAGAATGAAAATTCCACTCGTGTTATCATGTGGACTATCACTGCCATGAAGAACTGTTTTTCATTTTCCATCACTAACTAACATGGATAGTTATAAATAATTATTTAATATATATATATATATATAATATTTATTACATAATTATTATTTTATGTGTATAGCATAATTTGAACCTTTTTACCCTCCCATCCATTGGAAAATGAAAATGTTGTTAATGGGGACTATCGCCCCCACGACCGACATATTTCATTTTTCATAACCGTCTCAAATGAATAGTAATATATATGGATTTAATGAAAAAAATTAATATTTTTTATTTGGTAATTATTCTATAATTAAAAAACCTTACATAATTTTTTACTTTTAATCCATTAGAAAAATGAAAATTTCACTTATAGGTATGTGTGGACTTCGTCCTCTACGAATGATGTGTATCGTTTTTTGATCACCAACTTATAAGGACTATTTTAAATGTATATTGAATTTATAAATATGGAAATTATATCATATTTAATATTCTTTTTATGGTTAAATGATGAATCCTTTTACCATGGTCAATATAGTGAATCTTTTTTTACTAAATGACCCTAAAACATCCAACATAAACTTAGAAAATTTCATAACTAAATAGAATTTGTTAAAAAAATTAAATAAAACATATAATTAAAATGGAATAAAAATACATAGTTCTTAATCTAGTAAATAATTAATATAAGTTTATTATTCATGAAAGTAAAATATCTACATGGATATTCAATACTAGAATAAATATATTTTACATCTCAATTTTATTTTATTGAGACTTATTCTATTTTAACCATGTGTTTTCATTTGTGTAGTTCGTAAACTAACATATGGATGAATTTAATTAGTCAATTAATAAAACTAATTGGGTTTTAAAATCTATTTCATGTTCCTTTATTCATGTTCCTTTTTATTCAAAACTTACTAAAGATAAAATATATTTTTCTTAAAAACAATTGTTTCCATTTTCATGTTATTTTAAATTTTTTAAAACATTTCTTATATATATTTCAATATGTTTTTAATGTTTACATAAAAATGAATTTTTATTTTATTACAATTATTTTAAAAGTAATTTTTTCATTATTTTCTATATGGTTTATTTTTTGAATTTTTATAAAAAATAGAAAAATTAATTTTTTCTAATGTTTATCATATAACTACATTTTCCTAAAATCAAGTCTATAATTTTTTATCGATATTTATATATAATTACCAATAGTATATTATGCATCATACTATTATTATTACTCTGTGAATATTAAGTTTTTAAAATGTTTTCAAATGAAAATGATATTCTTTTCATTTTTATGATATAGCCAAATGATATTTTGATGTTGGGATCAAATGCCAATTCATATAACTGTTTTAAAGGAAAAAAATGTATGTGTTTCATTCATATCATTTTTATTGGAAATTGATTATGATTATAGATGTTTCCATTATAGTCCTATAATACATTGGGTAATTTGGGCATAGTTACCTCTTTAAGTTACTCGTATGAAGTGGCATGGTAAATTAATTAAAATTTACACCTATGAAATGTTTGAAATTAATTATTTATAAGTTACTCTTATAAAGAATTTGAAAGTGTCTTGGTAGGTGACTTCATTTTAAGGGTGATTTTAATACTAATATTAATATAATATCTCAATGTACCAACATGTTTATTCTATGATTCTAAATGTTTTTATTGAAATATGTTTTTTTCATAAGGAAAGAAATTGTTTTATAGAATGTTTATGATATTTTGGAATAATATATTTTCAATAAAGGATAGATTTTTATTTTTTAATGCATTATTATAATATGTTTTATGAATAATTTTGGAAAATATAGTTGTTTTTGTTTATATGAATGTGGTTATATAGATCTCTAAGTTAATTACATGAAAAGGGAAACATTCATATGGGTGTTCATGTTTTTAGAAGGACTAACTAGATAAATTTATTTTTATATCCCTTATAGAATTTTTTTTCTCATACCATATTTTTAAATATATTTCATAGGGATTTATAATGTGTATGAGATTTTTACAGTCTCAATAGTGACATATAATGAATGAAGAAAATGTTTCCTGAATGAGACATAGGTGTAAAGATAATAACATTTTTTATGAAAAAAATATACACTATGAGGAAATTTAAACTTATGTTAGGTTATGTTTTTCATATTTTTCAAGAACAATATACCTAAAATATCAAGGTAATTTAATAAGGTTTCAAATTATTTTGTTTAAAATAGTAGTTATTAGTTGGTTTTAAATGGGTATTCATAATTATTATAAATTACATTACTATGATTTATTAATATAATTATACATTAATTATTAATTATATATATATATTATGACTAATTATTTTCAAAAAAAGAGTTAAATAGCTAAGTATTTCTTTGTAAATGATATATTTTTCAACTCAAAAAATTTGGTGTTGTTCCCCCATATCTAATAAAGGCATTGGAGTGAGATGGTTATGGAATCACAATAGAATGAATTCACACCCCATTTCATTCATTTTAAATGTTATTTCATTTCCTGGTATGTAATTATTTAATCTGGGTTTGATGGAATATCTTAAATTATTTTAATATATCATAGTAAAAATTATTTCTTGATTATTTTGTGTTTTTAATAAATTTCATTCCCTGATTTTGATAGTCATTTTCTTCCATAAAAATATCCATATTAGGGGTTAGATACCTCTACTATAAATTTATTTTAGCTTTTGCGATTGTTTATTTTTAGTTAGGTTTTCAGTGATATAAAATTTATATATATAATATCTATATTATTTTTTAGGAAATAATTTGGTTGTTTTCACATATTGATGTCTTAGAATAGAGTAAAACTGTTATAATTTTTTTTGTACTTGTATTAATGATTTATTCTTGGTGTTTGTGGAAAATAAAATATTAATTTATTATGAAATAAGTGATTTTTTTGGAATTGTTATATATATGTCATAATTAATTGATAATATTTTTTTAGAAAATAATTTCAATATTGCTATATTTTTTTCATATCAATAATTCTTATCATATGGTTGAATATATATTTTAAATTATGTTCCATTTCATATAAAATACTTACATATGGATCTATAGTACTAATAAAATATTATATATAATAAAGGAATTCACTTTTTTGTTATTTTTTCTATATATAATTGCAATTTTGATTATGGGAATGCCTTGCGATAATTTTTTTTATTAGAAAACTGATTTTTGATTTTTTATTAATAAGTTATTTTTTATTTTGTTTGAATTACTTATAACCATTGATTTTTAAAAATTACATGGGTAACCTTGATACATAGGAAAAAACCTAATACACACACCCATTATCAGATTTTAGGTCAATCTCTTTAGAAAATAGACACCCCATCATGGGGAAAATCTAGTGAATAATAAAATTATGGCCAATGGATGTCACTTTTTTTAGACATTAAAGAGCCTGGGATAGGGCATAGGGAAGATATATATATATATATATATATATATAATGGATCACGACTATTTGTTTATCAACATTATAGGGCTCACACTAGTACATGGTGGGAATCCACCTAATTGATTCTACGTATAGTTAGTTTTTGATTTATTTAGTTTGAGGACTCTTGGTATTCCATACCATAGTCATAAAGGTATGTACATTGATTTTTAGATACGAACCTCGACATAAAAATATAGTTTTTCATTTATATATAAACTGATGTACTTGTATATTTTTAAATAAAAATTCATGGATTTATTAAATTTAAAATAAATAATTGATTGAAATATCTCATTGTTTCTTATTTATGATAAAAATAAAAATGTTATGTTCATACATGTACTTCATACTAGAATTATTGGTATATAATTTTAAAGAATTTCTATAAAATTATATTGGGAAATTCTTATTGGGGTATGTCTATACCCTCCCTTATAATATTCACTTTGGTTCATAACATATGTCTCTATGTTTTTAAGATAATACATCAATAATGTGTGATGTCTTAATTTTTAAGGGTAAAAAATATCACATTGTTCCCACACAAGGTTTTATAGTGGTATGTGGATTTCAAGGACCATTTAGTCCATGGGTATTATTTTTTCAATTACTATGTTTTATTGGTTTGTGATAGATGTAATGTTATTGTTGAATGAAATCGACATCATCATTGATACATATTTTTTTAAAAGATTAATTTTAATTTTTTGTATAAAAATCCATCATATTGTTTTGCATTTCCTAAGGTAAAGAGTTCACCCACAGTGTATATTAAACCAAGGTCACTTTTTAAAAACATCTACTGAAAATGGGGGATGTACATGACGTGATTAGCAATCCCAATTTTCTTTGTGGTAAATATTTTTGGGTTCATTAAAATAAAAATGATGTTTTATATCATCTATAATTTCATAAATATATAAGGTTCAATTACAATTTAGAGATGAATAAACGCGTATTTTTTATCATAGCTTAATAATTAAACTAAATTAAAAAAAAATTCTACAATTAAATTTGAGCATTATGATAAATATTTTATATAGACTCATAATTTTTCATTTTATTAGTAATTCTATATTATATATTAAAAAAATAAATGAGTTTACTGATTAATAAAATTTATTTCTAAAAAAAATAATACTTTTATGTTAAATAAAATATATTTTTCTAGAATTCTAACACCATATTTAAAACAATTTATTCTTCATAAATTTCTATTTTTTATCAATCAAAAAATAGAAACAAATTTTAATTGTATTTCAATAGATAATAATTTTTTTGGAGATTCATTTATTTAATAAATAAATAATATATTACGTTTTTAAAAGAAATATTATTTTTTATGTTCATAAAAAATATTCTTATATTTTTTTTAAATAATTATAATAAAAATATGATTTTTTTACTTAATAAGAAAAGGATCATTAACATTCTTCATATTTAAAAAATAAATAATTTTTTAAAAGGTAGACAAACGTTTTTTTAAAAAAATTGATAAGAAAAAAATTAGAATATTAAAATAATTAATATATTTTCTTCTACAAAATTTTTTTTCTATGCGTTTCGAAATAAATTCAATTTTATCATATTTTAATTTTTTTTCTCATTAGAAAAAAAATCAATGTATTATATATTTTATAGAACAATTTTTTTTTCGAAATTCTGAAAAAATAATTTTATGTTAAAAATGATTAATTTTTTAATTTGTTACATACTAATTTTTGTTAAATATAATTACTTTTTATGGCTTAATGTATAAAAATTAATTTATTGTTTAAGAAAATAATATTTTTTATTCTTTGATAAAAACTTCTCAAAATGTTATATTAACAAATATACAGTAAAAATATAATGGGAATTCTAATGGAATATTATATAATACTGTTTTTAGAAGAATATTTCAATATAACTTCCCCGTGGAATTTTCAAATGTAATTTGTTATTGAATAATTATTGAAATTTTTTTTGCGGCTTTTAATGAAAATTTTCTCTTTATTTTTCTAATTAAATTTACTCTAATATTTTTATTATATATGTTTCAATATGATTTGTAATTTAATTTTATGATAAATTTTTTCAAATTGTATTTTTGACTAGATTTTTATAGAGGAATTTTATAGTGAATTGTTACAGGGTGATTTAAAATTAAAAATATTTAGTGATATATTCCATTTGAATTTGTGGTAGTAATTTCCACTACAATTTTATTAATATGTTTTATAATTTAATTTTATTTTGATATTTTCACTAGTATTTTCAAAAATATTTTTTTACATAAACTTTATTACGAAAATTTTAACTTTAAGTATAAAATATAATTCCTTTACATGAATTTTGTTGTGGAAACTTATACTAGATATTTAGTTTCAAATTTTATTTTAAAATATTTCATAATAAATATAAAATTAAATTTCTAACTATTATTTTATAGTGTAATTTTAAATCAAAATTTGATGGTTTTATTTTACATAAATATTTTAGACTAAAAATTTCCAATTTAATTCCACAATTATTTTATAGTGTAATTTTAATCTTTAACAAAATAGTAAAAATTTTTATTCTAATTTTTTAATGAAACAATATTTTTTTACCGTTTTTATGTAGAACATTTCATTAAATTTTTTGAGAGGGATAAATTATCTATTATATTTTCCCTTTAATTTTACAATGTATTTTTCAATGGTAATTTTCTAGTTAAATTGTACAGAGAAATTTTCCACTATAATTTTTTTGTAAACTTTTCTTTTATTTTTTTGTGATTTTTATGGGATTTGAAGTAAAATTTTGAGTAAAATTTTGAACTTTAAAATTCAAGTGAAATTTTCCACTATTACTTTTAATTATGGGTTTTCAATTTAATTTTGTTGTAAAATTTTTAGTTGGATTTTCAATTTGAAATTCCCCATAATAAATAAAAAATATGACATTGTAATAGTATTTAAATTTATTTCTTAGTTGTATATTATCATGTACAAATTTGTAGTTGGAATTTCAAATATTATTTTCTAGAGGCATTTTCCACAAGAATTTTATTTTAAATATTTATAAAATCTTAGTGTAATTTTTCATTAGAAATTTATAGTTTAATTTTCCAAAAGTATTATTCTATTAACTATTTATAACTTTAAAAAAGTATTTGTTTTTATTTTAAAAATAATATAACATATATAAATTTAAAAACTAATTTTAAAATTTATTCTTTCTTATATTGTGAATAAAAATATTCATTATATTATTAAATTCACAAAAACATAATTTTATGTAATGACTATAACCAATATATCGATTGTTATTAATTGATTTAAATTTTTAAAAAATATAAATTTAAAAAATATATATTTTAGAAATATTACCAATGTATTAACTTATAAAATACTATTTATTTTGATTGTAAAAATATTAATTTTTAAACAATTTAAAATTTCTTATTTTTTAAAAGTAAATTGTTTTCTTAATCTAATGAATTGAGTTAGAAATTGTGTTTTTAATATAAATACATATAATTGTTTTTAATCTACAAAACACATTACATATTTATATATATAAACTGTAAATTTAAAAATGACCAGAAGTCCCTCTATCATTCACTCGTAAAATTTTCAAAATAATTATAAAAAATTTCAAAATCACTAATAGAAAAAATAGGTATTTAATGAAAAGAAGAACCATGATAAATATAATCTAAAACTGGTCATGTGTATCTTCCACTATAAAAAATATGTGGAAATATAAAATTAAAAGAATCACAACAGATGGAGTTTGATCATGGTGATTTAATCCATGAAGATCTAATCCATGGAGATGGGTGGTTGGGTGGATTGAATAAAAATGAGTTTCAACTATGATCATATTATTCCATATTTTCCACTATTAGAAGTTTTTTCTCCTTTAATTCATAAACTTTTCATGGATCACTCTCAAAAATATCATATTATGAAGGACCTGATGAATAAGAATCCCCTCAATCCTCTATTGTTATCAATTCCACTAATGAGGATCTGCATATTTTTTCTGAAGATTGGAGGATGACCTTAACATTCAAGAATCCTGGATAAATATATGTCACGTTTTTCACACCCTTTAATTTTTTCCACTAGCATTTGAGCCCTATTGAAAGGAGGAGTGGTGGTGCCACAACCTCCTCCCCCCATATAGTACCCCTCCTGGGCTAGAAATTATAGAATGGAGTTTCAAACTACTTATGTTCCACCTCTAGCAGGCCACGGGTTAGCGAATAGCACCAAGGGTATAATAAGTATATATATGGGAGGATTTAACCTCTAATAGAACATGAAGAAGATAGATATAAGATAGAAATACCAAAAAACCCTACTCATACATATAAATAATCCCAAGTGAATATTTGCAATGTCTCGTAGTACTATAACAACTGAACGGGAAACCACAAGTACCAAAAGTAAATATGGAAGTGACTACAAATCCCAAAATACTCCTTCCATAACAAAATCTTGTAATATCCAGCCCAAAATCCAACCTTCTCAAGGTAACCTGAATAAAAAATAATATATATGTAAATTGATCATAATAGTATACTCAGTAGGATCCTCCCCTGACCCACTAATGAAAAAGATTAAGTAAAATTATAAAGCATAGTAAACAGTAGTGAATCTAACTCTTCACCTAAATATGTATACTATGTTCCCAGTCTCACCAGTTCTATCTCTTATATACTATCATATCCAATAGAACATATAATATAATAATGAATCATAAAGGGCGCCTCGATCCTGCTTCCTTACTGGTTTTCCACTCATCCCCAATATCGTACGTCCCGAGCCGTATCTCTCTAAATTAATCAATTGTAATGTCACCTTAGAAAGGCATCAAAATATGCACCTCATAAATCACATTATTACGCCATGAAATATCACATCTCCAAATAATAACCAAGCTGTTTCTGAGAGCCACCACAGCTCTTATGACATATATCCTACATTAGGTATTATAACTTAATCTATTACAGTGCATATACCATGTAAGGTTACACAATCCATCAAATCTTATTCACATGATACCAATAATAGTCATTTGGAAACCATATCATGATATAAATGTGTGTGAAATAATAGAAATCCATTACATCCCTCTACACACATATATATGAAAACTAACTGTAATGTCTATAACATTATTAAGTAGCAAGATAATAGATCGAGGCTAGAGGGGGTAGTCTTCCATTCATCCTCCATCCAGAATATTAGGGAAAACACCCTCCCACCATCCACTAGGTGTCTTTCCACCTACATGACATGAGCAGGGTATCATATGAAATCATTGAACATATATGATGTAATATATCTCACACCAACTATATGGGAATAACCTTGTCTTAGAATCGACTACATGTAACGTCATTCAGACTCCTGAGTGTAACTACTAAGAGTAGATATCCTATGACCACAAAATAATTTAAAGAGTTATATCAATCAATTATTTTCATTTTCATAAACCCTCATTATTTAATTAATTCACTAATAATTAATTAGCTGAAAAAACAATAACATCATCAAATATGAAGTCAATTCCATGCCCTCCATTTTTAATCTAAACTGAGTATATGATTTCTAAAAAATAACATCTAATTTTCATTTTCTCGTCAACCAAACCCATGGGTTATTTCATTTTTTAAACATTTTAAACATATTCCATAATCAAGGTACTAGAGGAAAATAATCCTAATCTACCACCAAGAGAAAACATGCGACCATGAACATCAAGTCACCTAAAGTAGCGGGGAATAAAATATATATAAAAAAACATAGACATCGCCCATTAAACATGTTTATTTAAAGAATTCATAAAACAATATCACACCAATAGGTAATCCTAGATTCAATCTATTACATTATCTATAGTTTCATCCCTAACAAACATATTCATATCCTAAGGCATCTCACTATCATAGGCATCAACATCTACTACATCAACCGAGACTCCCCACCCTATATATCACATCACCCATCCCAAGATCATATCACATCTCATGGTCACATCTTAATTACATCATAACTTCGTAAGGAATAAATATATTCATTAGGGAAATCTAGGTCCTAAAAATGAATCCATCATTAACACTAAAACAAGATATCATGACTCCAAAAAATCCTCTCATCCTTCTAAAAAAGATACGAAAATTAGGCCCTAGAAATTAATTTAATAAAAAAATGTTTCTATTCCTTATTGAATTAACCGATTAATTATTTATAGTTTCTAACTAAGGTTTACATAGTGAATCAATCTATAATATGCTACTAAAATAATTAAAAAATTAATTTAATCAACCTTCCAAGTATAAATTCAAGTTTTAATAAACATTGGGGAATTATAATTCCTTAATAAGACATTAAATATATTCATCCAAAAGAATTAACATTCTTCAAATTATTTATAATATTCCATCAAAAATGGAATTACATATTCAATTAAACATGTATTATCACATCAACTTGATCCTTATAGAATTACAACAACCACCAAATTCATTAAAAATTATTCTTTATTCTCCATCCAACTAATTTTTAATTAATATTAGATTTACACTATTTAAAAATTTCCATAAAGAATAACATGATAATCCATAGTATAACGAGACATGATAAAAATCATAAAATGGAAAATCACTATCTTGAAATTTAAGAGGGAAATTGTTATCATGATAGAAATTAAAAACATGTGATCACTAAAATCAATTATTTATTGATCTTTTTCAAAAAAAAATTAAGTTAAATTATTATCATATAATATTTTAAACCACTATAACATTATGATTTTATAAAAATAAATTGGGGGATTAATGAATCCTCTATATAGAAGATAAAATCCATACATGACTCATTGCATAAAAACAGGGGGTTCACACAATATGGGATCACCGCTGGAGAACAAAATCCACTAATAGAAGGGTTCATGACTCCAAGGTATGGGTTATGAAGATTTTGGTCTCAAGAGAAAATAACCAGGATGGATCAGAGGGAAGGATCTTATTTTTTGAGTCGGTAGATATAAGATTACCGACTATCTAGATTGTAATATATTTAATTCCAACTATTTTGGATCTCATAAAAATCCATATGTAAAGATGATTTTTTTAGACTCATACATCTAACAAAATCAAGGATATTATTATCCTTGATGAATGGTAATTTCATGTCCTTTGATTCACACTTCCAAAAATTATGCAATCTATTTTCATGAAACTAGTGGAAATCTCCACATTGGTGATTTCACATAGCCAAAACTAGCACATATACAAAATCCCCTTGTATAAATTTCACCATGTATTCGATTTCACCATGTTTCCATAGGTCCCAAATATCCATTTCCCCATGTATATTAATTCCCCACATAGTTATAAGTCCAAAAAATACAAATTCCCCCTATAACCAAATTCCATAAGAATCCATTTCCCCCACATATCTAACTCACATAGCTAATCACACATGTATAAGATCTACATAGATAATCTAGAAAAAATTTTGATTTACCTAACCGGCCAATGTATCTATTTTCAACAAGTACATGATTCATCCATGTAGCTGATACTAGTAGGTGATCAATCCACATACCTGATTTCACGTAGCTGATGACTCCAAAAAGATGATTTCTCCAAGTAACTGGTTCGACTGATCATGAGTCGGGATCCCACCCAATCTGTGAACCACATATTTAGGATTTAAACACTACTAGACCAACTCTATTCCTCATATGAACATTATTGACTCATAAATAGAAAAAAGAGTTATACTAGATAGATCTTGGACCTTATATCAGAAACCTATCAAAACATTCTCCTCCTCGACAATCCAAAACCATCTCATGTAGAAAACAAAAAGGGTTTGTTCGAATATCCATACCAAGAGATACCTCTAAAGGATCTATCCAACACTATAGGTCAACCAACCCATCAAAGGAAACAAGATTATAACTATTCAACAACAACAACCATCTCTTAAACTCTAAAATAAAAGAGATACCTCTCAAATAAGAGCATGTTTACCAACAAGAAATAATATGGAACCAAATCATAAACAAAAAAGGTCAACATTTAAAATAAAAGAGCTAAAAATTGAAAAATTTAGGTTGATGGGTGTGTATATGTGAATAAAGTTCCTAGGTACTCTCCTCCAAACCACCTCTCCAACAAACTTCATGAACAAAGGGAATAACATTCCCACATAACACCTTCTCTTGGTGGACTTGGATCGCCACATGCCACTCCTAAATGGTCTTTTCATCTTCAATATCTATCTCACCCAAGTATATTTCAAGGTAGTCATCATGAAGGTAATCATAGAGCTTTTCTATGTGAATAAATTCATGTAATTACATCATATGTGGGGGATGTGCTACCCAATATGCCATGTCTCTAACATGACCAAACACCTCAAAAGGTTCAACAATCTAAGGAGACTCCTCACTCCCAAGACAAAACCATTAATACCCATGATGAGAAGTCAACTTTAAGAACATATGGCCTCAAACATCAAACTCTAGAAGTATCCTCATATGATAAGAATATGATTTTTGATGTTGTTATAATTTCTATATCCTTCGATGAATTTAATTAACTATATTATTATTATTATTCTTTTATAGTTTCATTCTATGAATAACAACCTCTCCAACCCAATACAGTATATAGATAATGGGAAGGTTATCTATAAAAATATTCGAATGGATCCATAAAAATAGTGGAGTGGAAAAAATTATTATAAGTAAACATAGCCAAGATTAGGTGACTCATCAATGGACCTCCAAAATTTAGGACTTAAGAATAAAAAATGCCTTTAAGAGTCTAGATAGTCTTCTCTATATAAACATATATCAAAATATGAAAGGAATTTCAAATGAATAATTAATTACCAAAATCATATTGTATACCTCTCCAAACTGTAGATGTAATATAAGGATCATGATCAAAGATAATCATAACTGGTAATCCTTATATTTCCACCACATCCTCTAGATACATCATCAAAAAATACTCTACTGAGTTTGACTCCCTGATCACTGTAAGGTGGTATGATTTCATAAAATGATCCACTATCAACCATATATAGTAATAACCTCTCATATATTGAGGTAAACTGGTAACTAATCCAATAAATATTTCCTCCCACTTATACCAGGGAACATCCAAATATTGGAGAAACCCACTGAAAACATGGTTCTCATTCTTCACCTTCCATAGGACCAAACATTGAGAAACAAACACTACCACTATATTCTTCTACCCTGGCCACTAAAAATATCCTCTCAAATACCAATACATCATTTTAAATCTAGGATTTACATCTAAGGGTGAGCTATGGAAATAAAAAAAATCATCTCCTATATGAATGAAAGAATTAATATCCTTCCCTAGAATGACATGAGGTGTTTCCTATTGTAAGAACCTGGATCTTCATTTCAGGTTCGTTTCTCCTTTTTCTAGTGTTTTTTTAAAAAATGGAGTTTTTGGAAAATTTCAAAGTACACGCCGTGTACTCCCCTCCAGCTCGAAGCCGTGTGTTGGCTGTTCCCGGGCCACACACACGGTGTGTAGGGGTGACATGGAAGCCAATTTTGGTGGAGTAAGGAAAAAAACGACTACACACCGTGTACTTTAAAAATACACACTGTGTACTTTTATTTTTTTACTAAATGGACCGGGGTTGCACCTAATCGCCATATTCATCTTCTTCTAGGTCGGGTTCTTCTGAGAGTGACCCGTACGGCCGGATCTTCCCTGAGCTGCCGCATCTCCATTCGTTCTCCGATTCGAGCACAGTTGATTGCATTGGAAGCACAGCAGTGAGTTCTTCCTTCTGCTTGAACCTCGTTTCCCAATTATTCCTCTTCCTCAAGTTATCTAAGGTTGAATTTATTGTGTGTTTTCTCAGATATACGATGTTATAGGGGGAATTAGCCATCTTGGTTCAAGTATATTGATCTCCTAAGATCGAGGTGGGTGTTTTGTGCCTTACCATTCAAAGTCTCTAAGATTTATGTACAATTTCAACCAATACCCGTGAACGGGGTATTGTGTGTTTACCTTTTTTCCATCATTGTTTTCCTACATTGATTTATGCTTGTTTAGAGGTAAATTTGACCACGTTAGAGGATAATTTGTTATTCTTGTATGTATTTAACCTTGCTTTGTTCCGTTCATGACCCTTGGGTATCGTTTTCCATTGCTTGCTACACTTGTTTCATGCCTTGCGGTTATAGGTTGAAGTGAAAACTCATAACATGCTTTTTTCCTTGTAGATTGTTAGCTAAGTAGCTCTATAGGTGTACTTTGGTTATCTAAGTAGCTCTATAGGTGTACTCTGGCCATATAGCATTATTATGCACAGACCATCACATGGCTGAGTAAACTTGGTGCTATAGACTATAAGGGATAGACCAAGTGAGCTTCCCAGAGAGTCATAGATATTACAGACTATAGAGGGGATGGACCGAGTGAGCCCCTAGAGAGTCTTGGATTTTATATACTATAGGAGGGTAGATCGAGTGTACATCCTCAGAGAGTCTTACCTTGTTTTTCTTCCTTAAGAACTTTCCTAGGCTAGAGGGGGAATTGACCAAGTGAGCCTCCTCAGAGAGTTTGTGGTATACCTGAGGCTATAAGAGAATTGACCGAGATAGCTTCCTCAGAGAGTCTCTAGACCTTGGGTATAAGAGGGTTAGACCGCGTGATCTTCCTCAAGAGATTCCCTGACTACCCAAGACTATGAGGGTAATTGTTTGAGTAAGCTTCCCCAGGGAGTCTCATAATTCCGTATAACCAAGCCATAAGGGTTTGGCAAAGCGCACTACCTAGAGGGTTGTGGTACTTCTTGGATAGGACCAAAGGGGATAGCTGCAAGTACTTCCCAGAGGGTTTCCGGCATTTATATGGTTGTTCAGTTCTTTGGTTTTGGATTGATTATTTCTATGTATCATCTGTTTTACTGCTTACTGTTTACTGCCTACTTCATTGCGGTTGCTTTTTACTGCTTAGTGTGCTTTTACCTGCCATATACTCACTGAATATTAGGTACAGATCTTCGGGTGGTTTCCTATTGGTAATTTATCGCACACCCTGTTTGGGCCATGATTTTGGGCCCAAGAAGACTATGTTGTTGCAGGTATAGACAAGGGAAAGCACACTTTATCTTCTGGGACTTGATTGCTTGGAGCAGGGGAGCATGGGACCAAGATTTGGATTGCGATGCTGAGGAGCTGTTTACTTTTCTTTTGTACTTGATTTGGTACTATAGTGTTTTCCAGCATTGTGACTTGTTTGGATGCATTCCTAGTTATGTATCATGCATCATTTCATATATACATATGTGCTCCAGTTTGTTTATTTAGTCTTCTGCTGTTATATTGTTGGTAATTAGTGCTTCTGGTATTGCACATTTATTCTTCTTCTGCTGTGTACTCTGCCAATGAGGGCATAGTTTCCCTACTATCACACCCAAGGCCCTCGCTACTAGTCAGAAGCCTCTGGAGTTTGGGGAAATGAGTATGAGATCACATGACCAACCGGGTATGGGGCGCCTCTAGGTGGATTCTAGAATCGGGACGTTACAAAGTGGTATCAGAGGGATTATTTTCTCTTGCATTACTATTTAGAGACTATAGCCAGGGATAGGGAGGATTTGGTACTTGATAATAAGCTGTTCCCGGGAGTAGCTAACCCGTGAATAGGGAAAAGCCATACTACCTCGTTTATTTTAGTTTTCTGGTTTCGAGATTTTACGGTTGATAAAATTTCACCTAGAGTGATTCACATGCTTTGTACTATTATTGTTTTGATATTACAGTTCTCTTTATGTCGCAACCCGATGAGATGAGGGTATTCCATCTCATGCATCATATAGGCACCTGTATAAATCACATGTCATGCATTCTTTCCATTCTATTTAGGGTGAATTAGAGATTGCATGCTATTGTGATAGATGTTGTGTAGATTATGCATGCTGTTGTGATAGGTTTTTGATAGGATCTCTGCTGCTTGTTTGAGAATTATTTGTATTGTAACTTGTTTAAATGAATGCCAAATTTCGATTCTTGAGTTGTTATGGGCCCCCTTGAATCGGAAATTGGTGGATCATGATCCTGTTTTCTCTTATGCATGACTATAGGAGATGCCAAGCTTTGATTCGTGGGGAGTATGGGCCCTCACGGATCGGAATTTGGAACCTATTTATATTTTTTTCAGTGTTTCTGGGTTTCTGTGCAGTTTCTAAGCTACTGCCCAAAAAATCCCAAAATACACGACGTGTACTTTTTGGTTAAACGCCGTGTAGTTTTTAGGATGTGTTATTGACTGTGTGTGCAGGAACATGGTGTTGTGAAAATAAAGGTAGGAACACGCCGTGTATGGTATGTACACGCTTTATAGTATAGAGCCTTGTACCCGGCCGTGTCAGTGACAAAACAGGTCGGGGAATCTCGATTAGAACACATCGTGTTGTAAGGGAACACACCATATAGTTCTATCCAGGTACCCGGCCATGTCACGAACAACACGGGTCAGCATGACCTTCTCTAGGACACGTTGTGTTGCTTTTGGAACACGCCGTGTAGTCATGACCAGGTACCCGGCCATGTCACGAAAAACAAGGGACGGTGTCACATTCTCCTTTACACGTCGTTTTTTTAGGAACACGCCATTTAAAGGCCAGCCATCTAGGTGGACGTGTAACTAACAACACGGGTCGCCGAGTCAGTTTCTAGTACACGCCGTGTCCCTAGGGAACACTCCGTGTAGACTGAGGTTAGTTTGAACCATGTGAGCTAGCCGTGTGAAGAGAATCGGGCAGGGGAATAGTCTTCAAGTACACGCCGTGTGTTAGGTCAACACGTCATGTAGTTTGAGGTGTTACACGACCTATAGGGCAGGGGTACACGCCCACGTCAGTGTCTTAAGAAGACACGCCATGTAGTTTTTTATACATGCCGTGTAGTCGTGATTTGTAAACTTGTGTGTTTTTCTTCCCCTATTCTGTTTTGTACTCTTGTGTTCTCTGTCCTTGTTTTGGATCAAAGGTATAATTTTGATCTTTCAGAGAGATGCCTCTGAGACGTCCTCTGGTTGTACGTCTGTCGTCAGGCAGTGATCAGATGCCAGATATGGCTGATCAGGGACTTCTTGCTGATCCTCTAGTCAAGCCAGCCTTGGCACCGACTCTCATACATGTTGCAGGCACCGAGGCGCAGTTCAGGGAGGACTTTTTGAGGATGATGCAGACCATCCAGGGAGTGCCGCCGCCTGCCCTATCGATGGCTGAGTTGACTTAGGTTTTCCAGCAGCATCATCCTCCTACTTTTTCAGGGGATGGAGGACCTCAGGCTGAAGAGTCATGGATAGACGCCACACTGACCATCTTTGATCACCTTGAGACCCCTCCAAAGAAAAGGGTAAAGCTGGCTACTTATATTCTCCGGGACACCTCCAAGAGGTTGTGGGGGGTGATCTCATGGTCAGGGCGTCAACATGATATGTCTTGGGACAAGTTTCGACACACCTTCTATGACTAAATCTATCTAGAGACCATGAGGGCCAATCGATCCTGGGAGAATATGATTCTACAGCAGGGTACTCTCTCTGTTATGGAGTACTCATCCCGCTTCACTGAACTACAGCGTTTCACACCGATCCCAGCAGGTGATGAGTTGGTACTTGCTGGGAAGTTTGAGGAAGGTCTCAGGCAGGATCTCCATTCCTAGGTTAATATCTTACAGTTGACTTTGATATCCTCCATCATCAACCAGGCGATGATCACTGAGCACAATCTGAGAGATTATGGAGCAGTGAGCTAGGGTGGTTCGGTATCCAGAGCTGGTGTTCCTCATACGGATAGTAGGAAGCATCGCATAGAGTCTTCTCGAGGAGATCAAGGTTCGTGGGATGCATCATCTGGCAGCCATGTTGTATGATACCAGTGCGGTAGGAGTGGTAATACTAGGCCTCAATGCCAGAGGGATCTAATGGAGTGCCGGTCTTGCGGCAAGATGGGTCATCTTCAGTGTTTCTGTCACATCTTCTCACCATCAGCCGGTGGTAGAGGTTCCTCTATAACCCCATGTTCTGGAGATGCTTCACCAGTTTCCCACCAGTAAGGGAAGTAAATTTCTTCCAACTGTTGATGCTGAGGTGGGGGTCGTGGCCGTGGTGGTCAGTCACCAGGTCATCAGCGACAACAGAGTGGATCAGCTCAGAGCAGTCAGCCAGGGGCATAGGGCCGTGGGGTAGGCCAGTCTTTCGCTGTGGAGCAGAACTATCAAGAGCAGGATCCCAGCCCCTCTACCGTTCGAGGTACGATCTTAGTAGCCTCAGTTCTATCTTCAGTTA
This sequence comes from Viscum album, assembly GCA_963277665.1. Lineage (NCBI taxonomy): Eukaryota > Viridiplantae > Streptophyta > Magnoliopsida > Santalales > Viscaceae > Viscum > Viscum album. The sequence continues at coordinate 561,097,089 of OY728140.1, read as the reverse complement.
ATTTCAATACTAGTGCTTCCCATAGCATTATCTATGTTGTAGTTGTGGAGAGCCTTGGCCTCTGTATCTTTTCCTCTTCTGACTTGTTGACTCTTCACAGACCGTTGGGAATGAGGACATCTAGTGTACGTCAGTGCATAGAGTGCCCTCTCGAGGTTACGGGGTGTCATTTCATATGGGAACCTTATGTCTTAGAGATGACAGGCTATTACATCATTCCCGGGATGGACTGGTTGGTTCCCTTCCAGGAAGTCGTCAATTTCTATCACTGCAGGGTGAGTTTCATATCACCAAATGGTGGATCCTTCCTTCATAGAGGCGAGTGGTATGTCCAGGAAGGTAGAGCTAGACTATAGCATCATGGGCTAGGGGAAGTTACAACCCATATTACCAGTATTTATCTGAATGATCAGGGGACTTCACAGTTAGACTTTCCTCCAGTGGTGGATCATTTCAGGTATGTCTTTCCAGAAGACTTTTCAGGTTTTCCTCCAGAGCGTGATATAGAATTCTCAATTGAGCTCATTCCAGGAGCGACACCGGTGTCCATTCCTCCCTATATGATGGCTACACCTGAGTTTCAGGAGCTTAAGAAGCAGTTAGGGAGTTGCAGGAATAGGGTTTCATCCGACCCAGCACTTCTCCTTGGGGTTCGCCTGTCCTGTTTGCGAAGAAGGAAGATGGTACCCATCGGCTTTGTGTGGATTATCAGATGTTGAACCAGTTGACGGTCAAGAACCGATATCCCTTTTCAAGGATCGATGACCTCTTTGATCATCTTCGAGGAGCCCAGGTTCTCTTGAAGATGGACCTGAGGTCTGGTTATCATCAGTTGCACATTAGACCATCAGATATACCTCTAAAAGCTTTCAGGAACATGTATGGTCTTTACGAATACACAGTCATGCCGTTCGGTCTTACGAACGTGATTGCAGTCTTCATGCCACTGATGAACCGAGTGTACTATCCATACTTGGACTCCTTTGTCATTCTCTTCGTGGATGATATCTTGGTATACTATCACACTAGACACGACTATGCCACACATCTTGAAATCGATCTGAGTACACTAAGAGAGTATAGTCTGTATGCTAAACTCTCACAGTTCCACTTTTGGATGGATCATATTCACTTCTTGGGTTATGCTATCTTAGAGATAGGAGTGTCAGTGGACCTAGAGAAAGTGAGAGCTGTAGTTTCTTGGGAGTAGCCGAAGAATGTATTTCAGGTGTGGAGTTTCCTAGGGCTAGCTGGATACTACGGACGCTTCATTCAGGACATCTCACGCCTATAAGCACCGTTGACAGGTCTGACCAAGAAGGGGGTGAAGTTTTTATGGTCAGATTCTTGTGATTCAGCCTTTCAAGAGCTGAAAGGGAGGTTGACGTTAGCACCGATAATAGTCTTTCCAGAGCTAGGAAAGGGATACAATATTTACTATGATGCTTCAGGTATCAAGTTGGGAGCTGGGATCATGCAGGGAGATGGAGTCATTGCGTATGGGTCTCGGCAGTTGAGGACACATGAGAGGAACTACCCTACGCACGATCTGGAGTTGGCATCTATTGTTCATGCCTTACAATGTTGTAAACACTATCTTCTAGGAGAACACTTTTTGGTTTTTACCGACCACAAGAGTCTCAAGTATATCTTCACTCAGCGTGATCTAAATCTGATACAACACTGGTGGGTCAAGTGTCTTCAGTCCTTTGACATCAAGCTCGCCTATACACCAGGAAGGGGCAATGCAGTGGAAGATGCGTTGAGAAGACAAACATAGATTCAGGCAGTTCAGGAGGCCAGCAGTGAGTGAAAACTTATGGATCTGTTCTCTGAGATGCATCTGGAGGTGCACGACAAGCAGGGACAGACCTTTCATTCATCTATGGATGTTACCTCTACACTTCTTGATCGGGTATGAATGAGGCAGCTATCAGACTCAGAGGCCTTAGTCCTGTGGGAGAGTGTGTCAGGAGGGGACCCTCTTCCTGGACGGACAGTGGGAGAGGATGAGATCTTGCATTTCCAGGGATGCTTATGGGTTCTAGCAGACATACGCGAGGAGATGATGAGGTATTTCTATTCATCAGTTTGGGCAGTTCATCCTGGAGTCACCAAGATGTATCGAGATCAACACCGCCAGTACTGGTGGACAGGTATGAAGAAGGATGTTACTAGTTTTGTCATGAGGTGTTCTACTTGTTTGTAGGTGAAAGCAGAGCATCAGCGACCAGCATGTCTTTTACAGAAGTTACCCATTCTGGAGTGGAAGTGGAACGATGTCACGATGGACTTCATGACTGGGTTTCTGAGGTCACCTCGGGGAAGTGATGCTATTTGGGTCGTCATTGATAGACTTACGAAGGTAGAACACTTCTTGGAAATTAAAGAGAAATTTAGTGTTGATGATCTGGGACGACTGTACATCTGAGAGATTGTACATCTATATGGAGTTCCACACTCCATTGTTTCAGACAGTGATGCACGCTTTACCTCTCGGTTTTGGCAGGGAATTTAGAAGGCCTTGGGTACACAGGTACTTTTGAGTACATCATACCATCCCCAAACCGATGGATAGTCTGAGCGCACGATCATGGTTCTTGAGGATATGATCTGATCTTGCATTCTATACATCAGAGGTTCTTGGGAGAAGCATATACCTCTTGTGGAGTTCTCCAATAACAACAGTTTTCAGGCGACCATTCAGATGGAACCATACGAGGCCTTGTACGGTAGGCCATGCCCAATCACCCTTATGTTGGCTGGAGGCAGGAGAGGTAGCTTTGCTAGGACCTTGTCTTGTTCAGGAGACCTCAGAGCAGATAGAGTTGATTTGGAAGAGGATGGCTACAGCACAGTCTCGACAAAAGTCTTATGCTGATCAGCGGAGATGACCATTGGAGTTCAAGGTCAGAGATCAGGTTTTCCTGTGTGTTGCACCGAGGTTGGGACACAAGAGGATTCAGAGATAGGGTAATCTTTCACCATGGAAAGTTGGGCCTTTTGAGGTTTTGGAGAGAATTGGGCCAGTTGCCTATCGGTTGCAGCTACCTTAGAGGTAACAGGCCATGCACGACGTCTTCCACGTCTCTCATCTCCGACGTTACTTTTCAGACCCGTCTCATGTCTTCCAGCCCGAGGAGGTTGAGCTCGAAGTGGATGCGTCATTTGAAGAGCATCCTATCCGGATTGTCGATCACAGTACGATGGTTCTCCGAGGCCGGTCTGTTCCTCTGGTACGAGTGCTATGGCAGCACGGGTGAGTACAGGACGAGACTTGGGAGAGGGAGGTCGAGGTTCGATTGCAGTGGCCAGAGCTGTTCGAGGATCATTATTCTATGCCAACCTAGGGAAATTCAGGGAATAATTTATTTAAGGGGGGAAGTTTGTAGGAACTCGGATCTTTGTTTCATGTACATTTCTCCTTTTTCTGGATTTTTTTTGAAAAATGGAGTTTCTGGAAAATTTCAAAGTACACATTGTGTACTTTCTAAGTACACGCCATGTACTCCTCTCTGGCTCGAAGCCATGTGCTGGCCATGCCCGGGCCACACACACGGTGTGTAGGGGTGATGTGGAGGCTAATTTTGGCGGAGTATGAAAAAAAACCCCACTACACACCATGTACTTTAAAAATACACGTCGTGTACTTTTTTTTACTAAACGGACCGGGGTCGCACCTAATCACCATTTTCATCTTCTTCTAGGTTTGGTTCGTCCGGGAGTAACCCGTACGGCCGGATCTTCCCTGAGACCCCGCATCTCTGTCCATTCTCTGACTCAACCATGGTCGATTGGGTTGGAAGCATAGCGGTGAGTTCTTCCTTCTGCTTGAGCCTCATTTTCCAATTCTTCCTCTTCCTCAAGTTATCTATCGTTGAATGTTTTGTGTATTTTCTCATATCTACGACATTATATGGGGAATTAGCCATCATGGTTCAAGTATATCAATCTCCTAGGATTGAAGTGGGTGGTTTGTTACTTACCGTTCAAATTCTATGAGTTTTATGTGCAATTTCCACCAATACCTGTGAATGGTGTATTGCGTGTTTACCTTTTTTCCCTCATTGTTTTCCTTCCTTGCTTGTATTCTTTTGTAGAGTCAAATTTGACCATGTTAGAGGATAATTTTTTGTGCTTGGATGCATTTACCCATGATTTGTTCCATTCACAACCCTTGGGTCTCGATTGCCTTTGGTCACTACACTTGTTTCATGCCTTGCAGTTATAGGTTGAAGTGAAAACTCATGACATGATTGTTGCCTTGTAGACTGTTATCTAGGTATCTCTATAGGTGTACTTTGTTTATCCAAGTAGATCTATAGGTGTATGTTGGCATTATAGAATTATTATGCATAGACTGGAATGGGGCTGAGAGAACCTGGTGCTGTAGACTATAAGGGATAGACCGAGTGAGCTTCCCAGAGAGTCTTAGATATTACAGACTACAGAGGGGATGGACAGAGTGATCTCCCAAAGAGTCAGGGATTTTATAGACTACTGGAGGGTAGACCGAGTGTGCTTCCTCAGAGAGTCTTACCTTGTTTGTTTTTCCTTAAGAACCTTCCTAGGCTAGAGGGGGAATTGACCAAGTGAGTTTCCATAGAGACTCTATGGTATACCTAAGGCTATAAGAGGAATTGACCGAGATAGCTTCCTCAGAGAGTCTCTAGACCTTGGGGATAAGAGGGTTAGACCGCGTGGTCTTCCTCAAGAGAGTCCCAGACTAACCTAGACTATGAGGGGAATTGACCGAGTGAGCTTCCCCAGAGAGTCTCATAATTGCGTATAACCAAGCCAGATGGGTTAGGCTGAGCGCACTGCCCAGAGTGTTGTGGTACTTCTTGGATAGGACCAGAGAGGATGGTTGCGAGTACTTCCCAGAGGGTTTCCAGCATTTATCTAGTTGGTCTATTCTTTGGTTGTGGATTGATTGCTGTTATGTATCATCCTGTTTTACTACTTATTGTTTATTGCCTATTGCTTTGCTGTTGATGTTTATTGCTTAGTGTGCTTTTAACTTCCATATACTCACTGACTGGTAGGCACATATCTTCAGGTGGTTTCATACTGGGATTTTATCTCACACCCTGTTTGGGCCATGATTTTGGGCCCAAGAAGACTATGTTGTTGCAGGTATAGACAAGGGCAAGCACCCTTCGACTTAAGGGACTTGATTACTTGGAGGAGGGGAGCATGGGACCAATCTTTGTCTTGCGATGCTGAGGAGCTATTTACTTTTCTTTTGTACTTGTTTTGGTACTGTAGTGTTTTCCAGCATTGTGACTTGTTTGGATGCTTTCATAGTTATGTATCATGCATCATTTCATATAAACATATGTGCTCCAATTTTTTGATTTAGTATTCCTCTGTTATATTGTTGGTTATTACTGCTTCTACTATTGCACGTTTATTCTTATTCAACTGTGTACTTTGCCAATGAGGGCATAGTTTCTCCACTATCACACCCAAGGTGCTTGCTGCTAGTTGGCAGCCTCTGGCATTTGGGGAAATGTGCTTGAGGCCACGTAACCAACCGGTTACGGGGTGCCTATGGGCGGCTTCCAGAACCGGGATGTTACATCTATCCTTAAACCAATCATTAGGGGCATCACCAAGAAAACCATCATCTCTCTAGACCTACACCTCAGAATACCCCAACTATAAATATTTTTCATTATACACCAAATATGACTAAAATATCAACAGAATAATGTAAAATATTCCATAAACCTCTCACATATATTGATACCATACTGGGACTTCTTCCTTTACTCTTAATTAATCCATTGATTATTATAAGGAATCACTATGTGACTTCCTTCTCAGTTTCTAATATACAATATTTCACTTTTCTAGAATATATGAAATATTGAATTCAATATCCTATAATAATTTTATATAACGACACTGATGGAAGTTCATGTCATAGTGGGGGAAGACATATGTCCAGATATTATAGCCGGTAAAAACCACAAAATGCTCAATGATAAGGTATTTCCCTCAAAACAACAAATTAGACACAACTACTTCCACCTAAAGATAATGGTTGGTGTATTTACATTCATGGGATATAAATGATGTGACCCATAACAAATAACTAATAATTTCAATATAAAAAAATAACACAGGACAAGATGTAAAGAATCATAGATAATCTCAAACTGTACTCCCTCTACAATCAAAGTATTTACTAGAGCAGTGAAAAACTTCTCCTTCAAGTTCTCAAAATATTCTTAACACTGGGAAGTCCATGGAAATGTATAATCCTTTATGTTCAAGGCTATATGAGGATTCACAATGTGATATAAATCATCTAAAAACCTTCTATAATTGAACAAATACCAAGGAACCACCCCACCTCTTCATCTTTATTGGGTGATGCCCCATAAACAACAAACACTATCTTTAAAGGATCTAGTAAGTCCCTACTAGGACATGAAATACCCCATGGAATGGACTTCAATGAAATAGATAACACACCCCAAAAAATTCCATATTAGATGCTCATGAAGAAGCACTCCCAAAACATCACATAGATGCTCTATATGATCCTCCCTAGAACTGGAGTACACAAGGATGTCATTGATGATATCCCCCACACAAAGATGTCATCGATAAAATCCACCACAAACATATATATGATATCTTTCAAAATTTCATTCAACAACTCCATGAACATGGATATATCATTTTTCACAACAAATTGAATTATAATGAACTCAAAATTCCTATGATGAAAAAAAAATTTATCCTTATGAATATCCTTATCCATAACCCACATATAATGATATCCTGATAACAGATAAATCTTCAAGAACCAACATGCTCCAATTAGATAATCAAATAAATCATCAATCTACAAAATTAGATAGTAGTTATTCAGTGTCACATGGTTCATGTGATGATAATTGATCTACTTCCTCAAACCACCATCACCCTTCTTCACAAACAAAAGTAGTACACCCCAAGGTGACACACTCATCCGAAAAAAAACCAGACTAAAATACATCCCTGATATGTACTCACTACTCTTACAACTTCAAAGGCACCATCCTAAATGGAGACATCGAGATAAGATACATGTTTGGTTGTTTCTCCATCCCAAACATGACCTCCCATTGAAGCGGTTACACTATAACCTTATCAGTAAATACATTAGGGTAATATTTCTTGACCCTTGGAAACATCGAATTATGAACCTACAATGATCGCAACATCAAATTTTCCATCAATGATGATAAGGAAATAACCCTCTACTGAACTATCAGTTGGTATCACTCACCAGTGAACACCGATCACTCTCCATCAATATCATATAATAAAACATTCTTGTTGAATAAATCCATGATATCCTACACTTAATCCAAAAAATCCATGTTGAGGATGATGTCATATGGTTGTATCAATAAACATAAAAAATATCCATAAGATAAGTGCTTCTATAAAACTAGAAAACAATATCAAATGACATTATACAAGTTATATTGACCTCCAACTAGCATAGTCAATGCCAAGGATGCACGAAACCTCTCTACCTCAAGTCCCAAAGCATGGATGAGGGTGGGTGATATATAGAAATGTGTAACTCCTAAGGAAACATGGAACCACATTGAAAACTTGATAAGGTTAAATTGGACTATGAATGTCTCACATAGTATTGGAAATGGTAAAAAATTAATTTGACTAGGACAAACCTCATGGTATTGCTGGCCCTTCTAATGATCACCTCCAAGGCCATGTTCTACTCTCTGATAGAGAATAGAATATCGAGGCTATACTCTTATTGAATCATCTCCTCTATATTAATCTCAATTTGGAGAACCTTACTATTATTGATATAGCTTAACTATCTCAACCAAACACAAGGAACATGGTTATTTCTCAAAAAGTTTGGCTACTCTCACCATGGATGACCTTGGCCTATATAAGAAAAACACATGTTTGATCCCTTGGAATAGGTCTATGTGAAACTAAATATAGATAAAATAGATGATGAGGACTAATACATACCCCCAGCTAATCAAATAACCTTCCATCTATGAGACTAGGGACGTCAACCACTACTCTCCTTCATGAGGAATCCAGATGAATCCCTTTTCGTGACCACCTTGTTTGGGCCAGCGATGTATCAATAACCTATACTCTCACCATCACCTTGATATATGTATTCTTTATCAATTGGGAGATCCTATGTTTGATATCGTGACACAAAGCTTCCTAAAAATGCCTTAACCAAGACTAAAAATCATAAAATAGGTCTAAAGCATACCATAAAAGGGTCCTGAAATGTATCTCGAGCTCTCACATACTGGAACTCCCCTATTGATTGCTATAAACCTCCTGACCATTGGACACCTTCACTGTCGAAGAAAGGAAATATGCTCAAGAACTATTCTCAAATAATATTCTATGATAATTCTAACTCATATCAATCCCTAAGGAATAAAAATCCCCCATGCCTCACTGTTTCCGACGGTTTTACAACAGGACGCGCGCGCGCGTCCGTCACGCGGGGGGAGGACGTGAGGCATGTTGTCTCGCATTCCCACTTTCCAAAGGCGGGTGACATCCATTCCTTGTTCAGGGATGTCTTCTCCTTGATCGAAACCGAGATGATGGGATGTCATTTCTTCTTTCCATGGATTCCTCCTCGGAGCTCGTCATCTAGTCTGGGACTCCCTCATAGATTTAAGATGGGTTAGTGAAGCTCGTTCCGAGTTCCATATATGCATGGATGCCAATTAATTATGCTGCTTCCAGTGAGATTCTCCAAGGGTTTTGGTCGGGGCAGAAACCTTCAGTGAAGATAATGGTCACGATGGGGTGTCGTCGGCACGTCTTGACGCTGGGGGATTGGCATGTCTGTCTTCTGTCCCTTATTATATGGCTTCTTGAGGGAGCAGAAGCCCGAGGCATCCCACATCAAACATGAGGAATTGTGTACCATCTGAGGTTTATTTAGCTTCCCATGTTTGACACGGGGTATGCAACGAGTTTAACATCTTGCGGAGATTGATCAGATTGATCAGAACACTGAGTGTGGATTAGATTAAAGGACCCCCTAGGGGGAACACCGATGTTGGGGCCAGCACGTTGGCGACTTCCCGGATACTGTGGAGAGGAATGATGTGGCATGATCTCAACGGGATGTGGCGGCCCGGGTAAGAATCAGTATGGGTAATGGAATGACGGGTTTGAACCTCGTAGAGGTTTCATATGTATCCCCATGGCTGGGAATCAAAGTCCGCGTAGTTCAGTGATACGGTGGGACACCTGAAGAGGCGACCCGTGATAATGAACGCATGGATTGGAGCCTGGAGTAAGTAAGATCTCTGGGCTAGGGCATGAGGTTACCAAGGAACATGGGATTGAGGGGGAGGTCAGGATGAGACGTGGGTGTGAGGCATGGGGATTACACTCTGAGGCGGCCCAAGATGGGGAATACAGGGCTTATGCTCTGAGGCGGCCCATAATGTTGCTGGTGAACCGACACGATGGGGTCATAACAACTGAGTGACAGGCTTGAAACTCATGGAGTCTTCCTACGTAGCATGCGTTAGCACAGATAAAAGTCCATATAGTTCGGGGCATACAGTTTAACGTAATACAGGAGGGAATATAGTTTTATGTCATGCGGGACAACATACAGTTTAACGTCATGCGGGATGAGGTTATACAGTTTAACATCATGCAGGACGAGGGCATTTGGGGCTTACGCTCTGAGGTAGCCCAAAGTGTTGGCGAACCTACATGAAGGAGTTAGAACGACTGGGTGGTGGGATTGAACCTCATGGAGGCTTCCTACGTACCATGCGTTAGCATGGATCAAAGTCCACATAGTTCGCTGGGATGGGTCTTACGTTCTGAGGCGGCCCAAAATGGTGGATTTCATGGTCGATGATTACTATAATCCCACGTGAGTCATGCTTGGTGTGAGAAACAAGAGGTAGCAGGGACCAGACAATCACGTCACAAAGGGTACGTCCGTGAGAAGCGGAAAGGGGATTATGCGTTGAGTGGCCCAAAGAGGAAAGAGGGGCTTATGCGTGGTTAGTGGCCCTTGGTGTTGGGGCTTACTCCAGGATGGAGGCCCGTGGTGTGACAAAGCATAGTGAGAAAGGGACTCCACTGGCCTTGGCAGTAAGGAAGTACAGAGGTGAATGGGTGCAACCTTCTGCAAGAGAGGCTAGGGGCTTACGCTCTGAGGAAGCCCTTCCTCCATGGACAAACGCCACTCCGACAAGTAGGATCTCATTCCATGTGAGGAAAAATCCATTCCCGTGGAGATGAGCGGGCGTAAAGAATGTCCGAGCTAGGAGGACCCTGCGTGCGAGGCACGGGGGCAGACGACATTTTAACGTCATGTGTTAAGGACAAGTTTCTTAGCAGTTTAATGTCCTGCAGCTGGGACGAGGTGGGCTCGCTCCACACCCCTATGGATTATATTCCCAACACCCTCTACCCCCTGTGGGAGGGAAGACATCGTCAAAGCCATACAAAAGGGGGACCACAGGGCGAACCATCGAGGGGTCCACGTTAGCGTGGCTATGCGAAGAAGCAATATCCGTTAGCAAGCCTATGCATATAAGCATAAGGAAAAAAACACAATGGGAAACACCACCCAAGGTTACTTGATGTAACTTCATGCGAGCCTGGAAGGCCGTACGGGAAAACAATTCACGACATCCATGCTTGGCATGGAAGACATAGGGCGCGGGTGCAAAGAGGTAACCGAGGGGGCGTCAAGGTGAAGGGTCCTAGGTTTTTCACACAAAGAGAAGGTTTGTGCACAAAGCACCGGGATGGCGTGCAATAGGGATAGAGGATTGTGTGCGAATAGGGGATTGCACGCAGAAGGCTTGGATTGCGCGTGGGGGCAATGGCTGACCCCTAAGGCATGGCAAAACCGAAAAGAGGTATTACGTGCAATTGGAAGGGATTGCGTTAAATCAGAAGGAATTGCACGCAAGGGGAAAGGATTGAGCGTAAAGGGGGAACCCGGAGGAGTTGGAAAATTCACTTATGATAGTGAAGTTACGCGTAAAGGTGAACCCCGGGGAAAGGATGCGCAAAATAGGGAATTACTTGGAAGCCATATTGCGCGCGCGGGAGTCCAAATTGCGCACATGAGAGCCGTTCCAAATTTTGCAACCCCAAAATGGTTGGGGTCACCCTCTATTTATAGGCACCCACCAGTGCAGAATCCGAGCAGCGCGTGAAATCTTCCATGCTGGGAACTGTTGGCGCACCAAACTTCACCGCGCGGAACTATGTAGGCAAAATTGCGTGCAACACTGGCTCGATTACCCGAATCTCGGGGATGCTTCGCGTTCACAACACTATTCCGTGCAAGTCCTCCTTAATTTTGTGCACCACTACCAGGGCCTCCGGACCGGGGCTCTGATTCCAAATATGACTTCGTTTTGTCAATTCAAAACTTCCTCTAGGAGTTATGGACCTTTTTCTTTGGTGTCTACAAATGACCCCCCTCGTAATTTGATTGGAGAGAGGTTTCAATGGCCGGATTCCGAGGGAAACGCCGAAATTCCAATGCAAGGAATCTCCTAGAAATTTTGCGTGCAAAAATCCGACGGGGCGTGTAAAACTCCGGATGGGTGCGGAAGTCACTTTCTGCGTAGCGCGGAACCCTGGCCTTGCCTATAAAAAGGGGCATTGGGTCCCAAATTTTTTACTCAAGATTTTCCACGTGATAGGCATACCGCTCCCATGCGCGACATTTCTCCCGCAGCTGCGCGTGAAAACTCTTTGGCGGTGCGTAATTCCCTCTCAATTTCGGCCGCATCTGCACGCTTTCGCAGGATAATCCACGCCCAGTGGGCCGATTACGCACCCAAATTCTGGATTTCACGCCGAAGCCTCCGATTTCACGCAACTCTCTCCGATTTCGCGCACTTCATCCTGATTTCACGCAACTCCCGAAATATTCGAGATGGCTTCAAACCATGTTGATGAGGGGGATGCCGCCGCTCATAGAACCGAAATGGCGGCGAACGAGGAGGTTTATGGCACCAAGGTGATCATTTACAATAACCTAACCTTGTTCAATCTACTGAATCTAGCCCAAAAGATGTATCCCCTGTTTGACAACCTCCTTCTCTAGAACTTTGGCGTCTTAGAGGAGGCTCCCCTGCCGAGCTTCGAAGTGGAGACACCGCGGTCATGGGTGACCCGGGAGGATGAGCTTCCTCGCTATAACATCACCAACAATGACCATCCTGCCAGAGAAACCATACATATAAACATATATGTCCTGAACCCGAGGACCATGACCATTACTAGGGATGAGCCTATTCTAGAGAATTCTCCAGCCCTCTACGCGAGCACGTTCCATTAGAGCTTGATGGATGAAACGAAGGGATGTCTAAACGATTGGTACCTACGGTCCGGGGGAAACTTTACCAGTGAGTGGGCCTGGTCGTTCTGGGTTCAACATACTTGCGACTAGTTTGGGGCCGATCTGCGGCATATTGGCATGTTCGAGGTGGTATGGATGTCACAGTTCCACTTCCACTTTCATCCTGATCTCGGACCATAGCTATTCACCCAGTGGTCTTCTGATACCAACACATTTCACCATCACCATGGGGAAGTTGGCATCATCCTCTGGGACATTCACTGCATCAGAGGTATCACACTGGAGGGCTACCAATATGATGAGTTCTTTCCTCCAAAGAACACCTGGAAAGATAGGTCACGGACTCCCATGCTGACATGGAACCAGTTGGAGCTGGCCAATGAGAGACTAGGGGTTAAGGAATTCTTGAAGGACATTTCCTACAAGGGCTGATTCATCTAGTTCCTAGAGAAGGACCCGACAATCAGGATTTCGGGACGGGGAAAAAGGTGCCCAACCGCGGCTTAGAGGAGAAAGGATGGGTCGTATTGGAGGACCCTGGAGGTGGGGAAATACCAATCATGGGGCTACCACGTCATTGAGGCCCGAGAACCGAACGTCCGGTATGTCGGGTTCCTCGTCGCCTTCCGGAGCGGATGGCTCCTACCGGTGCGGGACGTGAGGATGGGAATCCGTCCAACAACACTAGTGATGGCGGGTACCATGGATGCCAACAAACGGTTCAACTTGGGGTCCCTGTTCTAGCCAAGCTGTATGCCATCGTGGGATGCATCTCACGAGGGGCGTCACCTCAGAGGGTATGTGGCCTCTTCCAGATCTTACATGGCTGGGTGGCATCTCATCTCAGCGGGTACACATTCCCAAATTCCATCCGTCCTCCCGTAAGGGCCTGCGACCATCCGTACTGAACATCGCCGAGGTGGCGCCGATGATGCTCAATTAGGAGGGCGTGAGGATCCACATTGGTAACCACACTAACTTCAACATCAGCTCCTTCCCCACCCCGATCGGCCAGATGGTTGACAACGGGCGAGGCTCTTTGGAATAGCTGGAATATTTTCAGAGCATCCGGGGTGGGGTGCTCATGGATCGGATCAACAGGAAGGTGATCTATGAGCCCTACGTTCCATCCCGATTCGCCAGGAAATTCGGGCGCCTCCAACGGATGCCGAAGAATGTATTCACGGCTGTCTGGGAGGAGAAAAATCCCTGTGTTCTGTGCCAGATGTGGTTGATGTTTAACACTTTCATCTCTGGCGACTTCATTACTCTTCCTCCCACTAGGGTCGATGCTGGCTTAGCAACTGAATATGTCAGGCACTGGACCATTGCGTACCCTGAGGGGATTTTACGCAAGCTAGTCTGGAAACTCAAGGCTACTCGTGCGGAAACTGGGCGACGGGGGAGAAGGAAAGGTGCTCCTGGAAGGGGGGAACCAGGGGTGCGTCAGGCAGTGAGGCCTGCATAGGCTGAGACTTCAACAGCGGGAACATCACACAGTGCCGCTGCGACCTTGTTGCCCGTAGCGGGGTCACATGAGGTGGCCTGGGAGATGACCGGGAAGCAGATACCTACTCGAAACTAACCAAGATGCAATTCTCCCAGCACTGTGGTTGGCCTGGATGACCCTGCGGCAATCACTAAGCATTGAAGCCATCTGGCAGAAGATAATGCAGGACGGGATCCGGCTGCCAGAGGTCGGGCTCGTTCGAGTTACCGACCGGGTAAACTTCGATCAGCGGCATGATTATCTGACGGCCATGGACACATATGCGCAACAAATGGGGAGGGGTTCAGATCCACCTTTCCTAGTGAATGTGATTCTCGTCCAAGAGCATGATCCAGAAGTGATGACGCCGGGAGAAGGAGACAGTGATGACGAGTCTGAGGGCGAGGAGGAAACCGAAGAAGACGAAGGCAAAGGAGAAGATGAAGGAGAAGGAGAACCTGAAGGTGAGGGGTCGCAGTGGGCGTCCTACCAAGGGAGTCTCTGGGAGAGCGGTGATATTGTCGGCTCTGATCTTGACATAACCAAGATACTCTAGGTCTGTCTCTATCTTCATTCATTTTCATTCTTCATCCATTCTCCTTCACAATTTTCAACCCATATCTCTTCCTCACTCAGGAGATCCTATGTATCGGTCAGGCGTCCCCACTAGAGGAGGGAGGAGAGGAACCAGTGGGACAGGATGGGGATCTGATGCCCATCATTGAATTGACAAGCGCAGAAGGGGTCTCCTGTCATGGCAGCTCCTGTAGCGGTCGGAACACTAGAGGCCGACGCTCTGGGTTCCTGTAAGTCCCACGATTCACTATCGGTGCTTGTTATAAAAAGATCCCAACTAATCAGGGTACGCCTTGTACAGTGACCTCAACATTGGTGGCTCTTTAGGCTGCAGAGCCCAGGCCGTCCATGAGCGGACTAGTGGTGGACATACCACCTTGTTCAGAACATGCTTCCTGCACTGAGTCGGCCCCAACAATTGGTGAGTAGGGGGAAGCGGACATCAGCGGCGCTGTTATTAAGGTGAGGTTGGAAGATGACGGAGGCACCATCACTATTGGGGCAAGAGAGGAAGGTCGCCCGATTGTTGAGGATCTTATTCCTCACAAAGACATCCCTGAGGCAGATCCTGCTGCTGACCTGCTGGTTGCCTTCCATATGTACCGACCCACTGACCCTGAAGAGATAGACGACTCAGACTTAGAGGCAGCCAAGGAGAGCCGGATGACATGCCACAAAGGGTGGAAGTGTATCCAGCTCTTTCTCAAACAGCCCCAGTCAGATTGGCCGAGGCAGATGGGATCACTCCAGACCTAGCTACGCTTCCTGTGCGCCGGAGGGGCTGAGGCTTAGCGCCTTCATCTAATGGTTTTTGATTACATGGATGAAAGGATACGAGAGACTAGCCGGCACACCGACATTGCACAGTGTCGGGAAAGATTGGAGAGCGCTCGAGCGTTGCTGAGGGTGGAGCGGGAAGTCTGGAACCTCGAAGGGTAGGTGGCAGATAAGGAGGCCTTCATTGCAACATGCTCTGAGCTTGTGGATGAACTGACGGCCCAGCTGGCTGATGAGTAGGAACAACTGATGGAGGCGAGTCACCAGATGAC
The DNA here is from genome assembly GCA_963277665.1 of Viscum album. NCBI lineage: Eukaryota > Viridiplantae > Streptophyta > Magnoliopsida > Santalales > Viscaceae > Viscum > Viscum album. Next base: position 561,081,596 of record OY728140.1, on the reverse strand, counting down.
CGTACATCGAACCGAGCGGGCCCAGGCACAATCTAGGGTTGGCGATCTGCGCTCTACGGTGGTTGATGAGGAGAGAGTCGTCAAGGAGCGAGAAGCGGTCCTGGTGGCTACCAGCCAAAGGGTAGCAGCGCTGGAAAGATCGATTCAGCACACCAATCCTTAAGGGCTTTGTTTTGGCCATCTCATGAACTTCTTGCTTGTACTTCTCATCATCTCAATCCAATACATGGACAAATCCATTTATTTGTACCTTTGGTTAAATATTCTCAACCATAATCTTGAAACGAATAACAACTCACCCCTAAGATCATGTGGGTCGCACCGACCGCGAGAAGCGAAGGATACTTGTGTTATCATTTTGTCCAACTGTGGGGAATTAACCAAGCTTCAAGAATCTGAAATTGGGCCTAGATTTCTGAGGAGAAGACCTCGGACCGATTGATATATTACCTTCTCAATGTGATCTGGCACACGAGTGGGGTAATGATGGGGGTATTGAAACCAATCCGAACATAGGGAGATGTAAAGGGTGAATCACGTTACCCGAATTCGGAACACAATGGGGAATGACGATGGAGGATAACTGTTAACCATGACGGAAATGCAGAATCCATATCGTGTTGGCCCGGAATGGGGACAATAAATGAGGGGTGACCGCTGACCATGTTCGCAACACGGGGCCTAACTCAAATATTCCTGGTCAGTCTTCTGGAACGTTGGCCCAGGACAACAGGAAGACTACATTTCAATCATTCATATTGCTACAATAGGCAGACCAAATTCTATCATCCATACCGTTAGGGGGTCCCATCAAACATGGCCAGTCCTCCAGAACGTTGGCCCATGATAGTAGGTGGACCATAGGTCTATCATCCATACTGTTAGGGGGTCCCATCAAACATGAAAGAGGATGAGGATCCGAATAAAGGGGCCTGAAAAGCGTTGAAAGTGGAGTGGTGGTTTGTTCAAACAGAGTCAAACACTCCCGAAATTGCACCACCGTGGCAGAGGAACATTAGAGCGGACGTACCAAACTGATAACAGATCGTCCCAATTTTATGAAAGGACCTCTCTGGTGAGAGAACTGTCGCTTCCCACCATCACAATGGGGCATCCCAAACTTATTAGGGGTAGAGGTCTCAACTACACCTCTCCTCAAGAAGTCAGGCCGAGGGACCGACAATAGGGAGGGATGGAATTTGGTAATCCCAGGGTCTGGACCCAAGAAGAAATGTACAGGAGTTCCTACGTATCTCATAAGGATAAGAATCAAGAAACACGTAGTTCTAGAGATGCAGTTTAACGTCATGTAGGACGAAATAATGTTTAACGTTGTGTAGGATAAGTAACAAATCTCATCTAGGGATATTCACGGTATGGTGAGTAACCCGACATGAATGAGGACATAACCCCACACCACACCGGACAATCCCACAAGAGAGACCGAGTCGTGGAAGGCCAAGGGGCCTAAGGTCGGGCCTTTGTCAGGGGGACCTAACCAGCTTGCATTTTAGCATCTTGCAGTAAGGACGAGCAGGTAGTTTAAGGTCATGCTGGACCAAAAGGGTCTGAGTTTTAGATCTTAGAACTCAGACCATTGGGGCCCAGATGTAGGGAGAAATGTAGTTTATGGTTTTGTCGGACCGGGTGCAGTTTATGGTCATACGGGATCGAGTGCAGTTTATGGTCATGCGGGACCGGGTGCAGTTTATGGTCATGCGGAACCGGGTGCAGTTTATGGTCATGCGGGACTGAAGGAGGATCTTAGTTTTAGGTCTTATAACATGAACCCTTGGGGATCAGAAAAAAATACCGTTTGAGGAACCTGGCGTTGGTGGGAGGAGTGACTTGATCACCATCCATAGTCAATAGGGAATACACGCCATTAGGATAGACCTTATGGACCATGAAAGGCCCCTCCCATTTGGGCTCCAACATGGGTGGTTTCCTGCCAGGAATCATTGGCGTTGTGAGAGCTAGCACCAGGTCACCTTGAAGGAAGGAGAGGAGGTGAACCTTCCTATTGAATGCTCTGCTCTGATGCCTTTCTAAGTTATGTAATGCACGGAGCCTATTTTCGTCTAGTGCTTCCAATTCAGCTAGACGGATTTTGGCAACTCTATCCAGTGCATGCTGGTCATATACCACTGTGCGCAATGAGGTAAATTGAATCTCGATGGGCAGTACAACCTCAACTCCATATTCCAGGGAATACGGAGTCACCTAGGTGGAGTTACGAGTCGTCATCCTATAAGCCCAGAGGGCATTGGGGAGCTTTTCCGGCTAACTTTTCTTATTCTGACCAACCATTTTTTTTTCAAGATGTTAGAGAGGGTTTTGTTAAACGCCTCGATCCATCCATTCACCTGCGCATGATATTGGAAGGTGTGGTTAGAGTGAATGTTGTACTTGGTGTACAATTTCTTCAGCTCGGTTGCTCGGAAGTTGGTCCTATTATCCGTGAGGATAGCGTGAGGTACTCCAAATCGATAGATGATATTGGATCTCATGAAGTCACCGATAGAACATGATTTGACTTCCTTTAGTGGGATTTCCTCTACCCACTTGGTGAAGAAATCTGTAGCGGTCAGGATGAACTGGAACTAGCGGGCCATCGCCGGTGGGTAAGGTTCTATGACATCCACCCCTCAGACTGCAAAGGTCCAAGAATACTTGGTAGTATGGAGAGGCTCCAGTGGCCGATGCACAAAGTTAACGTCAACATGGCATGCATGACACCTCTCGGAAAACTCAATGCAGTCGTAGATCATGGAGGCCCAGAAGTATCCCAGCCTCTGAATCTGGTGGGACAACTTCGACCCGGCCTGGGGGGCACCACATGAACCAGCATGAACTTCTTGCATGACCCATGGGATCTCGACTCCTTGGAGGTAATGGAGTAGAAAACCATAAAATCTACACTAGTTAAGGAGCTGATCAAGGCTAGGACCTCTTTGAAGGGTAAACTGCAGTGCGCGGCGTCGGATTCGTTCGTGCTCGGCTCGGTCCGATGGAAGATTTATGTGCTGGAGATACTTAATCAAGGGATTCCTCCAGTCAGGAACTATCTCGATTACCGCATCTGAATTTCCCGGGGATCCTGACGTAGGGGCACCAGCGGTGATATGGTTCACCCGCGGGCCATGATCATCCTCCGGAATAACAAGAGCAAGGACTCTACGGTGTGCCACATAGATAATTAGGTCATCCTATTCAGGCTTCGCAAGTGATGCGGCCAGGCTGGCCAAAGCATCATCTCGACTGTTCCATGATCGGGGGACATGGAAGACCTCTAACCGAGAGGGGAACTTAGCCATTAGACGGAGGGTGCACTCCAGCAATGGCACAAGTTCTGGATTTTTGACAGCATAGTCACCATTAACCTGCTTGATGACTAGCTCGGAGTCCCCTTTTACATACAGATGGGGTACGTCAATCTCAAGAGCCAACTCGAGGCCAGTGATGAGGGCATGATACTCTGCCTCGTTGTTGGTGCAGACTTCTGACAACCGGAATGAATATGGAAGAATGGCTTGCTCCGGGGTGATGAAGACGACACCTAGTCCCACTCGGTTGAGCCTAGGATCATTGAACCTTCTACTAGTGGGGCTCCGGGAGGTACCGGCAAAGTGAATCTACCAGCATGGGATGGCGTGATCGACTGAGAGGATTGCCTCATCAGGAAAGCCTAGATCAAGTGGCTGGTCCGCGGAGGTTGGGTGAGCAGCTAAGAAGTCTTCCAATGCCTATTCTTTGATGGCCTTCTAAGTTACGGACCTGATGTCGAACTACTGGAGGATTACCACCCAGCGCACCAATCAGTCTGTCAACATAGGTTGGGTCAGAATGTATTTCAACGGGTCTACCTGAGAGACCAGATGTACCTCGTGGTGCTGCAAGTAGTGCCGCAATTCTTTCATGGAGAATACGATTGATAGGAAGCTCTTCTCAATGGGAGAATATCTAATTTCTGTATTGAGGAGCATGCGGCTGAGGTAGTAAAGGTTGTTCTCTGTTCCCTCATTGTTCTTCTAGGTGATAAGTGCACCGAGGGATCGCTCCAGGGCGGTCACGTAAAGGAATTGCGGCTTTCTTGAAACGGGTGGCATCAGGACTGGAGGTTGGAGCAGATAATGCTTGATTTCCTCAAAAGAGATCTGACACTCTTCATCCCATTCATAGGCGGCGCCTTTCTTCATGAGCCGAGAAAAGGGCTTACACTTGCTGGCCAGATTCGCAATGAATTGGTGTATATAGGCTAAGTGGCCTTGGAGACCTCAAAGCTCTCGAATATTGTTCGAGGGAGGCATTTGGATGATGGCCTTTATCATCTCTGGGTCAATCTCGATTCCTTGGTATCTAACAACGAATCCAAGAAACTTTCCAAAGGTGACCACGAAGTCACATTTCAATGAGTTCAACTTCATGTGGTGATAACGGAGGAAGCCGAACACTGTCTCATGGTCTTTGGGATGTTCCTGGTGATGGAAAGATTTAACTACCAGGTCATCCACGTATCATTCCACCAGTGTCCCGATAATCGGCTTGAATATGCGGTTCATGGCCTGTTGATAGGTGGCACCAGCATTTTTCAGGCCGAAGGGCATAACCTAGTAGCAGAAAGTACCTTGGGGGGGCCTGAAGGGAGTGAACTCTTCATCCTCAAGGGCCATCTGAATCTGGTTGTAACTAGAATACCCATTCATGAAGGAGAGGACTTGGAACCCTGCTGTGGCATCGATCAACAACTCTATCACTGGAAGGGGAAAATCATCCTTCAGACAGTGGTGATTGAGATCCCGGAAATTGATACATACCCTGATCTGTCCGTTCTTCTTCTTGACCAGCATGATGTTGGCTAGCCATTGGGGATAATGAACTTCTTTGACTATGTTGGTTTTGATAAGCTTCTCAACTTCGGCCTCAACCATTGAACTGTGATAGGGGTGCATCTTTCTGGGAGGCTGCTTGAACCCACGGTGATTTGCTGGAAGGCCAAGGCGGTGGACGGCTACCTGGGGATCTAGTCCTGGAATCTCATCATAACTCTATGAGAACACATCATGGTGTTGTATGAGAAAGTATACGTACTGTTGTCATTCCTCGGGGGACATAACAGCACTGACCAATGTGGGTCTTGGGTCCGCAGCGCTACCAAGGTTCACCCGCACTAACTTGTTGACCATGGTGGAGACACCCTCCACAAAGGCAGTGGGAACATCTTCCATGTCCTCCTCTCCACTTTTGGAGGGATCATCCATGAGAGGATCCATTTTGGGGCTTCCATACCCTGATGGGAAGGTGGTGCCGGCTTGGGCGGCAGAGGTCGTCACGTCCGGAGACTCATGCACTATGGAAAATGTGGCAACAAATGCGGTTGATTGAATCCCATCTGGCCTTCAGCCCAACGGGCCACGCTTTATGACATTAAAGATGTAGTGGCGCTTTGGCTTGAGCCGGTCAATTCTGGCCCAGTGAAATAGACATGTATGACGTACCACCGTTACCATGAGCCTAACATCCCGATATCGTACAGGGGTAGGAGGCTCATGGATTACCTGAGTCTGGTTGGTGTAGGAGTATGTGGTGATTTTCCACCGTCGCTTGGACCTAGAAATATGCCTTCCTCTGGTACCCGAAACAACAAAACATTGCCCCATGTCGGGTGTTGTGGCCTCGAACTGATGTATTAGGAAGAAATATGCATCATCCAAACCTGCACAGGGATCACTCGTGATAGTGGCAGGCTCAACCTCACCTGCCAGGATCTGCTTGTCCTTTCTCTTGTAATAGTCAGCGTCCTGATAATGGGCTTCACAAGAGGCAAAAGGAGACACATCTCCTTGTAGCACACCTACTCATACCATAAGGGAGTACTTGAGGCACTGGTGATACGATGAGGGGACCGCTGCGTGAAGGTGGAGCCATGGCCTGACCATCAACACATTGTAGGCGGTGTCCTAAGAGACAACCAGGAATTCAGTGTTGGCAGTTAGGCCCCCAAACTGGGTCTTCAAGCGAATCTTTCTGAGTGGAGTTTTCTCGGTCCTATCATACCCCTAGATCTTGAGGTCGGAGGGAGTTAGATCATCCTTATACATGACCATTTTTCACAGTGTCTGAGTTGGGATTAGGTTAATCCCGGAACCCGTGTCAACAAGACAGCGCCAGACTTCCACGCCGTTGAACTGGCCGACGATGTAAAGTGGGTGAATATGACCTCGTATGGGAGGGTATTCATCTTCACCAGAGAACGAGATAACCGCCTGACATTCGGCATTCTCAATTTCCTAGGTGTGGAAGGCTTCTGCAACCGCTACCTCCGTCTCAAACTGGAAGGGGCTCCTTAGAGCCTCGACGAGAGCCTCACGCATTTCAGATGACAGGTGAAGAGACTCAAGGCTAGAAAGCCTTGCCGAAATGCTGTCCAGGTGCTTTAGAACATCATACTTTCAATCCAAACACAAGCTTATGCTTACAAGAGGCTGCTCTGCGATTGGAGGCACGACGTGTTCCGCCGGTCGGACCGGTGACTGAATGGTACTAGGCACATCTCATTGTTCACTAAGCGAAGCCCGAGAAGTGGATAATGGATTAGGGTCGGAAAGCTGCGGTCCCGGATTAGGTCCAAAAGGTTGCGGTCGGCCGGTGGTAGGGCACAGCTGGTCACGGTATGGATGAGGCGGTTCTACCTGATCCAACAACACACACGGTGGTAAAGGCAAACCCATCGACACCAGATGAAGGGGATGCATGTACTGAGATCTGTATCGTGCCTACTGCCTGGTTTCAGTGGCATGCATGACCTAGCTAGTGGTGCCAACTACCATGCCCCGTCGATTCACGTAGCCATGGCTCTGCTGATGTTGGCGACAGCTGGGGACATTGGGAAGGTACACCTGGCATTCCTCATCATCGGGAGTCAAAAATGGATTTACCCACTCTACGGTATTAACCAAAGCATACCCCGAGCTTTCACTTGATGAGTCATCCACTACCGGACGGAGTCTCGGAGGGATCCCCATTTTTTGGGGCATAAAATTTCCAAGATTGCGGGATGATGATGGCATTGGAAGGGCGCATTCTTTCTTCTTGCGCTACCACTTGATCTTCTGGGGGGAGGTAGGCTCGGACGACGATGTCGAAGTGGCGCTTGAAGATTCTGAGGGCTCTAGCTGACTCAGGCGGGCACGAATTATGCCATGGGTGTGGGAGACTGTCCTGTGGGCCATCCAGTTGTTATACTTCCGGGACCCACGGTCAGAAACCTGTTCCCACTCATCATCATTGCCACTACTCCCATATGGTCTCACGAAGACACATGCCACTTGTTCCAGGGCTGGGCCCATCCTAACTATGTTGTTGTCAATTTGGTCTTGGAGCCAGTCCTTGAACACATAGCATCGCTGGATGGTGTGCCTCAGGGTCCGGTGATAAGGTCAGTAGTTAGGGTGACCAGTGAGATGCGCCTCTTCTGGCTTTCGGCACTCGGACAGTCGCAGTATCCTCCCCTCCAAGGCACTACGGAAATAACCGGGGGCTTGGGCCTTGTCAAACAAGTATGTCCGATTCCTTATGTCTGAAAAGGGGGCTCTCGCAGGCTAGCCATGAAAAGGGGCCAGAGGAGCATGCCGAGGGGGTGGAGCCTGATTATCTCGCCTAGGTAGTGGCGGTGCGTTATGCAGAGGTGCCTGCCGATTTTGAGAAAGTCGCTGCTGGGCCGGAGGCTGTGCCCATGGGGGTGGACACCTATGGGGCTGCTGAGCTGGCCTTACAGGTTGAAACTCTAGCTGCCTGGGGGCCTCTATCTGGGCCACAACAGCAGGCTCCGCTCTGGCGGCTCTCCATGCAGGGATTACAGGAGGCAGAGGGCGTGCCTGACTGGCCTGTTGCAGGGCTTCTTCAAGGCGTTGAGCCTGGTCTGAGAAGTCCCGGAACCCTCCGGGGTAATTCTGAGTGATCAGAGAAGGAACCAGCTCTTTCTTGACATTCCCTACACTCCTGAGTTAGTGGCATGTCAAGGGAGTACGTGAGCCCCTTCCACTGGGCGACGAAGTCCTCGACTTTCTCATCGGGCCTTTGTTTGCACCAGAAGAGGTCTGCGATGTTCGTCACATGAGTTGTGGAACTGAACTAGTAGAGGAATTTCCGGTGAGGGTCCTCCCAACTAGCCACAAATCTGAAAGGGAGTTGGTTATAGCAGACGAATGCTGGTCCTTCTAGCGTCTGAACGAAGCAACAGAGCTTAGCGACCACCAGTTGTGCCAGAGTCCCTAACATAGGCCCGCACCTCGAGTTGAAGTGGTCTAGGTGCTCTGGTGGGTCTATGGTTCAGTTAAAGGGGGAGAAAGTGGGGTTTCCAAATCCCGGTGGGGCTAATATATCATCCACCCATGCTAGGTATGGCTTGCCATCCGGCGGGATTCCCACCTGCCGAGTTTCCAGGGCCTCTAAGCGGGCAATGAGTTCTTCCATTAGATCATCTGGACACAAATTCCTGTCTTAATGGGGATCACTAAATATAAGTGCATTGTCAGGCTCTTCAATACAGTAGTCAAGCTCAGCGGCTTGCAGGGCGGCTAGCTGAGCAACTCTCGGGGCAGCGGGAGTAAACCGAGCGGGGTCCCTCAGGTGATCACGCTGCTCATGAGGGTTCAGCGAAATGTATCGCGCCCACTTTCCATGGGCTCCGGCCTCTCCCTTATCAGTGAACGCAACATGGTCGCGGTTTCCCGTGGGAATCTCATCAAGAGGCAAGTGCTCCTGCCCCTTCTGTCCTGGCCTAGGATTACCGTAGTCAAGCCGCCGCTCTACAATGCGTCTGGCCAAGACCTCATCAACCAGCCTATATTGCTCAGCATGCTGTTGGTGTAGTGTGGCCTTTTCGAGATCTTCCTCTACCTTCTGTACCGAGGCAGATGGGTCGGTAAGCTTAACATCCCTGACGTGCTCTATACCCTTGCCGATGTGTTGGCTCAGTGTTAATGCCTTAGTGGGTGTGGGGAGACCTAGGACGTTCATCTGTTGGTGATTCATCCTCCCAGATGGGTCCAGTAGTGGCTCATACTCAGGGGAGAGTCCCCATCGAGGTTCTCAACACCGTTTCCATCACCCGAAAGGTCATCCATATTGACTGCTACTGCCCTTGGTGACATTCCCTCAGGGCCGCCCAGTGAGTCGGGTTGGCGGCGAATCTCATAGAAAAGGAGGGTAGCGTACTACCCCCATCCGTGGATGTGCGCGTGGGGGGTGGCTTCCTCGATATCCTTGCGGAGTACTTGAAAACTCTGGATGCATTATTGTTGGAGGGCCATATGGTGGCCGAGTGACTCGGGGTGCCGAACCACGGGGAGCGCAGCCAGGTCAACCCGACGGCACTGCTCACCGATATCCTCGAGATGTGCTTGACTCCCGGGATAAGGTTCTCACCGATGGTGAAGACGGGAGTGAGTCACCCAAAGAGTCTAGCAGAAACATTCAAAATATCCCGGGGTGAGCGACTCTGGTATATCAAAATCTGATCCTACGACCGGCCAAAACTTTGTTGAGAAATGTGTTGTTTTCAAACAATTCAAAATAATGTTTTTTTAAAGGGGGAGATTATTTTAAATAATACTCTGTCTCTTTATGATGATTTTGATGCTCACAAATACCCTTAATTATTTACTAATTATTTCGTTGAGTATTTTGCAGGAATTTATTTTATTTATTTATTTCATACAACGAGATTTCATACTTCATTTATTCCGAGATCATTTTTGGCGCGTTCTGGAATCACTGTAGCGCGAGATCAGTTTTAGCGCGTACTGGAATCACTGTTCATACCCTACGTTGATGAACGTAACGTATGGATGAAAAGTTTACTTTTTATGTTAAAAGAAACGTATGGTTAAGGAACCTTACGTTATTTTGAAACGTATGGTTAATGAACCTTACGTTGTTGAAAAGTATGGAAGAAGAACATTACGTTTGGAAGGAACCTTACATTTTTGTTGTTGGACAAGTATGGAAGAGAAACCGTATGTTAGTTTTCAGTGTTGAGTTTGTTTCTCAAAAGTATGGATCATCAACCTTACTTTTATAATCAACCGTCCGTTCTTTGGAGAGTTGAAGCAAGACAAAGTATGGATGATCAACCCTACGTTTGAATGCTGAAGAGAAAGTATGTATGTTCAACCTTACGTTCTGAACCTTACGTTCTGAACCTTACATTCTGAACCTTACGTTCTGAACCTTACGTTCTGAACCTTACGTTTGTGAACCTTACGTTTGTGAACCCTACGTTTGGAGCCACGTCATCAAACCTACGTTTGGCGTCGTGATATTTTTGACAGACGATATTTCCTTTTGCATTGGTCAAACAGGCGGATTATTAAGCGGATTTCGAGCCGATTATTAAGTACGACTTTGACTGAATCAAAGACGATTTTCAACGGATTAATGATTGATTTAAACGGAGCTTTTTATGCCGATTCTTCAGGGGAGTTACAATGGCTCTGTTATTTCATTTTTTTTAATATCGCGAATCTAAAGGAGATTTTCATGGATCTATTTATGCGGAAGATTTTCTCGGATTTGAATATATATGTTCTATCTTGGAAACTTCGGATATATATATACACAGGAAAGTGTATGAAATATATAGATTGATCTTTTAATGAGCAAGAAACAGAGACTGTGTGAAGGCGTTCTTTTCTGGTGATCGAGAAGAAGTGTAAAACCTTTTTTTTAAGGAAGATCTTGATAGCAGATTCACGTGTTCTACATCGACTATCTGTTGTGAATCTACTGCTGCTAAAGTTGTGAAGTTTCTTGTAATATCTATTGCAACTGGATCGACTCAGAACTGTTTTGATTACAGATCTTTATTTTCTGAAGACGATGATCTATCTACTGTCAATTGCATTCTGTTGCAATTGTGAAGAACAACTGGAGAAGTGTTTTCTTTATCGAAACCCTTTTTATTTTTTGAGTGATCAGCTTCTCGTTCTAAGATGTGTGGGTTCGTGTTTGAACCAGGAAGGCTGTGTTTTCCTGAAACTTGTAAAGGTGTCAACTGCCTGTACTCAGTTGTGAACAGGTCTGTGGAAACGAGGACCAAATAGTGAAAATCGCCAAGCTCGTGGATTTGAGCGTTGGTGGAGTGGACTAGGGGCCTTCTGTTCCCCGAACCACTATACATCCGTGTGTTCATGCTTTTACTTTTTCCGATGCATATTTAATCGTGCTAAAGCATAGTGGACAGAATTTGTCTAAATTGAAGAGATTGTATTAATTTTGAAAAGACACAATTCACCCCCCCCCTCTTGTGTGTAATCCGTAGATTCAGATCCAACAATTGGTATCAGAGGAGGAGCTTCTTATTTTTAAAGTCTTATCAAGCTAGAAGTATTTAAAGATTATACATAGTGTATCATGGCTGATACGAGAGAGGGAATGTCAATGGTCAGAGCACCTTACTTTAATGGAGATAATTATGGCTGCTGGAAATCACGTATGATTATTTATCTGAAAAATCTTGGTTACAAAGTCTATTCAAAGATTCTGACTCCCTATGAAATTCCTGAAAATCCCGATACATGGAGTGCTGCTACAGAGGCTGAGTATGACTTGAATTCAAAAGCTATGAATGCAATCATCTGTGGTCTAGGACCGGATGAATTTAACAGAGTATCTCAATGCCCGACTGCATATGAAATGTGGCAAACAATAGCTGTTGCTTATAAAGGAACAGATAATGTAAGACAGATGAGATATGCAACTGCTAAATTAAAATTCGATACTTTCAGAATGATTGAAGGAGAGAGAATCACTCAGATGAATGGAAGATTGACAGAAATTGTCAATAATATAACAGCTCTAGGAGAACCAATCAAGCAGGATGATCAAGCGTTAAAGGTACTGAGAGTACTTCCTACTCGATGGAATGGAATCTCTGCAGCAATCAGACAATCAACTTCTATTAAAGATCTAACTATGAGAGAGCTGATTGGTACATTGATGATGTACGAGGCTGAAATGCAAGATGAGGTAAATGAGCATAAAGTCTACATAAAAAGGGAAAATACTGCTTTGAAAGTGACTTCTCAACAAAAGGATAGAAAGATGAAGAACAGAGAAGTAAGTGATAAATCAGAAAGCTCTGATTCTTCAAATTCGGATGAAGAACTGGCTCAGCTAGCCAGAAAATTCAGAAAGTTCTACAGTAAGAAGAAAGACTTCAAGAAATCCTTCAAGAAGGATAGCAAGGACGTGAGATGTTATGAATTCAAAAAGATGGGACATATCAGACCGGATTGCCCAAAATTGAAAGATGCAAAGAAGAAGAAATTCTTCAAAAGAGATGATTATGAGCAGAAAGACAAGAAAGCTATGAAAGCTACTTGGAGTGTTTCTGAAGACTCAAGTAATTCTTCTGAATCAAGCTCAGAGAAGGAGGAAGCCAATTTAAAAGCAAATATGTGTTTCATGGCTGAAACTGATGAGGTACACTCATACTACTCCTCTGACTCAAATAATGAATCAAACTCTGAAACAAGCTTCTCAAATAAAAAACTTGCAGCTTACTGCAATATGCTTGAAGAAAGGTATGACTCATTATTTAAAAAATATAAATCTATAAAGAACTTGCATAAAGCTATTTCAGATGAGAGAAATACTTTGCTAAAACAACATAAGGAATTAATTGACAAATACAACTCTGCTGACTCAAATAAAATTAATTTTGAATCAAAAATAAAAACTCTACAGGATGAAGTAGAATCTTATAAAAAGGCTGCATTAGTTTTTACAAAAGGAGAAAACGCCTTAAATGAGATACTTAGAAAAACTGTAATTAAAAAGGAAAGGTTTGGAATTGGAAGTAAAGGAGACAAACCTAAGTTATACAAAAATTATTTTGTTCCTAGCACTAAACATGTTATTTGTAACTTCTGTGGAACAAAAGGTCATATAGCTAAAAACTGTTTTCTAAGACGACCTCAAATATGTGGAATTAAGAAAGCTTATATTTCCAATGATCTATATGATTCAATCAATTTTAAGAAAACAAAGCAAATATGGATACCCAGATCACTGCTTGCTAACACTCCTGGACTCAACAAAATATGGGTACCAAAGCAATTTGTTTGAATGTCTTTGCAGGTAGCAGGTCACCAAAGAAAGAAAGAAATATGGTATATGGACAGTGGCTGCTCAAGACACATGAGTGGAACTTCAGCTAATTTCTCTTCTCTTACTCGAAAGGAAGGAGGACTTGTCACCTTTGGTGACAATGCCAAAGAAAATATTATTGGTATTGGAACAGTTTGAGATCCAGAGACAGTCTCAATCAACAAAGTAATTTATGTACAAGGGTTAAAACACAATCTGATAAGTATCTCTCAACTCTGTGATGATGGATACACTGTTGATTTTACTAAAAATAGTTGTACTGTTTCTAAAGATAAACTGTTTAAGTTTAGAGCACCCAGAACTGATAATGTTTATACTTTGGATTTGTATTCCTTGTGTAAACAACAAGTAAACTGCTTAACTGCTAATATAAGTGAATCCTGGATCTGGCATAGAAGACTTGGTCATTGCAATATATATGCTTTACATAAATTATCTAAGAAACATCTAGTTTCTGATTTGCCTACTCTCAAATTTGAAAATGACAGATTCTGTGATGCATGTCAGCTTGGCAAGCAACACAAATCATCATTCAAATCTGTTAATAAAGATTCTACAACTAAACCTCTAGAACTTATCCATATGGATTTGTTTGGACCTTCAAGAGTAGCAAGTTTAGCTGGTAAATTATATGTTTATGTATTAGTTGATGATTATTCTAGATTTACTTGGATTTTCTTTTTGAAATTTAAAAGTGAATCTTTTAGTTTATTTGAAGGTTTTTGTAAATCTATTCAAAATGAAAAAGGTTTTAATATAATCTCATTGAGAAGTGATCATGGTGGAGAATTTGAGAACCAGGAATTTAATTCCTTTTGCTCAAACATGGGTATTAAACACACCTTCTCTGCTCCAAGAACACCTCAACAGAATGGGATTGTAGAAAGAAGAAATAGAACTATTCAAGAAATGGCTAGAACTATGTTAAATGAATATAGCCTACCTATATATTTCTGGGCAGAAGCTGTTAATACAGCTTGTTATATAATGAATAGAATTTTAATAAGACCTATTTTGAAAAAGACACCCTATGAACTACGGAATAACAGAAAACCTAAAGTAAATTACTTTAAAGTTTTTGGATGCAAGGTTTACATCTTGAATACCAAAGATAATCTTGGTAAATTTGATCCAAAATCTGATAAAGATATTTTCTTAGGATATTCTGCAACCTCCAAAGCTTATAGAGTCTATAATAAAAAGTCAAGAATTGTTGAAGAATCAGTTCATGTAAAATTTGATGAATCTGATCCTTTTGAGAAAAGGATAGAACAAATAGATGAACCTGATTCTAATGAAAACATGAGACTTGAGAATTTAAAGAATGATTTTGAAAATGATATAAAAGAAATTCGGTCCAGTTCAGAAGAACATGACACTGAAGAACCTTTGAATGTAATGCCTAGACACTCTAGAACCTTAAAGAATCACCCTTTAGAATCTGTGATAGGTGACTTAGAGACTGGTATTTAAACTAGAAGAAACCTTGGAAACATAGTTGAATTCTCTGCTTTCCTATCCCAATAAGAACCTAAGACCATAGAATAAGCCTTAGATGATGAGAGCTCAGTAATAGCAATGCAGGATGAATTGAACCAGTTCAAGAGAAATAAGGTTTGGGAATTAGTTGAAAGACCACATGATTATCCAGTAATAGGAACTAAATGGGTCTTTATGAATAAACAGGATGATCAAGGGATAATAACTAGAAATAAAGCAAGATTAGTAGCTAAAGGATATAATCATGAAGAAAGAATAGATTATGATGAGACCTTTGCACCTGTAGCCAGGTTAGAAGCCATTAGAATCCTTTTAGCCTATGCATCTTATATGAATTTTAAATTATTTCAGATGGATGTTAAATCTGCCTTTTTAAATGGTTATTTAATGGAGGAAGTTTATGTTGAGCAACCTCCTGGTTTTGAAAATTCTCAAAAACCAGATTCTATTTTCAAACTTACTAAAGCTATTTATGGACTTAAACAAGCACCTAGAGCTTGGTATGAAAGACTAAGTTCTTTTCTTTTGAAAAATGATTTTACTATTGGACTGGCAGATCCAACACTCTTTAAGAAAACTGTGAAAAATAATGTTTTGTTGGTTCAAATTTATGTTGATGATGTAATTTTTGGATCAACCAATAAAATTCTTTGTCATGAATTTTCAGAATTAATGCAAAAAGAATTTGAAATGAGTATGATGGGAGAATTAAATTTCTTTTTGGGTCTTCAAATATTTCAAAAAGATTTTGGAAATGTTTTAAATCAATGCAAATGCATTACTGATTTACTTAAGAAATTTGGACTTGAAAACAGCAAGCCATTTACAACTCCTATGTGTACTAATATAAAACTTGATTTGGATGAAACTGGAAAATCAGTGGACAACAAGTTATATAGAGGTATGATTGGTAGTTTGTTATATCTTACTGCTAGTAGACCAGATATAATGTATTCAGTATGTCTTTGTGCTCGATTTCAATCAAATCCCAAAGAATCCCATTTAACTGCTGTTAAAAGAATTTTTAGATATTTAAAAGGTACTATTTATCAATCTATGATTTATCCAAAAACCTATGATTTTAATTTAATTTCATATTCAGATGCTGACTTTGGAAGCTGTAGATTAGATAGGAAGAGTACTTCAGGAACATGTCACTTTTTAGGGAAGTCTTTAGTATCATGGTCTAGTAAGAAACAACACTCAGTTGCCCTGTCAACAGCCGAGGCAGAATATGTGTCTGCAGGTAGTTGCTGTGCACAGGTGTTGTGGATGAAAAACACTCTTATGGACTTTGGATTAAATTTCAATAATACACCTATTTTATGTGATAATACTAGTGCAATTAATATTTCAAAAAATCCTATTAGTCATTCTAGAACTAAGCACATTGATATAAGACATCACTTTTTAAGAGATCATGTGTTTAAAAAGGATATATTTTTAGAATTTGTAAATACAGAAAATCAATTAGCAGATATTTTTACTAAACCACTTCCCACGGCAAGATTTGAATTTATTAAGGGGGAGTTAGGTTTATTTAATTTTAAATAGTTTTTTTAAATCATATTCTGTTTTCGAATTCTGCTTAATTTCTATTTTCCGCTATAAGTAATTTTATTTTGTTTTAAATAAAAGTAATGATTAGTGATTACACGGGAATCAAGGCTGTCAGAACCGTTTCACCTTCTAAACTGCTTCACCTTTTTCGGAAACCCTTTCGAAAACCTAAAACCGCACATCTGCTCCAAAAACCCTTTTCTGAATCTTCAAACCCTAAACTTACGAACCTTCAGAAATCGTTGTTGGAATGGCAAAGACTAAGCGTCCAGATGAAGCCGAGAGCAGTGCTGCAAAGAAACCTAAGGTAGTTAGTCGGAAAATACTGCAAGGTAAAGTCATAGATTTAGAGTGGCTGTTTGAAACTAATTTACTGTTGAAGCAAGCGTTGTCATTTCAAAGCCTTGAGCAAGCTTTTAATAGTGAAAATTCTGAGTTTCTATATGAGGCAGAAATGAGACATTTCTTTAGAACTGTTCAGTTTAGCCTTGGAGATACAGAGGATAGTTTATTGGCTCAAATAGAGGATAAGGACTTTTCAATATCATCTGTAGAGATAAGTCAAATTCTTAACTGCCCTCATGAAGGAGTTTTTCATTTCGATTTACGGAATATTGGAGATTCTGTACATAAGTCTGAAGACATTATGTCTTTTCTGTTTGGAACCAGAGTGATAAAGAAGATGTTTATTAAGGATTTGGAGCCCGATCAGAAAATTTTGGTAAAATTTGTTCAGACTGGTTTAGCACCAAGTATGGCTGAGATGGAGAAAATCCTATACCCTGACATGTACATAATGTATCTTCTGATGTGTGATATTAAGTTTAATTTTCCTCGGTTTATGATAAGATATCTGAGTTACTGCTGTCAGAGTGAAGCAAGAATGACCTTTTTCCCTTATGGAAGGTTCATTTCTTTGTTTTTGTTTAAAAGAGGAATGATCAGATTGGTAGATGCTGGGGTGAAATGTCACCACAGTAATGTTTTTAATGCTGGAACTTTGAGGAAAGTAGGATACTTCTGGAGCACAATTAAAGGAAAACTCTTACCTGTTGGAGCTGAGGAAAACTCGGAGAGTGCTCAGGCTCAACCGGCTAAGTCCAAGGAGGGACAAGCAGAATCAAGAGTTAGTACAGTGGCAAGGAGAATTCGTTTTGAGATGGAGGAAGTTGAGGAAGAGAGAAGTCAAGAAGGACTTCAATCTAGAAGGAAGAGTTCAATTGATGAAGAAATTATCTCTCCTACCTTGAAATCCTATGAACCGTTATTTTCTTATTCATTTGTGAGAGAAGCTGTTGTGGAGCAGACTGCACCAATAGAGGAACCAGCAGCTCAAACAGAAACTCAAAAAGAACCTCAATCTGCTGCTGTGGCTGTTGAACAAGTAATTCAACAAGAACAACTTATGGAGGCAGTGCCTGGTGAAGAAGTGGCCCGACCTCAAGATTTACATGAAAATATTGTTCTTGACCAATCAGTAGAAGTCAGAGAGACTACTGTTCGTGATGAACATACTTCTGAAGCTAATACAGAGGTACTTCAGGAAGATTTTTCAGTGGAAGAGTTTCAGGCTTCAAAAGATAGTTCAGTGGATCAACCTTGTCAGGACAAGGACAAAGAACAGTCAGATGCAGATTCCTTACCACTTGCCCTGCTTCATCACCCTAATTCTGGACATGAGAATCGAGCACAGGGTGCCCCTGATTCGAGAAAAGAAGAAGTTGTTGAGTTGTACAAGCGTATCTCTCAGTTAGAATCTGAGAATGTTAGTCTCAGAAATTCTCTGAACTTAGAGCAGTTGAAGTTTCAGAAGCTGAAAGAATGTACTGTTTCATGATAGGTTGTAGATTTGTTTAAGACTGATATGCTGCATGCTGTTGATCAGTTAAAATCAGAGATGGTAAAGAAAGATGATTTGTCTGAGTTGAAGATTTACATGGAGAATAAATTTGAGTCTGTTGCAAACAGTGCTGTGAGTGGATCAGGCTCTTCACCTGATTTGATTCGGAAATTTCAAGCAATTACTGCAGCAATGAGCAATATGAGTGACAGATTACACGATCTTCAGTGTAATAGTGCCCCTTTGTCAGTTTTGCTAGATAATCAGAGATTTTTAGTGGATCAGTTGACATCTGGAGAGCAACCGATTAGGATTCTTTTGAATCAGTTATCAGAAAAACTGGCTCTCTTTGTTGAAAAAAAAAGAAAGAATGCATGAGTTTTTCAGAGTTAATTTGATTGAAGATATTCATATGACTCAAGAGAACAGAGATCTTATCATCAAGTTAGGAGATGGGATAATGAAGAGGCTCAGAGAACAGTTTACAGAGATAAAGACCGCGATTCAAAGGAGATAGACACCTTTTTCCCTGTCTTATCTATGAACCTTGATTCCTCTGTATATCACAATCGTTTATATATAACAGCTTGTGAATGAAAATTCTTTTATTACTTCTTTTTTGTTTTGTTGTTTATTGATTTATGATTGCGTTAGCCAGTATAACAAATTCACTTATTCATACACAGTTAATTATAGAATTTACTTATAGTTCAGTGCAATATTGAATGTGTTCAAATCCGTAATTTTTCATTCTTTTTGATATCAAAAAAAGGGGGAGAATTTGGATAAACACAACATTTAAATTCATTTGTTTCCTATGAAGAAATTTGGATATATGGGAGAATTTGGATATATACGACATTTATCTTTTATCTATTTTTAGCTGAAAATTTATTTTTATGGGGGAGAAATTTTATTATAGTTAAATATTGTTTTAATCCTTTCAAAATTATAAAATTTTATAAAACTAATTTTTCAATAAAGATTGCAATTAAATTAGTTCTATTATTTTATGGGTTTTTGATCATCAAAAAGGGGGAGATTGTTGAGCAATGTATTGTTTTCAAACAATTCAAAATAATGTTTTTTTAAAGGGGGAGATTATTTTAAATAATACTCTGTCTCTTTATGATGATTTTGATGCTCACAAATACCCTTAATTATTTACTAATTATTTCGTTGAGTATTTTGCAGGAATTTATTTTATTTATTTATTTCATACAACGATATTTCATACTTCATTTATTCCGAGATCATTTTTAGCGCGTTCTGGAATCACTGTAGCGCGAGATCAGTTTTAGCGCGTACTGGAATCACTGTTCATACCCTATGTTGATGAACGTAACGTATGGATGAAAAGTTTACTTTTTATGTTAAAAGAAACGTATGGTTAAGGAACCTTACGTTATTTTGAAACGTATGGTTAATGAACCTTACGTTGTTGAAAAGTATGGAAGAAGAACATTACGTTTGGAAGGAACCTTACATTTTTGTTGTTGGACAAGTATGGAAGAGAAACCGTACGTTAGTTTTCAGTGTTGAGTTTGTTTCTCAAAAGTATGGATCATCAACCTTACTTTTATAATCAACCGTACGTTCTTTGGAGAGTTGAAGCAAAACAAATTATGGATGAACAACCCTACGTTTGAATGCTGAAGAGAAAGTATGTATGTTCAACCTTACGTTCTGAACCTTACGTTCTGAACCTTAAGTTCTGAACCTTACGTTCTGAACCTTACATTTGTGAACCTTACGTTTGTGAACCCTACGTTTGGAGCCACGTCATCAACCCTACGTTTGGCGTCGGGATATTTTTGACAGACGATATTTCCTTTTGCATTGGTCAAACAGGCGGATTATTAAGCGGATTTCGAGCCGATTCTTAAGTACGACTTTGACTGAATCAAAGGCGATTTTCAACGGATTAATGATTGATTTAAACGGAGCTTTTTATACCGATTCTTCAGGGGAGTTACAACGGCTCTGTTTTTTCATTTTTTTTAATATCGCGAATCTAAAGGAGATTTTCATGGATCTATTTATGCGGAAGATTTTCTCAGATTTGAATATATATGTTCTATCATGGAAACTTCGGATATATATATACACAGGAAAGTGTATGAAATATATAGATTGATCTTTTAACGAGCAAGAAACAGAGACTGTGTGAAGGCGTTCTTTTCTGGTGATCAAGAAGAAGTGTAAAACCTTTTTTTTTTTGAAGGAAGATCTTGATAGCAGATTCACGGGTTCTACATCGACTATCTGTTGTGAATCTACTGCTGCTGAAGTTGTGAAGTTTCTTGTAATATCTATTGCAACTGGATCGACTCAGAACTGTTTTGATTACAGATCTTTATTTTCTGAAGACGACGATCTATCTACTGTCAATTGCATTCTGTTGAAATTGTGAAGAACAACTGGAGAAGTTTTTTCTTTATCAAAACCCTTTTTATTTTTTGAGTGATCAACTTCTCGTTATAAGCTGTGTGGGTTCGTGTTTGAACCAGGAAGGCTGTGTTTGCCTGAAACTTGTAAAGGTGTCAACTGCCTGTACTCAGTTGTGAACAGGTCTGTGGAAACGAGGACCAGATAGTGAAAATCTCCAAGCTCGTGGATTTGAGCGTTGGTGGAGTAGACTAGGGGCCTTCTGTTCCCCGAACCACTATACATCCGTGTGTTCATGCTTTTACTTTTTCTGCTGCATATTTAATCGTGCTAAAGCATAGTGGACAGAATTTGTCTAAATTGAAGAGATTGTAATAATTTTGAAAAGACACAATTCACCCCCCCTCTTGTGTGTAATCCGTAGATTCAGATCCAACAAACTTCTCGGGGAAGTGGCCCGCTACGAGGATGGTCCAGAGGCTCCTAGACTCTGGTTCAGGATTCAGACCTTTCTGCCCCTGATCATCAACCGAGAATGGCCGGGGAACTGGCAGAAGTGCCGAGGCAGGCCGCTGGGCTGGTGGGCTAGCCAGTAGAGAATACGGCGAGAAGGACGATTGGCCACCGATCCCTAAGTTTTCCTCCAAGGGTTGTAGTGTCCTTGCTGCTAAGTCGCGATAGGATGGGCTGGCGAATGGGTCTCCTACCACAGCGTTGGTGCTTGCCGAGGGTGTGTCATGGAGTGACTCTTCTGTCAGTCCCAAGAAAAGTTCCCCACCCTCCCTAACTAAGGTGGAAGGTGCTTCCAGGGAGGCCATTGGTAACTGCGGGTTTCACCCCTGGGGGTACGCCAAGTCTTCGTCAACATGGATATACCTTCGGAGGGAGGACAGAATCATGTGAATCTCGAATTCGGGGAGTACAAGGCTGATGCACTATGTCCCCGTCCCTACCATTGACTCAAAGGGTTTGGGGGAGGTTCCATCATCGAGTCTTACTCCGCCTCCGAGTCTAAGAAACAGACTGGTCTGATTTCCATCCACACTTCCCTGACATTCCTCTTACGGTGACGATGTCCTGCCTTCCTGCCCTTGGGTGGCTTCTCAGGGCAAGGATGATTTCCGTCATGGAGTCCCATGGCCGCAATAGCGCTGGGTCAGAGAGGACTAAAGGCCGGGGTGCAAGATGCACCAGGATAGATGTCGAAAGGGACATAGGGAGGACCTCCATGTTGTTGAGCGACTAGATACGCAACGGTTCCATACTCACGGCCAGCAGTAGGGAAAGTGACCTCATACCCAGTGCAATGAGCACTGGGAAAATCCATACCCAGAGCGTAGATGTCGCAGAGAAGCCTTCTACTTTCCAGATCATTGGAACGAAATGGGCCTTCATGGTGGGTGGCACTACCGCGGATTGGTCCGCGGTGGCCATTGCATGTGCCCTCGATAGGGAGAGTTGATCCATCCTGCCTGCAGGGCGGTCGGGGCCTCGATCTCAGTCGGGCATGTGACTACCCATGCTCATCATGTGCAGGGGTCTGGTAACAGGAGTCAGTAGTGGCTCATACCACAATGGTTGCTGATGTTGGTGCCCCATGGCGGGCATTCTTTTCCGCTCGCGCCCGACGTTGGCATCGAGTCAGATGGGTTGGAGCTGGTGGTGCAAGAACAAAGATTTCCTACTTCTCGGCCCGAGGAGTCGGGTGGAGGCATCGACACAGCTGGGCGGGGGCCCTTGCCATGAACCCTTGGGACGAGACTCTGATCGGGTGAACCCAAACATCCCCCCACCTCATCGGCATAGGGGAGGTAGGTGTCATGGTGCTCCGGGGATAGGCTCTCGAAGTGGTTGAAGGTCGGAGTGGGGAGCGGCGTCTCCCTGTGCGGCCCTCGGGGGCTGTGATGGTAGTGGTGAGGTGCAACTACCTCTAGATCCAAACATGCCATGCCCCGGGTGGGGATGATCCCTTCCTTATCGTACCTACGAACCAGGTCGTTGATCACCTGTCGTTGGATGATTTCTGATGGGGAGAGGGGGCGTGAGCGCCTGGAATCTACGGTGGTCAGAGTTGGAGAGACTGTGGAAAAGGCGGGAATGCGCGGGGTGGCGGCGTCGGTACTGCCCCGCCCCTGCACCGGTGGAAAGGTGGCGATCGAGCTTCGGATGTAGCGATTTGATTCCTAGAAGCACGGAGATGAACCCATTAGTACTAGCAGGAAAAGAAATCTACAACCAATAGCCTAGCGTCATTCCGTCTTCTGTGGTCGGCGAGAGGGATCCACGCTAACGCCGTCGCAGAATTGAGTGATCAACATCCTGACTACCTCAACCCCGGGCGGGCTTTACGTCCCAGTGATAGGTGCCCGGACCTGGTGACATGCTAATCTTCCGACACCCTGAACGCTACCCGTCTCCGTATTGAGGAGAAGAGATTCACGTCGGGTTCACCATTTTCTGTTTCCAAAGGTTTTACACCAGGGCACGCATGCGCATCCGTCATGCGGGGGAGGATGCATGGCTTGGTGCCCCGCATTCCCGCTTTCCAAAGGCGGGTGGCATCCATTCGTTGTTCAGGGGTTTCTGCTCCTTGATCGAAACCAGGATGATGGGATGTCGGTTCTTCCTTCCATGGATTCCTCCTCAGAGCTCGTCACCTAGTCTAGGTCTCCCTCATAGATTTAAGACGGGTTTGTGAAGCTCATTCTGGGCGCCATATCTGCATGGATTCCAGTTAATTACGCTGCTTCCGTCGAGACGCTCCAAGGGGTCTGGTCAGGGCAGCAACCTTCAGTGAGGAGAATGGTCACGCTGGCGTGTAATCAGTATGTCTTGACGCTGGGGGATTGTCATGTCTGTCTACTATCCCTTATTATAGGGATTCTCGAGGGCGTGGAAGCCCGAGGCATCCCACATCGAACCCAGGGAATTTTGTACCATCTGAGGTTTTCCTCAGCTTCCCATGTTTGACACGGGGTATGTCGTGAGTTTAACGTCTTGCGGAGATGGATCAGACTGATCGAACACTGAGAGTGGATCAGATTGAAGGACCCCCTAGGGGAACACTGATGTTGGGGCCAACATGTGGGCGACTTCCCGGATACTGTGGAGAGGAATGAGGTGGCATGATCTCACAGGGATGTGGCAGCCCAAGTAAGAATCAGGATGGGTAATAAAATAACGGGCATGAACCTCGTGGAGGCTTCCTACGTATCCCCATGATAGGGAATCAAAGTATGCATAGTTCGGTGATACAGTGGGACACCTGAAGAGGCGACCTGTGAGAATGAATGCATGGATTGGACCCTGGAGGAAGTAAGATCTCCAGGATAGGGCATGAGCTTCCCAAGGCACGTGGGCTTGAGGGGGAGGATAGGATGAGACGTGGGTGTGATGCATGGGGCATACACTCTGAGGTGGCCCAAGATGGGGAATACGGGGATTACGCTCCGAGGCAGCCCATAATGTTGCTGGTGAACCGACGCGAAGGGGTCGGAACAACTGAGTGTCAGGCTTGAACCTCGTGGAGGCTTCCTACGTACCATGCGTTAGCATGGATCAAAGTCCACGTAGTTTGGGGAATACAGTTTAACATCATGCGGGATGGAATATAGTTTAATGTCATGCAGGACAACATACAGTTTAACGTCATGTGGGACGAGGGAATACAGTTTAATGTCATGCGGGACGAGGTCATTTGGGGCTTACGCTCTGAGGAAGCCCAAAGTGTTGTCGAACTGACATGAAGGAGTCGGAAAGACTGAGTGGTGGGCTTGAACCTCATGGAGGCTTCCTATGTACCATGTGTTAGCACGGATCAAAGTCCACGTAGTTCACTGGAATGTGTCTTATGCTCTGAGATGGCCCAAAATGGTGGATGTCATGGTCGATGCTTAATCTAAGCCCACATGAGTCATTCTTGGTGTGAGAAACAAGAGTCAGAAGGGAACAAATGATCACGTCGCAAAAGGTGCGTCCATGAGAAGAAGAAAGGGGCTTACGCGTTGAGTGGCCCAAAGAGGAAACAAGGGCTTACACGTGGTTAGTGGCCCTTGCTGTCGGGGCTTACTCCAGGATGGAGGCCCGTGGTGCGAAAAATCGCAGTGGGAAAGGGACTCTACTGGCCTTGGCAGTAGGGATGTACGGAGGTGCATGGGTGCAACCTTTCGCAAGAGAGGCTAGGGGCTTACGCTCTGATGCAACCCTTCCCCCATGGACAAACGCCACTCCGACAAGGAGGATCTCAATCCATGTGAGGAAGAATCCATTCCCATGGAGATGAGTGGGCGTACAGAATGTCCGAGATGGGGGGACCCGGCGTGCGAGGCACAGGGTCAGACCACAGTTTAATATCATATGTTAAGGACGAATGCTTAGTTGTTTAACGTCCTGCATCTTGGACGAGGTGGGATCTCTCCACACCCCTAGGTCTTACATTCCCAACACCATCTACCACCTGTGGGAGGGAAGGCATCGGCAAGGCCGTAGTAAAGGGGGGTTGCCGGGAAAACCATCGAGGGGTCCACGTTAGCATGGCTATGAGAAGAAGCAATAGCCGTTAGCGTGCCTATGTAGAGAAGCATAAGATAAAGAAATGCAACGGGAAACACCACCCAAGGGACCTTGATGTTACTTCGTGCGATCCTGGAAGGCCGTACGAGAAAACAATGCACGACGTGCATGCCCGACATGGAAGACATCGGGCGCAGGTGCAGTGAGGCAACACAGGGGGCGTCAAGGTGAAGGGTCCTGGGTTTTGTGTGCAAAGAGAAGGTTTGCGTGCAAAGCACCAGGATGGCACGCAATAGGGCCAAATGATTACGTGCGGATAGGGGATTTCGCACAAAGGGCTTGCATTGCGCGCGAGGGAAATGGCTGACCCCTAGGGCACGACCAAACCTGGAAGAGGGATTGCGCGCAATTGGAAGGGATTGCGCGCAATCGGAAGGAATTGCGCGCAAGGGGAAAGGATTGCGCACAAAGGGGGAACCTAGAGGAGTTGGAAAATTCACTTAAGATAGTGGAGTTATGCTCAAAGGCGAACCCCGGGTAAAGTATGCGCGAAATAGGGAATTACCTGGAAGTCATCTTGTGCGCGCGAGAGTTTGAATTGCGCGCACGAGAGCCGTTCTGAATTCTGCAACCCTGAAACGGTTGGGGTCGCCTTCTATTTATAGGCACCCATCGGCACGGAATCTGGCAGTGCATGAAATCTTCTATGCCAGTAACAGTCGGCACACCAAACCTCGCCGCATAGAACCGGGTGCGCAAAATTTCATGCAACACTGGCTCGATTACACGAATCCCAGAGATGCTTCACACGCAAAACATTATTCCGTGCAAGTCCTCCTTAATTTCGCGCACCACTACCAGGGCCTCCATACTGGGCCTCTGAGTCCGAATATGACTTTGCTTCATCAATTCAAAACTTCCTCTAGGAGTTACGAACCTTTTTTCGGTGTCTACACACACTCCTCCACACATCATCATCATAGAAAAAAAATCCCAATGCTCTTTATGAGCACTGATTGAACTGAAGGCTATCTCAACGTCATCCAAAAAATATTCTCTAAATGAATATAAAATTGAGCTCGCATACTAATATAGAATCTAACACTGAAACTCTTATAGATTACCCCTCTATGTTCCATCATCATCGACCTCCACTCTACGATGATATTCTGGCACATCGTACTGAATATCATCAATGCAAATCTAAAAAGGATATCAGCCAATATCCATTCCTATAAAATAATATAATTTCATAGATCATAAACCTAAAATATAAAATATTTAACACTAATTAGATAATTATTTATTATCATTTTATGGTTTTAATCTATCCCAAGGCTTACCCATTAAAAATACAAGACCAAAACAATGATGCCTGATTTCTTACTAGATGTTT
Source organism: Viscum album (assembly GCA_963277665.1). NCBI lineage: Eukaryota > Viridiplantae > Streptophyta > Magnoliopsida > Santalales > Viscaceae > Viscum > Viscum album. The sequence goes on along the minus strand of OY728140.1, from coordinate 561,055,227 downwards.
ACCTTACAAACATTATCACTTAATTTAGTAGGCTTTGTAAACCTAATGGTATGTGTATGAGATCATTGGGGTACCTGAATACTAATGTCTCAACTGGTCTACATGTTTTACAATGATAACTATACTTAGCTGATACTGTTTCCCTATGAATGCATAAAATCTCACTGGTTTATAACTACAAACTCCACCTTATCCCTCAAACCAGAACCTATAATACCACTTCTCATGACCCCTCCCACAAAGGAGTACCCCTACTAGGTAGACAAGGAGAAAAGGGATATGGTGACTACCTGAGTCCTACCTCGAGTAGGCCCCTGGTTGGTGACTGGCACCAAGGGTATATTAAGAATACATATGAGAGGAATTAACCTTCAATTGAACATGTAGAATATAGAGGTATGATAGACACAGAAAAGAAACCTAATCAGTCATATAAAGAATCCCATGTTCATATATGCAATTTCATATAGTGTAATAAAATCTAAATGGGAAACTACAACTACTAAAAGGGTAAATATGGTAGTGACCATGAATCCCAAACGGTTCATGTTAAACCACAAGTTAGTGATATCCGGCTCAATCTCTAACCTAATCTATCTAACCTAAAAATGGTTTATATATACATAGGGTGAGCATAACAGTATACTTAGTAGGATCCTCCCCAGATCCTCTTGTGAAAAAAGATTAATATATCTTGCTATATCATAGTGAACAATAGTGAATCTTTTTTGTCCCCAAAATAGGTATACTAGGTTCCAAGACTCACCATGGATAAATCAAACCATGTATAGCAAGAAAGAGAGAATATAATATAATAATTAAATATCAAGGGTACCCCTCTCCCATTTCCACATTTTTTCTATCTTCTGCATCGACGCACATCCTGAGATGTCTCTCTATAAAATAAATCATCCTGAAGATAGATGGGAAAGGTATAACCACATTAACATCATGAATTGCATCATCACATCATCCCATATCACATATCTATATAGCAACCAAGTAGTTTTTGGGATCCACCAAAGCCTATATGACATGTATCATGCATCAATAATTATACCTCAATCAATTATATCCCATACACTATGTAACATACCACAATCCATCTCAACCTACACACATCATACATATAATTATCATTTTTATACTTTATATAGAGATACATGGGTTTAAAATAATTACAAGGGATCACATCCCTCTACATTCATATATGGAGAAACTAACCACTATGTATACTAGCACAAGTACCTACCCAGACAAAAAGAGTGGCCCTAGAGGGGGTATTCATTCATTTATCCTCCCATCAGAATGTTGGGAGAAAAAAAATCTAAGATTACATTGGGTGTATATCCCCCTAAATGACATTATTGAGGTCACATATGAAATCACAGAACATAAAGGATATAATATTACACACAACCACACTATTGGTATAACCCATCCATATATTGAACTACTACTAACATTACTCAATCTCCTATGCTCCATTCCAAAGAATAGATATCCTTTAAGCACAAAATAATTTAAATATCTACATTAATTATTATTTTTTTTCATCGTAACCATTTGTTAATTAATTCATTAAAGTTTAAATTAACCACAAAAATCACTTAAATTATCAACCATCAATCCATGTACATTCCCTATAGGAATATTCCAAACCAAATCCATAGTTTCCAAAAAGTAATAGCTCATTTTCATTCCATAATTAGAAAAATATCATAGGTAAAGTCATGTACTAAACATTATTAACATTATTAAATAATATAAGTACACAAGGAAAACAATCATATGCTACCACCAAGAGGATACATGAAACAAATCACATCCATCTTCCCCAATAAGTTGGGAAAGGAATGTAGATAAAATAAGAATTTGGGCCATTGATCATTAAATAGATTCATTTCTAGAAATAATTCTACTTCATCACATCAATGGGTGAGACCATCCTTTATTCATTCTCTCATATTCGGTGTCATCCCTGAAAGCTACATACATATCCTGATGAATCCGCCCAGTATAGGTGTCAACTACTACCAAATCATTTGTTCCTCCCAATACCACATATCACATCATCCATCCTAGGATCTTCCATCCCAGGATAATATCACATCACAAGAGTACATCTATATCAAATAACAAATAAAAAATAAATAGCTATATTCAATAAGGAAACATAGTCTCTAAAACATCATCTTCCACACAAAACACGAGCTCTCCCGACTCTAATATATTGCTCTCATCATTCCCTAGTACATAGTAAACTTAGAACCTAAAATACATATTTATTAAATATCTAGTTTTTATTACTTTATGAATAAATCAATTAATTATTCATAGGTTCCAAATACAGACAACCTAAGGGACCAAGCTATAAATAGATACTAAATTAGTTATATAATTAATTTAAAAATGATTCCAAGCATACATTCATGCTTCAAAAAACATTTTGGAATTTCAATTCATTAACATGACATTAATTATTTTAGACAACAATAAATAAAATTATTCACATTATTGATCAAATTGAATAAAAAAATTATATATTAATTTAAACACGCTTTCTTGCTTAAAATTGATCCTTATCAAATTATATCAACCATCAGATACATAAAACATGAGTTTTTATTATCTGACCAAATTTTTTTTATTTAATTCTAGATTTATTTTCTTTACCAATTTCAATAAAGAAGAAAATGATAACACATATCACAAAAAGACATGCTAACAGGAACAACATAGATAAAACACTATCTTGCAATGAAAGAGGCGATATGTTATCATGATAGAATGAAACAACATAATCACTAAAACCAAATCTTTATTGATAATGTTAAATAATTATGGGGTTAATTTTATTTTCATACAAAGGGATAAATCATTATATCATTCTGATTTTATGTAAATAAACTAGAAATTCAATAAACCCCATATCTAGATGAAATATACACCATGCGACTCACTACACAAAATCATGAGGCACACACTAGATGGGATCACCGCTGGATAACTTGAGCCATTAAAATTAGGGTTCCAAAACTTTAATGGAAGAGTTTTGGAATATTTGATCTTGAAAAAAATAAAATCAGAAGGAATAAAGGGTTGAAAATTCTTTTTCAATTTAGAAGATATAGGATAGTCATGTTTTCAAAATCACATAATATTTAGTACCAAATAATATGGATCTTGATAATCTATACAAGTAAGGAGGAATATTATATATTCGATAATATTCACAAATAGAGGATATAATTATCCATAAAAAATTAACCATTAAAGGCCCTTGATTCATGATGTTTAAAGTTTTGCCTTGACATTTTCAGGGATCTAGTGGAAATCCTCACATAGGTGATTTCACCTAGTTGGAATCACTATATAGCCAAAATTCCCACATAGCTAAATTCCCTATATATCTGGAATTACCACATGGACATATCTCTGCATAGCTAATTTCATCATGCAGCTACAAGTCCCATGTAGCTGAATTCCCCATGTTTCCAAATTCTCCATGTATTTGTTTCATTCATATAGCTTAATCACATACCCAATCACTCACGTAGATGATTTATGTATCTCATCTAACAACATAGATGATTCATATAACTGACCCACATAGTTGTTTCTCTCACAAATATGATTCATCCATTAGCCAATCTAGACATGTAGTTGATTCATCAATATATTTTATCCTTCCGCATATCTGATCTAGCCATGTATCTGATTCACTTAACTAATCCAACCATGTACTTGATTTCATGTAGCATATGAATCCATGTAGGTGGTTTAACTGGATATAAGTTGGGTACTTACCCATGATGTTAGCCACACATTTTCACATGAAACTTACACATCATGAATTCTCCATGCTTCTAACTTTTAGAATTGTGACACCTGTAGACTTTCTTTGGGCCTCCTCCTAGCACTAAATATTTTAAAATGTATAATGGGTTGGATTATATGGACATGAACACTTATATGTTGATGTCTTGGTATTTTTGTAGTTGTTGAAAATTGATTTTTCAGTTTGTTCAATGAGTATATTTTTTTCACACCAATGAATCCATAAACCCACCCTAATGGTGAGTCTATCTGGGTGGTATATCTTGAATATGAGTTTTTAATGTCGTGAAAGGAAACTTTCTTCTCAAAAAGTATAGTTTAGTCAATATGTACCACTTCGATAGACACAACTTCATTCATGGTTCATAGATTAAATGTAACATCCCAGGTAAATAAAGAATAAAGAATTTTCATATTTATTAATATTTTCAAATTAAATATTAATTTTTCTTTAATGGGGTTTCTATGTTCGATAGCGTACCCGATACACAACAATGATTTTCTTTGAAATCTTACGTTCCACACTAGTAATATAATAATATTATTTTAATTGGTAGTTAACACGTAGATGTTGTATTGGCGGGAAAGAATAGAAACAACTAAAATATGATTATATATGTTTTTTAAATGTTTTTACATTTATCCAATAATGGATAAAGGCTTAAAATAAGAAAAGAATTCAATTTTAGGCATAGATACTCTAATATTCACTAAAAGGTCGAACCATCGCCTTTGGATGGCGAACCCTCTATAAATATAGTTTTTTTCACTCTTATAAATTCTTTGGGACCAAATAAAACTCTTCTTTAGAATCGGGACATCAAAATTTACTTTGTGTAAATTTTTGGTATTTTTCCGATAAAGATCATTTTTAATGAATAGTGAAAAATGTTGTATTTTAATTCAAAACCTCTATTTAATATAATTTATTAATAAGATTATATTATCTTTTGAATTGGTCTTAAAGTGAAATTAGAAAATATTTTTACCATTTAATCCAATAGTGGTCGTTTGAATTAATTTCACTTTGAAATCAGACTTAAACTGGTGTCAATCTTTTGATACATTTTGTTTCATAAAAACACGTTATTTATTTTGACAGTGGGAATTAATTATTAAATTAATTAATGAAACTTATATGTTTTGAATTTTGTAAAATAGACATCATTTTTGAATTTGGAATATCAAATATATCTTAGGGTGAATTTTTGGTATTTTTCTAAAAAACTTCAAATTTTTGATGAATAGTGAAACCACTAAGTGGTACTTAAAAAACTAATTTTTTTCGTTTAAATGAAATTTTACCACCTATGTGTTTTGAATTTAAAAAATCCGTCATATATAGTTGTCATTAAGAAGTAAAATGTGGTTCAATGGGATTAAAATAATTTTTTGGTGAATAGTAACTTTTATGTTTTTAATCATGATTGGAGGTAATTAGTGTAGTTTAAGATAAAAATAAAGTTTTAATAATATTAAATGACCTTGAAACATGTCCAACCCTTATTGGATGTGTCATGTCCGACCCAGAAAATCCATGGGTCAACTTGGGGACCCCACGGAGCCACTTTGGTAGGAAAATGACATTAATGACGTTTTATTTAATGTTAAAATAAAAATGTCACAGACATGAGTTGTTTTACTAAAACAATTTTTAAATGGGGTTATACAAGTCATATTTTTTGACTATAAATATTCATTAGAAAGATAAAAATATTTACTACATCAAGATAGTTTTTTTATAATTTTTAGACATTAAATAAATTAAATTATATATGACATCATGATGATGCAGCGATTACCTCATTATTTAATGATTTAAATAAAATGAAAATATAATGTAAACTATAAGACCTAGACATGTCAAAAAAATATTGGATGGGTGGATTTAGAACTATTATCACCTTATCCTCTAAATACATCAATGTGGGACCTTGAAAATCTGAAAAGCATTTTATAATAAAGTAAACGTTTATAACATTCCAATAGTGCCCCTCCTCTCCTCTTATAAAAGGCCCCACCCCTACCACCTTACCCACACCTCTCAAGACTTTGGCTAGGCCAACCGCTGCTCATTTTATCTCTCTAAATCCCTCTCCTCATCCTAGAAGCCTTACCTTGGGCATAATGCTCTTCAAGGAACCCTTTTTGTTCAAACCAAGAAGAGTTACCCGATTTTAAGGAAATGTCTTCACTTCTGTTCTTTTGTTTTATTTTGCTTATCCAACCCGCTAAACTATTTTTATTCCTTTATTTTGTAACAAAACCAGTATCTTCAATATAATAGGATGTTTTTATGAGGGGGATTCGAGCTACACCTACACACACCTCCGTCTAATGGTTAAAGAACATACTGTTTCTATGGTTGGTGAATTTATACCTCATGAAAGGATGATTGTTCAGTATTCTTTTAAAACCATTAATGGTGGCCATTAATATGTCACTCTATTTATATATGATATATATTATTTTTATTTTTTCCTTTTGCTTCTTTATTTTTCATTTGTGGTACACCTTTATGGTTTCCATTATGGGTAAACACGATAATTTCATTTTAGGAAGTGCGGACTACCGCCCCCTCAAAGTGATTTGATTTGTTAGTGCCATATGTGGGACGTATAAAGGATGGAGTTAATGTTATTATATATGATGTTATACTGGAATTATAATATACCCTTATATACTTATTATTTCACTCCATTAAATACGAAATATAAATGAAAGTAGCGTTCATGCGTACGTACGGCTTACCGTCTCCATGAACGGTGCATTTCATTTCTTACCTATAAATGTTATGTACTATTATAAATACATGTATATTATAGATATATATGATATATATGATATCCAAATCATGAATATCATTCTGGATATAATGAACCTTTGTCCATATAAACAACATGTAATTGAAAGAAGTCCACTTTCGACTTAAGAACCAAATATCGACAAAACAAACATTTTAAACTTAAATGATTACATAATGTTTATAACATGGAAATAAGTGACATAAAAGGAATAATAAGCTTGAAAAAGGTTATTAATCAAGTAGAAATTAACATTAGTTTATTATTCAGGAGATTAAAGAGCAATCGAGTCACGTCGGACACGAGGTAAGGGACTTCGTCTCAATCTCCTTTCATTGAGGCATATTTTGTTTTATGCACAACATTCTTTTATATGGTGTATAAAACCCTTTGATATTTACTTTTATACAAAAGGAATCTTTTTCTACGAAGAATTTTACTAAATGAAAAAAAGGAATGTTTCTTTTAACGTATACGGTGACAATGACCTTTTCTGCCGCCGGAGTATTATTTGGTCTTTGGCTTCCTCAATAAGCCGTAATGTTTTTAAATAAAATAACTACCATATAATCGTTTATGTATTTTGGTATTGAAAATGGTTTTTATAATGTATTTGTTATGTTAATATATTTAAGTGATATATTGTGATCAAAGTGTGGAAATGTTTTCTTTCCATTATATTTGTTTTATGTCTAATGATTTTATAATGGTACTTGGACATTTGACGGGTGGTTACGTGATAAACCATATAACGGGTGGTGCCGTGAATACTAGGACGGGTGGTTACGTTAGAACTTCTAATGAATTGGGTATGGAAGTCGGCCATATGGCTATTCTATTAAGTGATATGTGTGGAATTCGACCGTATGGTTATTCCATTTAAGTATGTTTATGTCCCAAGTTACCTTTATATGTTATGTGTTCTTTATATGAGTTTTATGATAATCTTTTGGTTACAAATGGGTAAGTAATGATCTTTTATTCAGTGAAGAGTTTTTACTACTTCATAATGGTGAAAAGTATTGCTTTGATAAAGTATACATGGTTTACTTGTGGTTTTAAAAAAAACTAACAGTTTTCATTCCTTGTGTATACCTTACTGAGCTTTTTATGCTCACCCCAAGTTTTTTGAAATGTTTTTCACAGGACTTAATGTGGAGTAGGTTCAAGGATGGGATCAAGGGAAAGTCATGCTATATAAAACGTGGAAATAGACATGTTTCCTTTTAAGAGTTGTTATTTTTATGGAAACTTAGTAGAAGTGTCTACTTTGTAATCTTTTGAGATGTAATAGATTTATCCTAATTCTCAAAAACTCTAAACCTGAAAAGATCAACAATCTGAATTATTCATTTAATTCAATATTAAGTAATGTTTAAGGCCGGGGCCTTATAGTTGGTATGATAGGTTGGTTTAGACAACTTTAGGAGTTAGAAAATTGTTAAATTATAAGTTAATTTATGGTCTGACTGAAATGATATAACATTTAATGATTACCATGTTGCTTCGCCTAAGATATTTCTGTGTTCAGAATGGTTTTCCGTAGAGGAAACAAGGCATCTATGTTGGGACGACATCAGGAGGAAGACAACCTTCCAAATCAGCAACCTGAGATGGTCGGAATTGGAACTGAACAGTTTGTTGCAGTGATGGCACAGTTGACTCAGGCTACAAATGGTGGTGGTATCCATGAATGAGATCAGCTAGATCAACCAAAAAGGAACATGTCAGTGGTGGAACATTTCATGAGGCAACATACCCCATCATTCAGAGGATCATCTGACCCTGTGCTAGCTGAAGGGTGGATTAATGCACTGGAGAATATTTTTGATGTCATGGGGTGTTCAGAACATCAAATGGTTAGTCTTGCTATTTACCGTTTTGAAGGTGAAGCAGATCAGTGGTGGTCAATGATGAAAAATATCAGGGATAGTGATGAAATTGATGATCTTCACTTGGAATAATTCAAAGGTATGTTTCTTGAGAAATATTTTCCTAAGGTGGTTCTTATTATGATGGAAAAAATATTCCTATAATTGAGGTAGGAGGATGACTAAGTGGATGCTTATGAAGAAAAAGTTCACTCGACTGGAAAGGTATGCTCCAAAATTCATACGAGATCTTGATAGTAAAATCAACCATTTTTACTCAGGGTTAAATCCATGGTATCGAATGGCTTTAGCTTCTCATGAGTTCAAAAGTTATGAAAAGCTTGTTCGATGTGTGGAGAAGGTGGAAATGGAGTTTGCCGATGATCAGGTGTTCTTTGACAAACAACATAATAAGCGGTTCAGTTGGAAGGCAAAAGGGAAGAATTCATCATATAAGAAAGGAGGTAAGAAAACCAAATATCTATCCTATGAGAAGTGTGGTAAAATGCATTCTGGAGAATGTTTATCCAAGTTTGGAAAGTGATTTCGATATGGTATGTCTGCTCATATTGCTCATAACTGTAAGCAAGATGATCAAGCAGGCAATGAAAAGTCAGCGGTAAGATGTTTTAAGTGTAATGAAATGGGTCATTATACAAATGAGTGTCTAACGAAGAACTAAACTGGGGGAAAGTAGCTAGACTACAAGCAGAAAGGGGTGGTGAAATCCTTTGCAACTACTTCAGCAGATGTAGGGCCATCGAATGAAGTAGTATCATGTACACTATTTTTTTGTTCGGATTATGCTAATGTGTTGTTTGATTCAGGGTCTACACATTCATTCATTTCTGAGAAGTTTTCTAGTAAATTGGAAATTCCATATCAAGATATGAATCCTGAACTTATGGTAAAAACACCCATAGGAAACGTTGAGACAAAAATAAATTATAAGAACCTTCCTATCCTTGTGTGCGGAAAGAATCTACCAGTAAACCATATTGTTTTGCCTCTAGTAGAGTTTGATGTTATTTTGTGCATGGATTGGGTTTCTGTTTATCATGATAAGATTGACTGCAGAGCTAAAATGGTTTCTTTTAAGAAATATTTTCAGTTTGTGTACAAGAATGAACCCTTTCTTTTGATAACATATCAGGGAGTTGAGAAACTGTTAAATAATGGATATGAATGTTATCTTGAACATATTGTTGAAAATAAAGGAACTGTTCAGATTAATGATGTGCCAGTGGTAAATGAGTATCTTGATGTTTTTCCTGATGAGTTTCCTGGTATTATTCATGATCAGGAATTTGAATTTACTATTGACTTAGTTCCTTATTCTAAGCCAATTTTAAAACCCCCTTATCGAATGGATCAAGTTGAACTTTTAAAGTTCTAGAAGCAATTGCAGGAGTTATTAGATAAAGGTTTCATTCAACCTAGCACATCACCATAGGATGCTCCTGCCTTGTTTGTTAAAATGAAAGATGGTTCAATAATACTTTACATTGATTATAGAGCCTTGAATAATATCACTGTTAAAAACAAGTATCCTTTGCCTCATATCGATGCTTTGTTTGATCAGCTCCTAGGAGCTCAGTATTTTTCAAAGATTGACTTGAGGTCGGGGTACCATCAGTTGAAAGTAAAAGAAGTAGATGTTCCGAAGACTGCGTTTCATACTAGATATGGACATTATGAATTTGTAGTTATGCCTTTTGGGTTAACCAATTCACCTAATATATTCATGGACCTTATGAATAGAATTTTCCATTAGTTCTTGGATAAGTTTGTGGTTGTTTTCATTAATGATATTTTGGTGTTTTCTAAAAGTAAAGAGGAGCATGAAAGTCATTTAAGGATTATATTGAAAACCTTAAAAGAAATTAAACTGTATGGAAAATTCAACAAGTGTGAGTTTTGGTTATAACAAATTTCATTCCTTGGTCACATTGTTTCAAAAAATGGCATAACTGTTTGTCCTGCTAAAACAAAGTTGTTGAAGAATGGCCAAGACCCAATAATGTAACCGAGATCCGTAGTTTTCTTGGTTTGGCAGGTTACTACCAAAGGTTTGTTAGAAATTTTTTATAGTTATCTAGTCCAATGACTAAGCTAACTCGTAAGGGTGTTTAGTTTATTTGGACAAAAGAATGTGATGATTGTTTTTAGGAACTAAAAAGAAGACTGGTGATGCTTCAGTTTTGGCACTTCCTTCAAGGAATTGTGAGTTTGTTATCTACAGTGATGCTTCTTTAAAAGGACTTGGTTAAGTCCTAATGAAGAATGATCCGGTAATTTCTTATGCTTCACGTCAGTTGAAATCTCATGAGGTAAATTACCCTACACATGATTTGGAATTAGCTGCTGTTGTTTTTGCTCTAAAAATTTGGAGGCACCATTTGTATGGAGTAAAGTGTGAAATATATACTGATCACAAAATTTTAAAGTATATATTCAATCAGAAAGAATTGAACATGAGACAGAGGAGATGGCTAGAATTAATCAAGGATTATGATTGTACAATTCCTTACCATAAGAGAAAAGCAAATAAAGTGGCTGATGCTTTGAGTCGAAAAAGTAATTCTTCATTAACCATGCTACGTTTGGAACGAGATCCTTTAGTTTTTGATTTGATGAACTTTGGAATAGAAGTTGTTGGTGTAGGAAGTTCTTATGTTTTCTTTCAGGTGTCAGTGAGATCATCCCTATCAGACAGAATTAAGCACACGCAGAAGAAAGACAGTGGATTGCAGAAAAAGGTAGAGCTGGTTCAGAAGGGTAAGTTGCCTGAGATTAACATTGATAATGATTGTGTTTTGAGGTTTGGGAAGAGATTATGTGTGCCTTGTGATTCACAGTTGAAGGGTGAGTTGTTATGTGAGGCTCATAGTTCCCCGTTTTCACTTCATCCTGGAAGTACTAATATGTACAGAGATCTTAGGGAGTATTACTGGTGGGATGGAATGAAAAGAGATATTGCTGATTTTACTATGATGTGTTTGACTTGTCAGCAGGTTAAAGCAGGGCGACAGTTACCGAAAGGGATGCTTCAGTCATTACCAGTGCCAGAGTGGAAATGGGAAAATATATCCATGGGCTTTTTTGTGGGATTACTGAGGACATCTCGAGGTAATAATGAAATCTGGGTTATTGTTGATCGATTGACTAAATCTGATCATTTTCTTTCTATTCGAGATACTTTGTCTCTAGATCAACTTGCTCAGTTGTATATTAAAGAGATAGTCAGGTTGCATGGATTTACCCTCTCCATTGTATCTGATCGTGATCCCAGGTTTACTTCTATCTTTTTGAAAGGCCATCAAAATTCGTTGGGTACTGAATTAAATTTTAGTACAGCTTTTCATCCACAATCAGATGGGCAGTCAGAATGAACAATTCAGACCTTGGAGGATATGCTACGTGCTTTCTCTATGGATTATCAGGGAAGTTGGGACCATCATCTTTCTTTGGTTGAGTTTTCATATAATAAAAGTTTTCATTATAGTATACAGATGGAATCATTTGAGGAATTATATGGGAAGCGGTGTCGAACTCCAGATTTTTGTGATGAATTGGGTGAAAGGAAGCTGATGGTACCAGAATTGGTAAAAGAGATGGCAGAAAAAGTTCAGTTGATTCAGAAACACATGAGCACAGCTCAAAGCAGGCAGAAGAGTTATGCGGATAACCGGAGGAATGATCTATCTTTCGAGGTAGGTGATCAAGTTTTTCTCAAAGGTTCACCATGGAAAAGTGTGATGCGATTTGGTAAGAAAGGAAAGCTGAGTCCAAGGTTCATTGAACCATATGAAATTCGGGAGAAAGTTGGATCAGTTTCTTATCGAGCGGCTTTACCTCCGATTTTATCTCAGGTACACAATGTTTTTCATGTTTCGATATTGAGAAAGTATATGCCAGATCCATCTCATGTTTTGAGCCCAGAGGTAGTTCAGTTGGAAGAGAATATCTCTTATGAAGAATAACCAGTCCAGATTCTTGACAATAGAGAGCAAGTGTTGCAGAATAAGGTAATTCACCAGGTAAAGGTTTTGTTGAAAAACCATATGGTTTAAGAGGAAATGTGGGAATCTGAAAATGCTATGAGGGACAAATACCCCCACTTATTTTGATATGTGAATAAAATTGCGAGGATGCAATTCCCAAAAGGGGGGAAGGATGTAACATCCCAGTTAATAAAGAATAAAGCATTTTCATATTTATTAATATTTTCGAATTAAATATTAATTTTACTTTAAAGGGGTTGCTATGTTCAATAGCGTACCTGATACGCAACAATGAGTTTTTTGAAATCTTACGTTGCACACTAGTAATATAATAATATTATTTTAAATGGTAGTTAACAGGTAGCCGTTGTATTGGTGGGAAAGAATAGAAATAACTAAAATATGATTATATATGTTTTTAAATGTTTTTACATTTATCCAATAAAGGATAAAGGATTAAAATAAGAAAAGAATTCAATTTTATGCATAAATACTCTAATATTCACTGAAAGGTCGAACTATCACCTTTTGATGGAGAATCCTCTTTAAATATAGTTTTGGTCACTCTTATACATTATTTTGGACCAAATAAAACTCTTCTTTAGATTTGGGACATCAAAATTTACTTTGTGTAAATTTTTGGTATTTTTCCGATAAAGATCATTTTTTTAATGAATAGTGAAAATGTTGTATATTAATTCAAAACCTCTTTTTAATATAATTATTTAATATAATTATATTATCTTTTTAATTGGTTTTAAAGTTAAATTAGAAAATATTTTCACCATTTAATCCAATAGTGGTCGTTATAATTAATTTCACTTTGAAATCGGACTTAAACTAGTGTCAATATTTTGATACATTTTGTTTCATAAAAACACGCTATTTGTTTTGACAGCAGGAATTAATTATTAAATTAATTATTGAGACTTATATGTTTTTAATTTTGTAAAATAGACATCATTTTTGAATTTGGAATATCAAATATATCTTAGGGTGAATTTTTGGTATTTTTCTGAAAAACTTCAATTTTTGATGAATAGTGAAACCACTAAGTGGTACTTAAAAAACTGATTTTTTTGGTTTAAATGAAATTTTACCACCTCTGTGTTTTGAATTTCAAAAATCCGACATACATGGTTTTCATTAAGAAGTAAAATGTGGTTCAATGGGATTAATATAATTTTTTTGGTGAATAGTAACTTTTAAGTTTTTAATCGCGATTAGAGGTAATTACTGAAGTTTAATGTAAAAATAACGTCTTAATAATATGAAATGACCTTGACACATGTCCTACCCTTATTGGATGTGTCATGTCCGACCAAGAAAATCCATGGGTCAACTTAGGGACCCCATGGAGCCACTTTGGTAGGAAAATGACATTAATAACTTTTTATTTAAAGATAAAATAAAAATGTCACAAACATGAGTTGTTTTACTGAAATAATTTTTAAATGGGGTTATACAAGTCATATTTTTGACTATAAATATTAATTATAAATCTAAAAAGATTTCCTAGATCATGAGAGTTTTTTTATAATTTTTAGACATTAAATAAAATAAATTATATATGACATCATGATGATGCAGCGATGACCTCATTATTTAACAATTTCAATAAAATGAAAAGATAATGTAAAATATAAGACCTAGACATGTCAAAAACCTATTGTATGGGTGTATTTAGAACTATTATCACCTTATCCTAGAAATACATCAATGTGGGTCCTTTGAAATGCGAAAATCATTTTATAATAAAGTAAACGTTTATAACTTTCCAATAGTGCCCCTCTTCTCCTCTAATAAAAGGCCCCAACCTCTACCACCTTACCCACACCTCTCAAGCCTTTGTCACGGCCAAACCCTACACATTTTATCTCTCCACATACCTATACTAATCCTAGAAGCCTTGCCTTGGGCAAAAAGCTCTTCAAATTACCCTTTTGGTTCAAACCAAGAAGAGTTACCCGATTTTAAGGTAATGTATTCACTTGTGTTCTTTTGTTTTATTTTGCTTCTCCAACCCTCTAAAATCTTTTTATTCCTTTATTTTGTAAAAACAATAGTATCTTCAATATACTAGGATGTTTTTATGAGGATTATTTGAGCTAAACCTACACACACCTCTGTCTAATAGTTAATGAACATACTGTTTCTGTGGTTGGCGAATTTCTGCCTCACGAAACGATGATTGTTCAATCTTCTTTTAACACCATTAATGGTGGACATTAAGATGTCACTATATTTATATATGATATATATTATGTTTTTGTTTTCTTTATTCTTCGGTATATTTCATTTGTGGTATACCTTTATGGTTTCCATTATCGGTAAACACAATAATTTCATTTTAGGAAGTGCGGACTACCGCCCCCTCAAAGTGATTTGATTCCTTAATGCCATATGTGGGCTGTATAAAGGATGGAGTTAATGTTATTTTATATGATGTTATACTGTAATTATAATATAATCTTATTTCATTATGATTTCACTCCATTAAATATGAAATATAAATGAAAGTATCATTCATGCGTACATACAGCTTACCGTCTCCATAAACGGTGCATTTCATTTATTACCTCTAAATGTTATGTAATATTATAAATACATGTATATGCTGGATATATATGATATATACGATATCCAAATCATGAATATCATTCGGGATATAATTAACCTTTGACCACATAAACAACATGTAACTGTAAGAAGTCCACTTTCGACATAAGAACCAAATATCGACAAAACACACATTTATAACTTAAATGATTACATAATGTTTATAACATGGAAATAAGTGACATAAAAGGAATAATAAGCTTGAAAAAGGTTATTAAGAAAGTAGAAATTAACCTTAGTTTATTATTCAGGAGATTAAAGAGCAATCGAGTCACGTTGTACACGAGGTAAGGGACTTCGTTTCAATCTCCTTTCATTGAGGAATAATTCGTTTTATACACAACTTTCTTTTATATGGTGTATAAACCCCTTTGAATTTTAATTTTATACAAAAGTAATCTTTTTCTACCAAGAGTTTTACTAAACGAAAAAAGGAATGTTTCTTTTAACGTACCTAGTGACAACGACCTTTTCCACCACCGCGAGTATTATTTGGTCTTTGGCATCCTCAATAAGCCGTAATGTTTTTAAAATGAAATAAATACCATATACTCTTTTATGTATTTTTATATTGAAAATGGTTTTTATAATGGATTTTTTATGTCAATATATTTATGTGATATATTGTGATCAAAGTGTGGAAATGTTTTCTTTTCATTATATTTGTTTTATGTCTTATGATTTTATAATGGTACTTGGACATTTGACGGGTGGTTACGTGATAAACCATATGACGGGTGGTTCCATGAATACCAGGATGGGTGGTTACTTTATAACCTCCAATGCATTGGGTATGGAAGTCAGCCGTATGGCTATTCCATTAAGTGATATGTGTGGAAGTCAACCCTATGGTTATTCAATTTAAGTATGTTTATGTCCCAAGTTAACTTCATATGTTATGTGTTCTTTATATGGGTTTTATGGTAATCGTTTGGTTACAAAAGGGTAAGTAATGATATTTTATTCAGTGAAGAGTTTTTACTACTTCATAAAGGTGAAAATTATTACTTTGAAAAAGTATACATGGTTTACTTGTGGTTTTGAAAAAAACTAACCGTTTTCATTCCTTGTGTATCCCTTACTGACCTTTTTATGCTCACCACCAGTTTTTTGAAATGTTTTTCACAGGACTTAATGTGGAGTAGGGGCAAGGATGGGATCATGGGAAAGTCATGCTATATAAAATGTGGAACTAGGCATGTTTCTTTTTAAGAGTTGTTATTTTTATGGAAACTTAGTAGAAGTGTATACTTTGTAATATTTTGAGATGTAATAGATTTGTCCTAATTCTCTAAAATTCTAAACCGGAAAAGATCCTCAATGTGAATTATTCATTAAATTCAATAATAAGAAAGGTTTAAGGTCGGGGCCTTATATTCAACCTCACATTAGGGTCTAATACAACTGGTTTAAGGAAATTAAAAATGGTGGTGAAGGAGGAGGATACAATGTTGATGTTGTGGTGGTGTAGGATAGAAATTATGAATTGAATGAGTGGGGATGTTGGACTACTCATCATGGAATTATCTCCCCTCCCCCTTCCTAATTAATAAATTAAACAAATTAGAGTGACCTTAGATGAGGGAAGTGTGGTGTAATGAGTTATTTAGTGGAATCATGGAATAATATGTAATATGAAAAAATGAGGATTATGTGTATAGATAAAAAATAAAATGTAAACTCTTATCCTCAATTGTTTAAAATTATAATTTATAACATTAATTGTACATATTTTTTTTATCATTAGTCAAACAACTAGTTATTGGGTGGTTTAATATTTTTTCTATGAAAACTATTAATGTATTTTGATCCAATTTTATGATAATTATCAAAATGGGCCCCCAAAATGCATGAAACAATTCCCAAAAATAAAAAATCATTTAAGGATATTAACATTTAGCTCCCACAATTCCAGTGAAACTATTTCACTCCCAACGTCCAGTCACACCATGCCATCTGTCTTATCACATGAATATATCATGTCACCAAATAACATGTAATTCCACCCCTACCTCCAACTACTATGTTCTACTACCATATTTCATGCTATATAAGGGGACTCCTCTATAAAACATAAAACATTTGAGTGGGGTATATGACACAACTAATGGGTTTCAAAATACACATCATTTTTTCAATCCATTCACCTTAGTGATGTATATGTGTTATCATACCACACTTAATTCTTAGTTGTGCAACATAATACATTATTTCTCGTTCTATCTCTTTGATTAATGTTATTATAAAACATCGTTGTTCTTATTCAAGGTGTGTTCCACTTTTTAATGTCATAAATTAACAAATAAATCCCCCAAGGGGCTATTAGGATTTTAACCAATGCTATTTTTAAATTATTGGGTGACTTTACCACTCATCCAATCCCCTAAAACACATTAATATTATTATATTTATTTTCTGAAACTATATATATGATTAAAAATTTAGTTATTTTTAATTTTAATAAATTTTTTTAATTAAATTATATTTATAAATTTTAACTTATTTCTAATTAATTTATTTGTAAAATTAAAAATAATAATTTATTTTAATTAATATAAGTTCATTATTAAATGTAACTATATAAATTATATAAAATACTATTAATTTTATTAATATATTAATATATTTGTTAAGGTGGCTAAAAATGATATGTTTTTTCATTGAAAAAGTAATTTTTTATTGGAATAAATATATAAACTTTTCAAACTCATTTTCACTAGTCCATTTTAACTATATATATTATATCCTAATTCATATCTAGAATCCCCACATCAGTCCTTTCATAATATTATTCATAATCAATATAAATTGTTTTCATGCACCAATTCATTAATATTTAATAGGTTTAAATAATAACATTATATATCAAATAATTTGTAGTATTATCTTCACATCTAAAAATAATTATTGTTTTTAAAATATAATAAGGGTACAAAAAAGACCTCATGGTTGTTTGTAATATAGTATTGTTTTTCAAAAAAATAATTAAAGATAATTTTTATAATAACTATTATTAAATGATAATATTTAAAAATAAATAATACAACTATTTAATTATATTTTAAATAATAATTATACTTTTATAAGCTTATATAAAAAAATTATAATTATAATTTATAGTTACTAAATTAACCCTTTTCAATACTCTTCTAGTATTTTAAATATAGTTTTAATTATATTTATATTATATATATATTAATATATTTTTAATAAATTTGAAAATGAGACTCATATACAAGGATATCGGGATTCCTCTACACTCTCTTGGAGTGATGACACCCTCATCTAATGTTTTTTGATTTCCTTTGAGAATCGATCACCTCTGCATGGTCTCACAGGAGGTGGATTCTTAGTGGCCTTCTTCTCTAGTTATCTATGGATCTGGTGGTATTTTTCTATCATATTATTCTCTAAAAACATTCACATTCCTCTTATTCTCCATGTTTATCAACAAATATGTATGGTTATTCCCTTTCCATTTGTCCTCCCCAGGCACCCTCTTCCCTAGATATGGTTCAGATCAGGGATCCTTCAGATAGGATCATAATCAATATGATGAATCTTAGATCTATCATGTGGAAGTGGTTAGGAGTATAAGGGGTTTTTGTTCATTAAACGTTTTCTATCTAGAGGTTTATTGGGTGGAGATGTTTGATAGTCAGTGGTGGTCCGGTGGTAGAAGGCTCCTGCGATGGTCAGATCATGGGTGAGGCTTGTTGTTGTGAGTTGGATGTAAGTTGATGAGATTTTAGTGGAGTATTGAATCGAGATATAAATCATGATGGAATTTGGTCAGAGATGGTTTTTGGGAAGATAGATTTTGTTGTTCGGATTGGATGTAGAGGTTTTAATTTGGTGGTTTTAGGAATTAAAAATGGGTTATGATTTCTATGTGGTCTTTTGTTTTAGAATATGTGTTTGTGACTATTTTTTCAGTGGTTTGAAAATTTCATTTCCAGAACTGGTCTTTTCTTATTGCATTAGGTAGGCGGTGTAGTATTTTACTGGTACCACTAGATGGGTAACCTCGAAATAGGGATGGTTGTGATGACACTCATCATTCATCCATATTGCAACATTTTTAATGGATATATGTGAACATTATTGTCATGTTTTGCATTGTTTTTTTTATGCAAGTCTTTTATTAAAATAAGTTCACATTTCAGTGAGTTCAATGCATTATTTTTCAATTGGGTGGAACAAAAGAGACAAAGGTATGTTGGAACCTTTAATATGTATATCCTATACATGTCAATGTTGGTGGGAGGGTGGTCTTCTAAATTGTATTGGTCCATAATAGTACAACATCTTGGCAGAGGGGGTGACACATCATCTTTAAATGGTTTTACTATTTCATTATCTCTCGAGGGGGAGACAAGTCCTTTTATGGTTCTTGACTTTATTTTTTCTTTCCATTTTAGTTTTAGAACCATTCAATCATTTTGGTTCATATCCATTTATGTTTCTTTACCCATCTTTTAATGTGTTTCCTTTTTTCACAATTTTCAAATGAGGACTTATTTTTAACTTCAATAAAGGGGGATGGGCACTGAAACTTTTCAGATATATATATATATATATATAATGATGATTAATATTATTTTATAAAAAATTTGACATCAGAAATATTTACTAAAAAAAGAATAGAAAAAAGGGTGGAGATTTAGAAAGACATGGAAAATCTATAGTTATTCAAATAAAAAAAGGGAAAACAAAATAGATCATATTAAAAATGATTGAAATGTTAATATTACTCATCCCAATCAAAATCATATTCCAGTGAATTAAAATATCCTGCTTAAGTCTACAACTCATCTACAGATGTTGCCAATTTAGTTCTCAAGCTGGGATTAGGATATGATTAATCATACCTAGGTCTTGATATCTTCATTAGAACAAAAAACATTTAGCCTCTTTCTTATTTCCTTTTTTTACAATGTTTTTAAAGGATTCCTTAGTGGATCATAATCCTCCATATCATACTATTTTCCATCACTATTGTTCAGATTCCATTTTTAAGCTCTTTCATGCATAAAGAATTGACAATGGAGGAGTCACTGAAGTCCACATCCACATGATGGAAATTGAATTTTTTTCTTAATACAAATATAAATATTACTAATTATAATAATTTAAATTTTAAATGTAAATATATATATTATAATTTTATATAATTATTTTGATAATTAATTAACATAATTATAAATAAATGACATTGTTCTTCACTAATTTGTACTTATAAATGGGTAAAAAAGTAAGTTTTTTCATTCATGTTTTTTATTTTCCTAAATATAGATTATTCTAAATATATTTTTAACTAGACCATTCAAATTATATATTTTTTCCTAATTATTGAATATCTATAGGTTCTCAATCCAAGGAAAATGGATTTTATAACATCACATAACTCAACATATTCTCTTTCAAACATCAGAGTAAGAATTATTCCAAAAGTATAGATGTTCAATTATTTGTTTTTTTTCATGAAACATATACCTCATAATGTACCATGGAAGATGAAAGTTCCAAATTACATTTTTAAATCTATTGGATAAATGAAATAAAAAATTTATATGAAACTAAAACCACAAAAACTATAAAGGTGTAGTAAAGTGGAAGTTAATAATTAATCTCTCAAAGAGTGGGGAACATAGAAGAAGACATTTATCTAAAGGTCCAGTCACCCAAATTTCAATTTAATTTTATAAAACTAATTAAATTATGATAATAAATAATTTAAATGCAGATAGAGAAATATTAAAAGTAAGAAGAGTAGGAAAATGACATCTATGGTTGGTTGTGCTAAAAATAAATATTGACTGCACTTTAAAAACAATAATAATCATCATCTATGAAATCAATCAATTTATATTATATAAGAAATGGTCAATACCAATAAATATACCATAAAAAAATTAATATTCTTGTACATATGAATTACATTTTATGAATTAATTAGGATAAGATTGGAAATGAAAAATAATAATAAAATCTGTTTATCTTAAATTTATTATATTTATCATGTTGTGTTTCATATTATATAAAAGCCACATGGCCTATGATTTAAAAATAGATATGAATAAAATTATTCAAAATATTATTAAAAAAATAATAGAATCATTTCATAAGGGCGGAATTGGAAAATTATGGTACACACCTAATTCAATTGATTTAATTATCCCCTACAGGTTTAACCAATCATCAACGGGTGATCGATAGTGATAAATAAACCCAAAACCATATGTCATAGAATTGATGAGGATTATTAAGTAAAAATTAAATATTTAGATAATGAATCATCCAATAATTACAAAAAAATAAGGAATGAAGAACACATAATATATAAAAAAATATCTATGAAGAATACCGGGTCAGAACCCTAGTGGTAGCCTCCTGGTGGTCGAATCCCAACACCTCGAATATTATCCTTTTTATCTTGTAAAAAATCCATATTCATAGTGTATTAGTCCATCCGTATGTTTCCATGGGTCAAATATGGAGTTAAATGTCCAGTTTGAGTCAACCATGTGGGTTCCCCATTGCCAAATACTCATTAACATTCTTATTTGGGTTTGTTCTACCACATTCATGACGTCTAAATGTTTTCACATAATTAAAGTTGTGTGATTCACATTTATTATTTCTACTCTTAAAACTTCACATCTTGTATTTTCTTCACACCTTCTATATTTTTACATTTCAAGTAATTAATAAATGACCCAAAACATGTATTTCTAATGCTGAAACATCTGTTTTATTTTTGTTCTTCATTTTCAAGGCTTAAAAAAACGCTTAGACATACTACCTCATCAAAAAACATCTATTGATGTAAAAAATAATCCAGTTAACTTAAATGTTTAATCATAGATTTATCATATTTTCATTATTGCATTGATATTTCAAGTGGATCTATGTGAAGTACCTTTATATTGGTTAATTTCCATGCTTTCCTCTCTATTGTTCCAAATGTCATTCATGTAACAATAATATACAAAAAATTAATATTAGGTATAATTGTTATATTAAATTAATCAATATTCAATTAAAATGAATATAAAAACACATTAATATATATATGAAAAATAGATATACGGGTAGAATAATTTTCTTTATGATTAATAAGATGGAGAGAAGATATATGTAAGAAAATAAGACTTTATAATAGTCACCCTTTTTTGGGCCTAATATATTCTATAGAGACCCGACATTTTCTTATATTACTATTACATCATTTCAAATATAAACAACATAATAGTATTACACATAGAGGATCCAAAGGTTTAGTGTCTTGGGCAATCTAGGACCACACATAACAAATACAACATCGAGCATAAACATTCATTTAATTTATTCTTCTATAGCTTCTTATTGGCACTTGTACACTCCTTAGTACATGTATCCACCTGAGGATATACATAAAAAGGGGTGAGCTAAAACCTACTAATAGGATAGATAAGAACAATATATCATGGGGTGATCATAATCATAATATAGGAAAAATATCATGAACACAAGAGGAGCATAAATAATAGACTTGAAATGTGGCAATGCATAAAAATGAAACATCATGTCTTAGTGGTTAACTAACACACATACTTGTGAACCATGCTAGAATCCTGTTCACACATCATTTCACATTTAATCATGAGATTCGTCACTTTACCCAATGCATTGGAGCACTATATAATTCCGGGCCCACCCGTCACATTTAAACATTAATATTGCGCTACATAATTCCAGGCGCACCCGTCACATCATAACATTATCATTTATCATGCATGACACAATGAACATATTACATAAATGAACATAAATAACCCATGAAAAGGAATGGGTTTCATCTCATAAGAACACATCCATAAACTTTGGGTTCCCAAAAGAAAGAGGGAACAACATACTTTATACAAGAACCATCAACCTTGAATGAGAGGAAAAAGTTGAGTTCTTAAGAGAAGAGTTCTTTCGGAAAACATTTGGATTGACTTAAACATCATTAGAAAACATGTATATACCAGAAAGGTAAATACAATGATGAAAAAATTATCTTTAAGGAGTTACCATATCAAAAATGGAGTGAAAGAGGTAGAACCCAAAGGATGAAAGTTGGGTTCAAGAGTTTCCCCTTACCTTGTACTCGAATGCCTCCTTATCTTTAATGCCCTGTATAATGACATTATATTCATTAATTAAAAATTCCAGAACCTTTTATAAATTAATAGGTTTCATTCTGGTTTCATTATGTCATATTATGTTACTTTGGATGACCTATAGAGTTTAAAGACATTGTTCGAGGATGTTCATTTTTATGGTTTTTCTTGGGTGGTTCACTTGTATTCTTAAATTGAAGTTCGGGTAGATCATGGGTAAACATCCAGAAATTATATTACATGTTATTAGTGATATTACATGAGATTTAATTATTTTATAATGAATTATATTAGATCCATGTGGGTGAATCATTAGATAAGAATTAAATGATGATTATTTGGGTTAATTTGAGCAGTTTTTTGGATCACAACGAACTTGTTTTAACTTTTCACATAGTAATATTACCATAGGTTACTTCCAGAACATAAAATAGAACATAATACATATAAAATATCCTGGTTATACCATAAAAATGGTTTCATTACCAGATCTCAAGGTATAAATGGAAGAAGATAGCATGTCGTTTTTGAAGGTGATAAAATAACACCTCATGAAAAACGTTCTCTTTAATAAAATAAAAGGAAGAGGGAAAGGGTGTGGGGTGATATAATATCCCATTAGAATAAAAAATTTCAGTATATGTATAATAATGTAGTTAAAAACAATGTAGATGAAGATAGGTGGGGAGAGATCAAGAAATGAACTTGAACTTGAAAGGAAATTAAAGGAGAAGAGGGAGGGAAATTACCTTGTGAATCCTTCACTTGAGAACCTCCTTAAGGGCCTATGCATGGTCTTTTGATGAGACCAGAATCTCTTGGACGTGGGGGAGGGGCTAGGGGAGAAGATTGGTCAGATCTTGGACAATTCTTGAAGCTTGAGAGGAGTGTTTTGGCAAGAGGTGGGGGAGGGATTATTTATACATGAGGGGGAGGTGTTTTTGGTATAAAATATTAAATAAAATAATATATCAAGAGTTAGACATGTAATAGTAGTTTTTTGAAATCCTAAATCATATATTAATATAATATAATTCGTTTTAGGCTTTAATTCTTATTTATAATTCGAATTCATTAATTTATTAAAAGGAAAGTTATAGAAAGAGAAAAACACACTTTAATAAATCACCTTTTGACATTAGGGTTTGGAAAGTTTTTTTTAGGTTTGTGAATTGGATTTATTGTATTTTAAGAAACCATTTATGAAATTTAATATAATTTGGATGAAACTAAGGTTCTATAATGTTTATGTTATCATTACATCACTAATGATGCAATTTAGTATACACTGATTATGCGAAAAACATTATTTTTTAGTATTCACCTGAAATTTGAAGTATTTCAGAAAAAACCCAAAAATTTACCCGTACCATTTTTCGATGTGTAGAATCCAAAAATGAAGTACATTTTTTAAAAATAAATTTCTAAATATTATTAATTTAATATTTAATTAAAATCATAATTTACATAAAAAAGAGTTTTTAAGATCAAAACTGATTTTATAGTGCTTGCAAAATTTACGTATGGTATTTTAAAATTATCTAAAAACAATGAGACATTGATTAAATAATTTATGAATACATTATATGGAAATAAATATTCTTTTAAATTAATTAATTATAATTAATTATTTATGACTTAGAAAATACCAAAACGTTTACTAGGGTCAAATTGTCGCTTTCTAAGATGTCTAAATTTTATTTAATTATTCATAGGTAATGTTACTCTTATGTTGGATGATTTACTATTTATAAGGGTATGTTACTATTCATAAGGGTAGGTCACTATTCACCAAAAATTATTTTTGTTTCATTAGACTCCAAAAAACATCCTAAACACAACCGTGTATGTCGGATTTTCGAAATTCAAAACATAGAAGTGACAATCTTATGTTTAAAGGTCACTTATTATGTTTTGTTTTCATGTTATTTTATGAAAAAAATATAAGAAGGGAAATTTTCATTGAAAAACATTCGGTCGTTACATATTGAATTCTTCTAGAAGAGATACATACTCTATTTCATTACTCATTTACGTTAGACTACTCATTACACACCCAACATATTCACCTTATCTATGAAGTTTTATAATCAACTTTATAAAATACCTCTAAGAACGTGAGTCATGGAACTTGTTAATTATAATCACATAGTCAAAGGATTATTAAAAAGTATGCTTATATTAATATCTAATGAAATATGAAACATGTGGAATTCTTATTGGAAGGTTCATTCTCATAACCTACCTTATTAGAGATTACTAAGGGGGAATTCCATGGAATGGTGTCTCAATATCTTATTAACCTCCTACCCCTGATAACATGAATCATCTGTGTTCCATAAGAAAATATCATCTGACTATGGAACATAGGGTTAAAAAATGATATAATAACATCTAAATTTTCTCATCATAGTGGGGAATTGATTGTACTGTTAATGTGGAAATTAACCTTATGGAACTATCATATATAGTATTATATATAAGTAAAAATTCGGATGTTATTATAAATTCTATTATATTCAAACACTATGGAAAAAAATGTAAAAAAAAGTAAAATGGACGTTGGTTTTAGGTCATCAAAATGATAGAATAGACATATATAATAAACTCTCTAAATAATTTTTATGTCCAATAAAACCATTGGTATAAGATATACTAATGGTAACCATAACCATAGGTTTCTAGGTTGTATACCACCAATAGTTTTATAGAAACTGTTGGTATAATGTTTTCATAAATTTCATTTACCAATAGTTTAGAAAACCATTAGTATAAGATATTATACGAATAGTTACAATAAAAATAGTATTGTCTCACACTAAAACAATATATTAAACATCTTTCCTCATCACCCCAAATACCATTCAATCAATATATTTCACACAAAAAACATATTTATATATTCACCAAATCACAATACACATTAAATACATTAAAATTATTATATAAAACACATTTAATCAATTTCTTATTTGAAAATCCATTCAGAACACACATATATATATATTCAGTTTTCATCCTCAAATAGCATATACACAGTTGTTTTATAAATATGATATCATAAATAGAGGGAATCAATATCTACCTCAAGACCACCACTACTATCATTTTCACCGCTATCATTACCATCCTGATTATCATCCTCATTGGTATCATTTCCTTCATAATATCCATCTTTATAACTCATGTGTTATTTAAGTACTCTTATGAAATTATCCTTAGAAATATTTATTCAAAAATAAAAATACCATAGATTGAAGAAAATATTTATAAAGAAACAATACTTATGGAAATATAGATTATTCATCTAAAATAACATAGTTAAAATTTTAGCAGTAAAACAAGTGGGGTTTTTGTGATAATAAAAATATATAAAATATTGGTATATATTGGAACAATATAAATGTTTCCAATTACTGAGTGGGAGGATTGAATAATTATATTAGCATGGGAAGAAGTCAATTGACTATTTAGTCACATGGGTCTCCAATATTGATATAGTGGTGACCTACCTTGATGAAACATAGAAAAACAATGAGATAATACTGAGAGGATGGGTATTGCAACATAAAAGAAAGACTAATTGTATTATCTCATAAATGCTTATTTTTAACCCATTCCATCTCATTCATGGACCTTTGCATGATATTATCCTCAGAATTTTGGCCATTAATATGTAATTAAAATGTTCAGTGGATGTTTTTCATTCTTAATGGGGATGGATGACACTTATTCCACTAGGGTGTCAAGGTTTTGAATGTTGTCTATGGTTTGTAATTCCCCAAACTATAATACATAAATATTTTATTAGAAACACATTTCATCATATATTTTAAAAATTACTAAAAAAGTAACATTCATTTGTATTTACCCTCAAGAGATCTATTATAGATAACTAAAATGTTAAATGAGACCACCATGAAAAATATTTCCCATTAAAATGATTCGAGCATATGTATATATATATATACATCATTATTAAATAGGATTAAAATTATCTGAAATTATTATTGTATTAGTTTCGAAAAATCTATTGGGATGATGTTGGGACAAATTTTAGGGGCTTATACTACACACCGAACCACAAATTCCATAAATTGACCTCCATAGTTAGATAAATGGGGATCATAAGGGGAAACACCCCCTACTCCAAGGGTCCTAGGGCCACAGGCTCCCTCCCAAAATTTTGGGGGAGTGTAGAATCTTTGAAAACTATAGCAGTTCTAATTAGTGAAACTAATAAGGCACTCTAGTAGAAAGAATTTATTTCTACCAATAATGTAACAACATTTACTTGGGTGACCAAAAAATTATAGTAGTTCAGAATTATTTCGAATAACACTATAGCTGGTTGGACTTGTGTTGTTTCAGAACTATATCAGTGTAGAATTCCAGCCACTTTTCACTAAAGAATAACAAGATTATTTTTAGGTCAGTTGAATAATGATTCTTATTATTTTTAATTATTTGGGATATGATATTTATTTGTGAGAGAAACTCCTAAAACATCTCTATAATTATTCCCATGATTATAGTGTATTTTCTACCTCTCTATGGATATAGGGATCATTTCATGAACCACATAAACTATTATTTCCTTCATCTTATACTTTTCTATTATTTTTTGTCATTTTTTTCATTTGAAAACATCTATAATTGTGAATATTATGGTTTAAAAAATAATTTAATAAATTGCAATTCCATTTTGGATATAGTATTGGGACAGGGGTGATGGATTTATATAGGCCATCTAAAAAAGTAACCACAAAATTTAAAAAGAAACCTGTGGTGAAAATAATAAAATTTGAAATAGAATATTTCAGAAATTGGACAACCACGGGAGGTTTCTAAAAAGGGGATAAAGAATAACACGATGATACCATTAATTAGGTGAAGAAATATTATAATAATGTTTATGAAGTTTGATTTAGTGGCTGAAATTGAATTGTAATGAACTAATTGAAATAATATATCTTGAGTATTTAGTTATTTCTCAACACCTTGAAAATTAGATGAAGGGAGTTGCAATTATTATAATAACTCCCATAATTATTTGAAGTTTTTATATGGTGAATGGAAGTACATGGGGAAATAGTAAGTTTATTCGGAATGAATTTAAATTAATTTTATTGGATAAAAAAATTATGATGTGGTCATTGTTTATCTATGTCCTAAACACATCAAGAGAAATTAAGTCATGTTAATAAGATAAAACATAGAAAGAGTAAAATTCATCTTATGAATTACAAAGAGTAATGTGTTTAATTTTGAAGAGTAAACTTTTAATTTATAATAGGAACATAAAACATGTAAAATTCAATCATGACATAAGAAGAGTAACACTTAAATTGGAAGAGTAAACTCAGATATCATAAGTATAGATTCTAGATGGGCTATGTAGAGACACTAAGAGGGGGTAGGGGTGAATTAGTATAGCTAATTTTTATATATTTTTACTTTTCTAATTTTAATTATCCATATTATACTCTAACCACTACCTATGTTTAGAGTAATTGATCAATTTCATATGATCTCACTTCTCACCTTGTAATTAAATGAAAAAAAGAAAATAAAAACATCACATAATATTTATAAGGTTCATCCTCAATGTCAGAGCCTACTATTTAACTTGTTCATCTTTGGTTGAGTAAAAAATTATGTTACCAATATTTAATTTTACTGAATAAATTTACAGTTCAATTCATACAGAAGTGTCAGATAGGTACCATCCACTACCCCGATATGAGGCTGTTTATACTAGAACTAATAATTCTTATCTGTTGTTATTTAGATCGGAACTGGCTATTCTTCAAGACTCCTCATTCAATCAACATAAAAGACTTCATCTTCTAGGATATGATCCTCTAGATTTTAAGCACATTGACCATATTCTCCACTCAAACTCACTATGACTTGATATCGTAGTGTTTCTTAAATCTCTAAGAGTGTCAATCAGAATAATAAACAAAAAAACAGCCTCAATCTCTTCAGGTTAATCTAATCACGTGTGAGTGCATAAGAAAACACAACAACCATCCTCCTAAATAGTGTTTTCAATACCAAGATATTCAATAACAGCAACATAGACGGTACCCTATAAACATCCTCTTATATTCACTGATAATATTCTTTATGAGATAATAAAATTATTGGGAACAGATTCATTCAATTGTATTACATATACTCATATATGATCTTATTTTCACTAGAATATGTGCGTTGTTTATCATTATCCTTTTAAAAAAATAAATGTAGATGATTATACTTCATGAAAATATGAGTGCATGAATTCACCTTTTCACTATTACATATTTTCCAAACACACTGTTTCGTATCATACTACATTGATTAATTTTGGTCTTATCATTATTCATCTTGTAGTTGTAACATTAAAGATAGAGTCTTTGTGGTAATATGTTGAGCGGTGGATTTTCTAGTACCGATGAATCCAATGAAATATTATTATACAATAATCAATAATCAGAAGATATTTTTTATAGACTCGTGAATCTATAAACCTTGGTGGATGTTTCTATCCAGGTGATACATCTTAACTTTGAGTATTTAGTATGGTGTAAGAACATTTTGTTCTCTGATAAGAAATCTCATTCAAGATATACCAACGAGAAAGAAAAATCTCTAGACAGGGTTTGTGGATTCACTCTCATATTGGGGCCCTCATTAATAGGTTCAAGTAAATTACTAATGTTGGTGATAGAGGGGTTGGAAGGAAAATGGGAGTGAAAGGTGTTGGAATGCTCAACTACTCTTTTTGGGTTATTCTTTTCCATAATAGTCAAATATCTTGTTATTATATTTTATTAACTTTTTATATGGAATATATTTATTTATTTAGATCCACTTTAATAATATTTATTAAAATGGGTTCCCAAAAAACAAGAATGTATTCCCTAAAGCACTGAAATAAATTCATGATTCTAACATGTCACTCCAAGAAAACCTATAAACCATTTCACTCGTTTTAATTTAAAACATAATAACAATACAATAATGATTAAAAATATTAAAAATTTAATTCATAATAGAAATTATGTTAATTATTATGTGGAAAAGAATAAAACATTCTTGATCTGATAGGGAACAAAATATTAATGCAATTAAAAAAAATATTTATTTAAAAATTATTAATAGTTTCAATGTTACTTTTATTAATTATTAAAAATAATTTAATTAGTATTATAAGTATCTTTGAATAATAAAAAATATTTATAGTGAAAAATAATTAATTAAATTTAAATTAATAGACCTATAAATATACTAAAATTTATCATACTTAACAATTAAATTAATAATAATTAAAAAATATTAATCATATTAATAAATACTTAATTAATTATATAATTATTAATAACTAATAATTAATAACTTAATTACGATTTTTTATTATTTTCAGTGAAATAAATAATAATAATGTGTACGTGTGAGCTTACATGAGTAGTAATGTATAAAATAATCCATCTTCAAAACCCATGTTCAAATATGGGTTGAGATGATTTTTTCTGGAATTGTAGGAGTGCAATGCCACTATATTAGTACTGGTACTATAACAGGTACTATAGTGGGGTACATCATGGGTGATATAATTCAACAATAATGGGATTTCGATCATTGGTTCTTTGGGACACTAATCCTTTGTACTATCTCACAAGAGGGTCATAAATGTGGCAGAATGACATCATGGTGTTATGAAGGATGGTCCTGACCAGTCAGACAAAGAGTTGTAGATCGATGTGTTGTGGTTATTGATGGAAGGAGTTGTTGGGATAATGACATTGGAGTTGTAGGGAATTCTCATGTAATTCATCCTTCTCTGTCCAAATTAGATTTTACAATGTGGGATGACATGTGTCCTAGTTGGATGCATCTCTAGGTGGATGTTATGGGTAGTGTGGTGAACATTACATATATCTCTATGGTGCAAGTGAGTTTCCTCACATGGTGCTCTATTTGAAGCCTCTATCAGAGGCTTGGGGCTTGGTTCCTCATTGGATGCTCCACAGGGAGCCATAAAAGCATCATAAGTTCAGTACACAGGGACCCAAAATGCTTCCATGGGCAGAGTGGATCCCCTTTAGGAGCTTCACTAAGAGATCAATAGATCAAGCCATGTAAAATTGCAACAAACAATAGCATAGTTCTAAAATTATGGATATGAAAATAGGGTACACCATTCAATGAAGTAGGGGTGTCCCTAGGTTAGGTTAATTTGCATTATTTAAAAATTTTCACCCAACCCCACCAAAATAGGTTAGGTTGGTTTGGGTCAGGTTATAGACAATAGTTTTTGAAATGAGCTGACCCAAACTTACCTAATGATGGTAAGGTTGGGTTGTGTTGGGTCTATTGGATTGTGTAAAAAAATTATAAGAAATAAAATAAAAAATAGACTATGAAACAATTTATTAAACTAAAAATAAACAAATTTAGAACATTTAAAACATTCCCAATGAAAAGTTTAATAAAATCCTCATTGACTTAAATTTAAAATATTAAAAAAAAATTCTTAAAATGTAATAAATATATTATCATGTGGACCACCTAATCTATTTCCATCATCTAAAATATCATTAGCTAAAATGTCCGAATAAGTTATACTTGAACTATTAAATGACCTACAAGTTGTATCAACCAAAAAAATTAGAAATTCTAATAAAAATGTATCTAAAAAAATTTAATAAATTTTTCTACTATCCAGAAAATTTAAAATGGAAAGGGTGACCTTAAAGGAATCAGTTTTCACCCAAGAGGATATGATAGGGAAGTAGAGTGCCCAACCAATAGAGTAAATAAATTAGGGATTAGTTGGGTTTGTTGGGTTGGGTTGGTTCATTATTATATCAACCCGTTACCTTACCCAACCTCATCAAACCATACATGACCCATCCATAGCTCATGTGTAACCCACCTTACATAAACCCACGTAATTGAGTTGGGTCAAGTTGATTGGGTTGGGTTGGGACACACCTACCATGGAGCCTTAGCAGTAGGTAATTGAAAAAACACTATCAATATGGCCATAATGCATGAGGGAACAAAAAGATAAATGAACACTAATATAACTTACCATAGAGCCTTTAAGAAATGAACATATCATGTCTTCAAGAAACATCAATATGTATAAAAATAGATCCAGTAGGTATCTATTAATATTTTTGGGGAGGGATGAGGCTTCTGTATGCATGTGTGCATGTTTGGTTGTTATAATATCCTCATACTTGAATTAATAATAATAATATAAATACCAATAATTGGTAAAAATATTAACAAAAAAATATTATTCAAATTAGGTTTACAACGGATAAAAATGAAGGAAGTATACCCAATCTGAGGAATGAACCCTAAACGTAGACCCCAATATCACCCTTCCAAAACCACCCGCACTAACACATGATATATATAATAATAATATAAATAATACTAATGAATAACGAAATTAATAAGAAGATAACCATTACAAATTATTAATACCAATTTAATTAAAATGGCAGTCTCTCATATTTTTTATGAAGGCAATGGGTTGATAGATACAATGTATAATAATCAAGCTTCTTGACATTTCATTACCCAGTTTGATTTTCTACTTCATACTTAAATTGTTTTCATAGAAAAGATAGGTTTTTATCTCATGTCTTCTCAATTGTTAAAAAATTTGTTTTCTTTAGGAGACATGGCCTTAATTAATGATTTCATTTATTTTGAATTATATAGTTCAGAATAATGAAATTAATAATAACCAATAATAATGCTATTAATAATAATTAATAATTATTCAAAATGTAAATAATCATTTAAGTAATAATATAATTAGTAATTTAAGTAACACTAATTAATAATTTAAATTATAATTTAATTAAAAATTTAATAGTTAATGAATAATATATAATAACATGATTAATTAATTTCTAATTTCATTATTATTTAAATTTTGTGTTGTGTATTATTATCAATTACATTACAATGATTATAATCAGTTACATTACATTGTATCATTTGTGACATTAATAAATTAATTTTAAGTAAATAATTTAAAAACTAAATCAAAAGTGTGACATCATTCAGTACTTTCATGTTAAAAACATACTAAAATCATGTAAAAGTTGAACTCCCTTAACAAGAAGTGAAATATCTTAAATTTGATAAATAATATCATATTTTTCACAAAAAATTTAGAAAAATAATTTCAACCTATAACATAATAAATAAATAATTTTTTAGAAAAAAAAATAAATTATCTTTTTAACAATAAAAGAACAAACTCGAAAAAAATAAAATATTTAGAAACCTGATAATAAAATAATAACGTAATAAATAAAATTATGGTGAAAAAAATATAATAAATAAATATTTTTTATCAATCAAAAATAATAACATAATGTCATAAAAATCCAAAATATGAAAAATATGAAAAATTCATCCTTTAATAGTAGTTTCAATCCCAAAAGAAAACATTGATAAAAATAATTAAAATTTATACAAAATAATAATAATTGGTTTTATAGTAAAATTAATTTTATTAACTATGATAAAATAAAAAGATTTATTTTTTGAATATTTTGAAATTTCAATTCTTATTTTAAACAATATAATTTTATAATTATAAAAAAATAATTTTTTAATGATTATTTATATTTAAAGAAGAAATCAAAATTAAATACTGGATAATGAAACATTATCAATATGTGGAATTTATCATAATTTATTTATATTTTATTAAATTATTATTTTTTGTGTTAAATATTCCTTCTATCAAAAAAATTACAACTTGTCTGATATAATGGAGTTAAGAGTAGGAGAATAAAAATGAAAATGAAAATTGGGAATTAAGTTGTTTCATGAAATATTTAATTTCTCTATATAACTCATTTTTATGATAATTATCAAATTGATAGTCATTATATAAAAAATGGAATTGGGAGATTTTTTAGAATTGAATGATAACTAATAAATGGTAATATAAAAATAAAAAAAATAATTTTATTTTAAATAATAATTTTAATTTATTCTATGAATGGATTAAAGAAATAAATTGGGAAATATTGATCACATCCGAAATTATATAAATTGAGTCTAAAAATCATGAACAACAAGGTGTGTTGTAAATGTAGTAATGTTTAAAAAAAACTATATTTTATACACTTATTAGAATGATTAATATTACAGGAAATTATTTTAAATATCTCAATTAATTTTTTATTATTTTGTAAATAAAAATATTAATTTATAACTATATATAATTATATTATAAGTATAATTATAGTAAATTATTATAATGCTAGTATTACACTTCATTCACATATATTCAATCTAAAATCCAAACATTAAAAGTCTAATGTGAAAAGAAAATAGGAATATTTCTTTAATGTAAAATATGTACAGTAAAAATTGATATGGTTAGACTTGACATACTACCATTATCTTCAAAAAGGAAACAACTAAGTAGACTAAAAAGAAAAACAGATCAAAATTCGCATCTCCATGTGTATTAAACAAATATAGAATAAAAACTAGAAACAATCTACAATAGTTTCAATTAGTTATATAATATAATGTATTTGAATCTTTTACTTATATATTGAAAATGAATCTGACCTCTTCAAAATTGTCCTCTTTGGTGATGGTCCCTCCACTGAGGGACCCTTTGTTAGGGATTATTATTATAGTTTTCTGAAGACACATTAGTATTTAAGTAAATATGTTGAAATTATATAATTATTTATTTATGGGTTTCTACTTGATTATCATCTTTTTTATCTAAAACCATTTCCTCAATATCCTGAGAAGTGGAATTCTCGATGTTCCTCATTGTTAGGTCTTGTGGGGCAATATAAAAAGATCAATCCGAGAAAGATAAAACATCAGTCTCTTTTTCATTTCCTTTATCATCAAAATATTCATTCATTGATTAAGAAATAAACTCTAGGATCAAAGAATTTCCATGATAAAAACCACTATCACCTATGAAGAAACATCTTGTGCTACAAACCACCTACCATATCAATCAATTTGACATTGATTTTTATTAACATCATCAATTGATTCTTCAGTGTTTGAACGAAGAATTTTTTCATCCTAATCCCACACATAATCACCTAGATGAATATCTTTAACTTGGAATTCATCTATTGTATTTTCATAGGAAGTGTACATAATAACCTCAAATTCCAAACTCATATTATATCCCTAACCACAATTATCTATAAAATCACAGAAATTAGACAAAAAATGATAAGCTACATATGAAATAACTAACATAGACAACTCTATTATCCTATAGATAAGAGATTCAAGATCCACAGTCACTCTTCCAATATAAAATCCCCTCCAAGTATTTGGTTTCAATGATGAATAAACTTAAAGCTTCTTCTTTCCTATATGATCACTTAAGGTAGACAATTTATTATCCTACTATACAAAAATAAAGAACTACTTATGTATCCATCATATAGTTAGTCTCTTCATGATCATTCCAATAACCATTCATATTAATGTTCCTAACAATGTAATCCTTCATGGATTTACCCCATGTTCAACATTATCTCATGTTAATTGGATTATATTACTCCATATGTAAAAAATTGATTTTATCATGAATCTAGGAATTAATGCGGCTCTAAATACCATAATAATTATCTTACACACAGAGTCTAAACCATCCCCAAGGGAATATCAATACATAAAACAGATCAAATACTAGTTGGAGAAGCCCCCATATCATGTACAAGTCCAACATTCTCTAGTATTCCATCCAAAACATATATGAATAAAGTGTGATTCTATCTTATAGCCTCCACAGATTATTCTTCTATTCCCTGATTGTATATAAGAATAAAAAATATGTATATCTCAACACTCTTTGTGAGAAATACCATCCTCACACATATAAGATCCCCAAATAGTATAAAAATAAAATAAGATCATGAGAATAAGAATTATATTCCATAATAAATAGATCATTCTTCTAAATAATTTATGATATGAAAACATAACCACTATTTGGAAAGTATGATTTGTTTTATAAAAACAAAAAATCACACCTTTTATTCAAATTTTAGTAACATATATATCAAAATATAGGGGTGAATTTACATTTTAAAATTACATCATGTGTAAATTATAAATTAGAAAACAAAACAATTTTTAAATATTAAAGAGGGAATTAAATTGAGCAAAATATGATATATTTGATCTGAGTTTATATGGATAATATCAAAGTAATTTAATTTTTGAAATGATCTATGTAAATTTATGGAAGTGTGTGAGGATATGATATATGATCAAATGTGTAAACTGAATATGTATAAAACATAATTAATAAGGTGTTCAACATTATATTGATGTGATATATCCAGTCTACACCCCTTGACTCGAGTGGTGAATAATATAATTGCATTCAACTTAGTGGTGATCAAGAAACACATACCTTAAAATAGTGTTTTTTAAGAACCCTATTGTGTTATTCTCGTAACCAAGGAACTCAACCCTCACTCTTTAAAAGTGAGAACCTGTAGGATAATGGTGATGAGATAATATGTCTTTAAATTAGAAAACCCTATTAGAATGTTTCCCAAAAATATATTGGATGTATTTTTATGATCGATGATGGGATTTTTTAGATAATGGTGGAGTGAGTTTGAGATATTAATAACATCATAAGTATTACTGAGAGGGTTTTATAGATTTAGAAATTCACATTCAATCTGTTGCTGATTGAATTTTTTGGAAACATAAGTTTTTCTTCAAGAATCCAAGGGTTTCCATTAATATAATCTAAGAAGAAAATAAAGGTTATGGAAATATATTGGTGTCATGAAGAAATTGTAGACCATCATTATAGTCATCTTGACCATAAGAAATTTTGGTTAGAACTACATACAATGACTCCATTGGATACTTGATGGCCACCATTAAGTTGCCAGTGCCCTACCTAGAGACATCCTTATCTATGGATCTAGAAACCGCTAGCTTGTACACCTCCACTAAATATATTGTGGATTGTTTTGGCAAGTTATCGGATTTGATTTAACCATTTTTGGACCAGTGGGACTCCATCATTTGGCATGTGGGTGTTCTGAACATCCTTATATATAGACACAAGGCACCCATTATCCAACACAATCTGTAAAAACTAATTTTATGTTAAGATACCACTTCTTCCGTATAATTAATTCTTTTTTTTGTGAAACTTGATTCAATGGTTAGAAATGAACTTTTTTACTCCTTTAACAATATACATGAAAATATTATCTATTTTCATAATAATATTTATATCCACGAATTCTATATCTTGGGATTCAATAAAAATCACAAATATAAAACATAAAATAAAAAAATTATAAACATAGGTTGGTATTTATGATCAAGAAAACAACATGATAGATAGAGGTATAATAGAGGGATAAATCTTGAACCACTAATTTATTTGTGTGTATAAATGTTTGGTTATTATAATCACCTACACCTAGAATAAAAAATAATTATAGTTATAAAAAAATTAACCAATAATAATAAATATATTTTAATGTCTTTTTATAACTCATGAATATAAAGAATAAATACCATGTCCGAGGATTGACCATGGGATGTACAACAAAAAACCACCACACCCAAACCACCCATGGTATAGCATGGTGTATAAATGTCAATAATTTAACTAATACTAATTAATAATGTAATTAATAATAAAATAATTATTACCACCACTGTACTAAACATGATGACGACTTATGTGTTCTGATAGGGCAATGTCGTGGTAAGTGTTCTAATGAATACAAGAGTTTCTTGTGATTCCATTATATATTTTGATGGTATCCATCTCAAATTACTTTATATTTATTAAAAATATATATTTTTTACACAATTCTTCTGAATCATCTAACTTTTGTTTCATTTAAGATACATAGCCTTTAGATCCTCATCTCATTTCTTCTGAATTATATAATTAATAATTATTATTAATGTAAAAAATAATTGGACTCATAATATATTTATTAGTGTAATTAATACTTATTAATTACATAAATAATAATTTAATTAAGAAAATAATTATTACTAACTAATAAATAATAACATAATATAATTAATTATTATCAATTTTCAATTTATTTAATAATTATTTACATTTTTACTATTATTTATTATTATCAATTACTTTACTATGACTTATTATTATTAATTATTATTATTATTAATGGGACTCCTATAGAGTGGGTTAACCCTTAGAGAATTTTTTGTCATTTGTTTAGGTCTTGGGGGTGTGTGTGTGTTCTTTACTTTACTTGTAACCTTTGGGACCTTAATAATTTAATAGTAAATGTATAAATTTCAAAATAAAACCCATGTCTAAAATCAAATATTACTTATATGTAAAAAAAGTTAAAATCATGAAAGAGTTTCAATAATTTAACGCAAAATGAAATATCATAAAATTTTGAAATAATTTCATATTTTTTCCAACTAGTTTAGATAGATAGTTTATACATATTCCTAAATAAATAAATAATTTTTGAGAAAAAAAATTAAAACCAGTTAATTATCATTTTAATTACTTTAAAAAACTAGAAAAAATGAATGATTTCGTCATTTGAAAATAAAATAAAAAAAATAAGAAATAAATTTAGAATGAAATATAAAAAATAATAATTGAATATTTATTATAAAAAACCTAATTTCATTAAATATTAGTAATATAGAAAGAAAAATATTTCAATCTTTTGTTACAGTTTCAATGTTATTTGTAGAAGTATTAAAAAATGACAACATTTGTATAAAAAATATAATTTTTTTACAATATAACAATATTTTTAACTATGAATATTTAAAAATATTTAATGTCTAAATTTTTTAAAATTTTCATTATATTTTTGAAAAAACATTGTTTTATAATTATTCAAATAATAAATTTTTTTCATATAGACTATTTATATCTATAGAAATAATTCAAAATGAATAATGAATTAAGAGACATTATTAAATGTTAAAATTTTTAAAATTTATATAGGATTGATTTTATAATTTTTTTAAACATCCTTATGATCCGACCAATAATGACCTGTTTAATATGATATGGTTAAGAGTTGGAAAGTAAAAATGAAAATAAGAAAATTTTAATTGAGTAGTTTCATGAAATATTTAATTTATCTATTTAACTCATTTTCTGAAAAATTATTAAAAAAATATTCATTCAATAATCTTTGGAATTGAGAGGACTATTTATAATTGAATAGAAAATAATAAATAGTTATATAAAAACTAATTTATTAGATTGATATTTAATAATAGTTTACATTAATTTTATTTTGTAAATGTAGAAATACATAGAAAAATAATCAACACACCATATATTCTATAAATGGAGGATCAAACACATGCCAAAATATATGTTTTCTAAAATTAAGATTGTTTTATAAATAGTATTTAATTTCATTTTTTATCATTTTAAATATTCTTTGAAAGAGTTTTAAATATGTTAATTGAAAGTTTAATTATATTTTATATAAATTTGTTAATTTATAACTATATCTAATAAATTTGGAATTATAATTAAATTTAATCATATTATTCTAAAATAAAAATAGGCAATGTCTAGAGTCCCAATAATATATCATTATTTCATTTAAAAGGAATATATTTTTAGAATATGATTTAGTAAAACATGACATAAATTTCTCATCATCCCAAAAGAAACAGCCCATAAATGAAAAAAATGAAAAAAATATCAAAATTACAATATCATGAAGTTCTAAATAAGTCCAAAACAATAACAAGAAACCAACTAAAATAATTTCAATTAGTCATCAAATATAACATTATTTTTGAAAATAAATTTTGATCATGTACTCATTTTATGAATAATAATTCAGCCTTTTGTGTGTGTTCTTATTGGATAAACCCCCCACCCACAAGGGACTCATTTCAATATATTTTCATATTAGTTGTTTGAAGAAAATTTGGGTTTTAATGTAACTATCTGGACTTCAATATATTGTGCTTACACAATGTCAGCATTGTTGAAATCTTTTTTCTCTGAAACCAAAGCCTTTGAAACCTCTGAAATTGAATTCATAATGATCCCTATAGTGTGGGCTTCTTGGACCACATGAATAGATCCATCTTAGAATATTCTAATACAAGTCCCCCTTTCATTTACTTGAGAAGAAAAAAAATTTATTCTTGGGCTATAAATTAATTTATTGAATAAAATAAATTTCATGAGTAGAAAAACTATCACCCAAGAAGCATACTCTTGAACCACTAACCCACCTCATATATTGATAAATTTTATAGGTATTTTTATTAATATTTTCAACTAATTAATTAGTGTTTTAATCAAATAGTTTTCCACCTCGAGTCTAATCATGACCACTTAGATAGCTATAATTAATCCAAAATTTCTCCAATGGATATGTATAGGTAGTAGACCTAATAACCACACTTACTACACTCATCGTATCTCCTCGACCAATCATAGCCACAAAACAACTTTAATTCTTAAAAAAATGATAAGATATAGAAGTTATAAAAAGAATAATTTTCTCTAGTATCATATAGATATGAGAGAAAACAACCACACTCACCCTTACCATATAATATCACATCACGGGATTTGTTTTTAATGAATAATAATATTTAATCTTCTTGTTACCTTCATGATTACATAAACCTAACAAATTCTTCTCTAACACTAACTAATAATCAACATTAACTTATGTATCTAGGTCATATTTAATCTACCCATGATAATTTTCATAACATTTCAACTCAATTTCCTTGACAATATCATTCTTAATGAATATACCCTCATCTTTGACATCACCACATGACCCTTTTATTCTGTTATTCTCTATGTTCAAATTGTTAGATCCTAAATCTAGGTATCAATGGGGATATAAATACATTACTCATGATTTATCTCTAATCCTAAATAATCCTCTTAGAAATATAAATACAGGGAACATAATCAATTATTGTTGGAGAATCCCCCTTATCCTATTTAAGAACAATCAACTACAAGATTCCATTCAAAATAGTTCTGACTATAGTTTGATCTTGTATTAGAGCCTTAAAAGTTGATTCTCTAAGTCCTTCATAGTGAAGAGGATAACCAATATACATGTACCAACACTCCTTGGGGGAAATTCCATAATA
This sequence comes from Viscum album, assembly GCA_963277665.1. Classification (NCBI taxonomy): domain Eukaryota; kingdom Viridiplantae; phylum Streptophyta; class Magnoliopsida; order Santalales; family Viscaceae; genus Viscum; species Viscum album. Next base: position 561,013,777 of record OY728140.1, on the reverse strand, counting down.
ACCCCTAGAAGAGGCACCGATAATCTACAAGAAAATATGTGCCTAGAAAGGATTTATCCTAAAATCCTAATTTGTATGCCACATCATAGATAATGATCCCCAAATCATATTTCTTCTCCCTTTGTCCCACTATTATAAAAAAATCCACAAAAAATTTTATGAATCTTATAAAAACATCTTCAAATTAATATCATCACTCTCATTAGATAGAATTCCCTTATCAATCATAGACACACATAGGTCGATCTAAATAGGAATCCTAGAAATGTGTCCAAACCAGAACATCTTGGTTTCATTATCCATTTGGAAGTGATATTATTGTTAATAGATAATAAATAATATTTTTATTATTAATTCATCATTAATTAATTATTAATTGAATTATTATTTACATTATTTTTATTATAGATTCTTATAACACTCAAAGATTTTATTTTTTTATTATTTTAAGTAAATATCATGTTGAATGGCCTATAATACACATAGATATACACTAAATATAGTAATAATTTAGTAAAATGACAAATAAAAATCAATACAATATGTATATAATATTTTCTAACAAAACAAATTAACAAACATTTGTAAATTAGAAGAAATAATCTTAAAAACAATTTTTTGTATAAAATGGTCATTTTCTATATAATAGGATTCTATTTATTATTTTTATTTTTATTTGGAATATAAATTTTAGCAACATAAAATTTTTATTTGATGAAATATTTTTTTTGATACTACATTTCATGATTTTCTTATTATGATTTTTTATTATTATTCTGAAAATGTTGATTTCTTTATGAATATTTGAAATACTAATAATATAATTATTGTATATTTTATGATATAATAATGGTATTAAATGAATCAAAAGTTTTTGAAAATTTTTTTATAAAAAAAAATTATTTTTAATAAGTAATATAATCCATTTAGAAATATAATGCTGATCTTACCTATTTTTTGAGATTTTAGAAATTAATGTATTGTTTTTATTCAAATAGAAACAATTTTTCTTTTTTTCATTTAATTAATTATTCACAAGGTTCTATTGAGGGTTTCTTTGTTTAAAATAAATATATGTCACCTTTTATTAAAAAATTACAATTAATTTTTTAGAAACAACATTATACTTTTCTTAGTGTTAAATAAATTTTATACTTAAAAAAGAATTTTTTTGAGAAATGCTTCTCATTGAATTTTGTGAACATATACTAAATGTGATTATCCCCACTTTTAGAAATTAAAATTTACAAAATTTATTCCATATTTAGAATTAATGAAATTATATTATGTAATAGGTTTCATCTTATTCGTAGAAAAAATAAATAGTTATCCTGACAAAGTTTTTTCACCACGGTAAGGATTAAAATGGTTAAATATGGGAATTAAACTAAAATATATGGCTTAAAATATATCTAAAACATATCTAAATTTGTTTGAAATAGTATATGTATACCTTATATTATCCTATATTTTAAAGTTTACAAAATTTGATCCACTTTGCATGATAATGAATTTTATTATTTTTTTAATGTCTTTAATATTTACAATGTTGTCACTCCTCATTCTTATAAAAGGAAATCTCATCTCCTAACTCCCCCAATAACATTAAGCACCCAAAATCTACCAATACCAACCCTAATCACATCCCAAAAACCCTCCCGATGTTATAAAGGGCATGGGGTTATAAAAAGGTTAATCATATAAATCATAAGGTGTACGCCAAAGGAAGATATCCAAGGAGAATATATAGGCCTTGACTAAATTATTTCAATTTTATTTATTCTATTATATCCATTAAATATATTATAAAAATACTTATATAATTATATAAGTGTGTATAACATACATAAATATTATTATGTAGTTGAAAAAACTAATTTCTACATCCTTTATATCGAGTAGAAAATGAAAATGCCCCTCGTGTTTATGTGTAGACTGCCACCACCATGAAGATATATATATATTTTTTCATCACCACCTAACATGTATTAATATAAAGAATTATATAATGTAAATATAATGTATTAATTAAATAATTATGATTTTTTATAGATCAGATACTATATTCTTTCTTACCCCCCTATCCATTACAAAATGAAAATGTATCATCTATGTATGTGAAGGCTATTGACTCCATTAATGATGAAATTAATTATTTATTATCATATCATATGGAACATAATTGATCCCTATATTGCATTGCATACTGATAAGATAGAGGGGAATCCATGGTTTATTTTTATAAATTAATTTTCTTCCAAATCCAACCTATCTACCTTGATAAGGTTCTCAATACAATCCAAATATATGTCAATATCACATCATGTGTGGTAGTATAAATAGAGAGAGAAACACACAATATTTACATAGTTCAGTATAAATACCTAATCCTTTCCATGTTCATCCCCCCAACATGGATTATTCATAATAAAAAGGTTATTCCAATGATTTGGATAAAATTGAGATACTTCGTTTTCTTATAACTCATACTGAAAGGCTTCAACTATGGCTCCAACCAAGAGACTCCTCCTGTATCCAACCAAAAGACTTCATCTTCTCCCATAACCAACCAGAATAATTCACCTTCGATAAATATTGTTCGACTACAAGATGATACTTAATCTTCCTATACAATATTTTAGGATCTAAATTGATCTTTTATAGTTCAAGTATCTTCTACATCCACTGAAGAGTTCTGTCATCCTTTCTCAATTTATTCTGATCACATGTATCACTATTTTTTTTCATAGAAACAATACTTAGGCTATGATTTATTCCATTTAATGTCCCAGACCAAATCAAATGTTTGAAATAGTTTCACAAAATGTAATTTGATATTTGTTACTTGGTAAAAAATGAATAATATTAATTATTTATTCTTCACTTATCAAATCACTTCAGTCAAGTACACTTAATGCATGGATTGCATAGAAGAAAGAATAGTAACACACTTGTCTATATGTTTTATTACTTTATGTGTTATTCAATGACCTGTTTTTGGTATCTCAACTATGTTTTCATAGATTTTATTGGTAGAATGGGATTCATGAAACATTTTTCTTCAACTCTTTTTCACTCTATCATGAAAAGAACATGATATATTGGCGTTCATTTGATGTAAACGTTCTATTTTATGTGATATTTCCATTACATTCACAATAATCACATGTGGATAAAAAATGTCTTCACATAGGCATATGGGAGCTTCATAATATGTCAGACATGACAAATAAATATTCCACTACTTCAACAGAACTTCCATTACACAATCAAATATGTATCACATGTATGATTTGTGTGACACAGGGTATGTGCAAGATTTCTCCTTAACCACTTCACCTGACATGAAATCTTGTAGGTTTCTCTTTCTTTCTCATAAAACATGTTATGTCAATGAATTAATGACTCACTTCTTAATCATAAGATGATATTGGCTATGTGTTCCTTTATGCGACAAGGTTGTATGTATGTGGGTGTCTCATTATGTCCTTCATGAAACCAGTTTTTTTTTGAGATACTCCTTTGTGTGTTTTCATCATGCAAGAACTATTCTCCTTCACATGAATGAATCATGAGACTGTTATGTCTTTCATGAGAGGTCTCTCACAATTTCTAAATGTTTCAGTACCATAACACTCTTCTCCTCCCTAATTTATATTGGTTTTTTAGTTCTTATCTTTATAGTCTGCAAAGAAATTCCCAAATATATATGTATTTCATGAGTTCAAATATTCATGGATTATTTGAAAATTTTGTTGGAACAATTATGCAATATGTGTGATGAAAAATTATTATTCACATGATCACTTTTTTGATCATAAAATTTCTTAGTTTATATCACATCATGAAAATATAATAATCGAAATGACAATTCAATAAAAATATGGAATCATTCACTATTATAGATCTTTATGAAAATTGTCTTGGATTGTCTCTATTCCATCATATGATATCGCATGTACTCAGTTGATTATATTTAATTGATCATATAATATATATATCATTACATGATAGATTAAGGTGATGTACTCATATACTTCTACACATGCTTCAATAGATTCATAAACAACTTTTTAACTTGAAATGCATGCATGCAATATAATGATTTCATAAATGTTCTTAGATCGATGAACTAAACTCAATATCACTGGCTTGGAAGGATAACTAAAGATGGTCATTGTCTTTGTTCACATGCGTAGAAGCTTTTTTTTCCAATGGTTAAAGATGATGTCTAATTATAATAACCATGTTATGAGATTGAACATATGGTGTAGATCATATCCATCAAATGGAAAATGTTATTTCCATAATTTTAATGATGCATGAGACATATTGCATCATTGTTCAACCTATATTAGTTTCAATGAACAAAATGCATATGGTATATTAGTTATGTCATTTCCTCTTTGCTCTTTGATGTCTACTAGGGATCATGGTCAATTACACACAAACACACACACACCATGGGCTTCATCCTAGTGGGAGAATGACCCAAACTATGAGTGCCTCTAGGCTCATATACCATATGACATATACAAACCAGCCCTTATATAGTATGTTCTATAATTTTCAGGGTTTATACATGACCCTAGAAACTGTTCTTGGCCTCCTTAGGTAGGATCTACCATATATGTACACCCCTTAGGCCCTCCTATGAGTGGTTGAGCTCTATTCCAATTTTCATTTCTGTGGTTAGCCTATAATTTTAAGAAATGAACCATAATTTATATATACTGTGTAGAATAATCAAGAAAAAGAAATTCCAACCCACATCAAATACTTCTTATTTTTACTCATTCTTTAATATTTTATGTTTTTCATGGTAACTTCAATTCATCTTTTTCATAATGAGATATGAAATTCATATTTCATGGATATCATTGACTTATAGAAAAAATATGAAATATCCTTAGAACATGTATTTAATCATTAAAGATTGACACAAACAATGAAAACAATTAACAAGGATTGTTTTCTAAGCATGTAATCCAATTCCATTATATGTATTCATAACAATTCTATAGTCATAATTGATTCATTAATATCTCAACAAACACATATTAGATCATTATTGACTAAAAATGACACACATGGACCAATAATATCCTCCTTTGTATTTTTTCTCAATACCTACATATCACACTTTATAAGATAAAATATGTCTGATAAAACATTTCTACACCTTCTTGGAAATCAAATGTAATAAAAAACAATAAATTTTGACAAAAAACGTATTCTCCTATCATTGAATTTTATTTTTGGAATACCTATGAGAGAGGGATGGCATCACATGGTTATACTTATAAAATATACTTTACTTAATCAACTCTATATATACATGGGATAAACCAGTGTAGAAAACAAGAGAGATATAACTATGGTTTTAAATGATATCAATAAAAAACCCTAAATTTTAAATTATTATTAGAATGTATATATTCTCATACAAGGGGTTCTATGTAATAATATTTATCAGTGAAATTCTAAATCCGGCACACACTTCAACACACATATCAGGAAGTTAATGTGAAAATATAAATCTTTTCCTTGATCTCATTTTTCCATCAACAAATTAATCACACTTAATGCTTTGATAAATTAATAAGAATGAGGGATGATTGTGTAATTGTAATACCTTGAACATTAATTATGATTTTTTATGTTTTTTAATATTCATTCTCAAGGTTTCTCTCCCATATAGGAAATAAAAACTTCTCATATTTCATGGAAGTTAGTAGACTTCATGAATTAAAATCTCTTCATGATTTCCAATAGTTACAGTCTCAAACATATCCTTCAATTACCAACATGTTATCTTGAATCACATAAAATAATAGAAAATAAGGGGGATTTTATTTTTCTTCAATAAGAAAAACAAGGTTGAGATGGATTTATCAACAAAGTTGCTTTAGTTTCCCCCATCTTCATGTTTCCTCTTATTATTTTCAAATATAATTTAACATTTAGAAACATGGAATTATCACTCATACCTCTTCATTTTGGTATATACTTCTTATCACTTTATACATGAAATCATATGCATCTCCTGATACAAGGTTCATTCTCATCAAGTCTTCTTCTTATGATGGAAATGTAGTTAAACATTTTATTTCACTCTATCCAATTTTATTGCATCCCTCACATAATTATTATTTAATATAAGATTTTTTATCTTTTGAAATCCTCTTATGAAATTCATCTTATTCATACAGAATATTCATTTTTATTTTAGAACAATCTTTTTCATGTTCTTCTTATAAATTTATGGAATTATCCAAATCAACTAAATAAATTTTAAGAATATATTTGTGAATGTTTAAATCTTATTTTGAGTTTCTATATGGCTTTACATAAGTTCATTTATTTTCATATTTCTTTTAAGATGTTGCAGTCTGATTTTCCTTCTTCTAATGATTCTGTGGTGTAATCTAATCTAAAACAGTATTCCTTTATCTACCAAATTCTGAATTTTCACCATTCATTTTCTATGGATTTATCTTTTTTGGTGTTTGTTTCTTGTTTTATTTATATTTTCACCCCCTAAATTTAGTTCATCTGTTATTTTCATGAATTCACATGTTATGATGAAATTTGAATGCCATATAAAAAAACTTATAGAAATTAAAATAATAGCCTACGAGACTTCATATTTTCTTGATGTTTATTCTATTTATATTTCACATAGTGTGAAAATTTATACTTCTTTTTGGAATGATAACTTATTAGAACATTTCATTGGGAAAATTGTTTTATGATTTTTTTTCACATCCATTCTTGATGTGCTTGTTTTAATACTATTTTCCCTTATCCATACTGTCCATAGTTTGGTTTTAAACTGTACTAGGACATGAAATGTCATTAGTAAATATAATAGTTTATTTGTAACAAGATACCATATTTTTTAAGAATGTTTCCATTTTATTATATAGTGATCTCATTGTATTTTGGAGACATGATTTATAAAGAACACTTTGGTGGAATTAGTTTTATTCTTGGTTTTTGGAAAATTCCTTATTAAGTTGATTATTTATTATTCAATGTAAACTATAGAACTAAACACTTTATACTGAGGGATTTATTTCCATCCTCTAAGGATATCAGCTTGGTTTCCTAAAATTCCTTCATCTTATTCATTTTTTCATCATGCATTGGTCTCAATTGATGAAAAGAATTGTAATGCCCTTCTAACCTGTCATTTTAATCATCCAATGGTGAAATTTTGAAAACCATGGAAACCTTGTGAAATTTTTAAATGCATGGAAATACTATAAAAATATTATATCAAAATGATTATTTTTCCCAAACACTTCCTCACAATTTTTCAATAACTTTATAAAACATTTTTTTACAATTATAAATTCTTTCTTCCTCCACTTTCACAATTGTAATGAGAGTGTTGGATATTACATACTTTCTTAAAAAAATCCTCTTAAAATTAAACAAATTCTTCTTCCATGTGTAGTTATTCATTCTAAATAATCTTGAAACATATAAAAATACAATGGACAATATATTTTGGGATTTTATTCAAGTGGTATTTGAATTCATAAAGATGATCACTAAGTGAAACATCATCATTATTGTTTGAGTAGACATCATTAGATGAATCATAATTAAAATAATTTTTCCATGTTGTACCTTTTAGATTACCTTTTATTTAAGGTGTGATATCATTTAAAATGATAATCTTCTTCAACATCCTTTCCTATATTTTCTTCTATCTCTTTTGGGCCTTTGAAGAAATCACTATCTAAGATTTCTTACTCATTTTATCAAAATTCAAACTTCATAAATAGTCACACCAATCATTAGAGGTGACCTACACTCTGATACAACTTATAGAGACCTAGGCTAGATTTACCACTGAGAGGGGAGTGTTGAATAAATGATTTATTTATAGGAATATTTTATATTTAAAATTAATCATCTTGAACTTGTTCGCATTCCAAAACCACCCAATATTTTTATCAATATCACTTTATGTAAATATATTGTAATAGAGATCAAATCACATAAAATTTACAAGGTTCGGTAAAAACACCTACTCCTTGTCTTATGGGACCCCCAAAATGGATTCTTCACTATAAGATAAGTGATTAAAATTATCCTACTCCAGCTGAGAGACTCCATTTTCTTATATCTCCAACTAAAATAATTCAAAAATGAGTCGAACCAAGATAATAATTTATATCTTGATTCTAACCAGAACTGATCCTAGTACTATGAAAAATACCTCTAATTTGATGAAGGAATGATCCACTATAGGATTATCATATTCCTCTATGAGATTTTAGGATCTGAATTTCTCTTGTACACTTCACGTATCTTTAAAAACCACTGAAGATATATATCAAAATTTCTCAATTTATTTTCATCACCTGTAATGAATTTTTAACTCAGTGAAACAATTATCACATTTAGTTTCATTTTATTTGAAGTCCCATCCTCAACCATATGTTTGTAAGAGGTTCACAGAATGTTCTTCAATGTTGTAAGAAATATATAAAATGGAAAATATTCAACTTATAATTCTTAAATATTCAACTTAACAAAATAAAGTACATTACATGAATGGGTTTCATGTAATACCAAAAATTAACACATCAGATCATCTATTCGATTACATTATGTGTTATTCAATGTCTTATTTAGAGTATCTCAATTATCCATTCATATATTTAATTGGTAGCATGGGTTTCATGAAACCTTTTTCTTCCCACCTTCATTATATCATTCAAACCACCTGACATGTCCAAGGTTATATGAAGCACATAATCTTTCCTCTGAAATAAGTTCACTTCTTTCACAAGAATCATATGTGGCTCACAAAATGCCATCACATAGGCAAACATGTTCTTCATAAGATCTTAACCATGATTAATATATTTTATATAGATTCAACTTAATTTCCCTTTCAAGATCAAATATTTCTCATGTATATGTTTCTCATGAAAAAGGGTATATCTAAGAGTTATAATTGAACTATTCATAAGACCTGGAGTCATGCAGGTTTCTCTTTCCTCCACATGTCATAGGTGGTGTCCATTCCTTCTTATCTAACATTTTTATCCAAGAAAGTGCATGTCCATGTGTTCCTTTTTGTGACACAATAATATGTTTGTGGGTGAATTTTTCAATACATTGTGACACAAGTTTGGTTTACAAGATACCCCTTCACATGTTTGGAGCACAAGACCACTATTATACTTCACATGAATAAATCATGTAACTACTATATATATCATGAGACCTATCTACCTCTCATTAAATCAAAGTTTTAACAATATAACTATCTTATCCTTGGTTTATATAGGTGGTGTAGTTATGATTTTTAAGGCCTACTAGGGACTTATCAAAGATATCAAGATCTAAGGAATGTCGATATTCTTTGATTTTTTAAAAATTATGATGGAACATTCATGTGATCAATGTGATAACTAATTATTTTCATGATTAATATATTTATTATGTGATCCCTCAATCAATATCATATCATTAAATAAGAATAATTAAAATTATAATTCATGTAAAATATGTTAGATCTCATGGTTGCAACCCTTAATATGAACGATTTTGTACTAACCACATTCCATCATATGGTGTCACATATCGTTAGTTGATTATCATCAATTAACCACATGATCAAGAAGAACATTACATGATGGATTCATGTGATGTGATCATATAATGCTGCTCATTATTATTATATCTTCATGCACTATCTTTTATCATTTAATGGATAAGTGAAAGACAACAATTGCATGCATGTTCTCATATTGACCAGCTATACTACATCTCACTTCCTTGGAATGATCAGTCATGATGGATGAGGTCTTCATTCACATGGGTATAAAATTCATCATATGAAGGTTAATTATGATGGATTATTCAAATAACCACAATGTGAGATTTAATGGATATTTATGATCATCTCGATTGAATGAAATATGTTATTTACATCATTTTAATGATTCAGTAATAGTAACTCATCACCGCACATCCTATATGGGGTTATCTAAGAGTCATGCCTTTGCTATATTAGGTAATTCATATCTTCTTTACTCTAAGATGGATACTGGGGAAAAACTCTTATTACCCATGCACACACCATTGGCTTCAACCTAGCTAGTGACATACCCAAACTAATCATATACTCTAGGTTTTCACACCACAAGCCCTATACATGGGATCGATCACATAATGTGGGCTCTATGGTCCTTAGAGATTATACACGACCCTAACCTCCATGCTCTACTTCCATGTAAAGGACCTCCTGTGGGGGTTGAGACCTTGGGTAACCATAGGAGTGGTTGAGGGATAGCCCATTGGGGATTGTGTGGTTGGACCATAATATTTAGTAAATTCTAATTAAGTATATTCTATGTGTAGAATAATCAAGCTCAAAAATTATGATGCCCATATCAACCTTCTTCTTCTTCCTCATGCAATAATTTTTTTAGGGATGCTTCAGTTTATTTTTTGTTACATGAAATATGACATTAATATTTCATGGATTTCATTATCATATATTAAACAACGTCCATTATACTTAGCACATGTATTTAATCATTTATAATCATCATAAAAATTACAACATTTAACATGGAGAGTTTTCCATGACATACAAATAATTCCATTAGGTGGGCCTATAAAAATTCTCTAGACAACATTACTTCATCCACATCTCACAAAACACATATGGAAGAATTATTGAAAACAAATGAAACATTGGGCCCAGAAACGGACAATAGGATAGATTTTATGAATAAATATGATATTTATTATATTATTATGATTATATAAATTTAAATATTTATCTATATTATTTTCATTTAATCCGTTAGGATAAAGAAAATGTTTCTCATAGGTTTGTGCAACTACCACCTGCATGAATAACATGTCACATTTTTCATTAGTTATATAAATGGATTATTTTAAATGCATAAAAATTATAATTCTAAAATTATAAATATTCATGACATCAAGGAATCACGACACTTTGTAAATGTTTAATACCCTGAATTTATTTTACCATAACCACCCCGAAATTCCCTATCTGAACATAACCAATTTTATAGCTAGACATAATAATATAATAAATGAAATAAAAGGAATAATGATAGGTGGTGAAAATAAAAAAGGTTCTTAAGAAAGTAAATTATCATTATAAGATGATTTTTCGGAATGTAAAATACTTTTGTGGAGTGTCACCGCTCAAGGTAAATGATTTCCCTTCTTAATTTCCTATCATTAATACTTATTCTATTCTAACCAAATGTTTTTTTATAATCTATAAAATTCCATATGGATATATTTTATCATTAATTAATTGGAATTATAGTAGTGTAATTTCTATTTCAACTTATCACCTTTAATTTTCTTTTAATTAAAAAGTTACTAATATCATACGATACTTTTCATTATTCCTTATTTTAAATGTTTTAAATTTTTTTGTTTCCAAATTAATTTTATTTTAAATGTATAAATAATTGTGTTATTCATTGTTAAAAATAAATTTAAAGGTAATTTAAATTCTATTTTAATGTTATTTACGAATGTTTAAAAATTAATTTTTTGATGTTTTCCATATGGATCAATTTTAAATTTCATAACAAAATTTAAAAAAGAATGTGTTTTAACATTTACAACAAAATTAATTTTCACTATATACATAGTTTTTATTAATTATCAAGAATCATATAAAGGAATATATATGTTTTTAATTAATATCATATTCTATTTGTTCTGTTATGTTTACATTTCTTTTCAAAATACAAGGTTATTTATTATCTTTTTTACGAGATATGTGAATATTACTTTTCTAGGTGGAAAATTGCTAATTTTCATAATTCTTATGATGAAAATGAATTTTCCTTAATTTAGGTTATATTTCATGAAATATTTTCATAATGATAGCTGGTTTCATTAAATCTCCCAAATTCATTGGGTAATGTGGATTGATTTAATTATATATAAGTAACAAATATAAAGTGGATGAAGTTGATTATTTATAAGTTACTCCTTTTAAGAAGTTAGAAATAACCAGGTATATTATTCCATTATATGAATAATTATAAGATTAATATGAAGATAATTTACCAAGGTAACTATATATTTTTTATATTCTACCAAATGTATTTTTATGGAAATATTTTTATTCTAAAATATAATAAACGATTTAAATAAATTTCATAACATTTTTATGTAAAATGGATTTAAAGTAAATTATTGAATTATTTTCAAGAATCCCTCACGATTTGGTTTTTCCTTTTTGTTTTATTATGATTAATTTTAATAATAATTTTTTAATAAGGTTTGTTTATGAGTACATAAGGGTTTACTTTGAGTTTAATGTTTATTATGTGAAAAGGGATACTTTATTTTGGGTTTTAATGTCTTAAATTTAATAATAATTTTCATTTCTTTTAATATCAATTACTAAAACTTTCACTCAACCCATTATTATAAGTGTTTTTCACATGGTCTATAGATGTGTATAAATATGATCATCATCAATGTATACATGTCTTAAAAGAAGAAAACTTTACATTAATGAAGCATATTTATAAACAATAGAACAATTTATTGTTAAAAAAATGAATACTATATGAAGATTTCTACTATTTTATGTAATTTTTTTCCTGATTCCTAAATACTCTAAAACTAAAATAACATGGGTATGTAATGATAGTAAAAATTAGTTATATTAAACCAATAATTATGGGTTTGTTATATATTGGTTATTATAGTTGTCTTCAAAGAAATATTTTAGATAAAAATACAGGTTAAGTTTTATTTTTGAGAAAAGTGATGACATGGACTAGTTTCCTAGTTCATGCCATCATAGGAATTTATTAAAATAAAACAGGTTCAATACAAAACACGAGGAGTAATGAGCTTACTCCAGCGGGGAAATAAGGGTTACAATGATGCTCAAACTAGAACAAAGCCAACAGCCAAAATGAGCACCTTCAAAATGCAGAGGGATCTTCCATCCAGGGTCAGCCATCAAAGATCTTCCCATCAAAGACCTCCTTATTGTCGCGGCACTGTCATGTCTGGGTGGGTCAAAAAGAGGTAGAAGTCCAATGAATTGCCATGGGCCTCCTGCACTCTCTTTCCATCCATCTGGAACTACCTGATGTGCCACAGCAAGTGATCGTAATAGCAGAAAATGAAGCAGTGTGAATAGAATAATCCATCCCTTCAAAATTTCTTGAGAGCAGACATGTCCCAAAATCATCAAACCAAGCAGGAAAAGCATCTAATATTCTGAGAAAAAAAAACCAAACCAGGAGTTAGTTGTACTATATAACCATAAAGGATAGCATGTAATGAATAATTGTTTTTATTTTAACATTAATTGATAGAGTAGAATAGAATATGACATAGTTAATGACATATTAGTATTTATAAGAGGTATTTTTATGATTTTGATCAAAAACTCACACCACCCACTTTTTCTATTAAATAGATAGAATTGGGATGAATGAAGTTGATAATGAGTGTGAAGGAAAATGTGGTAGTTAGATAAAGGATTATCCAAATTGGGTAGAATTTAGAGTGTAAAATCTTGTTCTTATAACAAACATGTTATCCCGAGTTATGATTAAAAACATGAACTTAGATGGGTTTCTTAACACACAAAATAAGAGAAAAATGGAGTTTCATGGAACTTCATGTGATAAATATGATGAAGTTAAGAAAATTATCATCCAACATGTCAATAATGTTTAATTAATCACCTAATAAAATGTTTTGAAGGAATACTAAGATGTTTTTTATAAGAATGTATGTTATAGAGAAATAAACTACCAATAATAAATAAATATTTTAATTATTACAATGTATGGGAATAAAGTACTTCCTAATGAATCAATTGAATGTTTGAAATGTGGGGGTTAACAATATTATAAAATCTAATCCCCTAATAAAAAATCTCATCAAGGGGATCAATAAGATCTTATGAAAAATGTTATAATAAGGTCATATGCTAAAGATGAAGAAGTTGTGAATAAAAATAAAATGTATGCATTATTTTATTAATTTTTTAATTTTCAAAGTATGATGCATGATTAGAATTAGAATTTATTTTTCATAAGACATAATTCATGTTTCTAATTTTAATAAAAGTATGAATATTTTGGACAAATATTGGATAGATGTTTTTGAAGAAGGATAAATTTTTTGAAGTGTCTTTATAAAGGTATTCAACAGTTATTGTGTTATGGTATTTTCTATATTGAATGATAATTTTTTTGAGGATCATACATTAAAAATTATAAATATCTTTTATGATGCCTTATGTGATTGTAATATAACGTGATTAATGTTATTTTTGAAGAGTTTTTTGGGTTTTATGAATAATTGATGATTGAAGATTAGATCAAATTTAGTAATGATATGTGATTTGATGTCATAATTATGATTATTTTATAAAAATGTTTTTATTCTCATATATTAAAGTGATTCAAATAACCATGGGGATTAAATATTCATTTGAATACTAATTGATTAAATTTATTTCAGAATAATTTCAATACGTTAGGATTTTTTATGATTAAGATAAACCAAATATTTTTTATAGGAAGGAATTTTTTGTTAAAAAGGTAGATATTATTTGAGGAATACATATTGAGTTAAATTTTTGAATTATATATTATTTTGTTGTTGTTTTATTTCCTTTTGATTCGGGCAATTTTTTTGTAAACGATTAGTGCATATATTTTTGGTATATATATTTTATATGTTTCACTTTATTATTGAATATTGTTGTGTAAAAAAAATTGTTATGTTTGTTTTGGATTAATATGTGATCAAATAATTGTAATCATTTTTCTTAAAAATTTTCAAATCATATTTTAAACAATTTTTGGGTAAATTATTTTTAGGATTAATTAATTTAAACATTTGGTAATATTGTTTATTTTTTGGAGTGTCAATTATTATTTCATTCAAAAATGGTTTATTCAAAAAAAATTATAACCTTTTGGTCTTTAGTAATCATATAGAAATATAAGGAATGGCTTGAATTCTTCTTATGGATCTCCAGATGAATTAGATTTTTATTTTCATGATTTAGGAATAAAAAAATAATCTTTATCATTCATCATTGGAATATTAAATGATTTAATAGTGAAATGTGATTAAACACATAACCAAAGAATAAAATTATGCTTATGGAATGGAAATAAATAATGAAATTATATTTTCATTAATTACCTATCTTTATGTTAAATTAATCCCTCAACTCAAGTAAGAGGAAAAAAAATCTTTTGAATATTATATAGAAAATAACTCTGTGCTAAAAAGGTGTGATTTTTGAAATGAAATCACAAGTATGTGTCTCAAAAAGGTAAAATAATGTTTTTATAATTAATTATAAAATGCTTTATTTACTATTCGTAAAATAATCTTTAAATTCCTTTTCAAAAGGACTTATTATAAATGTGGATTAAAAGGTATTTATTTACACATATTTATATTTATTTTAAACTCCCAATTTTTTATCACAACCCCCCCCCCCCATTCGTGACCCTCCTGGTTCAACAATGATAGAATATGCATAATGATGCTTGAATCCTTCCTCTATTGGGCAATGAGATAGAGACAAACATTATGGGTATATCAAAAAAAAATATGTGATTCATTATGCTTTAAAAAAAGATGATGAAAGAGATATAGTATAGAAAACAACCATCAACACCAACTAAAGATAAAAGTAAAGATCCCAAATACATGCATGTAATTTCATAAAACTAAAACAATGATAAAAATGGAACAACAATTACCAAAAGAAATCCCTTTTCATCAACAAAAAACTCTCAAATAGCTCCAGAGCAACACATAATCTTATAATGTCTACCCCAATCAGCATCCTTATTTAGATAACATGAAAAAAATTGTTCTTATATACATTGTGTGATCATAACATGTATACTTAGTAGTATCCTCCCCAGATCCTCTCATACAAAAGGTGAAGACATTTTTTCTAAAGCATAGTGAAAAAATTGAAGTTAACACATCACCTAAACATGTATACTTTGTTCCCAACCTCACCTTGGCTATCTCTATCCAACTATCACAAAAAAATGATAATATAATATAATATAAATTTTAATTTCTCTACTTCTACTTTACCAATGTATTTCTTCGCTTCCCCAATGCCACAAGGACATATACATATATCTTCAAAAGAAATTCAATTTAAAGACACCTGGGATAATATATTTAACATGAATCTTTTTTACCCAATCACCTCATTATCAAATACCATGAACCATGTGCATCACATCATCACATAATCCCATTAAACATTAGTTGAAATAAATATATAGTTAATTTGAGCAACCATATCATATATGTCTTGTATTATAGCTCAAGAAATCATAAAACATACACAAAATACCTATAAAAATCAATACGATACTATATATGGTGATACATATATGTGAAATAATAAAAAGTTATGACAACCTTATAAAATCATATATGTGGAAAGATAACCACTATGTATACTAGTAGATAATACAATTTGGAGAATAGAGTAGGGTTAGAGAGGGGGAGACACCTATCTATTCCTTTCCAACAATGATGATGGAGAAAACAAACACCCAAAGTCCATTGGGTGTTAGTCTCCCAACTGATATGGGTGGTGTATTGTATGAAATCATATAACTTATAGGATATAATATATCTCATAACCACACTATGGATATTGACCAACTCTTTGGATCAACTGTAGCTATTGTGTATCGGACATCCAAATGCCACTCCTACAGACTATGTATCCTATATGAAGAAAATCACTTCAATAAAACTCATTAAATCAATTATTTCCACTGAAAATTTATATTTACATTTATTAATTCATTACCCATTAGTTAATATATTTTCATTTCAAATTTCATTGACCACCAAGTGATGTTCACACCCTTTGATAATTACATAACCGCTTCATGGATCATTATAATTATCAAAATTTTTATTAAATTCAAACTAAAATAAAATTTTTTAAAACATTTACCAATAATTATCATTCTATAATTCTAGGTACTCTATGAAACATCCTAATATACCATAAAGAGATTCATAAAATAATCACAAATAGGTACCTTATGTAGCGGGGAAAAGAATATGGAGATTAAAAACCTAAAAAGCATCCTTTTAGAAAATTTATTAAACAGATTGTATTCATGCTTCTTGAAAAACAATGAAAACCCTATCTTGAACACATTCCATCAATCTTAGTTCCATAGTCAACACCACCACACATATCCCCATAAATCTCACCATAACATGTGTCAACATTTTCTACAAACTCGAGCCTCTTTTCCCAAATATCATCAACCAACATTCATCCCATGATAACATAATATTTCATAGAATGTATTTTATCAAAGAAACTCAGTAGGTGATAAAGAAAAAATAAAAATATTCCACAAGGAATACAATACCTACAAAATAAGGAAATCATTCTTTATAAACAAATGGGATTGGTCAACCCCAAACATTTACCTTTATCAAACAACTACTTTGATTACCATATTGGACTAACTGACTTATTTATCCTGAATAATAACTATAGAAAACACAAAATTATCTATTAAAATATATAATTTAATTAAAAATTATTTTAATTATAACTTATAGTTTCAATAAACTTGTTTTAAGAACAATTAAGTTAACATGACTCTTTATTATTATGAAAATAATAATAATGTATAGATTCACGTTATTTATTTAATTCCATTAACATATTTAATAATAATTATAATTAAATTTTAATTAGAAAATAATTTTTAATTCCCATCAAACTTATAAATAAATCTTAGAAAAAATGTATTTTTAGTTCCATATCTATCAAATATTATTGGAAATATGTTCTTTAACCATTTAATAAATTAAAATGATCAAACCCATAAAATAAAAAACATGCTAATTGAATAATATATATAGATATCACACTATCTATAATATCATTATGAAAACCTTTACCATAGTAGAAAAACTTTTTAGTGTTACCACTATAAAAAGTTTATTTTATTTAGATGAGTTTATTTTTTAATATATTCAATTCAACCATCACCTAAAACGATAAGTCATAGTTAATTTACTATTTCAAATAAAAATTATTGGTGGAGAAATTAATATTCTACCTCAAATATTTCAATATTATTGAATTATAATTGAACAATATGTAGATCATGTATCTCCTACACTATAATGAATCTAAAACCCTATAATAATATGACCCCATAAAATTCCCAAAACATAATACCAAGTCAAAAATAACAATGTTAATCAACATATATATCATTTAAAGAAATAAGAGGGGAGGGGGAATACTCACCAAAAAATAAATCATAAGACTTGGTGGGGTAAATCATATAGAATCACCAATAATCAAACCTTGGAATTAGTGGATAAATCCAAATCCAAAGATATTTGAAAATAATTTAGAGAGATAATATTTTCTCTTGGAGAGGGAATATAATCAGAGGATTTAGGAAATAATAACAGTGTGATACAATTTATTAGTCCACTGTCAGGTGTATTTTCATTGTGAGAATTTTCCATTCATTTCATGGAATATTCATGTTTTATAAATTAAAAAAAATGTCTAATTAACCCAATTAACCTTGATTAGTTATCACCATAAAATTATTATTGACATCATGAGTTTTCAGAAATGGATTTTATCAAATATAATATTATTCTCTTGAATATACTATATAAATCATAAAATTCATCATGTAAACCTCTATCTCAAAATTTTGTAACAATAAATTCAGTTTTGATCTCTACAATTCCAAGGAAAATTTTGTTTGAAACCATGAAATCCTTCTGAATACATATTCTCGATTCTAAATAATATCAAACTATCTATATGCTTCCTCCAATAACAATGGACCTCAAAATCATGCGAAAGGTATAATCTAGAAGGTTCCAACACATTTTATTCTCTCAAATAATTCTCATTCTTGATAATTTAAACCAAACCTATAAAGAAGGGAAAAATAGAGATATTATAAATAACCACCTCTTGAGACATCTCTCTTGATTATCTCTACCATAGGTGTTCAAATACATCACTCAATGGAACAAAGTGCAAAACTGTGTAGCACCGAAAACAAGTTACCAAACACTATCATGGGGAGGAATCCTCTCAAAGAATAATAAGTCCAAAAATAAGGAAATAAGGATAATAAATCTATATAATTAACTAGATAATGATTTATATCAAAAAAACATCAATACAAGATATTATAAAAACATCAAATAGATCATGATTCTAGTCTCATATCAATGACTCACATTTCTAGGTACTAACCTACAATCCATTGTGGAACCAAAGAAAATGAAGGATATGAATAAAATACCCCTAAAACACCATATCCTTGTGGTCATGGATATCTATAAACAGATCCATGAAGGCTTTATAATAATCACCATTGATGTATCCCTGGTAGATAATGTGATAGTATTCATGAATATAATGAAGAATACATAACACATGGAATACATCATGTTTCTAATTAATCTACATGGGAAGTTCTATCTGATATGCTACAACTCCAACATGATTCAATACCATTAAAGTGCTAACAAACAAGGGAGAAAGGTTACTCCCATGATCGAACCATTACTCTACATGATGAGGAGACACCTTCCAGAACCCATTATGAATGATAGCTTCGATATTCCTCCACATATTGTGGTTTATTCTCCTATTTCACATCCTGATGAAAACTCAAATGGAGACTCTAACCTGGCTGCGATGTATTTTGAATCTATAAGGGAGAAATGAGATGAAATAATTATCAAAGGACTAAAAAAGGTAAAATTTAATTGATTTTTTATCTTGATATTAATAATAAAATGTTTAATAAGAGGTTGATACAGGATTCTAAAAAAACTCTCTAATTTTCTTGATCAGTGCTGATTTGTTTTTTAGACTTCCTCCTACTCTTATTTCATGGACATGCCTACACATCTCCTTTAATGGATGTTGTTTCTTCATGCACACTACCATTTTTTTCAAAGATTATAATATTCATTTGACTTCGGGCTAGATGTTTCATATGATTCACACAATGATCTAGATGCCTTGGAACTTTCTCGGTGTTGCTGCAATTTTACTTTATGTGATTGATTACTTGAAGGCATGATGTCTGGTTTGAGCTTCATGGATATATCTTCATGTATCTGTCTCACTTGTCTATTGGTGTAAATTCAGTACACCTTGAGCATGTATCAAAATACTTTTTATTTAATAAATGTTTTAGGGAGATAAATTGGGTGACCAATTTATGTCTCCGTTTTTTTGGAAAAAAATACCACATAAAACTCCATAGGACTCTTTATTTGATCACCATAAGAATTATGAAGATCTTTTGGTTACAAAATACTCTCATGAATTACTTAGTCCATCTATATGATGGGTTAAACTAGTAATGACCTATGAGTTCTTGACTCTTAAACCCTAGTATAGAATAATAGAGAACTAAATTATCAGCCATGTAAAGATTCAAATGGTTTCATTACTTTGGTATGATGAAAAATATTTTTGTTAGAAAACTATACCAATGGTTGTTTAATAATCCAGTAACCTAGAAAATCCATGAAACAAGAGCACCACATGTCCCCAAGATTCTTCATGGTCTATTCTATCTGACCGTCTGTCTATAGATGGAAATAATTTCTACAGAATTTTTGAGAAAAAAACATGCTAGAGACCTATCCACATACTGGAGGTAAAATGAGGATCAGGATCAGATATGATCTTCTTCAACTCTATGGAGTCTCACAACCACCTCTAGGTACTACCTTGATAAAACCTCTATAATGTCGACTCCTTGATCTCTATAATGTGGTATAATTTCATCAAATGATCCACTTTCATCCATATAGCTTTAAATCATCACTATTATCCAGGTAAACCATTAATGAATTACATTGATATGTCATACCAATTCTAATGAATAATATACAATGGATAGAGAAAACCACCAATATGAAATTGATTAAAATTTACCTTCTTGAAGACCAAACTTTAAGAAAAAAACATTGTAATGGAATTATTTAACCCGAACCACATAAAATAACATCTGAAAGCTCGATACATCGTTTTCACATTATGATATACTACTACGAGTGAGATAAAGAATTCAACAAGAAAACCCTTTCATATCACAAAAATAATTAAAATTCACCATTGGAATAATAGTAAGTGTTATTCATCTATATACCAACCATCATTGGAATCACCAAAGAAAACTCATTCCCTTGAAAATTCCTCTTTAGAATTAACCAGTTGGGACTCCTCTAATTTATACACCAATGGATATTACACTATCATCATAAAAAAGTAAATTCTAAAACCAAACACTCCCACATTAAGATGCCTTATTTAAATTTCATCCATTACTCTCCAAAAAACTCTAGATTTACACATAGAATGACTATGTAACTTCCTACTCAACGTATCGTCTATAAAGTTACCATTTCCTTGTTTATATGAAATATAAAATTCATAATTTTGGATGGATTATATCTGCTGTTACTATCACATTTTTAGTTCATGGTGGGATAGGACATACCTTAGGCTCATGTGATTGGTAAAACCCATAGAAATTCTCAACACTGAGATAATATCACTATAACTTCATGGAAAATGTAACTTCTTACTAATATGATATCATGGGTGGAATAGTTATAGTCAATGGGACATAATAGAAGTGGCCGATAATAAATAACTAATATATGATGAATAATAACATATCCAAAACCAATAATGGAAGGGTTGTAGGAAACCATAATTTGGTCTCCCCCTTCTAGAAAATAAGTAATTTGAGAGATTACCAACCTTAATTTTAAGTACTTGAAAGCTGGATGACACTAATCAATCTAAAAGAATGCCTGATTGTTTCAGTTCAAGGATGTTAGAGGTATTTTAACCCAAAATAAATTGTCTTTCATCCTCCAATAATAGTTTGTAAAACCAAGAAAACATTACACCACTGTAACTATCCAGGGGTACCTAAAAGAGGACTACCATGATATTTAAACAACAACACACTAGGATACACCGTGTCCCATTAAGAAAAAATCCAAAGCCAAAAAATCAAACATATATATCTTCCAAAAAAACTACTGATGATAATGAAAACCCAAAAGGTCATGAAAATACATTGAAATCACCTCTATAGATGAAAATTGCACCATAATTCCAATGATGAAACCCACTATGAATCAATCTATGAAATCTCTAAAGACTAAATTTCTTAAACACATAAAATGTATGGAGATTATTTCCCACATAATTTCATCACCATGAACTCATAATTCTAATAATAAAATTTGATATAAGTCTTCATAATATCTTTATCCTTTACCCATATCTGATGATATCCCAACCATATATCGGTCTTTGAGAATCTGCTAGGTCCTTTAATCTAATCAAATAAACCATTTATTTGTGGAAGAGGATAGTAGATCATTATTGTCACTTAGTTATAGTTATTCTAATCAATGTAAATATTTGTAATTCCATTAATCAAATTTAAAATCATAACTGGAGAACCGTATAGTGACATGCTCATCCCAAAAAAATCACAACAAAAAAGATCATTGATCTATACCCATATCTCTCACAAAAAAGAAAGAAAAATACTATATAGAGACATAGACATTAGGTAAACACCTAGATAGAGGTTCATTCCATTCACAATCACTCTTTTAAGGGGTAGTTCCATAACCTCTTTAGAAAAGACAACAATGAAATCTTCTACAACACTAGAAAACAACACCTACTAAGCCTATTACGAACTCAGTATCAACTCATCCATAAAGGAAAACATGGATAGAATACACCTCTAACCCATATAAGGTTTTCACTCACAAATTAAAACAATAATATCTTTATCATATACATAAAACATAATATTTCTACGTAATAAATCCACAAATGTATGTAAAAAATAACTCTTTTCCATGTTCATGATGAAAATTTGTTGTTGTATATATAAATATAGGATGTATCCCCAAGAGAAGTTCTATACCAAAACTAGATCACAATATCAAAAAACATCATACATATAAGATCGACCTCTAAATATTGTAGTTCCTGATAAGATAACTGGAAGTGTCTCTATAGAAATTTACAAAGCATGGTTTGGGAAATTGATATAAAGGAGTGTGTAGATCATGAATTAATGAATGAATAAAACCAAGTATAAAAAAATTAAATATTTCCTAAAATAATGTTTTTACCACCTAGAGATAAAAAATATAATTCATGCAGATGATCACAACCAACTCTATAACCTCTCTGACCCTAATAAAGACCACCTCCTCAGCCTCACCCTGATCTCTAAGGATAATATTAATATCAAGGTTGTCTGATACCTACCATGTGTCATTTCTATAGATCTATAACTAGAGAAACCTTTTTCTATTTCCTTGACTAAAACTACCACAATGGAGAAACATGAATAGGAACACATATTTCATTCTACCTAATCTGATATTCTAGTCACTATCACTAATGATGCATGATTCCTCTATAAGAAAAACATTAATATGATTCCTTTGAAGGGGCCTGATAGCCACAAACCTCAATGAAAAATGATTTTTAGGGTCTAGAGATACCCCTGACTTTCTAAAATATCCCTTTCCTATGAATGTGAGAAAAAAATACTATTGATCTATTAAATAAGTAATTTTAAAGAGTTCGCACTTATAATGATGTCATATTATAAATAATCCTTTTAGAAACCACTTTTCTATCCAAAACCTCAAGATACATGACCAATATAAATTGGGTACTTGTAACCCGATCTCTAGAAAATAATCCTCCTTAAAATTCCTCATCATGTACTCCCCATCATGCAATAAGACGGATGCATAATAGATATGTATTTGAAAATGGATCCCAAACTTCTATATACTAGAACACCCCAATAAAAGTGTAAAAAACTTCTAAAAAAAGGATTTCATTGAGGTTGAAGAAAGAAAAACACCTCATAAATGGTCTCATAACTTCACTAATGTGATTGGTCACTCCTCACAATACCTCAAGAATAGGAACTGCTATTTCCTAACTCCTCTATATAGCATTATCACCACCATAAAAATATAGTGCTCTATCCGATCATAGATTGAATTGAAATATATATCCACATCCTTTAACTAGTCCTCTATCTTGGATTCTAAAATAGATCTGTCACACTTCTATAGATATGGCACTAAAAAACTTGGACCATCCTCCTCTAGGCATTACTATTGATCTCCACTCCATAGTGATCTACTGGAATATCCTACTGAACATCATCAGTGTGAACATGATGAGGACATTTACTATAAAAGGATACACATTTAGGTACAATTGAACATGGATTTTAAAATATTAAATATTTCATTAATTAATTATTAATTAATGACAAAACTAATCTGAAGGTATTCCTATTAAGAACATAGGTGCGAGAAGAATCATGTAGGGTCCATTATTACATTTATTCCCCTAAACTAGTTCATCCTTAATTAGAATGATCAATAAACCTAAAGGTATATTCATAACATCACAGTGCACCCTAAATAACTAGTTCAGTCAGTCTCCATTTTCTTCATTTCCTAATACACATAGATGAAATTGGAGTGATCCTAACCCATATAGTCCCAACTTATTTCTAACTTCCAACTCCATCTGACCCTTCAAACTATACCTTAAATAAAACATTTTCATGACCCCCTCGCCCAAAAATTACCGCTCATGCACCAGTAATGAGAGAAATGAGATAATTATTCCCAAATTCAACTTCCAATAGGCCATGAGTCGGGAGAAATCACTAATGGAGTATCATACACCCAAATGAGAGGCATTACCCTCTAAAATAATTTAATGAAAGATAGATAAGATAAAAAAATTAAAACAAACTCATGAAAAATGTAAAATATTTCAAATATATTCATGTAGTGTCATACAATTGAAACAACAACAAAAAGGGAACTACAAGTGCATAAATATA
Source organism: Viscum album (assembly GCA_963277665.1). Taxonomy (NCBI): domain Eukaryota; kingdom Viridiplantae; phylum Streptophyta; class Magnoliopsida; order Santalales; family Viscaceae; genus Viscum; species Viscum album. Next base: position 560,988,749 of record OY728140.1, on the reverse strand, counting down.
ATCCTCAATAGAGATCATGAAGGCTGAAATAGCTCCTGAACAACCCACTTGCTAGTAATGTTCAGACTGGTCACTATCCTGCTCCAAATAAACTAATATAATTTATATATACATAGGATGATCATGACATGTATACTCAATTAAATATTTCTTAGATCCTCTCATGATAAATATAAATAAATCAAGCTAATGCCCAGTGAACAACAAGTGTATCTAACTATTCACCTAAACATGTATCCCATGTTTCAAACCTCACTTTTTCTATCTCTCACCAAGTATCAAATAAAATATACCATATTATATAATATAAAAATATGTTATCTAGTACCACTTACTCTAGATTTTACCATTATACCCCAGTTTTACACATCCTGATCCATCTATCTCCCAAATAATGGGAACTTGAAGTCACATGGGTTAATTTATTATAACATGCATCATATGCATCATGTATTATTATTATCTCATTAAATGAAACCAGTGCATCACAAAATCACATTATTTCATTCCATAACTCTATACTATAAACTAGTAGTTTCTAATACCCATTATAGTTTTTATGTCATGTATTATACCTTAATCCACCATAACTCATACACATCATACCTTTAATAGACTATATAATGTTATATCTTTAGATACATGTGTATGAAGTAACCAAAATCAATTATATACCTCTAAAATCACATATGTGAAAAGATAACCATGAATTATACCATAAAATAATACTACTAGGAGGGTAGATAGCAGAAGAGTGGGTAGGGTTCCATCTCTTCCTTAGAAAACTAGATGTTGGGGAAAACACCCTCTAAGTTTCCACTAGTTATCAGTCACCCAACAACCATGGTTGGTGCAGAATATAAAATTACATAAAATATAGAATATAATATATATCATAAACACATTATGGGAATTAATATAGTCTTAGGATCAACTGAAACTATCATCTCTCTGATACGTGATTTTTATTACTATAGACAAGGTTTCCTATAATCACAAAATCACTTCACGAAACATCATTAAATAAATTATTTCATTTTATCATTTAAATTTAAATTAATCAATTTTACATTAATTAACAATATTAAATTTTATATTTCATTAACTGCCACATTAATTATACACCCTCTATGTATAATACAACTAATTTAATGGTTCCTCAATATTGTCAACATTTTCATTCCATTTAAAATTAAACCCCATAGGGGAAAAATTTATTGATCATTTTCATTGTATAATTTCAAGTACTCTTAGAAAAATTCTAATCTACCGTAAAATAAATGCATAAAAAGAGCACAAATAGATTCCTCAAGTATAACGGAAAGGAATATTGAGAAAAGAATACTGACCAATAAACTATTAAGATTATTTATTAACAATAAAATATTCATATTTCATGTAAAAAATGAAAATTTTAATTTTTATATCATTCCATCATTTTATGTGTCATCCATGACACCAGGATGCATATCATCATCCAACACATTGTCACAAGCATCAACATCTTCTACAAACCCATTCCTCTCAACCCATATTTTGTAAACCATCATGCATCATTGGTTTACATGATGTATAATAGTAATGTTTACATCTGAGTAACATGTGAGGTTGTAAGGAAACAATAACCCTTTTCAACATGACATATAGGATATTAATACCATTGAATCTATCATTTATACTCAAAGTGTCCTATTAAGCCACAAATAATTATATTTACCAAAAAGATGATTTTATTACCATGTTGGATTAACCAATTTATTTACCGCAGGCTAAACCTTTGGGAAACCAAAGGAATAATCTATTAAAAGCTATAAGTTATTTAAACATTCTCTCAATCACAACATCAAGTTTTAACAACCTTCAAGGATGAAAATTTCCATTAATATATATCTTTATTATTATAAATAATAATAATTTTTAAATTTATGTTCATTAGAAAATTGAATAATAAACCCAATTAAACATTAAATAATCATTAATTTGGTTCCCCATCAAACATAAGATAAATGGTTTACGAAAAAAGAATTGTTAATTAATTAGGAAACCAACATTACATATATTATGTTCATTAACCATTTTCGTCATATTAAACATGATAAACATAGCATAAGAAACCTTTTAACAAAATTATAAAAATAGATAGAACACTATCGTATAAATCAAGAGGCAATAATTATAAAAGTGGTAGAACATGTGATCCCCACAATAATAAAACTTTTATTTTTTATTATTCTTTATCTTTTAACTATAATTCAACCATATCCCACTATTGTAAATCATTATAAAATTAAAACTACATAAAAAAATAGGAGAATAAATGAATCCCCATCATGAATGATTTATAAAATATTTAATGAGAGTGGAACAACAAGTGGATCTCCAATATCATCTCTTAAAGAGAAACTATAGTACCCCAAGAACACCACAAAAAAAATATGGAAGGAAATAAAAATAAATTAATACGAAAATTGGAGATAAACCCTCATATCATTGAAGGAAATAATGGGATGAAATAAGAACTATCAAAGAATAAAATAGAATAGGAATATATAAAATTCACCTTGGATCAACATGGATAAAAAAAAAGAAAGTGGGGATAAATCCCAATCAAAATGGATTTAATATGCCTTGAGAGAGATCCTATGAATGCCTAGAGTAGGGATAGAATTTTAGGATATTGGGATAATTGAGTGTGTTATCAAAATTATGGGTGCACTATCTATCACACTTTCACAACATGAATGTTTCATTCATGTCATGAAGGGTTAATTCTTTTTGACTTGTATAAAAACACATTGTCCTGATCCAATAAACCTAGAACAATTCATGTCTTAAACATCATGTTCATGTCAAGAATTTTCAAAAACAGATTTATCTATTTTAATCATCTACCCTTTCACACTATGAATATAATATGTACGTCATAAATAAAATCCCATGATACACTCTTATACACACCATGAACAAAAACATTATCCATGAACTTCACAATCATGATGTGAACAATGTTTTTCATTTTGAACTCCAATTGATTCCATATTCCATTACCCAAACATGATGTATGTTTCTCTAGGATTCCTCCATGAACCAAAAACCTCATAAACATTCAAAGGGATAATATTTAAGGATTGATACCCTTATATTTCATAACTCTTACAATATTTTACGTTCTATTTTTAGGGATCCATTTATATTAATATTTTTTGAATTCCTCTTACACTCAATGGAATTGACTCTAAAGCTATTACAAACCCCTTTCTATTAGACAAGTGACAAATATTACACGGATTTAATTTCTTAGTGGGGGGGATTTAACAACTGAATATATTAGTATTTATTATATTAAGTAAATATTTTTTCAAATGCCATGTGATATTCACAAATATGAACAAAAGGGTGTAATAAATTATTAAAATACAAGATAAAAATCAATAAATTTTGAATATATAATATTAAAATAAATAAATTAAAAATTATTCGTAAATGATTTGAAAAATGGTTAATAACACATTAGGTTTAAATGGTGAATTTTTCTATAAAAGTAATATTTTTATATTTTTTATTATAATTTAAAAGATAATGGTAATTATTTTAGAATTTTAATTTGAATAAAAAACAAAAAAATTAATTCTTTATTCCAAAATTATATTAGGGTGAATATTTTATATATATCTGAGCAAGTCAATTTTTGAATGAATAGTAAAAATATTGATATTGTAAATACTATCACATTGAAGTTATTACAATGAAAGAAAATGAATTGAATTTTTAGGAAATTTTATTTATAGACTAATTAAATATTAAATAATTAAAATAATTCATCTAAAAACAATTTGTTATACTTATATATGTCAGAAATTTTGGAAATCAATGTATCGTTTTCATTCATGTAAAATATATTTTTTATTCAAGTATTCCTAATCATCATTCCGATTTTTTAGTTGAAATTAATATAGTCATACATTGATAAAACACAATCTAATTAATTCATTTGTAATCTACCTTATACTTTATTTTTGAGTATAATTATTTTTATTTATAAAATGTAATTATTCTTAAAAATGGTTTTCTGATAGATTTTGTGAACATATATGAAAAGTGATAATAAATTTTTTTGGAAATTAAATCTTATAAAATGGTTTATATATTTTTTAATTATAATATTAAAATTATGTATTTTATTAATTTCATTTTTATCCATAACTAATAGTTATAATGCAAATATTTTTCTCTATGGTAATAATGAAATGGGTTAAAGAGTGGATTAAAATAAAAGATAATGAATATAATATCTCTAAAATGTATATAAATTTTATTTTTTGAGTGTATTTTGGTATTTAATTATACTATATTTGAAATCATACTAATTGTTTTTCACATTACAAGAGAAAAATATTTTTTATTTTTTATTTTTCTTTATAGTTTCATGGGTGCCACAATATTCACAAATATAAAAACACCTCCTCTCCTCGCCCCTACAAACACTATGAGCACAAAATATTAACTAATTTCTTTTATGTATAACTTAATAAATTTCCTCTCCACAAATTATAGTTCCTTATATTCCTAAAATATAAATACTATAAGGATTAATGGGTAAGGAAATTAAAGATATCTAACGAGGAGGTATCAGCCATAAATGAATGTTCTTATGGTTATTTCTTCATCAAACACATAAAATATATTATAAAAATCATAATATAATTAAATATATATATTTAATAGATATAAATTATATTATTTTTATGGAAAAACTATTATATTCCACCTTTCTATCCAATATAACATTGAAATTTTTTTCATTCACAAGTGTGGACTACCACCTCCAAGAAGCAATGTATTTTTTTTAATCTCCTAAAAAAGTTTATTGTTATAAATATGAATTTAATGGGTATATATGATATTCATAAATAAATTATTATTATATTAATATAATATTTTGCCTTCTTTCTTACACTTCTATCTATTGGAAAATAAAAACATTTCTTGTTCATACATGCAGACTACCGCTTTTATGAACGAAACCATTCATTTTTCATTACCATCTCTTGTAGTTGATCCTAAAGAAATATTTAATGAATAAATTTGATATTTATTATATGATTATTGTTATTTTATGTTAAAAATGTACCTATATTATTTAATTTTCATCAATTATAAAAATGAAAATGTTATTAATTTGTTACTGGAGACTATTACCACCTTGAATGATGTATATACATTTTCATCATTGATTTACATGGATTGTTTTAAAGGTATATTCAATAAATTAAAAAGATTATAATAAATTTTTTATTATTTTTAATTTTATTTTCCCTAACTACTATGAAAACAGTCAACACACCGAATCTGTTTGGGGTAGAAGAAGAAAATATATATGACATTAACTAAACTAATTTCATAACAAAAATAGAACAATATGATAAATGAAGTAAAAGAAATAATGAAACAACAATGAATATGTATTCGGTTATGAAAAATTAAATAATTAATATATGTTTAATATTTATGAATGTAAAATATTTTCATGGAATTTCAGGACTCGAGGTAATGGATTTCTTATCTCAACTTCTTTTCTTTGAGACTTATGCATTTTCATCAACTGTATTATTTTGTAATGTATATAAATACATATTGATGTATTTTTCGAAAAAATGGAAAATATTGTGTTTTAAGAATCCATTTCAATTTGCGTCATTTAATTTCTCTTTTATTAAAATGTCACTAAAATCAAATGAGGTTTTTCTTTAAAATATTATTTTAATTATTTCACTCACTTCCCATTTCGAATTAATTATATATTTAATGTTTTAAAAATGTTTTATATAATCATAAAAAAAATTGAAGGTCTTTTTTATCAACTTTTTCAATATCATAATAATGTTTTAAGAATAAATATTTTCAATGATTTCCGTAATGCTTATATTTTGATTTCATCACAAAAGTGAAAAAATAATGTATTTAACATTTGATGCATATCTAACCATTATCATTTCGAAACCATGATTCATTATCATGATTAATTAGTTAGTATTAATGGTTTTTCAATGATGTTCTTATTTTGGTTATTTTAGAAATTTATATTTTTTAAAATATTTTCAGAAGAATAAGTGATATCTTCTCATTTTGATGAGATAACTGAATGTGATTTTTCTAATTATATAAAATGACAATTTTTATAAGTTTTATAATGAAAATGACATAATTTACAAACTTAATCAATTTTACGGTTCTTCAATATTTTTTATCATGATATATTGGTTTGTTATATCCCTCTAATGCATTGGGTAATATGGTCATAGTTATTTGTTTATAATTTAATCTTATGAATTGGGAAAAGATGAATATTTATAAATTACTCATATAATGAAGTTTTAATTAACTATATTATTTACTCCATTGAAAGGGATATTTTAAATTTAATTGTAATATATATATAAAGATAATGTTTCAAGGTACAAAATTTTTTATTCTATACTTTTAAAAAAATTATGCAAATATTTTTAATTATTAAGACTGAAAATGATTTAATTAAATTATAAAACCTTTTTAGATAAAATTATTGTTTTAAATGAAAATTTTTCATATTTTTTTAGAAAATATCATGATTTTTAATTTTATTTTTTTATGATATTATTTATGAAAATAATTGGGAAATAAATTAATTATTATGTATTATTAACTTATTTTTTAAGATCAATTATTATTACATAAAATATGAAACTTTTATATGGGTTTTCATATTTTTCATAAGACTGAAGAATATTCATTTTTAATATTCATTAATAAGAGTTTTTTTTCATCCCAAATTTTCAAATATTTTTCATAGGTCCAATGGATGGGTAGGAAATATTATCAATTTCAATATTCAAATGTATTTAATGAAGAATAAATATAATTAAAAAGTTTAAAATTTATAAGTTGTTTTTGTGGAAACAGTGTACTATATATAGAAATATATTCTTTTTAATGTAATGATCATTCTAATTATCTATAACTCTATACTAAAAATATCATGGGAATGTCATAAGGTTAAAAATATATACCATTAAACTAATAAATATGGTTTTGTTTTATATGTTTTATTATAGTTGGTATCAATGGAAGAGTGTGGATAATTTTAGTGGTTAGGATAATGTTTGATGAGAATAATTTAAAATATTTAGAAAAAATTAGGGTTACTGTGTTGGTTTGCGATCATGAGTTATAGGTCCTTTATAACATTAAATATTAGCATCTTATGGATAATTGTCATTTTTTTCAAAATTAAATTAGTTTAATAGAAGCTATATAGTTAATGATGTACTAGTATTTATAATATTGGTTATTATGATTTTATTTATATAGTCACTCTAATAATTTTCATTCTAGTAAACATATGTTACATAATGGAAGAATGTTAACAAATGAGTGTGAACAGAAATGGGGTGGTTTTCAGAATGATAAATCAAATTGGACAAGGGATGGAGATTAAAATCTTATGGTTATTAATATGTTACCATATCAGGTTATGATTAAAAACATAAACCTATCTGAATTTATTTACATAAAAATAAGATAAAAATAATGTTTTATGGATATTCAGGTGATAAAGATAAAATAGGGAATGATATTCAACTTCTTATGTGTCATAAATGTGGAAATAATACCATATATAAAATGGATAAAAGTAATATAAATATGTTTTTTTGAGGGAAATGAAGCATATAGAAAAAATGAAAATAAATTAAGATTTTGGTTAACATAATATAGGTAATAAAGCAATTCTTAAGGTATGACTTGAATATTTTAAATGTGGTGAGTATGGGAATTATGAAAATTTATTCGCTAAGTAAAAATATCATAAAGGGAATAAAATTTAGGAAATTAATTATTCTTTATCAAGTTAATATACCAAAGATGAGAAATTTTTGAATAATAAATAAAATATATGAATTATTTTAATAGGTTTCATATATTAAATAAGGAAACATGATTCAATTTATAATTGATGAATATTTGGAAATGATTCCTATTTCAAATTATTAGAAGAACGTATTAATGAATAATATGAAAATGATTTGATAAATGTTTATGAAGAAATATTAAATTGCTAAAGTGTACAAATATCTTTAAGAGTTATGAGGTATTGGTAATTTATTTAAGGAATGATATATTTAAGGATGATCATACATTCAAAAGCATAGAAACTCTTTTTGAGTCATAATGTTGATATATTCTAAGGTGATTAATGATATTTAAATATATTTTTATTAGTTTTTATAAATAATTCATGATTGAGGGATATATAGCCTTTAGGGTTGTTATGTGATTTTCTGTTATAATTATATTTATTTTGGAAAAAAATTAGGAACATATGTTGAAGTGATATAGATAAACTTTGGGATTGATAACTAATTTCATGATGAAGTGGCTAAAGTTATTTTTCAATAATATCACTATATTTGGATCAATATATGATTAATATAAACCACGTATTTTTTTTTCTAGTAAGAGATTTTATGTTCAAATGGTTCATATTATTTGATGAATTAATATTGGGTTAATGATCAGAAGAACATATGATTTTTTTGTTCTCTCTTGGTGATTCAGGTTATTTTGGGAAAATATTTGTATATTTTAGGGAATATAAAATTTCGGTCCATAAATTTTTGATATTTTACTTTATGAGTGATTATTGTTGTTTCGAGATAAATGTTAAGTTTATTTTTGAAGAATATGTGATCAAATCTTTATAATATTTGAGATTAAAATTTTATTATACATATTTTAAATATTTTTAGGGTTAATTATATATAGAATGATTTAATATTATATTTGGGTTGTTATTTTTGAGGTTTTGGAGAGTCAATTATTATTTATTCATATAAAATTTTATTCATAATTAAATAAAACTTTGGGTATTTTGAAATAAGATAGAAAAATGAGGAATCTCATTCACAAGTAGGAGCCTCATAATGGTAAAAATATGGTTTTAGAAATATTTTGGAAATAATAATTTTAGGAATACTAAAATATAAATGAAAGTAGTTTTTAGAAGAAAATTCAATTCATGTGGATTAAAATTTATTTATTTACTATTATGAGAATTTATCTTCCAATATAAATTTATTCTATTTTACTTTGTTTTATGGGTCCAATATTAGGTATACATTTAAATTAATGATCTTTAAAGGTCTATTTAACTCATTGTAATTTATTTTCAAAAAAAATTGAACCATTTTCTATTAAAAATTAGATTAATATTGTGAGTATGTTATTTCTTTAAGTTGGGACAATAATAAACCTTGGGATTGTTTTATTAAATCCTTTAATTGAATATCACATTGAATAAAATGTGGTATACACAACTCCAAAATAAATTAAGTATATTTTTATTAAAATTAAAGGTAAAAAAATAAAATAAAATAAAAATAAAATAATGAATAAATAAAATAACATTCATTTTAAATGATAATAAATAATTCTAGGAAAACATTATGTATTAAAAGGTTCATTTTATTAAATATTTTTTTTATATTTATATAAATTTTAGAATTTTAGAATTTTAGTTTTTTAAAATGAATTTAATTTTTAATTCAACATTTCAAACATATATAAGTGTGAATTTAAGGGATTTTTCTATAAAAGTTTACTTTTGTGTAAATAGAAAATTATTTGGATTTTATATATACTTTGAAATTTATGATATTATAATGAGAAAATAATGATTTAGAATTTTATTAGAAAAATTTTAATAATACATATATATATATATATAAAATAAAACTATAATTTTTTTTAAAATTTAATTTTCAAGTTATAAATCTATTTTTTATATTTTTGGAAATCCTAAGTAATATTTTTATTCAAATAAAATTTATTTTAATAAAATATTGAAATGGTAATATTAATTTCGGTTTGGTTTTAATTAATATTAAATCTCCATGAATTTAATATAATTCGAATTATTCCATATTAATTAAAATTTTATTTATTTTGTTGTAAAATAGATTTTATGTTAAATAAAATATTTTTCTGAAAACAGGTTTTCATTATGTCTTGCAAAACTACATAAAAGTTATATTTTCCACATCCTTGAATGACTAATCACTGCCTAAATTACTTCTAAAATTTTAACCCAAAATTCTAGAATTCATGTTTTTTCGAAAAGACCAATCTTATAAGGCTGAATGTGTAATCTGATGGACGATATTCAAGGAGGAGTTATAAATCATAATCGAATTATTTAAATTTTATTAATTATTAAAATACCTTAAAATATTATATTACCATAATTATATAATTAAATAAAATATATTTACTATACTAAAATTTTATTATGTTTTAATGAAAATAAGTTTCTACCTTTTCCTCATCCAATGGGAAATGAAAATGTCGCTTGTGCTTATGTGTGAACTATCGCCTCCATAAAGAGATGTATAACACATTTCCTCACTAGAATGCAAAGATTTTTATAAATATTAATTTAATTGATATGTATGAAATTGATTGAAAAATTATAAATCTTGATAGAATATAAATTATCTACATTCTTGTCCTCCCATATGTTATAAAATTAAAACATTGCCTATATAGACTACCACCTTTTTGAACGATGTATTTTGATTTATTTATATTTTCACATGGAAGACAATAATTATATATTTAATTAATAAATATTATTTTTATTATAAAAAATATTATTTTTGAATGGTAAAACTTTATCTGATTTATTTCATTTTCGTCTATTATAAAAATGAAAATTTCGATCATGTGTAAGTGTTTACTACAACCTCCATAAATGACGTATCTCAATTTTAATCACAACCTTATATGTATGGATTAAAATTATATTCCATTAAGAAGAATGATAGTTTTTACATTTTTAATATTTTATATATGATTAAACCTTGGTTCCTTTTACCACAGTCAACACACTAAAGCTATTTTGGAATAAACGACCCCATAGCATCGAATATGAACTCAAATAATTTTTTGTTGTGGCTTGTGGGTGACACTGGCCATTTAAGAAATTAGTATTATTTTATCTATTATTTTTTTGTACTAATTTATGTTGGATGTAATGATTTCAATACATGAAATTAACGTGATCATTGATGAATATTTTTTAAAAGTGTTGTTTTAATTTTTGATGAAAATCCAATCATATTGATTTATTTTATATGAAGGAAATATTTCCCCAATGATGAACTTTCACCCATTTCCACTTGTTGAAAACCTCTAGAGATGAGGGAGAATTCACCTTAGGTAATTGAAATGTTATCTTCACTACTTTGAAAATACATGGTGGTTTGTTATGAAAAATGATGTTTCATAAAATCTCATGTTTCTTAATTATGATAAGATCAATTACCATTTTAAGCTTATTACATGTTTATTTTTTATGTATTTCGAAGATTGAACGAAATTGAAAAAATTTGACTTCAAAAAAATTGAGTATTGTAATATGTATTTTATACAGTGCCATTATTGTTTCTAACAATACTATTGTTTTATTATATAAGAAAATATTTCAATATATTTAGATTATTAAACAAATTATAATTTCAAAAGAAATAATACTCTTATATTTAACCAAAAAGTGTTTTTATAGTCCTTTAAGAAAACAATAACAATAATTTATGTTTTCAAAAATTATATTTTTAACAATTTTTAAAAATTAATAAATTTTATTTTTAATTTAAAATATATTGAAATTATTAAATACAAACAATTATTTAAAAACAAATGTAAATTAATTATATTATCAAAAGAAATAAATTTGTATTTTTATGAAAAAATCATTTATATATTTTTTATAATCTATTTTAAAATAAAAAATTTATTAATTGGGAAATGCTATAAACACTCTTCATATTTCAAATATAAATAAATTTTTAATAGTCAAATTTTTTTAATGCATAAAAAAATACATTTTTAATAGAAATATTATTATTTTTGTTTAAAAACTGTGTAAATAAACATTTAAAAAATAAAATAAATTTTATCAAATTAAAATTTTTAGTCATTTTAAAATATAAGAAATTTTAATCAAATTATATCTTTATGGAATATATTTTCATTATAAAATAATATAGAATTTGTTTTGATATAATTTTAAAAAAATTATTATATGTTTCTTGTTTTTTATATATAATGAATTATTTACTACCTAATGAATAAAAACAAATTCAAATTTTAAATTTAAATCCTTTGAATAATATTTTAAAAAAACAATAAAATAAAATATATTTAAAATATAATTAAAAATATAACAGAAAATAATAAAATACTATTTTTAATGGAATGTTTCTTTATATATTTTTAGTGGAATTTTTTCAAGGTAGTTTTCAAAGAATTTTTCATTTAAATTTTATTATGGAATTTTTCAATTGGTTTTTTTGAAATATTTCACTTTATTTTTTTAATTTAACCTTCCTCCAGTATTTTGTAAAATATTTTTTCAGTTGGTTGTTTAATTAAATTTAATTCTGTAATATTAATTTTTCTTTTTAGTCTTTATTCATAATATAATTTTCAATTGATTTTTTACTTGGAAATTTTTAGTTATAAAATTTTATTGTGATAATCAATTTGATTATTGAAGTATTATTTTTCACTACAAATTTATATTTTAATTTTCCAATGTAAATTTCTAATGAGATGTCACACTATCATTTTTTGAAAGAATATTTTGCTAATCTTTTACTAAGTAATTCTCAATTATAATCATTCTAAGATAATTTTTACTGGTATTTTGCAGTGAAACATTTTACTAAAATTTCAATATAATTTTATATTAGAATTTTTCATAGTAAATTTTTATAAAATTTTAATATATTTTTTAACTACGGTATTTCAATAAGAAATTTTTAGTGCAATTTTTCTTTGAAAATTTTAATTAAAATTTTATAATATAATTCAAAGGATATTTTATACTTGAATTATTAATTTTTATATTATCATGGTTTTTTGATATTATATTGAAACATTAATTATATAAAAAAATTATTTTTTTATATTTTTTTAAAATAATATTATTTTTATATTTTATTGAATTAGATTCGAAATTTTTTTAAATGTCAATACTAATTTTTTTAAAACATAAAATATTAGTACTTATTCATTAATATACATTATCCAAAAAAATATGAGTTGAATCACCACCATTATCCAAAAGTTAATTTATCCAATTAATGATAGAAATTTTTTTAATTAACAAAAGAAAAAAATAGTTTATAAAAGAAAAGAAACCAAACCATACAAACTCAGTTGTAAACCTATTCATGTGCAACTCCATCTTAAAAAAATAAGAAAAGGAAATGTAAAAGAATTAAAATAAATGTTATTTCACTAGAGTTATGTAATCCATAATGACCTATTCCAAGGAGATCAGTTGAAGGGAAATTAAAAGGTAAATGAGCTACAACAATCCTCAGATTCTTCCCCATTTTCTAGTCAAAGTATTTTTCTTCATTTACTACATAACATTTTCATAATGTGATCTCACTAGTAGCACGTGATGGAAGAACTAGTGAACAAGAATCCCATGAATCCCCAATGGTCATAAATTCCATAAATGAGGTTCTAAATCATTTTTAGAGCTTCGGGGAAGCCTTTACCTTCGAGAATCCTAAAAAACAAGTTAGGGTTTTCAAGACCTTTAATTTATCCACTACCTCCAGTGTCTTTGAATCAGTAGGAGGATTGGTTATATTACTGGAACAATTTTCCCTACTGAAAATTAATTTTTCAATATTCCTTATACTATTTATCTTTTATTTGTGCACTCATGAACCTAACAACCAATCCCATAGTTGTGTCTATCTTAGTGATATGTCTTGACTTTCAGTTTTTACTTTGATTGAAGGTCATTTTGTTTTGGTAAATGAATGCCCATTCAGTATTCTCCCATTGAATTATGGCCTTATTGAATCAATTCAAAGACATTAGTAATGTTGGTGATTAAGTGGGCGGTGAGGATTAAAATGAAGAGGGTTAGAAATGAAATACGTAATAAGAGGAGTGGGGATGCTTGACTAATCATCATTGAATTTGATCTAATCTATGTACACAATGAATACAAGGAACAAATTTTCATTTTTTACTTTGTACATTATTGGATCATCCTATTAATATAAGGTTTCTGTTTCTATGAATTAGACTGGGAATGAGTTTTTAACCCTTTTCATTATCATTCAATTTATTCACCATACTGACTTTGTATTTGTTACTCCCAGGGTCATAATCAACTTGGAGAATATGAATGTGGAATTTAGTAATCAAATTGTCAACATTTATCATATTATAATGATTATTTTAAAGCCTAGGATATCCAAGTGCTCTATGTAGTAAATAATCCTGACCACATGAGACCTATATAGATATGAATATCTAAGAATACATATAAATAATTCCTTGGAGGTCAAAAATAACTCATCACATTATATTTCCATGTAAATATCATGGTTATGGGAAGACATTTTAAACACATTCATGATTTAGGGAAGCTTCTGAATCACATTAGAGATATCCAATAGCATCAAACACAAAAAATATACCTTATCATCCACATATTTTTTATAAAGAAAAATTCTCTTTAATCATATCCTTCCTCGGTGGATAATGTACTAGTGAATCCAGCACATAAAATTTCCTCTCAAGGTCTAGTAAAACAATCAACCATCTGTACCATTCATTGAAATTAGTTTCAATTATAATTTTTTCTTTCTCCATGGTATATCAAAATGATAATTTCAATAATAAGGTAAAAAATCACAAAAAAAATAGACATAGAAGTTATGGTACATGTAGCAGACCAAAAATGAGTTCTGATGTGATAGGCTCTTAGTGGGGTCATTAAATGATATACAAGAAGAATAAATTAGGATTCTGTGTTTGAAAATAAATCTAACAGTTATTGACTATTTTTTAATTATTTCAAATATTACTTTTAATCATTGATTTTAAATATATTTATTTGACATCACACAAACATCAAAGTATTGGGTTTTCTACACTATTTTTATAACAAAAACAATTATTGACTTTGATCCACTTTTATGATATTAATCAAATCAGGTTCCCAAAAAATATTAATTCATTTTTTAAAATAGAAATTTATTTTAATGATTTTAAAATTTCCCTCCCACAAAACATGCTAAACTGTTTCATTCGTTTATAATTTAAATGTATTATCATAATACAATAAAAATTAATGATATTAATACTATGAATTTTGTCAATTATTTGGTTAAATCAAAATTAAGACTTGCGTTCATATACAAGGAACCAAATATTAATTTAACTTAAAATAATAATTATTTATAAGTAATAAAAAACAACAATGTACCTTTTAATAATTATTGACAACAATGTAAATAATATTAGAATTAAAATTGAGTAATTTAAAATATTTATAGTCGAAATATAAATAATTATAAAGATATTAATAATAATTCAAAAATATAAACATTATTAACAATAATTTAATTTATAATATGATTATCAAAAACCAATAAATAGGGAATTAAAAACAAATTATTTTAATTATTTTTAATGAAATAAATACTAATAAAAATGTTCACTTTAAGTCCCACATTAGTTGTAAATTATAATGTAATACTACATCAAACATCATATTTTAATTAGGGTTAGGATGAATTCATGTATTAGTGTAATAGTAATATGGCATCGTAGTAGTGCAGATACTATTGTAGGACACTTTTGTAACATTACTATTTATCAATCATATTTTTTTGTTTATTTAAAATTTGGTCCACTATGCCTTTTGGTCATCTCATAGTTCAGGGGTAAAAGTTGAAAGATAATGACATGGTGTGATGAAGGATGATGGAGGGTAGTTAGGCACCAGGTGTTTGATGAGAAATATCTTAGAATGTGGTGGTCAATAAAGGAAACAATTTGGAGTTGTAGTCTCCGGAGATAGGGTGTGCACCCTTCTAATTCAACCAGCCTCCACCCACTTGTATTTACAAATGTGGGATGGAATATGTCATGGTTTGATGCAATAATGTGTGGATGTTTTGAGTATTATGAGGAGATCTATGAAGTGTTTTACAGCACAAGTGAGGTGAATCATGAGCCACTCTATGTAAATCCCATATAGAAGGCATGCAGGTTGGATAATCACTAGGGGATCCAAAAGTACCCATACGAGTATTGAAAAGTAGGGATGTGTTGGACAACATCATTTCCATGGGAATAGTGGGTATCCCTAAAGATATTCACTAGAAACTCTAGAGTTATAAATATAATGAATGACAAAACATCATGGTGTGGTGTTGGGAATGGAAATTCCAAGATGCTAAAATGTACCATGGAGCCTAGGTGCAAGTCATTCATCCATGATGCAATTAGTATGACCATGGTGCATGTAACATACCATTGGTCCTTGAGTATTTAAATTTCTTGGCTTTTATAGAACTTAAATATGCAATAAAATATCTTTAGTATGTGACTATCAATACTTATGGGGAGGGATGAAGCTTTCCCCACTGAGCTATATATGTGTGTGCGTGTTTGGTTGTTATAACCCCATATACCTAGAGTAATTAATAATAATAAAGATAATGAACATTATATTTAAGAATCATAAAAATGAAGTAAATATACCCAGTGTGAGGCCTGACCATGGGGCATACACCCAAACCCCACCCCACCCAAATCAGCCGCATCAACACATGGTGTACAAATATTAACAATGTAATGAATAGTTTTTAATAATTTGATTTAAAATAAAATAATTTCTAACACTAATGTAGTTAACATAGAAATCACTCATATTTTTCAAAAAGGAAATGTCTTGGAAGTTGACATGGAGAATAAAATAATTTCTTGTTATTCATTTAGCAGGTTTGATTGTGTCCCTCCGAACTTTATATTTTTTTTCGGAAATATAGATGTATGAATATTTCCTTATGAATCATGTAACTTTTATTTTATTGAGGAGAAAAAACCTTTACATATTGATATCATTTAATCATAATTATATAATTAATATAAAAGTAATTAATAAAAACTAACAAGAATGAAAATTATAATAATCATGAATTTTTAATAAGGTAAATAATAATTTTATTAATAATATAATTCTTAATGTAACAAATACAAATTATAAATGAAAATAATAACAAAAATAATAACATAATTATTAATGACTAAAAAATAATACTATAATATCATATCATTAACATTAAATTCATTATTAAATTCATTATTACTTAACTTTTTTATTATTTATTACCTTCAATGAGATTACTATGATTTATTATTATTAATTTTATTATTGTTATTAATTGGTACCTATGGAGTGGGCCAATCTTTGGATAATTTGGTGTCTTGGGCTTGATCACATAAGGGGATGTGCGCTATTTTTATTTCTTATAAAAATTGGGGCCTTAAAAATTAATTTTAAATGTATATTATTTAGAATAAAACAAAATTGTAAAATCATTCGGTCATTTTGTGAAAATAATATACTAACGGTGTGAGTATTTTATATATTTTAACATAAAATTTAAAATATTAAATTATTTAAATAATTTCATATTTTCAAAACCAATATAGATATATAATATAAACCATTAATAAAATGACAAGAGAAATATATAAAAAACATTAAAACCCAAAAATTATCATTATAACTGTTAATGAAACTAGAAATAAAATAACGAAAAAAATTCAATCATTCATAATAGTTTCATTCTCATAAAAAATCATTTAAAATTATTTATATATTATATAAAAAATAAACAATTTATAGTATGATATCATTTTTTACTATGAAAATTTAAAATATTGTAATGTTTGAAACTTTTAATATATTATTTTTTTGAAAATAGTATATTTTTTGTTAGTCAAATAAAAAAATTATTGGATTTTCAATATTTATATAGACAATATAAAATAGATAATAGAGAAATAACATTACAAAAATTGAAATTTATAAGAATTTATATCGATTTGATTATATTAAATTATATTTCAATGTAAAGCATACTTTAGACCCAACCAATTGTGACCTATTTGGTACGATTGAGTTAAAAGTGGGAAAATGAAAATGAAAATGAAAATTTATAATTAAGTTGTTTTATGAAATATTTGATATAATTTTATAACATAATTTCATTAAAATGGTCAAATTGACATTCATTCTATAAACTATAGGATTTGGGGAATTATTTAAAATAGACAAATAAATAAAAAATTATAATATAAACTAATCATTAAGTTTTTAATAGAATTTTTTATTTATTTTATTAAGGTAATGAAGAAGTGCATAAGGAAATAGTCAATGCACCCAAAATTTTATAAATGGATGGAGAAACACATGACTAAATGGATGTTTTTTAAATGTAATTTTAAAATATAATCTAATTTCATTATAATTTTTATAATTATTAAAAGTATACGAAAATATATTAATTATATTAATTAAAATTTTAATTATAATTAAAATAGTAATATTAATTTATAACTATATCTACTTATTTTAGAATTATAAATAATTTTAATGATTATAATGATAGGATTATACTTTTTTTAACTACACTCATGGGACTATATATATATAATATTAATCTAATATTGAAACTGGAAAAGTATAGATTCAAAACACTCTTGCATCATTTTATTAAAAAAGTAATGAGGTATAAGAGAAAATAATATCATTGAACATGACATACAACCCTCATTGTCAAAAAATAAACAATCAACGAAGAGAAAAAATTAGATCAGAAACATATCTTTAAAAGATCAAAAAAAGTGTAAAAAATAAGTAAAAACCATTTACAATAAGTTTATTAGTCAGAAAATATAGTATTACTTATGAAAATGAATTTATATCTTATACTTATGTTGTGAAAATGAATTTGACCTCTTGATAAAATTTAACTTGGGTGATGAACATGCCTCATGGGGAATATATTTTAAGTATTTACATTATAGTTTTTATGGAACATTTGGGTTTAATGTAGCTGACTTGATTTATATTGCTTATTATTTTAGGATCTCCAATTTTATAAATTGTTTTCTTTTTAAAATCTTTCCCTTGGAAGCCTTAGAATGGGAATTCATGATATTTTCCATTGTAAGGGATTATTGGCCATATGAGGATATATATAGAGGCTGAATCCTTTTACGTATATTATCACATGGTTTCAATATATAAATCCCTTTAATAAAAACTATGGATTGAATGACCGAGAGTGTTTGGAAGATTTGGATAATAATAATTCGAAATGATGATAAAACATGAAATCCTAAATTTATTCTACATACCGAGATCCTAAATACATTTTATATCCAATAAAATAGGATAACCTTGGGAATAAATAAAATAATATGGTGAGTTAAAAATAATAGTATGGTAATAATCATTATTATAAAACATAACATCTTATTCAGTGTTATAACATGATATCATAAAAGAGAATTATTATGAGTAAACACATGGGAGAATTAAATAAGGAATATAACATCATAAGATTATTGAAACATTTTAAAGATGAATAAACATAAAACATTACATAGAATTAATTCAATGCTAACAAATGATACAACATCACATGGTGGATATTTTTCCAAAAATAGATTTGGTTCTCTCCCTAACTGATACATGATGTCTCATGAGAATAAACCACTATACAATCCATTGAAGGGATATATAATTTAGGGAACACCCATCACATTAATATCATGTAAATGAATATGTTTTCTACATAGGGAAATACAAAATAAGGAGTAAAAATAATAATTACGCATTGGAGGAAAATGGTTTGCATAATCTTGCCTCTTATTGTAATCAAAATAGATTTCATAATGAATGAATTTTGGAAATGTTCATAATGTATGTATTACCCCATAATTAGAAGGGATATTGATAGAGGTATATATTTAAGAGAAATATAAACATAATTTTGAATCATTAAATAAAATTAATGAGAAAGATAATGTTATTTAGAGGGATAATGGTCGTAACCCAAAGAAAAGGATGGTTTAGAGAGACCCCTTACATCGAGTCCAAATTATCATGTTTATTATTTATATTATTGAATAATTAACTTATGTCCTTTATTTACTCTTTCAAGACCTTTTTCATGTTTCTTAATTCCTTTTATTTTATTAATAATAATTTTAATTTAGATTAATTATTTATTTATGTTCATGTATAACGTTTCAGTTATATTCTACTCATATATCGAAAAACACTTTGTTATTTTTACTAATGTAAAATATGATATTAATTAATCATATCTATAATAATAAAAGTTAAATAATTATAATTTTAATAACTAAATTATAAATTTATAACCATCCCTAAAATATGGTTTTGAAAAATAAACTATATTCCATATACGGAGATGGTAGGGTGTACATGTACTTGAGTAACATTTTCATATTTCAATGATCATGATGGAATGTAGTTAAGTTTTATGTTATAATTAAATAATTACTCATACCATAAATATAATATTTTTTATTTAAATTCACTTACATATACTATTCTTGTGATGTAGTAATAAAAAAGGAATCACATTGCTTCACAAGGCGGTCGTCTGCCGTAAACATGAACGACACTATAATTTTTTTCAATGGATGTTAGGGTTAGAAATTTCATGAAATATTACATTAAAATAATTATAAATATTTCATAAATTTCATAAATATATATTAAAAAAAATCATGATCATTCATTAGAGTCGATGAGGGAAAATGAATTACCTCGGTTTGTGAGGCAATAGTCCATTATACACATGAATGATGGTTTAATTTCCTATTTGATAAAAGGTGCAATATATATTTCTTTTGAAATAAAAATAATAAAAAATTATAATATATCATACAATAATTTTATTTTATCATAATAATTTAATAAAATTTTATGTATTTTTAAGAATAATCAAAACAAAAATGCTCCGTTAAGAATTATAACTCTTCTTCGAACCACCCCTTTTGGATTGTTCCTAAAGCCTTCTTAGATTGGATTTATGATTAGTAAATGATTCTAAGACATGGTGAGATAATTAATAAAGGTATATTGATAGGTATTTTTAGAACTAAAGGGCATTGTATGTGTGAATAAGAGAGTATAGGGGGTACCCTTTTATAAGTGAGGGAGATTAAACACTTTGAATTTTTGAAAATAAAAGTATATACCAACTATTTTCACATTAATAAAGTACAAAAATGGTTCATTAATGAATATTAAAAAATATATATTATATAAATTTGACAATAAAATCAGAATTTTACAAGTTTTTATGTTATTTTCACAATTATATTTTTAGTTTAATTCCCCAATTAATCCATTTTAACATTGATCATGGTAGTTAATTTTTAATATTTTTAATATTCATTATGAAAAAATTGTGCATGACTTATAATATAATATTTAATTATGATGATTCTAAATATGGACTCCAATTTATTAAATAAGATTGAAATAATTGGTAGTATTAAATTTAAATTTAAACTCATAAATATGATGAAATATGGGTTTTATTAAAAAAAATTATAAGTAATAATAGTTTTTATTCCACAATCAAACATTAAATTTATTTAAATGAACTAAATTGTATTAATTATAATATAAATTCACTAAATTTAATTTTTAATCTATTTTAAGACAAAATGGATCCTTATAAATTCTTAAATGAAAAGGCAGTATACAATGAAAATCTATATTAGTAACTATTCATCAGAAAAGTCATCATTCTAGAAAATTAAGAAAAGTAATACTATGATAATATAAAAATTTTAATTTAAAAAATTAATTTAATATTTTAAAATACATTTAATAAAAATGAAATAACATAATTTTAAAAATTATTCGGTAAAACTCAATAAATAGGCATTTTAAAAATATACATTTGAAGAATAAAACTTGATTTATTCATATCCCATGACTAGTAAAACATTAAATGAATGATAAAAACTTATACTCTTGTGGATTCACATGTATCGACCCTTTACATGTTTCTGAAGACCGAGGTGCTTGGAGGAGGCTTGGAAGAGGTCTAGAGGGACTGAGCTGCTAAAAGAAAGAAGCATGGAGAATTCATGTTGTGAAAGAAGGTTACATGATATTAATATGGGTTTCACAATGTAAAATATTTTGGGGTTTTAAAGGTAAAATAAAGTGTTGAGGTGACACATTTTCTAGCAAAAACTATCCCTGAGGCATTTCACGACGTGAAATGGGATTACACATTTTGTAATCCCCCACTGTTGTATATTTTAAAATATTTTACAACTTCTTTGGTTTTCCACATGATAGTTAAAGTATATCTCTCTCTCAATCCCAAGTGACCTGGAAATCCCATATTCTATGATTTATAAATTCCTTCATCAATGAATGATTCTTAGATTCCCTCTTTCAATCATTCATCGATCTAAGGTGAGTTCTTCCTTTGTTTTTGTGGTTTCTCCCAATTTTTTCTCTTTATCTTCCTATTATTCTTTCCATGTGATATTGGATGATCTCCCATGGTTCTAATGGAGTTTCTCTAGGTTTCTATGGTGTGGTGGTGTTGTGACATCCTCATATGGATGAATATATTGTTGGAGAGGTGATCGAAGATCTGTTGTGTTGATTCATTCTCATGAAAATAATGTCAACATCCATTTGAGGTAGGATATTCATTTCTCCTCTATTTCATTTATGTTAAATTGTAGAGCTATCATGTTTAATCCCCTTGTATCACAATGATATTGTCCTAACAAATACTTGAACCAAATTAGAGAAAAGGTATTGATCGCATAGTGATGTTGTTTCTTTGTACCATGATAACAGTTTGCCTGTTGATTTTATAGATAGTGTGACATCTATTCTCTAATTTTTTTTATCATGTTATTGTTGATAGAAATTGGTAAATACATAAATTGGTAATTTAATGTTAATTAGTTGGATAAATGGTTAAAGAGCATGTTTAATGAATTCGGCTATTGTTGTTGTAATATGATGATTATCAAATTAATGTTGTAAGGCTGTTTAACTGAATTGGTTGATGAACCTAAAACTTGTTTATTCTTGTAGATAAAGGAATTATAGGAATGTTAAAATAATTCTTTAATTAATTTATGATAACTTATTTCTTACGTTTCCCATAGATAGAACCTATGAATAATTAAGCGGTTAATTTAATAAGAAATAAAGAACCGATTTTGTGATAAAATATAATTCTTTTATAGGGCCCATGTTTCCATTTTCCTATAAAGGATGAGTGCCTTGGGATTTGGATCCATGAGAGCTCATTGTTTGGGAATGATGAATTCCTTTCTTTGGGGCCAAGTTCCGAGTTTCTATGTTTATTTACAACTACTTGGGTTATGGCTGAGTTGGGAGGGTTGTTATGGTTTGTGGGGTAAGAAAGCCAGATGTGATTTGATCCTAGAATGATTGACTCTGGAGGAATTTTTTGGTACGTGGTGTTAGAAGGCCTAGTTGTGGAATCATTTGATGCATGGAGCGGCGAGATACATCAGTTTATGCACGTGGTGTTGATGAGGACACTAGAGATGATGGGATGGGTTAATCTAGGCTTTCCCATTGATATGGAAGTTTGAATCTTGTTTAAATATTTTTTTGGTTATCTGCTCTCTTTTACCCATGGCTTAAGGCAACTAGTTTTGGACACTCTCCATTCTAGAGAGGTGAAGAAACATGTGGTATACCACATGCTTTCCATGTTTGTTTTCTCATGGTTGGATGAGTATATGATCCTTCTATGGGTGGAGAATACTTGATGAATAGTTCACATACTTAGAGTGTTGATCCCCTTGTGTTTGGTATCATATAATGATTTTCTAGAATAACTAGAAATATAGAAAGTGGTTATGTTGTAACATAAATGAATAATTTTAACCCATGATTTTGGAGCTTGTTGGGATAAAATTCTGGGGTTACAATTTCAAGGAGTCATGGAATCGATTTGTGTATATAGGGAGGGCATGGATATTTTATAATGAAATGTGATATATATATTTTAGTGGATAATTAATGGTTAATGAATGAAATAAAACAAATTGAAACTTATAAATAGGGATAAAGTAATTTTATGTTTCTCTTCAAGTGGTTGTGTGATTATAAGATATCCATACATAGTAGTAGAAGTTGGGAGTCTAAGGGATGTTAGATGCAGATGTGTCCGATACTAGTTTATTCCCATAGAGTGGTTATAAGCTATATGATATCATGTAATTTATATGTTTATTTATGATATTCTATCCTTTATTTTAGGTAAAATGAGACCTTATGGATTCTTAACCCTAGAGGGTGTGTTTCCCCAACATCCCAAGGGAGTATGTATAGATAACTACCCCCTTTGGTCCCACTCTCTTCTACAAGTAGTTACTTTTTCTAGTATCCATGACAGTTATTTTTAACCATATATTTGTGTATAGGCCTATAATGGTTTGTGGTTATTTAAAAAAAATATTGTTGATATAGTTTCCTAAAAAATACTATTTATATAACCTGTATAGGCATTGATGTCTTGAAGATCCTTACTTAGCGTATGGGTTGCAAAGGATTATTGAATAATACCTGATGTATTATACACATTTCACAGGGTGTTTTTTCTTCTACAAAAATACTTGGTTACTTTTTGTTATGTGTATGTGGTAGTGAGTTTCATGAGGGGCATGTTGTCATGATTTTCCCAGGTACCTTTGTCCTATCATTTTTGGTGAGAGATTATTTGGATGTGCGTTGTTGGGGATAATTGGAAAACTAGTGTGGATGTGGTAGTAGGGAACAATTGATATTCTTTATTATATTATATTATCTTGAATGAAATAATTACTAGAATTATCCATATTGAGGTCGGACACTTAGTATACCTACTTAGGCGATGAGTTAGTTTCACTTTTTGTTCCATGTGAATTAGTATGCTTTCTTTACTTTTGCATGAGAGGATTTTAAGGGGATCCTAGACAGTATACAATAATACCCATCCTATGTATATGTAAAATATTTAAGGTAATTTAGAGAAGGGTGGATATTATGTTGGTTATTAATATCTTGGTACTTTTCAGGATCTATTTGGTCTTCGTGGTCTCTTCCATCATTACATTTTTTTTGTACTTATAGTTTATCCTTTCATTTGTAGTAGTTTTTTTTCATGAAATTACATATATGCACATTGGATTTATTTTATATCATATTCCAAGTGGGATTTGGTAATTTTATATCTTCTCTTTCTATTACAGTGTTATCTTAGAGGTTAATGCCTCTCATCTATGTATTTACCATACCCTCAGTGCTAGTTTCCAACCTAGGGCCTACTGGAGGCGGGACTCGGGTGTCACTATCTCTCCTCTCCCATTTCTTGCCCATGTGGGGTACACATTATGGTGATGGGGTTGTGAAGAAATTTTATTTAATAAATAATAACTAAATTTTTTTCAAATCATTCACCAATAGTGATTGATTTAAGTTATTAAGATAAAAACACAACGTGTACATGAAAAATGTTTTTTAGAAAAATATTTTTTTTTACTTTCAAATATTTTCTAATTTAAGTTATAATAAATTATTATCAAAAGAATTTATTTTATAAAAGTTTAAACAATATATTATTAATTAATTATTTTTTCATATTAACATAAATTAATTATACTTTTAGATTATAATGGTAATGTTTAAACAATAATATTTTAATAATTATTAAGGTTCATCAAAACATGATGTTCTTTGTCATATATGCTATCAATAATATCATTATATTAAAATATTGGGGTGTTAAAAGTTACATCTATAAAAGTTATAAAATAATCCACCATTTTCATTTCATTTAGAAGAAAAGTATTTAGTCATTGACTATAAATCCATCTTCTTAATAGAAGAAATTTCATAAGAAGGATCCCTATCTTCTATGAAATGGCCACTTGATATAATGACCCTACCTCCTATATTAATAAATTCACCAATAAATTTTATTAGTATATTTAACTAATTATTTAGTGTTTGGACTATAAAACCACACATCATGAGTCTACTCACAAGCACCGATATTCCTATCCAAAACATAGACTTACTATGGTGGATATACAATGTTAGTGGACCTAATAAAGAAACCAAATCCAAGTTATCTCTCTATAAACAATTGAAAAAAACAATTATAAGTGTTCATAGAATGATTATATAAAAATTGTATAACTATCATATATTTCTCAAGTATCCTACAAATAAGAGCTATAAAATCAACACTCACCACAACCATAAAAGATCCCCTCATAGTATTTGGAATCAATGAAGAATCAACATCATACCTGTTATTCCCTTTATGATCACATGAAGATAACATATTCTTCTCTTCAACTAGATAATCGTCAACCTCATCTTTTGTATCAAACTCAAATTCATTCTCCTCATGATCATATCTAATAACATTCAACTAAATGTTTCAGATAGGGGAATCCATAAAATATGTCTCCACATATCCAGTGTAATCCCAAGACCCATGGAGTCTATTAATCTTCATTTATAAATTGATTTTATTTTTAAAATGTGAATTAATAGTTCTCCAAATACCGTACTCATGTTCCATCCCCTAGTCTAAACCATCTTATAAGTAATATATATACCTTGCACAAAATTAATTCTAGTTGGTGAATCCCCCTCCTCTTATCCAATTCTAACTAGTTTTAACATTCCATCCATAACAACACTGAATTTTTTTTTTCATATATCCTTAAATAATGATTTTTTATTTCCCTCAACATTCAATGGAACACCAACCATCATGTCCAGATACTCCTAGAGAGTAATCCCATAGTCACCCCATAAGAGCTATTAATAGTATAAAAATAAACACTATTCTATAAAAGATTCATTTTTCATTATTGATACCTATTCCGCTTCATAGATCATGATTAAAAAATTATATTTGTGATATTAAAAGCCAACTAGTTATATTAATAGGAATTAGGGGTGTTATAAACCATTGGTGACATCCTCAAGACACCAAAGACTTGTAATATATTCCAAGGGCTTTACCAAACTCTTGGGGACAACTTTTCCTTGAGAAAAAACCGACAACAATCAATATAAAAGGCCTTAATATGATACATGAAATATAATTAAAAGTAATAAACTAATAAAAACAAGATGATAATTAAATATAATTCATAAATAAAAATACTTAATAAAGGTTTGAAAACTAAAAAATGAGAGAATACAAGGCATAAATGTGGATCCATGAGGGCTCCTTTGAGAAACAACCCTTATACTCTAACTCATATCAATTTTATCAACAACATCATAGTAATCTACTGAAAATTCTAAAACATACTCAATTTATCTATCATGAAAAATTGTATCTGTATACACACCAAAATGAATATTCATAGGGCGTGTAGAAAAACTCAGTTGAAAAAACAAGATACACCCCAAGCACACAACGAAGGAAAAAAATTTCAATCTATTTTTTATAAAATTGGATAATATATCATTATTGTTTTTTCAACAAATTTATTATTTTATAATGGGAGAAAAATTACTAAGAATATAATTTTTCACTGTGTATACACTCAATGCATGCATCCAATATTTGAATATTCTAAACATCTAAGAAAATTCCCATACCAAGTCATCTCCTAGACATTGACTAACGTACCTCACTACCATGTGATCCATGTTTGTAGCCAGCAGAGTGATGTAAAAAAATTTATTTACACACACAAACCCATTATTCCATGTCCATTAATCAATGTTTTAATTTTAAACCAAAACAATTTGAAAATATTTTCACAAACACCCCATGGGAATCACACTTGATTCTTAATTCAAAAACCAAAAACCAAACATGGTTTTTTTATAAAATATAAATTAATTAATTTTTTAAATAAAATTAAAGAAAATAATTTAGAAATTTGTTCCTTTATGTTTAATGGAAAATTGGAGAAAGGAAATCCACCAACCTTTAATAGAAATTTCATTCATCTTTTTATGATAATTTATGAACCCTTTTATTATGAAGGATCAATGCTCAAGATCTAATTATATCTTACTATAGATCACATTGGTCTCCAAAAATTCTCTAATGAGTCCCATATTATTGAGAGGAATGTGAGATAAGATAATATGGATTGACGAGAAAATTTTAATTATAACTATAGGACACAACCCCATTTACTACGTGAAATATAGATTCATTTCGTGTATCTTTGAGTTACCACATTCATAAAAAATTATGTCACCAAAACATTAAATCCCAAAAAAAGTTCATTCAATGAATAAAATGTCACATTGTGAGCATATCTATAAGAAAACCATTCACCCTCTGAACGAAGTTCATTGAATCTACCAAAAAAACCATTCACTATATAAATTTCATCTTATAACTAGATTTTAGAATTTGAGTTACCTTCCTAGTATGAAAATTTCTTATAATTAACAAAAACGCTCTAGGAAAAAAAAGGAAATAATATAATATAATAGAAAACCTCAAACATAGGGAATCACATTCTCCTAAACATTAGTCTTTCCATGCTCGAAAAGAATGAGGCCATCAATTATTTGGAAATGTTCTTGCCACTAATCTCATATATAGTTATCCTCTTCTAAATATTCTTATTTTATTAGACTATGTTTCAATAAAACCAGCAACAATAATATCCACATCTCATGAAACACATTATCCTTCCTATTAAAAATATAAGCACAGTCATTTATAAGGGTCACATAGAGTTCAAGATTTATATAATACCAACAGAGAAGATGATGAAGAATAAGTTAATACATATTTAATTGTGAGTCATGAAATACATTATGAATAAAAATAAATATTTGTGGCATAGATAGACAATAAGAAACATCACTAATCTGTTCCATGATTTCAAGTTGTATAACATATCAAGGACCCAACATACCACTCTTATCAAAATATTGATGCCTGAGTCTAGGATATACTTTAAAGAATACAAGGTCTCCAACTGCAAAAGATAATATATGACGATGAAGATCGTAATTATATTTTTGGTAGCTTTGGGATTTCTCTATTCCCTTCCTGATCATATGTATATTTTTTTCTCATTTCGTATACAATTATAGGACTAATTATATATGTTTCTCTAGGTTTTATATAGAAATGTGTAGATAAACATTGAAAGTCATAAAATGCCTTAAATGGGGCCATATGTATATTTAAATAAAAACTATTATCATTTGAGAACTCCACTAGAGTTAAATGATATTTACAAGAGCCACAAAAGTATATAACATAAGGTCAAAACTTGTATTCAAAATTCTGAATTGAGCGTTTGGAATGATCATCCATATTTGAATGATACACCATTTTAATGGTAATCTGGTTTATAAATTATTTTATAAATGAGTTACTAAATCACATGGTGAATCTAGTTTCCCATTTTGAGACAGTACCAATTTTTATTCCATGAAATTGCAACACTAATTAGATATATTTCATTACCCATACTTCCATTGTATTAAATTATCAAATCAATAGACAATGGGATGATATTTTGATTCCGTCGGTAATATCATATATATAATAATTCTTATGAATCATTCTTAATAACACAGTAAAATATTCCAAGGAAATTTATACCCATTTATAGGTAGGTATAAGTAACGATTTAAATAAAACATCTAGTAATTAATGTTATTACATGAAATATTTATAGATGAAGAATTTCATAACATAATTATCCACTCCTCATTTCACAATTGACCTCCTAAAATGGTTCCTTGTGGCCTTATACGTTTTTTATATTTATGGATAAATTTATCATTTATAATGGTTTTAAAATTAATGAATAAGTTTATGAAAATATGTTAGAACCACTATCTGATCTTGAAAACGAAATAGTTCACTTCCATAATAATTCTATCCATCAATGGTCTCCCCAAAATTAGGTTTTGAACTTATATTAACATAATCATGATTGAATCATTGATAATGTTTTACTTACTCAACTATAACTGGAATATGAGTCACTAAAAAAGTATATTACATTATTCCTCTAAATTCGATCTAGGTGCATATTATAAAATATGATAACCAATTTTCACTAATCCTGACCTTCATTTCCCAATTGGTTATATTATTTATAGAAAAAATAACCCATCACATAATTTCCTTTTTCAATTTTATATAAGAATTCATATTCAAACATTTAGAGATAAACATGAACTTATCAAAGAGAAGATAATAAATCCATGTTTTCAGGGCATGGACCACCCTAGATAATTAAAAATATTTTTTAGGTAATTATTTTCATATACTCATAGTCTTCAAAAAGAATAATCTATAACATATTCATATTTATTGAATGAAAAAATAACTTAGATCTACAAACAAAACAAAGAAACATATCCATCGCCTAGTTCTAGAAAGATGAGGATAAGTGTTGAAATGATTTGAACCTTAGGCTCTAAATGGATTTTTGAAAATCATTTCTCCATTATAATGGAGGACATTTCATCATCAATGTTGAAATAGGATTAGTGGGGTGTGAAATTTCATGAATAAAGAAGAACTAGTGACCTTCCCAACCTAGAAATGGGTGTATCTAAAAAACATTATTTTGTGATTACCAAGATAATGTGGCTTCTATAATTACAAAATTTTCCAATATTTCTATTTTAGATAACAAATTACCAATAAATCAATATTATAATATCTATAATTTACACTTAGAGATTTTATCATAGATTAAATGTTCTTGTAGTGTAATAGACACAAAATCTAATTGTTTTAATGGTAATTTTTAGTTCAGGAACACACTAGAATAACAACATAAAATACCATAGTGAAAGAGTAATTGAATCTATGAATGATATGATTCATTAATTCAAGGAATATTGATAGAGAATTAATAAGTCCAAAGGTTATTACAAGGTATTCATATTGAACATATAATCTTATAAATTCTATTTCTATAATTTTATCACTATGAAGTTGAAGATGAAGACACCATGATCTCTTATTAATTTTGGATAACTGTTGGGCTCTATTTAGTTGATGGAAAATTTCATAAATTCCAAGGGCATGGGATTAAATTATAGATTATGATCTAATTTAGTTTATGATAATCGGCATAATGTTGAAGAAAACCACCTTCCTTATTTACAATGAGATTTGGAGAATCCAAGTCTATATAATCATTCTTGAAAATCACTTACTTACCAACACCGAAAACCGGACATTAAATTCAAAAAATTCTACTAACATCATTCTGTATGATGGAATTTAAAAAGAATTCATACAAAGAATTAGTTCAATCAAAAATTACACATCACATCCAGATGGTAACCATGAAAAAGTTTCTAGAAACACGAAGGGTTACTGATTTATAATAGAAGGAATTTGTCTAGCCCAAATTTCATGAATAGTCTCCAAGGTTTCTAATTCCAATTGATAAGATATATTTCTATCCACCAGTTTTATTGTTCTTGAACATCAATCATTCAAATTAAAATAATATATAAAGGGTTACACTAATCCTTTTTGAGTTGTAAAACCCAATTATTGAGAATAATAGCCTATGTGGCATTTAAAGGTTACCAACTTGTCCATTACGAGAATTAAATCAAAGATATCCTTTTCTGAAATAGGAAATTCGTAAAAAACTGGATTCCATCAGTTTTTTTGGAATAATTAACATAATTAAATCCTTGAAAATCTCATTATCCACGACATTTCTAGAAGATCATTATATGAAGTATCATTTCCATGGACAACCAAATTTTATTTACCATGTGAGAATTAACAAAATAATGGGATTCCCAATTTCAGAATAGTACAGGCATAAGAGTATAATTTTATAAAATTGTACCTCATGTTGTGGATTGTCTCCCTTTCTCGAAAATGACTTCGTTATCAACAATATAGAAATATTTTCTCATTCTTATCATGTAATACTTTCTTACCTAGCAAGCTTTAATCATTTGTGGTGTCTTGGTATTTCTTGAGTAATCTATCATTGCTTAAATCTAGGGTCAAAAACTATTCTTTTGTTATTGGTAATTTTAGGCATTAAATGACTATGTCCCATTAGATTCACCCCCACATGCTTTATTGGGAGTATTAATACTATAATCTTGAAGTTGTTCTATTTAACCACATCAATAACAATCTCATTGTGTTGTCACACAATATTTTTTTACCTGGTATAATGAAACACATTATAAAATTTCCTAGAATACTTATATGATAAGTAAGAAAATAAATAGTTCATATTAAATGATTATCTTGTACCATTATTCCCTATGAATATGTGGTCATCATTTACTTTTTCTAGAATTGGATTTCCCAATTGTTCCTATGTAGAAAATGGTATTACCACTCCTAGATTTTACAAAGAGGTCCATTTACCCCACATAAACTCTATTGGAAATTTCTATATAATTATTAATTCATAGTATATTGATCTTAGAGGTTATATCTTTGCATAGTCCCACCTCAAATATATACACCTTTAGGTGACCACTGGAAACTATGTTTAGTATAAAATGAACTAAATATGTAAAAAAATCATAATCTACTATGGAAATGTTCTCTTGCATTATATTAAATAATTTATCCATCTTTATACCTTATAGGTATAAGGATAAAACAGTTTACTAAAAATTTCTCAAATAAATTCCAAGTAAGATATTGAAAGGAATTTGTTTTAATGAATAAATCCACCGAATATCATGTGAGATCTTCTAAATGTATACTACTAGCATAAATTTGGTATCAACTGGTGTTGGGAGGGAATAAAAAAATAATCTATGAAATCCATGCTTCTATATATTTTGTTCATCAACCCCCATGAAACATTGATGAATTTTTCAATTGAAAAGTCACATCATGATCCTCATTTGTTGGTTCCTCATTTTTAGTTTCTCTATCAATAGCCTAAAATTATTATTCAGTGATTTTTCCTAGATGTCGGTTTACTTTTGGTTAATGTTAGACAACATTTTTATTTTAATCATCAATATTATTTTGAGATTATCTAACCGGTTCATATCACAGTAAACCACACAAAAATTATAACAGAGTATCCACATGGAAATCTAATAATATATTAGAACATTATAAATCATTAAAAGGTTCAAACTAAAATCAAAACAATATGAATAATGCATTCCAAGTGGAAAGTATCTTGGATAATAAATGATACTTTTACTTAATCTTTTATACCTGTGATGATGAGTGGATGAAATTCCTCATAGCATTTAACAACAAATTTTCAATACTAGAACATCAATGGTAAATGGAGGTTTAGAATAAAAAATTTAGATAAATGTTTTATGATTTATATTTAATGTCTAAAAACATCCTATATATTTATTACCATGAAAAATGACATATATACTATATGAATAAAACTTGTTACATCCCTCCCCAACCCATTGTCTTTGGAGTAGGCAGGTGGTGTTACTAACCTTAGGTGGTGTTCCCAAATACTCTACAAATGGAAATAAATTACATGGAATTTACTAATCCAGGGGGATGATTTTCCATTATGAAAAAAACTACACAAAAAATTATAATAGGAAATAATATGCTTAATTGTATAAAACATGAATAAATCATATATTATAAACAAGATTATAATCAAAGTTACAATGATAATAAAAATACATAACCATGTTATGGAAAATAAAAATTTGAAATATTCTATGGAACCAATGTGGAACCAAGATTAATTATCCGCAAAAATAAACCCACACTCAAACACCTATAAAACCTTCCTACAATATCATGGAACTCCACTAGAAAAGTATGATACCAATCCATGTCCAATATCACAGAATACAACATCTACATACCCATCAAAGTGAATATATAGGGGGTGTGATAATAGTTCAGCAAGAAAAAACATGAGTATGATATGATTATAATAACATGTTAGAAAATGTTTTTTTATTAAATAGTAAAATATATTAAAAAAATTAACAAATTTATGGTTTTATAAATGTAGTAAAATACTTTCAATTCCAATTAGAATATTCTTTTCCATCACTCAACCACCCAATGCATGCATCCAAACTCTATCATTATTCCCTACCATCACTTACTCTAAGTCTGTACCCAATAACTTACCGTCAATTAATTTATATACATAAAAGAACCAATTATTATATGCCCAAAAAATCAATGTTATTTCTTTATGTCCAAAACACATTTTCGAAAAAAAATCATAAACAATGTTTTTGGAATAATCGTGGACTTTTAATTCAAAAACCTACAGGAAAAATAGGTTTTTAAACAAGAAAAATTAAAATGGTTTTTTGGATTAAATATAATAAAATTATTTATAAATCCAATAATTCATGTTATATGAAAATATTAGAGATATATGAAATAAAACTACATATAACAGTTGATTCATGCTTTCTCATTGAATCCTTTATGATTCCTTTTATTTCTAATTTTAAATGCCTGATGATATGATGATATCATATTTTGGGTTGAAGAGATCTTCCAAAATTCCCTAAATTGAGCACTAGGATTAAGTGTAATGTGATTGAATAAAATGGGAATCATAGAAAAAAAAATTCATTAAGACTATTGTACACAACCCCATTCATGGGAAGAATATTGGATTCGTATCATGAATCATTGTGTTTCTATATATGTCCAAACCAAAGTCTCCTGAACATAAAATCCCAAAAACCAATTCACATTGTTAATAAAATTTCATTCAATGAGAAGATATAACTAAAAACAATCAATTCCTGGATCATATTCAAGGAATTTTTCCACAAAATCGTTCCTGCCAGCAACAACACTTCAAGATGTAAAGTGGATATTGTATTCAGATTTAATATTCCATGTTACTTTCATAAAAATATTATGGTAATTAACCAAATCACTACAGATAATAATAAAATAGTTTAAATTAATGGAATACCACAAATTGAAGGTATCTATATATTTATTTGGCATTGATTCCCCCAAGTGATCAATAATAATACAATCCACATAAAATTTTGAATGTTTCTCACAATCTATTTCAAAATAAATATTATCATTATCTTTAGATTGAATTACCCTATCAATCATGGTAGCACTGAGGAAAATATAAACAAAAATACTATAAATGTCTCCATGCTGAATCATCTCAGTTTATTTATCCATTTTGAAAGGAACCCTAATCACAACAGAAATTTAATGAATAATTATAGGGTTTCATGGAACCTAATTCCATCCATGAATCATAATATATAACTGCACATATAAAGTTTTTAAAAAAGAAGTATTGAAGTATAAATTACATTATTGAATGTAATTTTTATCTTGGTATAAAATAAAAAAAGATTCAAAGATCCATATCCTTTCTTTAGATACTTAAAAGAGAAAAGATGATGTAATAAGACAAATATTAGAGATATACAACTCCAATTAGAAATTCTACAAATATTTGAAACGCTACTCAACATAACATCTCATTACCAGAGATATAAAAGTTTTGGAAGAAAATATTAGCCAAAAATGAATTCTTACATAATTTCAGATGCTCGGTAATTTCATAAATGTTCACTACATCATTATTTTTAGAACCCTTCTTAAGAATTATTAGCCTAGAAAATTCCCTAAGTAAAACCAATGACCTTATTCCTTGTATCCTCCTTTGGATTCCCAGCTTCATCTCCATCAATTCAGTTGATGCTTTATGATTAGTCTGGTAATTTCAACTAATGGATTCCTCATCAATGTAAAATACATAATCATGTAGAAATAGAATTGACAATTTATATACTTTGAAATCGACTTCTCCATTATCATCTCCCTAAAATCGCAAGTGACCTGTGCCCTTAAACCCCATCCTCATTCCAAAATAATAATAATAATTATAATAATAGTAAATTTAATGTTTCCAACAACATTTATATGATTATAAATATGTTACCTTCTTATTTTAAATAAAATTTGAATTTAATTATATTTATAAATTTTAAATTATTTCTAAATTATATATTTTTTAAGTGAAAAAAAATAAAATATATTATAATAATTGAATTTTATTTGAAATATATAAATATAAATATAAATTAATTATTTAAATAATTACTTAATCAAAATGATCATATTCATATTTCTTTATTTATCTTCACTATTATGCAATTAGTAATGTATTTTACAAATATTAATAATAAATAGATAATTTAACAAATAATATAATTATTCATAACTAATATAAAATAATAATATTACTAATTAACTCTTAATTCAGTAATATTTGTATTATTATTTACATTATTTTATTATTGATAATTTTAACACCCTAATATTTTAGTATGTACTACATTAAGTAAATATCTTATTGAATATTTTGGAGCATATAAATCTCTAAACAAAAACTGAGTAATACTTTATTAAAATTTCATTTAAACATCAGTACATTATGAATTAATATTTAAAAAATAACACTCACTAAAATATAATATGAAATAAGGCCAATTAAACTTTTTGTTTAAAATGGTATTTTTTCAATAAATGTGTTCTTATTTATATTTTTTATTTTAATTAAAAAGATATATTATGTATTTAATGTTTTTTATTTTAATAAAATGAAATTAATTTTTTTAATTCTTCATGAAAAATTTACTTAGAATAAATTTTTTAGATTTTTCTAAAAAAGGCTAATTGTTGGGTGAAATATCAAAAATACCAATTTTATAAATATTTCCACTTCTATGAAATTATAATGTTATTGAAAATAATGAATTATTATGAAACATTTTACCAATAAAATATATATATAATAAATATGTAATATAATTCATTTAAAATAATAATATGGAAGTTTTCTATGTTAGAAATTTTTGAAAGCATACTAATTTTTTTATTCACATAAGAAATATATTTTGTTTTCTTATTTTAATCATGTATTAATAGGATTAAATTAACTTTTTTGTGTATTGATAGTAAAATAACTCGACTCTTTTATTAAAATAAAATAATTTATTCATTTGGAGTCAATATTATACATGATTTGCGTGTAAACATAATTTTTCAATCAAAATAGGCATTAAAAAAAGGTTTTTATTTGAATTTTGTAAACTTATTTTAATAGTTAATATAATAAATTATAGAAATTTATTCTTGGAGAATGTATTCCACATTTGGAATCATCAGAATCAAAATATTTTATAAGTTTGATTACATTTTTAGCCACAATGAATATTTATAATGGCATAAGTAAATTGAGAGAGTAGAGAAGATATAATGGAATAAGGATATGGAATTATGTTGAATGGAAAGAGTAAACTTAATATATCCACAATAAATAATAATAAATATTTAATATAAAAAATAAATTAAAGGAAACATTAATTGAACACTCAAATGGGGAACATCAAAATTATGTTGATAAATGAAAAGAAATGGTTAATAATTTGTGATTTGTTTCTTTCATCTCAACATTAGGGTTAGTGGTTGATTGAGACTCTATGGGATTAAGTTTAACAAGAAGTTTCATGAAATAAATAGGAATGTAAGGATCTAAAAGAAATGTATCCATGATAGAATTATCCTTAAAGTAAATATCTCCAAACATGAATTTTGAATATTAATCTCTTACAAATACAATAATATCTCACCTAGATGTAATTAATGTACTTTCCATGATGCCTTTATACATTTCCATAGATGTTTTCTTACCATAATTGGAAGAGGTAATAAAAAATATTTTGAATGTAGTGGCAGGTAGATCATCCACTATAGACTTCGTAGAATAATTTAATTCACGTTCTTATTGAAATTGGAGGGATAAAACATATCTTTGATATTAAAACTATAAGTTGGATATTTTTATGATTTACAGGACTAATATATTTTCTACCACTCATATAAAATAGTAAAATTACACACATATCCTACTGTTTGATTGTTTATCAACTTCAAATATCTAAAGTGACTGTATACCCTTAGGAAACCAAGTGATTAAAAACTATGTAATTAACTACAAAATTCTTTTTTAGAGTAAAACTTCTTAGTATAGTTTAAAGTAATTTAGGTTTAGATTCAAAGAAAAATTGAGACCTTATAGATAATAAAACCATAGGTTATGGGGAACTGATAATGACCACTAATATTCCTTTAGAAGGGTCTTTCTGTATTTGAACTTCTTATCCAATAGACTCCTTAGATGATTCATATGATTTAGAATAGAGATATTCCTCAAGACTATGTTGATGTCTATTGAACATAATAGACAATATCTTAAAATTATAATCAATCAGATAATATATATTGTTTGTTCCTCCTATAATTAACTATATAACATCATGGTCATTTTTAATGTCTCATTCATATTGAAAATATATATAATAAGAAAAACACTAAGACCAATGTGAAATTTACAAATCCTATGAAATACTTCTCTAACATAACCGTTAAATACCATGATTTAAGAGGCTATATCCCTATAAAATTATATAAAAGTGTATCGAGAACTATGGCCTCATTAAAAGAGGTTATACATTCAGTCTAATCATCTAGAACTGGTGAAACATCAGTTATCTTATTCTCTATTGATCTTAGTACAAAATCTATTTTGAGGCATCTATCTAAACAATATAAAATGGACATGGTTGGGGAATTAGGATTACCCTAATGTAATAAAATTGAGAAATATATTCTTCTCATGATGTGAATATCTTCTTTGGAGTCCATGTCAGACATCAAGGCTCAAAATTCATATCTAAATGCTTGACGATTATATTTTTCACTACTAGTTTTTTTATTATATCAAAATTTTAAATACCTATAATGAAAATGATTGAACATTATTATTTAATTTAGTTATTACAAAACCTTGAGTTGGTTGAAACCCGTATTCCTTATTTATTCTCTTCTACTTGATCAAATGGTTCAGTAGAAACCACTCCCTTTAATTAAGATACCTCTTAATTTTATTCCTCTTCTGAACCAACAATATCTATATTTGTAGAACAAACATTATCAAACATATTACTCCTTTACTCATAGAACCCGAAAATTATATCCAAAACTATCTATAATGATGTTAACATAATAATTTCAAAAGAACCATTGAAAATAGTGAGAGTTCTTGTCTCACCAACATCCAGAAAAACTAGAGTTTAGATTTTAGAATGAAATACTAATGTACGAGAAGATATTTGAGAAGAAAGAGAACCTTCATTATTAGGACACCATCCTCCACATCATTATGAATATGAATTTATAATTCCGGATCCTGATGTGTGAAAAAATTACCAAAAGGTACTTGGATTCCATCCATAATAACAACATGCTCAACTTGAGGCGAAACAACTTGTTATACTGTAGTAGCTGATTTATCCTCTTAGATTTAACCATTAAAAATAGGTTCATATTCAGCCATGGTATCCCTAGAAATAGACTTAATACCATTTTATATTACAATTATTCAACTTTCTCTTAAATAAAAACGAACATTAATAATTTTATATTTCAACATAACATTACCAAGAACACCATAACTTCTAATAATAGTACTTCTAATAAAAAAATGAATGAAATTATTCTCCCTCTCAATATGAACAGGATTCATAACTAAATAGTTTCGTTCTGGAACTGAATTTATAAGATTATTCCTCAAAAAATCTATAATTAACTAATTTTATTAGGTATTGTTGCTCTAAAGGAGTTCAATCTATGAAAATTGGATTTCGTAATGTCACTAAACTCAACATGCACTCTTTCAAACATGATAGTGATAATTATTCTAAAATCATAGATGTTATTGGATTTTTTATTTTTTTAATACATATAACACATAATGTACATGAGTATATTAATATTCTTCTAGATTAGGTGGGAGAGTTGATAGATGTTAGGATATAAGTCTCCCTAAAACCCACCACTCATCTGGGAAATCATAGTCTTGATAAAATTTCATAAAACACATTCCTTAAACTCTATGTATTTAAAAATATTCTTCCAAAAACTAGGTTTCTAAATATTGAATAAATAATCATATTTGGGATTACATCATTGATACTAAGAAAATATGAGTTGAATTCATAATATCATTCTTGGTGAAAATGGAAAACATTATATTTCTCTCCCGATGAGATTGATAAGTTCTTGACATTACTCTCAAGAACACCGACTACTATGAATTATTTAAACTAAACTAAAAAATTTCATAAAACTATCAAACCTCATTTAAAAAGAAGAAATCATTTTTTTATAATTAAATACAAACTCTAATCCTTATAACTTCAAAAAATTATTAAAAACAAAATGTGTGTGGTCTGAGTAATTAAAATCATTTTCTTTTACACTCATCACATTATGGGACTCCTCATCCCTCTTAGGGACTCATGAAAAGGTATAATCATCCATTTTTATTTACCAATTCCTGGTGCAGGAAATATGATTTGAAGTTTAAAGGAATAAGTTAGGATAAGAAAGGTTCATATTTGAAAAAGATGACACTCTAGGGTTTGAATGAGATTGGAGATTGTGATCCAAAAATCAAATATTATATTATAGGAAATGAAAAGAGTCATTGAGTATAACATGATAGAGTAA
Organism: Viscum album; assembly: GCA_963277665.1. Classification (NCBI taxonomy): domain Eukaryota; kingdom Viridiplantae; phylum Streptophyta; class Magnoliopsida; order Santalales; family Viscaceae; genus Viscum; species Viscum album. The sequence goes on along the minus strand of OY728140.1, from coordinate 560,948,238 downwards.
ATATTATTCTAAAAATGAATATACTTTGTATTACATTATGGCATGAAAACTAATTTAATTAAATATATAACAAATGATGTTAATAGAAATAGCACATCGATATTTTGATATTAATAAATACATAATCTAGAAAGAATTGAAATTAACAAATAAAATAAAATAAAATTGAATAAAACCATTTAAAATCAAATAGTCACAATCGATATTTAAGAATATTAAATATTTCAATTGATACAGGATTTTTAAATTTATCAATGATTTAAAATTTCTTACTAATTAAAACTAATTATATATCAATTTATGTGCATGATAACCTAATAAAAAGTGTTAGATATATTTTTTCAACACATAATGGGTTATTATATTTTTTTAAATGTTAATAATAGAAGTGTTTCGATATTTAATTGACACATGATCATAACTAAATACAAAATACATAAAGGTATGATTCATCTACAATAACCAAACAAAACAACAACTAGATACAATCTACTCAACTTCTGTTGATCGTGAAATCGATTCTTTCTTTTTTACTCAATAATGATGGAAGTGGCTGGTTATAGAGGAACTCTTCATATCTAATCTATAACATCTAAAGAAAACATCATAATATTAAACAAAATTAAAATCAGATGTTATTTTTTGAAAAAGTATTTATAAATAAATAGTTCCTTTGAAATATATTAAATTCTATTAGAATCTCCCAAAAGTGATTCTATATGATTTTCTAAAAATTTAGAACACAATAAAATAAAGAGATATCATTTTGAAGACTAGACATTAGATATAAAAATAATCAAATAATTCCTCTATATAACAAGGTTTAAGTTGGCTTACTAGCTTGATCTAAATAAATATTAATGTAGGAAATCATTAGAGTTTTATATAGTTTAATATTTTAAAGTCCAATTATATTTATGAAATCATGCATGCATTTTATGTGATTCAAAAAAAATCAAAAAAACATTTTAACATGTTTTTAATCAAAGAAATAAAATTAGTTCTTTGATCCTAAAAATTTCAGTTTATCATTCAATGTGATTTTAGAAAACATTACACATATATTTATTTGAATAACAATTACATCATTGAAATAAATTTGGCCTATTCAAATATATTTCCACATGGGTTTGTTTAAAAGAGTAGGTTCTACTAATCCTACAGCAAAACTATTTGGCATGAGAAATCAACGTAAACATTCATACTAAGGTTTAGGTTCCTATTTAAGAACATATATTGATTTGGTAAGTTTGAAAATATTGTTTGGGAAATTAGGGTATTTAAAAATCTGAGGATTATCAATATTAACTTATTCTATTAAATATACAATTTGAAATATTAATTTTACATAAATCTAAAATTATTTAAAATTTATATTATATTTATTTTATATCAAGACTCTAATAGATTCTAATTTGGATAAAGGGTCAAATCATTCTTCATAATATAGACCTTACTCTCAATATTCATAACCTTTAGCTACTAGTATAGATTTATTTTTAGTTACTACACCTTGATCATCCAGATTCTTTTTAAATACCCACATAGTTCCAAAAATTGGTTAATCAGAGGGTCTATCAACTAATTATTATACTGTATTCCTCTTTATCTGATTAAAATATTATGTAGTTATTAATTACTAACTCTCATAACTTTGGTATTCTTCTATTGGTTTAGGTTTTGTCTAAAATAAGGAATAAAATAATTAGAAATATGACCTATATTTATTCTTGTATTCACTCCTTTATAAATGTTTCCTATGGAAATCACTAAAGGATGGGGTTTCACTATTCTAGATTATTATTAAATCATGCATCCAGGTTAATAAGATCCAATTCGTTTAAGACTCTATTTTTCTTGATCATATTGAAAATTATTATCCTTTTTTATAAAAAATTGGTCCAAGTCTCATATTTTTCATAAAATCATTTAATTCAGATGTTTAAATATTTTTGTTATCAATGGTTTCATCTCTATCAAACATATCATTATTATATTCTTCAATAATAACTGGCTTTTTATTTAAAAATAATTGGGAATTGGAATTAGTAGACTTGTCTATAAGGATTCCATCATTATGTACTTGATCAAACTTACCATGACTATACTTAAACATTACATCCAAAAAATTAAAGTAACCAACTTTCTGTTTCCTAATGTTCTCTAACTCTAAGGTTTGTTTCTCAAATATAGGACTTATATGTAATATTTTAATAAAAAATCATTTATGGTTAATAGAATCATCCCAATTATGAGTGATAATACTATGTGCGCATACAATTTCACTTGTAATTTATTATAAACTCACATTCTTTATTTCAATAAGAAAAGTATGCCAAGGTTTATTATGAGCATTGATGGTATGTTTAATTCCATGTTTCGAGAAAAATGTATTGAATTAATTATTTTGAATATCTCTCCCATGGTTATATCTCAAAGAGACCAATTTAACATCATTTTCATTGGGTAGTTTCTTGGAGAAATTTATAAAATTCAATTCAGATTCAATATCTTGTCTTAAGAAATAAACTAATAAAAATCTTGAAAAACATCAATCAATACATAAAAAACTATGATATTTATAGGTCTATTTTTATAGAGGGACTAAATAGGTATATTTGAACGAGTTCTTGTTCTTTTGAATGGTAAACTATTTTAATTTATTTGATATATCCATTTTATTTATTTTCAAGTATTAATTTATCACATAGTTTCTTTTTATTCAAAATATGTTCTGGAAGATAAAAAATATTTTTTTTTCAATTTTCTCATAGAATAATTATTATAGTTACGATGCATTTTATTGAGAATAAAACATTAATTTAAGTTAGAATTCAAATATTTTAATTTATTATATATAAAATGATGATCTACTATGTAATCATTCTTATTACATGTTGATATAAAATTATATATTTTATATTTATAAAAATAAAAAAAAGTATTAGATAAACTAAGAGAATTTGTATCATTAGGTAGTTAAGAAATACTTATTAGGTTGAGATTTAAGACAATAACATAATGTAAATTTTTTAATCACATAGAATGGTGATATATAAAAGATACGACTCAAATAATAATTCCACTATAATTCTCAAAAAAATAAAACATAACCTCTATGAACATTTTAGAGTGAGTGGATGTATGAAAAATTATAACTCCTATGTATTGGAAAACCATTATCCATAAGTCATTATTCATTATTTTTCATATGGATTTTCCCCATAAAAATTAATTAAATAGAAATTCGATTTGGTAAAAAATATTATTGGGTCTATCAATGTTAGATATGAATGGATTGATAGCCCAAATATGTCATGTCTTTTACGAATATCCAAAATTTAAATATTTGAACTTGAAAAAAATTATAGGAAATAAATTAATTTTTTAATCCATAAATTATAAGATTTATTAAATATTAATAATTAGTATAATGATCATTTATTAAATAGTTTAAATAAGTAATATTTGACATTTTTCTATTTATGGAACTACGTACAACACAATACTTATAAAACTAAGATTTTTCTCCATTTGTACTTGTTCCTTATTTAGTATTATTTATTCTATTATTACAAATAATTTGATAGAGATAATAATTCACCTAATAAATAAACTAAAAAAATATTCGAAATATTTTGCATCATCAATTATTTCATTAATATTATTATCCTAGAAAACACACATAGAATAAGACATATATTGTTTTATTTTAGTTTATTAATATATTTTGTTAAAAAAATATTTTTCATTAGTTATTCTAATAAAAAATATTTTAAAATAATTGTTAATTTTATTTAGGGATTTATAGTGGTATTAAAACATATAATATTACATATTTAGTATTTTAAAAGTTCATTTTTCATTTACAGATTGAAAATCATAAGAATAACAACAAATTGGTGGTCCTTCTCCTATCTAATCCATCAATTAAATATTATCATTTTGATTTGATATCAAATTTTATGAGTTATAAATTGAATCAATATTGGATTCTTTACAAGAAATAATTTCAGCCTTTATATCCTTCTTCTCTTTCCTTTAATAATTAACTTTTGGGTATTATGGTTTCTCATATTTGTTATTATTTTCATATGAGGACACTCATCATTAATACGATCATGATTTATTTTTTCATGGTATCTGAATTATATTGATTTTAAATCAGAAATATTATACTTGGTAAAGGATTTTTTGAAACCACCTATGTTATAGTATTTTTAATTTCCTTAAAAAACTATAAATTTCGTCATCATATTCAAAAGTACATGAATCTCCTTTATCTGATGAGTATGGTTTTTTTTATTTTTATTTTTTATCATATTTAGAATTTGTGATATTTTAATAAGTATTCCCATTTTTATCATCATTTTATCATTAAACACTCCCTTTATCTCAACCACAATCATCTGAAGTGTTATAATATGGTCTTGTGTGTTTAGAACCTTGACACGAGTTTATTTAATATTGGAAATAGAGATTCAACATCACAAATATGGTAAAAATATTAAAACATTATGTACAAAATATATTTTAGAAATAATATTTCGAAAAGGAAAAAATACTATTTTCGATCTTTGTAATCCTTCCATTCAGTTAGATTGTAATATCTCCATCATGAGAAATATATGAATGTTAATATTATCAATTTTATACCTCTATTTACAAACATTTTCAATACCTTAATAAGACATTAATATAGTATACCATATATCATGAAATGTGTATCATTGTGAAACTAATTTGAACTCATCTGGAACTAATCTATAAATGATAGAATACATGGATTTTGAGTTGAGGTTATATTCATCATTGAATGAAACATCAAAAGTATTTGGTTCTACCTTTTTAATTTCATATATATTTATTCATTCTAACCAAACTTTTGATCCATGTTTCATCAAATAGATGATCACAAATGATTACAAGAAACATACGTTTTCTCTTTTTATGTATGATTCTTAATCAATGACAATAATTATTTGGACTAATCCATTATATTATCTTATAAATTTATCTTTTTAATTAAATTTCTAAAATTTGAGATATCTAATGTCAATTTTCTTGAAACGAATTTTTTGTTCTCATTGGTTTACACAGTGACTATGGAGGCAGATAATTTAGTTCTTTAAAATTTAACCCCAAATAAACATCCCACTTTGAATATTTATTCATAATTTTATCACACTTCTTAAATAAATATTCTACAAAAATAATTAAAGGTAAGTGAGCATGAATCATGTAATTTTTAGTAGTTCGGGGCACTAAGATCCCATAATCCACTCTACCAATAGTCTCTCTTAAAGCTTTTTGACCTTCACAATTTATTTCCTTATTTCGGTAAGAATATATTTTATTGAAAGAAACTATACGTTTTTATAGAGGTTATAAGATATGTTTCTAGGACATTAATTCTTAAGAAATATCCATAGTATTTTGATCTCAAGAATAATGGGAACTTTAAAACTAATGAGATGAATAATGTGGTTTAGGTTTTGCACACAACAATAAGTAGATGTTGATATAAAATGAACACATTCATGTGAGATATAATTTAATTTCAACATGCATCTCCATACGTTATTTGTCTCCATAAAATAATATTGAGTGCAGATTTGTAAAATAATTCTATTTTTATTCATTTACTAATAATTGATTAAAAAAATTGATCTCTTAGTTCATGTGAGAGAGTTGTTAAATCTTAACAGCAGCTCTACTAATATTTGAACTCAAACTCTACTACATTCAATAATTTTAGATATTATATATATATATATATATTTCTTTTGAAATCATCGATGCATCCATTTCAGGTGACCACCAATAAAAATATAAAACACAGAGGTAATAATTGACTTCTATTTTAGACTTCATTGGAATTATAGATTTTATTAAAATTAAAAACCCTATTTAATTCAACCTTTCTTCATTCAGCAAGATATATTTTAAAAACCCAAATTTTTGGGGATGGATTTTCCTAGAATACTGAAATGGTAATAAGTTCTTATATAATTAAATTAAAAATTAGAAAAATAATCATATTCATAGGTATTCATATTCATAATAATTTTCATCATAATGTTTTTGATAGTATGGTTTTTTATGATCATGAGACATTATAATTTATAAAGATACTTTAAAATAACATATGAATTTTGAAATAGTGAAAAATTACTGTTATTTTTTTGATAAATTTCCATTATAAATACGTCATATGTCTCACAATAATTTTCCCCATGGAAAGAATTATTCATCTACATTTGATATTCAAAATTATAATATATTATATCTTCATGATATAATCAATAAATATTATTTCCTAAGATGTTATATCTGGATGTTGGATAATTAGAGAATGTATGTCAAATTTGATCTTCATATGATAAATGAATTTGTTAAAAACATAGCACGAACAACTATTATTTCTTGAAGTATATAATAATTTTCCACAAATTAGTTTATTGGTTATTTCAAGATTCATTCAAAAATTACCTTATGATTACTTTTTTTAGGATGTTTATCTATATTTTTTATAAATAACTTACATGATACTCTTTTATGTTATTTAAATTTACTATATTTTGGCATTCCAATGTATAATCATTATATAATTTAATTGTGTAAGATATTTTCATTAGACACATAATATTTTTATTGAGAGAGAATTCTTGCATCTTGAAAACTTATATAACATTTACATGATCATAAAATATTTTCGGTTGAAAAAATTATTCAAAACTAAAAATATAAATGATTTTGGGATAACCTTCAATGATTTAATGAATCAACATGGAATTATAATAATCTAAGGGGGAGTAGTGCGACATGAAAAAAATTGACTCAATGTTTCACGAGACTTCTCTTTCGGACCTTAGTAAATATGCTTTAAGGCCCATTGTGGAACATTCTTCTAGAAATTTTATCCATTAATATAGGATAATAAAGGTTCAATTGATGTTTTCTAGTTCTTAAATGTTGAGATGAGGATTAACCCTCTAGGGTTTCCATGGTTAGTGTGTTTTTTGTTGTTTGTAATCTTATAAAACAATAATATATAAATATTTTTTAATATTTTTTTTCAACGTTTATTTCAAAAATTAGTAAGAATATTTTATTTCAATTAAAATCATATTCCTATTATTTAGGTACTTTTTTAAAAAATTGTTTTTATGAGATAATTGTATTTCTTCTTTTTCTTATGAGATAACTAAAAGTGAATTTGGTTATGTGGTCTAATGTAAATTATTTTAATTTTTAAGAAGGAAATACACTTTTTTATGAGTTTTATTTTTGTTATTATTATTAAAATAATGTTCATATGGGTGTATCCATTATATCCCTCTAATAAATTGGAAATTTTGTATATGGTTAAATGTTTATATAAATACTACAATGGGGATGGAATTAACTGCTTATATGTTACTATTAGTGATTTGATGAAGTTAAATTTCAGTAAGTTACAGATATTATGAAGTTGGAAACTATGTAGGTTATTTCATTAAAAGGGTGATTATAATTTAATTATAAAGGGAATTCCCAATGGTACCCAAATGACAATTCTATACATTAAAAAAATTAATTGAAATATTTTGATACTATAACTTAGTAAAATGATTTAATAAAAGATTATGACCTTTTTAAATGATTTTGTTTCATTAAAGTAAGAATTTTCAGGTTTTTCAAGAAAACCTCATGGCTATGATTTTTTATTTTATGAATTCAAATGAGTTTTTTTATAAAATAATTCTAAAATATAGTTTTTTCTATATAAGTGAATATTTTAATCTAAAAGTTTATTTTCTGAAATAGGAAAATTTTATTTTTATTTTTGTAATGACCCAAGCTTTTTTTAATGAAAATTACTCTTGATCTAATTAAATGTATTATTTTTTAAAATGGTTATATAAAATATGTACTTCCTTGATTTTATGTTTTTGGATTTTAAAATATGGTTAAGAAATTTTCCCATTGTTAATATAGCCATTGAAAAATGATCACATGATTTGTACAAATATAGGGCTTTAACAAATCAAATTTACTCATACAAAGAAAGTGATGGCCACATCTAGAAGAATTAATCCATAAGAATCCAATTTTTCAGATCTTTTGAAGGAGGTAGCATCACTAGGCTTCCCCCATGACCAAGACCAACCCGATCTTCAACACATTAATTTTGAATAGAACCGCCTATGGGAGAAGTGAAGTTGATAGAGATTACCACTCGAGCGATGTTATCCGAGCCACCCCAAGAGTCTTTCACCATTGCACACATTACCATTAGGTCTTATGTATGTGTTATAAGGGGTTATTTAACAATACCCTAGCACTATTATTATGTGATATTTTTGTATAAATAATATACATTCATTTCATTATTGTTACTTTGTAAATGATGTTTAATGAAAAAATTATATTTTTAGTTAATAGTCAATTAAAAAATTTATTTGGATGAATTAATTTATTCTTTAATTAAATAATATTTTAATAAAATATTATTATTACTAAATTAATTTTTAAATATAAATGATCATATAATTTTTATAAATACAATTATAATTTTTATTATGGTTTGAAAACTGTTTTTTCTCAAAACCCATTAATTTTCAATAAATGTCGGTTTTTTAAAGTAAAATTCACATATTAAGGGAATTATTTAGAAAAATTGAATATTATTTTTTGGAATCATGATGTTGAAATTATCCAAAACTGAATTTTTAATTATTTTCTGAGACATTTGAATTTTTGGGTAAAAATTAAATATTGTTTAGATATATAATGTATTTTATGGCATCATAATGACCAAATAGAGATGTAATAAAATAATATAAAATTTCTTTTTTGACAATATATGTTTTACCATTAAAATAATTTGATTTTAGGTTTGTTTGATTTATTTTAAAAAGCCTTCGTGGACCCTCCAAGACCTATAAAACATTTTAAGTTTTTAAAATGATTACTTTGAGAGTGTAACTCACCTCCACATAGAAAAGACTAATATTTGAAGAATTTTGGCCATTGGAATTATAAAATAATTTATTCTAATACCATTTGGAAAAAACCAAGTCCAAAAACCATGGGTTCGATTGTGGTATTGATTAGTTTAATGTGTGGTGTCCAAAACCTAAATAATAAAGAATTCCCTCTCTTTTCCTAAAATAAACCCACCCAAACTCCCACTTCCTATTGACTCAAAACCATTGTATCTCAACCAAACTCTTACCTCCTCTCTTCAAAATCCTCCCTTGGTTCCCCAAGCTCCCAAGAAGCCTCTTTCGAGCCTCTTTCAAGCCTTTGGATCACACTTCCACATAAGGGATTTCTTCATTTCTCATTTTTATCCAAATTTATTTATATTGTTATTCAAATTTAATATAAATTAAAAATGTTGTGGTATAATTTATAACCTCTACCATACTTCCATAATTATTTCTTACTGATGATAGGTCCCTTTATGTCTCATTAATTCCTCCCATGTATACTTATTACCATGTTGAAAATTTTGTAAGGGATCTCTCTCTCTCCTTATTTACATTCATGTAATTCTTTTTTTATATCTAAATTCCATTAAATATGGGGGAAAATGTATTTGTATAACCCCATTACATTCCATTTTATGTAAAAATGATGAGAAATTTTTTTTCTGTCACACTAACTATTTTTATGAATTCTTTATGTCACGCTGTTATGCTTCCGAAATTGCCTTATGATTTTCCAAGCCAAAGTCATTGTGTAGTGAATACCATACTCATTTGTCTATCAAGGGTATTCAAATTTATTAACATTTACTTATTGTTTATATAATTTTATTTATTAATTCCACATTCTTTTATCATGGAATAAATGATGATTTTTAATGAATAAATGTTATATGATCCATATGGAACACTTATGCGTGAAATGAAATGATTAATAAGGGTGAGCCCTAATATCACTCAGATGCATTAGGTAAATATTAGTATCACGATACGTCAAGTGAAATGATGGTTTAATAATTCTAAATCAAGTTCAATTAGGGTCTACTCATTCTACATGTTCAATTATCCTTGGATAATGCTAATATCATGTAAAATATTGTTTCCACATTTCCATGTCATGATAATCATGCTATATTATAACTTTATGTTCATGTTTCCCTTATGCTTCATTGATATTAATATTTCCTAACATGTATTGTATTTTTTATGTTATTTATTTTCTACCCCCTTAATGATCTTTATAGCTCACCCATTTCTTATCCATGTTCTCAGGTTATCCCAGGCAATGCTAACTATGAATGAATGTTGTGGTCATGTAGAGTAAGTTTTCAATACAGATGTTGTGTTTTATATTAGAAGGTTTTTTTTAATATTCCTAATTTTTCCATGAAACTAGACCTCTAGATCCTTATAGTTTTCTTATGTGTAGTTTTATGTAATAAATCATGCTTATGTGTTTAATAAAGAGAAGGGTTGTTATAGTTGGTATCAGAGCATATGTTCAGTTATTTTTGGGATTAGGATTAGAAAACCCCAGTGAAATCCTAAGGGATAAGACCTGGTATAATAAAAACATCCCTAAACTTTGGTGAGTATTAATTAGGTGGTTTTTCAATCAAATAAATCCTTCACTGGATACAAGAACGTAGAGGAGGATCTGGCACCGTTTTATCTATGGGTAAAACCTGAAAACACACATTTGAGCTAGCCTAGAATAGGAACTAGTGGACAACAATGGGCCTTGCTTCACTCATGGTTATGAAACTCATAGGGGATATTCATTGTTAAATTCATAATATTAGTGAAACCCATTATTAAGGTATCCTTTTATTTCATCCAATGGTCGGTGATAGGAGGACTCAAGATAACTACCGATGAGAAGATCAATGTGATGATTGTTCTAATGATATTCCCAAATCAAAGAGAGAGGAAATCGTGAGCCTTTTCACAATACTCTTCTAGTTAACTCAAGTTTTGAATAGAGAAATGGGTCAATAGTAACATTCAATTTCCCCTGAGAAATAAGAAGTTGCAATCAAGAGCTTCATGAGACAAAGGGATCCTACATTTAATGGATCATATGATCCCTCATTTTCCGAACAATGGATCAAATCAATTTAAAAAATCATCTCCATCCACCAATGTTCTGAATAAGAGAAGGTCCTTCTAAATAATTATCATATGGAGGGTGAGGATGATCAATGGTGGACATTGATAATAAAATATGAAGCCTGAGGAGGATATTGAGGTGTTGTAATGGAAGTATATTCGGAATTTTTTTTCAATAAATATCTTCAAAGAACCCTCCGGCTTAAGATGAAAAGGGACTTCCTTATCCTTTGGAAAAAAGAAAATGAATCCATTAAAGCGTATGAGGAAAACATCACAAGTCTTTCATGATATGCCTCTGACTTTTTTGTTACCCCCGAATTCATGGTGGACTTCTTATTTGGTGGGATAAAACCTAGCTTATGAAAAGCCCTAGAAATCTGTGACCTTGAGAGCTATGAGGAAATTTTATGATGTCCCCTCAAAGTATAAATTAAGATCAAAAAATATCAAGGGTATCATGGGGATAAGAATTGTAAGGTGGAATATAATTCTAGAAATTCGAGGAATATATCCAATGGTACTAAGAAAATATAGCACCACAATTTCCAAATGTGAGTAAAGAAGTACCCTATAAATTTCGTGAAGGGTATGAGGAAATGATTTAGGTGTGGAAGAGAAGGGCACGTGGCTATTAACTGCCAACAAGAAAAACCTACTACTGTGACAGAGGATAGTAACATTTCTTTTGACCCTCAACGCGTTGTTCATTCCATCAACTGTAATGAACCAAGGTAATTTTCAAACCATTTCCCCAATCTAATGGTTTTTAGAGGTAACTGCCAGCCTCCAAGGTAGACAGGGTGAGATTTTTCCATCACTACCACCAAAGTGAACCCAAAACATGATGTGGTGATAGGTATACAAATTATTCATTCAATAATAGCAAAAAAAATTGATTCTGGTTCTACGCGTTACTTTATATCATGAAAGCTTAGTAGAACAATCCCAACACCACCACAAATCATCAAAGTAAAGATTTCATTTAGAATGGAAAATGGGAAAATCACTACATCCCAATAATATCATTCCTCCCATATCATAATTTGTGGATAGAAATTTCTTATGAAACTAGTCATAATCCCTTGGGAGGAATTCGATGCAATTATTGACATTGATTGGATTTCCTTATATAGAGCCAACATAAATTACTATGAGAGGTAAATAACTCTCCATATAGAGAATTAACCCCTGATTCTGTACATGTTCAAGGAGAAGGATTAATCTTCTTTAGCACCAATATCTCAAGCAAGGATATTACGACTCTATGAGAACACGTATCATGATTATATAATTGAGTCTAAGGAACAAACCATCCTTGAAGACATTTATATTGCGAGGGAATTTTCTAATGTGTTTATCGAGAAATTTCCTAGTTTTCCACCAATAAGAGATGTTGAATTCTTAATTGATCTTATACTCGAGTCATTGCCAATATACAAGACTTCATATAGAATGGTTGTTGTGGAGATTTCGGAACTGAAAAAACAAATATAGAATAATCTAGATAAAGGGTTTATATTCCCAAGTGCTTCACCATAGGGTGCACCAGTCCTCTTCGTCAAGAAGAAGGATGGATCAATGTACCTTTGCATCGATTATCGTGAGCTCAAAAAAATAATTAAAGAGAAAAAATATCCTTTTCCCCAAATTGATGACGTATTTTATTATCTAAATGGAGCACAATAATTCTCCAAGGTGGATTTGCGGTTAGGATATTACCAAGTAAGGGTTAAGAATTAAGATATCCTTATGAATTATTTTCATTCAAGGTACGGGCACTATGAATTCATTGTAATGATTTTAGAACTCACGAATGCTCCAGAAATATTCATGGACTTGATGAATAGAGTATTTAGATATTTCCATGACAAATTTGTAGTAGTCATTATAGATGATATTATAATATACACCACAACCAAGAAGGATTCTTGGGGAGCATCAAAGAGTTATACTAGAGACATTACAAAATGATAAGATCTATGAAAAGTACAAAAAGTTTGATTTCTGTTTTAAGTAAGTATCATTCTTGGGTGATATCATCAAAATCAATGTGATATCTCTGGATCCCTCCAGGGCAGCTACAATTGAGGGATGTATGAGGCCAGCATTAGTGATAGATATATATATCTTCCTGGGGTTTGCTGGTTATTATCACCAATTTTTGAGAAATTTATCACAATTTTCAAACCATCTTACCAACATAACATGTATGGAATTCATGTTTTCTTGGAGTGATGAATGCAAATAGAGCTTCAAGAAAATTGAAAATTAGGATTATCATAGTGCCCGTTCTCATAAAACCAACAAGTGGAGAAATTTTTGTGGTATTTAGTGATGTTTCGAAGAAGGTACTAGGATGTGTGTTAGTGAAAAATGAAAAATTCATTGCCTATTATTCAAGGAAATTGAATTTTCTTGAGAAAAAATATCCAAAACATGATCTGGAGTTGGTTGTAGTAATCTTCGCTTTAAAAATTTGGTGACATTACCTCTTTAGGGAGATGGGTGAAATATACATGGATCATAAAATCCTTAGGTATATATTCACATAGAAGGAGTTAAATATTCACCAATGAAGATTGTTAGAGATGATAAAAAACTATGACTTCTCAATCCATTACCACCCTCGGAAAGCGAACATGGTGGAGGATGCTCTAAGTACAAACGACTCAGCAATTCTATCACTGATGAGAATGGAAAAGAATCCAATATTCATAGATTTTATGAATATGGACATGGGAATCATAAATAATGGAATATCATCAATCCGTTAGCAAATGATTTTTCAATAGTCTCTTTTGGAAAGGTTAAAGTATTATCAAAAAATTAGATGTGGGAATTCTTAAGAAAGTGGAAACTATCAGAAAAGGGAAATCATTGGAGTTCAATGTTAACGAAGAAGGAATGTAAAATTTGGGTGAACACTATGTGTTCCATCAAATCCGGAGTCAAATAATTAACCTTTGAAAGATTCACATAGTTCTAATTTCTCTATTCATTGAGGAAACAAAAAGATGTGTCGAGATCTTCAAGAGTTTTTTTGGTGGGGTAACATGAAGAAGGAGATCACTAAGTATACATCAAAGTTCCTAGTATGTCAGCAATTGAAGGATGAGAGGAATAATTCTATATGGATATAGATACCATTACACATACCAACATGGAAATAGAAAAGGATAATTATAGACTTTCTCACCGGACATCCAAAGACATCCAAAGGAGTAAATGATATCTAGAGTGTTGTGGATCATCTTACAAAGACTAAATACATCATTTAAATTTGGGAGGATTTCTCATTGGTTCAACAGGAATGACTATAAATTAGAGATGTGCTAAGGATGCATAGAGTATTACTATCGATTTTATCTGATCAAGATCCAAGATTCACCTCTATGTTCTAGAAGAGTCTTTAACATTCTCTAAATAGTAAGCTAAACTTGAGTACAACTTATCATCCTCAAACTAATGGAAAATTTGAGCAGACTCTACAAACACTATAGGAAATGATGGGAGAATTGTCATTGGACTTCAAATGAGGATGAGATTAACATCTTCCTCTAGTTGCGTTTCCTAACAATAACAGTTTCCACTCAAGAATCCAAATGGATCCCTATGAATCCCTTTATGGGAAGAGGTGAAAAACACCTAAATGTTATGATAAAGTTTTGGATAGAAAACTCTTAGGTCCAGAAATGGTCGAAGAAATGATAGACAAGGTTAAGACCATCCAACATCACATTAAAGCTTCTTAGAGTCGACATAGGAGCTATGCCGATAATCGTCGAAGAGACCTAGAGTTTGATGTTAGAGACATGGTATTCCTCTTTATATCACCATGGAAGAGAGTTATGGGATTTTGGAATAAGTAAAATCATAGTCCAAGGTACATCGACCCTCTTATGATCCTTGATCTAATTAGAGCAGTGGCCTGTCGACTAGCACTCCCACCGAACCTATCTCAAGTGCATGATGTATTCCATGTATCACTCCTGAGAAAGTACATACCTAACCCATCGCATGTACTCAATCTGGAGGTGGTACCATTAGAGAATGACCGATCCTATGAATAGAATCCAGTGAAGATCTTAGATCGTAGTTAAAAAATTCTACGAAATAAGATAATGACCATAATTAAGGTGTTTTGGTGAAATAAAAATATTGAAGATGTAATGTGGGAATCAGAGGAAGTGATGATGTAGAGTTTCTTGCATCTGTTTTAGTGTGGGAAAAGGAAATTTCTAGGGTGAAAATTCATAAGGAGAGAAGATAGTAACGACCCAATAATTTATTAATGAATAATCATTTTGATCTAAATTAATATCTTATTATGTAAAATGGTTAAATGGAATGTGTACTTCCTTGGTTTTATGTTTTCCGATTTTAAAATACTGTTAAGAATTGTTACCATTTCTAATATAGTTGTTGAACAGTGGCCACATGATTAGTATAAATATAGATCCTTAACAAATCCAATTTACTCAGAAAAAGGAAGCGATGGCCCCATCCAGTAGAATATCTCCATATGAAGCCCATTTTTTAGATCTTGAAAATGATTCAGTGTCACTAGGCCTCTCTATTGACCAAGCCTAAGATGAGCTTCAACACGATAATCTGGAATGGAACCACCTACAGGATAATTGGAAGTTGATAGAGATCACCACATGGGCTATGTTATCTAAGCCATCCCAAGAGTTTGTCACCATCGCACACCTTACCCTTAAGTCCTATACGGGTTTTATAAGGGATTATGTAACAAGACACAAGAACTATGATTATGTGCTTAATTTTTTTATAAATAATATAGATTCATTTCATTATTGTTACTTTGAAAATGTATTTTAAAGAACAAATAGTATTTTTAGTTAATATTCAATTAAGAAATATATTCTCATGAGTTAATAGATTTTTGGAATTAAATAATATTTTAATAAAATATTATTATTATTAAAAAAAATTTAAATATAAATGATCATATACTTTTGAAGAATATAATTGTAATTTTTATTATGGTTTGTAAACTATTTTTGTCAAAACCCATTAATTTTTAATAAATGTCGGTTTTTATATTAAAAGTGAAAATGAACAAATTTAAAAATTATAAACGTAAAATGAATATTATTTTTGGATTCAATATGTCGAAATTATCCAATGATAAATTTTCCATAATTTTTTGAGATAGTCGAATTTTTGGGTAAAAATTAAATACCCTTTAAATATATAATGTGTTTTATGACATCATAATGAACCAATAGTGATGTAATAAAATATTATAATATTTATATTCATGAAATATATATTTTACCTCTATATTAATGTGATTTTAGGTTTGTTTGATTTGTTTTACAAAGCATTAGTGGACCCTCCAAGACTTATAAAACATTTTTACTTTTTAGAATGATTTCCTTGATAGTGTGACTCCCTTACACAAAACCAAGCCTAATATTTTAAAAAGTTCTTTCATTGGACATTTAAAAAAAATTACACTCCCATTTGGAAAAAAACCATTGGTCGGTTTGTGGTTTTTATTAGTTTAATATGTGGTGTCCAAAACCAAAATAATAAAGAATTACCTCCCTTTTCCCATATAAACCCACCCAAGATCCCACATCCACTTGACTCAAAAGCTTCAGATCTGGACCAACCTATGACCTCCTCTATCTAAAATCCTCCCATGTCACCCCATGCTCCCAAGAATCCTCTCTCAAGCCTCTCCCAAGCCTTTGGATCACACAACTAAGTAATAAATTTATTCCTTCCTCATTTTTATCCAAGTTTATTTATGTTGTTATTACCTTTTATTTTAAATTAAAATTATTGGGGTATAATTTTTCACCTCCCCCATAAAACCCTCCATATCTTTGAATAATTATATACACCTTTAACTCTCATTAATTCCTCCCATTTACACTCCTTACCAAGCCGAAATTCCGTAAAGGATTTCTCTCTCCTCATTTACAATCAAGAAATTCTTTATTTTCATGAATATAAATTCCTTCAAATATGTTGATACATGTATCTATATGAACCCATTACTGTCAATTTAATGTAAATATTATGAGACAACCATTATCTCTCATAAACCATTTTTATGAATTCTTATGTCATGTCGTTATGCTGCCGAAATTTCATTGCGATTTTCCAAGCCAAAGTAATTTTGTAGTGAATACTATGCCCATTTATCTATCATGGCTATTAACCTGTATGAACATTTACTTACTGTTTATATAGTTTCATGTATAAATTACACATTCATTTATCGTTGAATAATTGATTTTTTTAGTGAATCTCTGTTATATGATCCATGTGGCATGCTTATGCGTGAAATGAAATGATTAAGAAGGGTGCACCCTGATAGTGCTCCAATGCATTGGGTAAAGATTAGTATCATGACAATTTAAGTTAAATGAGGGTTTAATCATGATAATTCAAGTGAAATGAGGGTTTACTCAAGATCAATGTGAAATGATCCTTGTCTCATGCTAATATCATGTTAATTTTTTTTTCCACATTTCCATGTTATGATAATCATGTTATATCAGGCCTTTAAGTTCATGTTTCTATTATGCTCCATTGTTATGACTATTCCCAAACATGTATTGTATTCTTCATGTTATTCCTTTTTTTCTCCCTTACTGGGATTTACAACTCACCCTTTTTTATTCATGTCCTTAGGTTATCCCATGTAATATTAAGTACAAAATAATGTTGTGGTCATGTAAAAGAAGTTTTCAATAAAGATGTTGTGTTTTATGTTCTATGTTGTTATTTAATGTTTCTAATTTTTCAAAGACACTAAAACTCTAGATCCTGATATTTTTATTAAGTGAAATTTATGTAGTAAATCATGTTGAATTGTTTAATAATGAGAAGGGTTGTTATAGTTTTCATGTTTTCAATTGAATAATAGTATTAAATTATTTTTATATAAATTATTATGTTTTTTTTTCGTATAACATTTTCATATAATTTTCATAGGGCTTATGTATGTGTGATAAATTTTATCAATCTCAATAGTGACCCATCATTGATGTATAAAATGTGTCATGAATGAAATAAATGTGTAAGCATAAGACCCTTTTTGTGAAAAAAATTTAAACATTAATTAAATTTTAACTTTTGTTATGTAATGAGTTTCCAAATTCTTTAAAAATATAAAACTAAATAATCATGGTAATGTAATAAGTTTAAAAATAATTTATTTTAAACTTATAATTATGGGTTAGTTATTTATATGATGTTATAATTGTCATTAAGGACATTATTTTGATTTATTATTAATTTTTATTTTTTTATTATAATTATTTTATTATATAATTATTTAATAATGTATTAGGATTCCATTTTAAAATAAAAAATAGTGAAATCGTTAAATCTTTTCATGTAAATGATTATATTTTTCATCTAAATTTTTTTAGGTTTTATTCCCTCAATTCTAGTTATGTATTTATTGTGTGAGGTCTATATAATAGCCCTCTAGGTTATTCACAATCCATTTTCATTGGCTCTAGAATCATCACATTTCCTAATAGGTAATTATATACTTAGGTGTCAATCGAATACCTTTAATTATTTAAATAGATCACAATAAAAAATTTATATTGATTATTGTGTTTATTTAATAAATTATATTTTTTAATTTTGATGAACATTTTCTTCCACCAAAATATGGAGGTTTGGGGTTCTATACCTCTTCTACAAATTGATATTTCCATTGGTTATTATTTTTTACTTATGCATACATTGATATAAAATTTATGCATAATATCTATAATCATGTTGGCAAAATATATGGTCAATTTCTTTATACTCAATTATTAGCGTAGAGAAAAACTATTAGAAAATAATTCATTTTACTTGTATTAATGATTTTTTCATATTGTTCATGAAAAATTAAATATGTGATTATTATGAAAATAGTGAATATTTTTTCAGGAAAGGGTTAGATAAAAGTCATAATGAATAGATAATATTTGTTAAATAATTTTTTTATAATTAATGTGGTGTTTAAATTTTCAATAATGCTTATTATATGGTTGAATATATATCTATTATGAAAAACTTTAATATGAAATTTTAATCATAATAATTATGAGACATGATAAATGAATCATCTTATGTATTGTGTTTTGTATATATGAGGTTTGTTTTAATTATGGGGATGCCTTATGGGAAAATGGTTCTTGGTAAATGATTTTTGGATTTTGATTACTAAGATATTTTTTACATTTGATTTCAGAATTAATTATATCCTTAGGTTATGATAAAGAACATGGGAAACCTTGACATATAGGATGAATCCTTGGGCATGTAACCATTCTATTTTCCAAGGTCACTCTCCATATAGGATCATTAGCCCGCTATGGGCCCAAAGTAGTGTAACGTGAAATTATGGCTAGTGGATGTACCATTTTTGTGACCTAAATGGTTATATTCTAGTATGTGGGGAAATTTTGGATACTGGAAAATGTATATTTTTCATCTTATGAGCCTCACACTAGTGCATTTTTAGAGTATGACTAATAGATTCTGCATATAGTTAGTTACAGAAATAATTAGTGTGATAATTCTAGGTATTCCCTCACTTTATTCATAAAGGTATATCCAATTTTTTTAGACAAGATCAATGATATATATTTACATTTTACATTTATTTATATAGAGATATTCTTTTGTATTTATAAATCAACTCTTATAAAGTTATTATTTTTAATCAAATAATTAATTAAAATATATCATCATTTCTTATTTTTGCTAAAAATGAAGATGTAATTTTAAGATAATTATATTAAATTTAATGATAGGTATATCATTTTGTAAAATTTATATATAATCATTCTTGGAAATTATATCTTGGTATGTCTATAATCAACCCATGAATATGCACTTTGGTTCATATCATATATGTATTCTTGTTTTTGTTGTCAGCTAATGCATCAGTAATGTTGGTTGTCTTGGTTTTTATGGGAAATAATTTCCACAAGGATATGAGAGATGGTTTCATGGTTGTTTGGGAATGATTTTGAATATTTAGGTGATGAGTTTTATTTTATATATTTATGTGTTATATTTATTTGTGTTGGATGTAATGATATTTTTTCATGAAATTGAAATTATCATTGATGAATATTTTTTAAAATTCTTAGTTAACTTGTTCATGAAATTCAATCATTTCAATTTATTTTTCTACAGTAAAACTATTCCTCCAAGATATATGTTTATCCATCATTCCTAGTCAAAATCATCTAACAGTTAGGAGGAACATATCTGAGGTGAGTGGTGATCCAACTTAGGTTCTGCTTTGATATAAGAAAAATTATTCTTTTAATCATGTCTAATTTATTAAATATTTTAGGGTCAATTAACATTTTCATAGGAATAAATGGGAGGTTTTTGAACAAACAAATGATTAAATAAAAGGAAAAAACATATCTTTAAAAAAAATTCATTTCCATAAATCTTTATAAAGTGTCATATTTTCTCTTTCTAATACTAACTTTATATTAGATTTTCAAAAAAAAATAGAAATTATTTAGAAGAATAATAAATATATATATATTTCCGATGGAAAAACACTTTAAATTTTAATATATTTCTTTCAAAAAAATTGGATATTAATGAAAATAATTTATGTTTATTAAAAATATATTTTTTATCACTTGAAAAATTCGAATAAATTTTACTCAAATTTCAACATCAAATTAAATTTTTTTAGATATAAATGTTTTAATAAATAAATAAATAAATTATTTAATTAAACAAATATTATTTTTATGTCGATACAAAAAAATTCATGGATTTTTAAAAACACAATATATAAAATAGAATTTCTAATCAATTGAAATATCAAATTATATTTCTTCATATTCCAAAGGTAAATAATTTTGTAAAAGGGGGAAACATTTTTTGAAAATATAGTAGGAGAATCAAATTCTATTTTCTAAAAAAATAATATATTATTTCTTAAAGAAGTGTATATGAATAAAAAAAGTCTATTTTATAATACTTAATAATTTTAGTCATTATAAAAATGAAAAAAAATTAAGATAATTATATCGTTAATAGATATTTTTTGAAATGAATTATAATCTATTTTTTAGAAAAAAAATATTATTTTTAAATATATTACATATTTCTATTTTTTGATTTCAACAAATTTTTTAATATCACATAAATATTAAAAATTAATTCATTTTTAAAACAAAAATTAATATTTTGAAAAAATTATTAAAAAATTTTATTTTGTTTTATAAATTTAAATATATAATGTAAATTATAGTATAAAATTATACAATAATATTTTTTGGGTGGAATTTTCATTATGAATTTTTTTTGGAAGTTAATAATTCATATTTGTTAATATATTATCTCACATAAATTTTACTATTAAATTTTTTAATATGATTTTTAGAGAATAGTTTCACTTTAATTTTCTAATTAAATTTTCTTCTTATTTTATTAAAATATATTTTTAGCAAATTTTTAAATTCAATTTTCCCTTATAATTTTATTATTTTATTTCAGACTATTTTTATAATGGAATTTTTATTGAATTTTTATAAGGAACCTTTTAATTATAATGTTTTTGTGATCTCTTCCACACAATTTCTTTAGTAGAAATTTTTTATAAAATTTTATAGTTGAACTTTACAATGTAATTTTCCTATGATATTTTGCACTACTAATTTCTGAAAATATTTTTTTTAAAATTTTATTATGTAATATTTAATGATAATTATCCTACGAGAATTTATACTATTATTTTCAAGTGGAAATTATTTCTAGATTTTTTTTTAAAATTTTACTATGATATTTTTCATTGTTATTTTTTAAATAAGTTTTTAACTGTTATTTTACGGTGAATTTTAAATAGAAATTTTATGGTGTAATTTTCCACTAAAATTCTATAGTGAGGTTTTCTAATTTAATTCCACTAAAATATAATAATGTAATTTTAAACATTATCATTATAGAGTAATTTTTATTTTAATTTTATAGTAAATATTTATTTTTTAGTAGTTTTTTTGTGGAATTCTTCATTCGGATTTTAGATTTGAATGTTTATTTATAAATATTCTATGATATATTCTCTAGTATTTTCCAATATATTTTTATAGTAGGATTTCCCACTAAAATTATTTAGATTAATTTTCCTTTGTAAATTTTTTGATATTTTCTTATATATTAAATTTAAAATTTTCACGGAATTTTATAGTAACATTTATAGTCAATTTTTGTACTACACAATTCTAGTGTTATTTTCCCGTATTATTTTTAATTAATTTTTTAATATCATTTTATATGAAATTTTTTAGGGGGATTTTTGATTTTACATTTCCCACTATGAAATATAAAATATGATTTTCTTGTAGTATTTCACACTATATTTTTTATGTGTATTTCGTCATGTAAAAATTTTTAATGTGATTTTAAGCTATATTATTCTAGTAAAATTTTCCACTAGTATTTTATAGTTATTTTCTGTATCATTTTCATGGAATTTTCCATTAATATTTTATTGTGTAATTTTGTAGTGGATTAATATTGTTGAATGTCTATAACATTAAAAAATATATTATTTTTATTTATCAATTGAAAAATATATAAAATATTTGAAAAATGTTCTTTAATGTTTTTTTCTTATATAAATAATGAAATGTTAATTATTATATTATATTCATAGAAAACATAATATTTTGTATTAATCATATTCAATATCTCTTTTTTAAAATTGATTTCGGTGTTTTTAATATATATCAAAACTATTTTTCATTTTTTATTAAATACTACTGCTTTATAAAATTAAAAAATATTGTATTTATAAATAATAAAATAATATATAGATTTTATTTTTTTTCAAATCCCAATATGGGATAAGGTTCTATGGTTCCCTTTTAAAAAGGGGGATGTGTGGTGCGATGAGCTCTTCAGTGGGAAAACTTCTTTATTACCCCTACATAATGAATACATGAAACATAAAAGAGAGACACGAAAGAGATTATATGTCTTATAAATGAGAGATAGGGGAAGTTCGGTGTGATGAGCTCTTCAATGGGGGTCATGTAATTATATATAAGACACAAAAACTAGGATTATGTGTGTGTAAACAAATATTACAGTCAACTATTATCCTTAATTATTTAAAATATTACTTTTTAGGAACCTCTAAAAGTTATATTGTATATCATCAACACTAATGGACTAAGACAATAATTATCATTTTTAAAGCACACATGATCACCAAAATAACTCATAAAACAAGCTAAGTGGTGGGAAACGTAGTTGCTGATCCTTTCAATAAAAGGGATCATACTACACCAGAAAAAGCCAACTATTATCCTTCATTATTTCTAAAATTACATTTTTTTTCATTTATATAACATATTTTTATTTATCATTAGTCAAACAACATATTATTGGGGTTTTAAACAATTTTATTATAAAAAATTTATTTATTTTTATCCAATTTTATTAATTTTATGAAAATAGATTCTGAAAAAAATATAAATGTAATAAGTAAAATACTGAAACCATTTAAGGATTTTAAAATGACACTCCAAAAAAACTAGTGAAACTAAATCATTCCTTTCAATTTAATAGAAAAATAATAATACAATAATAATAATTAATATTAATAATATAATTAATAATATAAATTAGGTCAATTATTTTCTTTGAAAACCATAAGTAAGACATGTGTGCACTGAAAGGGAACTAAATATAAATTAAATTAAAAATAATATTTAATTAATTATAAAAATAATAACAATTTTAATTTTAATATTTTTTAGGAATAATGTAGTTGATAATGTAAATAAAATTTAATAACTAAAAATAATTTTAGTTTAAATTAATTAATTATTATTTATTTATTAAGAACCCATAATAAAAATGTAATGATGGATTATTATAAAGGGAATAATTAATAGTTAAAAATTCTAATCTTATTAATATCAAAATAATTGATATTATGATTATTAAAAACTAATAATTAATAAAATAATTAATTAATATTTTCATTATTATTCATTTAACAGAACAATATAATGTGAACATGAGGGATTAAATATGTGGAAATGTCTCACATAATCCATCATATAGACATTGTTTTAATATTTGGTTGATATAATTTTTTGTGGTATTGTGGAACTACGATCACACTAATGTAGTACATGTAATATAATTTTTTACAAAGGTAGTGGTATTATTCCTCAATAATGGAATTTCAATCATTATAAAATTTAACCACTATGCCTCTAAGATATATCATAGAAGGGTCATTAATATGATTAGATAACGACAAAATGTGATGAAGGATAATGATAGGAAGTCAGGTGACATGTAGTAGCTTGATTTGTAGTGGTCAGGGAATGAAGTTGTTGATGGGATAATGAATCAGGAGTTGGAGGGTTCTACCATATAATTTCACTAACTCTCACTCAGTCAGATTTTTCTTATGTAGGATGGTTTCTTTCCATGTTTGATGATACATCCGAGAGATAACAAGGGAATTGTGGTGAGATTCACAAAGTGCTTGATAGTGAAAGTGAGGTAAACCATTGGGAACACCATATGAATTCCATGTATAAGGCATGAGGCTTGGTTCATCACTGGAGGCTCTATGGGGGGCTATACGTGCATCAGCAGGCCAACATAATGGACACCACAATGTTTTCTTGTGCATATTAGTTCCCCTCTGGGAGCCTCACAAAGAGCTATACAAGGTAGTCAATGTTGATCCGTAACAGAACATGATGTGGTACTAAGTATCATAATTCCAGTATAGAAAATAATTATATTGAGGGGGATTGTTAGTGGTTCAGGTTGGAGAATGATTGAAATTTAATTTTTTTTTTAACCAAATCAAAAGTGGTTGTGATGGGTTGGGTCAGTTCATAGAAATTATTCTGTAATGACCCATCCCAGCCTAGCGTAAGGTGGGTCAAGATGGGTTTGGTTGGGTCTATTGATTTAGGTGACGAAATATTATAGAAAAAATAACAAAAAACCATAAAAATATTGACTTAATATAAAATAAAATATTTATAACATTTAAAATAATTCAAATAAAAAGATACCAAAATTCTCATAAAAATCAATTCATTATTGTAAAACACTTTTTAAAAAACAAATAAATATATCATCACATAGAGAACCCAAAAAATTTATTTCATCAAAAAAAATACCTATAATGTAAAAAACAATTATACCTTACCTAAAAAATTAAATATAAGTTGTATCACGAAATAAAAAAAAATCAAATAAAAATACATACAAAAAATCAATAAATATTTCTATCACCAACCAAACATAAAATGGATCGAGAGAAAATTAAATAATTGAATAGTGTTTGAGAGTTTATAAGAGGGAAATGGTGTTCCCATGCCCCAAAAGAAATAGAATAGGGATTGGTTAGATTAATTAGGTTGGTTTTGTTCATTAGTTTTTTCACACACGACCTGAACTAACCCGAACCATACTAATCTGACCCATCAATATCCCATATGAATGATGAAATATCACATCCATGAATTCTTTTAAAGGTATTTTTATTTAATTTTCATTCATGATTATTTTGTGGGAGTTTCTTATATAGTGTTGGAGGAAGGGGTGTGTTTTAATGATTTGGGCCAAACTGTGAGCCCATTTCATGTTTTAAACAAAATTATAACTCCTTTATTTTTCAAAATATTACACTACATACGCTTTACAATTGGAATCCCCTGTTATATTAATACCACCATATTCATTTGGACCTCATATTAATCCTTAATCATGATGGATTTGGGTTTTTTATTAAGGTATTGGGCCCGACCATAAACCCATTTCATACATTAAAAAAATTAATTCTTTGTTATATCATTCAATTTTTAAGGTTTTTAGGTGATTCCAACTCTCACCCAATCCTACATACCCAAGGCAGGCCCCAAATCTCTTTTCTCCCTATTTTTATTTCATAATCATCACGAATTAGGGAAAACCTTCACTAGATTTCTCAAATCATCTATCTTTGAAGATGTAAATTGTTTATTTCATACCTCTTTCAATTTTTTCTTTTATCTCTCCAATTAAGTTCTCACATGACCTACTAAAACATATTCAAACCTCAATTTCATTTTTTCTATTTTTAAATTCATATACTGGTGTATTTAGGGCATTTCATTCAAGATACCTCAAGTAAGTGGGTTTCCTTCCTTCATTCTCCCATTTTCATAGGGTGTTTTCCTTTTTCTTATAGTTTCATCCATATTTTCTTAAATTTATATAATTTCCAGAAGATATGGTTCGTACCTAGGGTTTAACCTTGTGTCTTTTTGGTTAAATCTATGGGTTTTAAGGTGGTTTTGAGTCACATTTTGGAAGGAGGTGGTGCGATTGAAATTCCACACAATGATTTTGGGTTTTTGGCACAAATGGTTGGTGATTCCATGTGTAAGAATTATTTAATGAGTTATTTTTTCATGATATATATTTTTAACATGATTCTCATCTATTTTGTGTGGTGATAAAATTATCTTTGGTATAATTTGTTAAGATGTTGGTTTTTAAGTGGCAACCTTGTGAAAAAATGATTTTTTTCATAGGTATTTCATATTGTATCAAGTGCGGTTGTACTATGATTCTTGAAATGGTTTTATTAAAAAGGTTGTAGGGCTTAACATTATGTGATTTTGTTATATTTTCATGTGTTAGGACTCAAAAGAGGGGTTTTGGAAGGGTTTTATGTGAAAAATGTGGTTACGCTCCTTGGAATTGTTTTGTGAAGGTTTTAAATGGGTTCTTGATTTATGTAAGAGGTGCAACTATGTTGCCAAACTATTTTAGTAGGAGTGTACTATTTAAATGTTATATTTTAATGTGAATGGGATATTATGTGATGTGTACTATCATTGAAATGTTTTATAAAATTGTTTAAAGTATTTTTTAAAGTTTGAAAGAGAGGCGAAACAGATTGTGGGCTATTTTGGTGTGAGTATTATTTCTAGAATGAATTTAAATGAAAGAGGGGATCATGTGACATTTGTGTGGGTGGTTTTCTGTTTGTTTATAATTTATGTGGTATTTTCATGTAAAAATTGTATTTCATTTCTTTTGGAACTTTTTTGAGCACAAGATGGAAAACCTGAGTATTTAGGTGGGTGGACGTGTACTAGTATGTTAGTGATATTGTGGGGTTTGGCCCCTATTTCATGTAGAAAATTTAATGATGACAACACTAAATAAACTATGTTGATGATGATGATGATGATTTTGGGGGACCACTTGGTTATAGATTTGATCCCATCTAGTGGATCGTCTACACGAGAACAGATATTGTGATGATTACTTTCACCGAGATACGAGGTATCTGAGACCTAAAGTGAGTTATTGACTTGGGGTTATTTCTTATTGTTGGTGCTCATTGGATATTTTAAACTTAACATCGGCATATGGTATTTTTGGATAGAAAAATTCATTGTCTTTTTTATTCAATTTAAAAGTGGTGATTCTTTAATGTATCCCACATGAAAGATGTTTTTATTTAAAGTTTAATCTTTTAGAAATTGTTACAAGAATTTCTTGTTTACAAAACACGCAATATTTTTTTCTTATAATGATTATCACATGGAATATTTTAGTGGAGGAATCATACTTTTCTTTTTCTCACACCCTACTTACACCTTTTGGTGTATGCAGACATGGTTATTTTTTCGCAGGTTTGGTTAATGCTATTAGTGTTAATGGTATGGGTTTCTAGCAGTCCTTCCTGGTACGGTGTCATGGATATGGCTTGCGGGAGGTGCCAATTTCCATGATGAGTTTAATGGGATGTACTTTTTGACTTTTTTTCATTATTATAGTCTTGGATTTTGGTTATAAATTATGTAATTCAATTCTGAATTTTTCTGAAATAAGTTTTGGTTTGAAAAATCAGGATTTGGTTTATTCGATTTTTGTTGTTTCATATTTATATAATGGGTTAAATCATAACCAATTTTTTTGATACCTGGGAACCTGTTCTAGCATGTGGGGATCTGGAACTACCTTTGGGTCTTCCCAGGGTCTGGGTTTGGTGTAGGTTTTTATGGTGACTAGATTCGGTTCATGATAAAATGGTTTCAGAGGATGTTTGCTCTCTTGGGTCATGCTATTTGCGGAAAATTTGGGATAGTTTGAGGCTAGCATTGTCAAGACATGACAGTCCAATAATAATTAGGTTGAATGGGAAGCACACCTCTTGATTAGATTCAATTTTATATGAAAAGTCGTGTTTTATCTGAGTTAATTTTTTCTCATGGTTCGTTGATAAATAGGGGAAATGAAAAAAGGGTTGGGTTGATGGTCCCAATGAGCTCGCAGGTCCTCGAAATCTGTGTGGATTTGGGTATATTTATCAAGAACACTCTCCATGATGGTGAAGTGATTGTAGTATATCCTCCATCCAAATGTTCAAGTCACCCACCAACACTATTTTCATCTCTTATTGTGTTGTAACTTTTTGTTTTTGGAATCATGGTAGTTTGGTTTTAAAATAAAAATTGCTTGGTTTTATGAAATTTTAAATTTTTTTGAAATGATTTTATAGTAATGTTGAAGTTGTTTCATTTCAAAAATGGTGGAAATGAATTTCCAGAATTTTTTTGAAATGGTAAATGGTGTGTTTACACCACCTTTTAAAACATAAATTATGTTAAAGTGGGTTTTGATAATCTGTTTCAAAAAATGTTTTCTGAACTATTTAAATTTGATTTTAATAGAATAAAGTTTTTTATAATTTATGTGTGAGGGTTAAATATGGATTTTTATTTGGTAACTACTGATCATTTTATATTTTTTATAAAATTTTAGAACCTTGTTTTTAAATTAGAAGACTTGAGTTCTTAATTAAATTTAGATTTAATAAATAGAGTTTTTCATGAAATTAGAAGTGTTTTGAAAGGGGTTGAAATGATTTGAAATAGTTGTGAAAGGCATGAAAGTGAGTTTTTATTGAAAGATGGGTGATTTTATAAATTGGTTTTTAGAATGTAAATTGGGTTTTGATTTTATGGTTAGTGGTTTTGAGAAAGGGAAAGTGTGGTAAAAATGTTTTTATTTTGAATAGAGGAAAGGTTTGGTTTTGGTATCTTGTGTTCTCAAGGGTGACCACATGCATGGGTTTATATGGTAATATGGATGGTTAATGGAAGTATTGGATTAGTGTTTGGATGGATATGATGTGGGTTCCTAGTGTGTCATGTAAACATGCATGTGTGAGGCTCATGAGGTACCATTGGTAAATTTTCAACCCACTAACACAGTCTTTTTTAAGAATGATTTTAAAGGAAAGTGTTGTGTTTTGATAATGTGTGGTTGGGAGGTGTGGATTTTTTGTTTTCAAGATTTTTATTGTTGGATGTTTCATGTTCAGGATCCCCTCTTGTTTAAATTATGTTTTGGGCTGGTGTTTTTTAGATAAGTTAGAATGAAGCATTGGTTAGTAGTCTATTTTGAGAAAAAGTTTGGGAGAACAATGTTGTGGCTCCCCTCATGTGTTCAGTTCTATTTTCTGGTATTTTGTGACCAAATGAACTGCTTGGCTGGATCCTTGGGATTTCTTATTGGCTAGGGTATGCCCCCATAATGTGTTAATTCATGGCTGATGTGTGGTCCATGGTGAATTTCTTGTTGGATGATACTCCAGTTGATTAAAATAATGAAATTATTCTAGAGATTTAGAGATTATGTTTACCCCTCTTACTTTTTGGTTATGTAGATCCCCTTGTAGAGGGAGTGTGGTTGTGGGAGGTTGAAATTGACCATAGTTTCTTATGTTTCCATAGTCTTAAAAGGTGAATGTAGTTCAAGGTTATCAGAGTAGAATGATTTATTACAGGGCCTTTGGGTCATTCGTTAGTCTCATTGAAGTAGTACTTCATGTTGGTCCAAGAGTGTCGAAAATCTGGCCAAGAGTAGCTGTTTTGTCCGCTTTCTGTAATCATGTGCTATTTGGGAACCAACATATTCTCCCTATCCTTGTGTTTTATTATTATCCTCAATGGTCATTTTTGGTGACGCCTTGAAATGTCATGTGTTCGTTTGACTATAAGGGTGAAGGTTGTGAAATCTTATGAGAGTCTATATTTTTTCAGATCCATGTCTCCCTTCAGAGAATTCTAAAATCCTATGTTATAGAGGAAGGTGTTTCTATGTTTCCTTTAGTTTTGTTATTTCTCATCCAAAGAAATCATGGGTGATGTGTGTGAATCCTATAAGACCTTGTTTTAGAAATATGATGGGTTATGGTAAAGAGAGTTTGAAGTGTGTCATGTCTCATTGAGCCCATCTAAGATCACGGTGTAATTGTTTATGGCACAAAAAGAAGTAGTTTTTCTTTGAGGTTTCTAAATCCTTACTATGAGGAAAAAGATGCTTCGATCATCTAAGGTCCATCCATAGGTCCCATAGTAAAGCTGGAGCATAGTTAGGGGAAATCATGGGGTCGTTAAAACCTTTGGTCAAAGTCCCATCCTTAGTATTAAATATGGGAAAAGTTTAAACCTCTGGTGACTTTATATTTTTCCAGTTGTTCTCATTTGGTGGTAGAGGTGGGAGGACCTTTGTTTCGCACGGAATCCGGGTATGACCTCCTGGATGGGAGATTCAAACGTTCCGATCGGTTTCTAACGGGTTTGTTCGTAGAACCGGAAACATCCAATGATTCCACATCCGTTTGGACCTACATTCCAAAGGCAGGCGCTCATTAGATTGTGGACTAATGAGGCTTAGGAATTTGCATTGGTCGAGAGGATGGGAGGTCTGACTCATCACACCTTTTTGAGGGGAATTATTGTCTACTCCGGGACTCTCTTTATAGATTTAAGTTATGTTCGTGAATCCTTATTACATTACCAAGTATAAAATGTGTTTTCCTTGAGTTTTAACAATCAATGATTAAATATGCAAGAATTTTAGAGAATCTTTTATATGTATTCGAGGTTCTTCATCAATAGAGAATCATTTATATCTGTTTAGAGATTCTTGGTCAATGGTATCCTTCAAAACATTTATATAAAAGTCTCTTGGTCATTATGATGACCAGGCTGGTTTTAAAGCCACTCAGTGGGGCACTTGAAGTTTATCGTCATTCAGAAGGACAGAGATTATTTCAAAGTTGGGATCGAACCCATAAATGGGCTACCTACGTATCCTTTGTTTTGGAAAAGGAATCAGAACCCACGTAGTTCGAGAAATGGAGTATGATGTTTATGATTGATGGCTCAAATATGAATGTCATAATTACTTTTACACTCTATGCTCATGTGAGTCATGCTCGGTGTGAGAAACAAGAGGTATTAGTAAAATTTAGACAATTGTGCCATGAAAAATGCAATCATAAGAATTTGTTTGGGGCTTATGTATGGATGACTTCCCAGATAGATGAAGGTTTAGGATTTACTTTTAGGGAGAAAATCCATGAACAGGGTCCATAAAGTTATATGTGCTTCATGGAGATTTGAATACTCTAATCTTGGGGGTTACTCTTAAGGAGGATGCCCAAGTTAGGAGGGGATTTATGATTGGGTTTTACTCCTGAAAAGGAAACCCAAATCAAAGGTAAATTATGATTGGTTAAGATAAATTTAAGGGGACATGGGGCTTATTCCTGAAAAGGAGACCCAAGGTTATGACTGAGTCTTATTCCTGAAAAAGGTGACCCAGGTTCAGGGACTTGGAACTTACTCCTGAAAAGGAAGCCCAAGGTTATGACTGAGTCTTATTCCTGAAAAAGGAGACTCAGGTTAGGGATTAAGGTTTGGGGCTTACTCCTGAGGAGGATGCCCATATTTGAGGATGGGGCTTACTCTTGAGGAAGATGCCCATATTTGAGGTTGGGGCTTACTCTTGAGGAAGATGCCCATATTAAAGGTTTTATAACTGGGGATTATTCCTGAAAAGGAGACCCAAGGTTAGGATTTTCTCATTTTAAAGGATGAGGTTGAATGAATGAACTCTCCGTATTTTAGTGACATAAGGATATTTAAATCACTAGACTTTGAGAGAGATTCCACAGAATTCCTTTCAGATAAGAAAGTCAAATCAAGAAATCATGCCATAAATGGATTTGAAGAGTGTCTTGAAGACTGAATCTTGAAAAGGAAAGGTGAAATGGCTTAAGAGGGGTAAAATGGGCAAGATGGGAACCCAAAAAGATAGGGGCGCGCAAGTCTTGAAAGGCCCGCAAGTCCTGCGGCGGCGCGCAAGTATTGACCGCGCAAGTATACTTGCGCGACACATGGTGTACTTGCGCGATTTTCAATCAGAATTGAAATTCTTGAGCGACTCTTGATAAAACCCTTTATAATCCCCTTGAGGTTCTTCCAGAAAAGGGACGCGCAAGTTATATTGAAGGAATTAAGTCGGCGCGCAAGTGTTTGATAAGTTTCAACACTTAGGCCTTCCTTCTTCTCTTTAGATCTTCCGTTCTAGGTAAGAAATTACCTTAGAAGTGTTCCGGAAGCTTTGAGAAGAGACTTGGGCGTCGGGAGCTTCTATCCGAGTTTCTGGAAAAATATCCTCTCGAATGGGGGGCCCACAGGGTCTATTTATAGGCAAAGAAGGCCCTGGGCGGTTACCGAGCGGTTATCACTTAGGTCGCGCAAGTCACTTGCCCGACCATAAGGCATCGCGCAAGTACTTGCACGACCACTAGTCGGCGCGCAAGTGTACTTGTGCGACCATGAGGGAACTTGCGCGGCCTATGGGCAATGTTCTCCTTGTTCATCCCTTTGTCGATTTTTGATGTTTCTTCAAAGGATGAATCACTTTTTGCTTAGATATTCCCCTTTTCCGATATTTATATTCTGTGACGAAAGGAGTGTCAACAAAAGTCCCCCCTCAGAGTTGGATCCGGAGAGAAATGAGGATTTGACTCTGAGGAAATCAAAGACATCCAAAGGAAAAGGTGGTTTTTCAAGTCTTCAGTGCGCAGAAGGCAGCGCGCAAGTGTGCTGGAACATGACTTTTATTCAGAGTTCCTTTGTCTTTTGTGGGCAGTTTAAAGTCATGCATG
This sequence comes from Viscum album, assembly GCA_963277665.1. Lineage (NCBI taxonomy): Eukaryota > Viridiplantae > Streptophyta > Magnoliopsida > Santalales > Viscaceae > Viscum > Viscum album. Next base: position 560,915,121 of record OY728140.1, on the reverse strand, counting down.
TCGGACATAAAGGGGCTAATGTTTAAGGTCGAAATAGCATTGACCGAAATGGATTAAAATGGATTCAATTCCTTGACAATTTATCTGAAAACATATTACCATACTCAAGTATGGGGGAAAAATGTAAACTATGGCTTAAGAATATTTGAATCTGAGGAATGATATGAAAAAAGAGCTAAAAGGCATTAGAAGAAGTAGTTTCCAAGAATGAAGTTACTATTATTTAACAAAACCCGTTAGGGGGTTGAAATATGCAGTGCCACCTATGGGCATTGGCTGCATAGTCAAATAAAATAGCATCTTTTGGCTGAAAAGTCTGTTATGTGGACTGTTTATGCAAGGCCACCTATGGGCACGTGCTGCATAGTCAGGCAAAAGAACTCCCAGAAATTTACTTTCCTAGTGCTAAAAGCCAGTGAAAGTTTATGGAGATTCAAATTTTCTAAAGCATAGAGTTTGTTGTATGGAAAGAGGTACTTGAATATGGAGAAGATATTTCCAAATAAGAATATCGAAGAACTGGATGAATATCACTCCTACGAAGGTCTGACCCAAACATAGGGAAGAAGAATAAACCATAGACTTGAATACTTTCAGATCATGAAAAAGGATATGGGACAAATATGTTAAGGATGGATATTTTTTTCGCGGATCCCTACATATTGTTGTTTAAGACAAATAAGGACAAAAGAGGCATTCTTCCCAAGAATGAAGTTACTATTATTTAACAAAACCCGTTAGGGGGTTGAAATATGCAGGTCCACCTATGGGTATTGGCTGCATGGTCAAATGAATAGCATCTTTTGGCTGACAAGTCTGTTATGTGGACTGTTTATGCAAGGCCACCTATGGGAACGTGCTTCATAGTCAGGCAAAAGAATTCTCAGAAGTTTGACATTTTTGTGACTAGAAGTCATGAAAAAGGGTTATGAAGATCTGAAAATATTTAAGGTTAGGATTATAACACATAAAGATGGGTATTGTCTAATGTATATAGAGATACATAGGTTAATGAAAACCATAATCATGTTGTGGCTGGGTCCTGAATTGAAATTTTGGACTTCACTACGTATCTCATAAGAATGAGAATCAAGCCATACGTAGTTCTTGAAATGCAGTTTAACGTCGTTCAGGACGAAATTATGAGTGATCTTAGTTTAGGGTCATAGAATTCGGACCATAATAATGAATACACAGTGTGTGTTTTCATGAGGATTTTTCAGTCAAGGGACCGAAAGTGAAATTTGGGGTTAGGCCCAAAAGACTTGGGACTGGATTCGAGGGACACTCGAATGTTCCTACGTATCCCATAAGGATGGGAATCAAGTCCACGTAGTTCTTGAAATGCAGTTTAACATCGTGCAGGATGAAAGTATGAATAGTTTAAGGTCATATGCATGGACCGTGAATGGTGCAGTTTAATGCCATACTGGACTTTTGAGATTATATAGTATAACGTCTTTCCGGACGTGAGGGACTTTTATACAGTTTAGCGTCATGTAATTTAGGACGTCATAGTTTAACTTCTTGCTGGACATAAGGGATTTGCAAATAGTTTATGGTCATATACATGGACCAGGGATGATGCAGTTTAAGGTCATGCTGGCCGGTTTAGGGAACATTTTCACAGTTTAATGTCGTGTGGGACGAAGTTGCAGTTTAAAGTCATACTGGACCATTGCTGTAGAGTTTAAAGTCATATAGCAAGGACGAACCGGTGATGTACAGTTTAAAGTCATGTAGCTAGGACTAAGGTGAACCAATATGAGTATATCAGTTCTGGGGACTTTTACAGTTTAACGTCATACTGGACGATGAATGTTCCACACAGTTTAATGTCATGTTGCTAGGACACAATATAGTTTAATGTCATCTCAGACAAAATATAGTTTAATGTCATCTCAGACATTGAAGGTGACACAGTTTAACGTCATGTTGGACGAAGTTGCAGTTTAAGGTCATACTGGACCATTGCTGTATGAACCAATTGTAAGAGTCTTGGTTCTGGGAACAATATTTTGTGTTTATACAAAATACTTCTTCAGAAATCTGGCATTAGTTGGAGTCGTGATGTGTTCTCCATCCATTGAGATCAGAGAATACGCTCCATTGGAGTAGACCTTATGTATTGAATAAGGTCCTTCCCATTTTGGTTCAAGCTTGGGAGGCTTCTTTCCTGGTATCATTGGTGCTCTGAGAACCAATACCAATTCTCCCTGAATGAATGAACGAAGACGAACTTTTTTGTTAAAAGCTCGTGCTATCCGATTCTGATAGATTTCCAAGTGGTGCAAAGTGCACAATCTTTTCTCATCTAACTGTTCCAATTCATTCAACCGCTTTTGGGATTGCTCATCTGTTGACAACTGATCACAAATTTCTATTCTGAGTGAGGGCAATTGAACTTCAATTGGCAAGACTGCTTCTGTTCCATATACCAATGAATATGGAGTAGACCGCGTTGCATTGCGAGTGGTAGTCCGATAAGCCCATAAAGCATGAAAGAGTTTATCAGGCCATGACCTCTTATCTTTATCCACCATCTTTTGCAGTATGTTTGAAAGAGTCTTGTTGAAGGCCTCTATCTGGCCATTAGCCGCTGCATGATATCGAGATGAATGGTTGGACTTAATGTTGTATTCTTGATACAATTTCTTTACCTCAGAAGAACAGAAGTTGGTGCCGTTGTCCGTCAATATGGTATGAGGGACACCAAATCTAGTAATGATGTTAGACTTGATGAAGCTAACAATGCATTTAGAACTGACTTCTTTGAGATGTACTGCCTCTGCCCATTTGGAAAAGAAATCAGTAGCAGTAAGAATGTACTTAAACTGCTTGGCCGTAGCTGAAGGGTAAGGTCCCACCACATCCATTCCCCATGTGGAAAATGGCCATGAGTATTTAGCTGTATGAAGCAACTCTGGAGGTTGATGAATGAAGTTGGCATATACTTGGCATGAATGACACTTCTTTGTGAAATTAACACAATCTTGTATCATTGAAGGCCAGAAGTATCCAAGCCTTCGAATTTGATTAGACAGTCTATGTCCAGACTGGTGGGAACCACAGACTCCTGCATGCACTTCTTTTATGACAGCCATTGTCTCTTCACCATCAATACATCTGAAGAGAACTCCATCAAAACCACGTTTGTAGAGAATTTTCTCGAGGTGGTTTGGACCATCATAAAGAGTAAAATTGACCACACGTCGCCGAATTTGTTCTTTCTTGGCTCTATCAGGTGGAAGTGTTCCATTTTGAAGGTATTCCCTGATAGGTGAAATCCATCCTGTAGTATGACCATACGGTTCAGGAATGGGACTAATTTCATAAATTTCCTCTGTTCTGACTTGAACATAAGGTGAAATTGCACGACGGTGGGCAATACAGATGGTTGTCTCGTCCCGATTTGGATCTGCTAAAGCTGTGGCTATATTAGCCAGTGCATTAGCTTGAGCATTTTGTGATCTTGGGACATAAGAAAATGTCGGTTCTGAAGGGAATTCCGACATTAACTCTCTGACGTAATCATAAAAAGGGATTAATTCTTCTTTTCTGATGGCATAATCCCCATTGACTTGTTTGATTACCAGGTCTGAATCACCTTTCACCTTTAAGTGATTCACTTGTGCTTGAAGCGGTAACTCCAAGCCTGTCATGAGAGCTTGGTATTCAGCTTCATTATTGGTACCACCTTCCCACAACAAAAAGGAATAAGGTAACACTGCCTTATCTGGAGAAATGAGCACAATTCCTAAACCAACTTTGTTGAATTTAGGATTTTCCATTTTCTTCCCTGTTGGACTTATAGAAGCACCATCAAAATACATTTCCCATGTTTGAGGACTCTCTTGAATAGAGAAAACTTCCTCATCAGGGAGTTCGATATCTGAATATGTGTCTTCCACTGAAGGATGTTCAGCCAGGAAATCAGCCAGAGCTTGGCCCTTAATTGCCTTTTGAGACACATACTGGATGTCGAACTGCTATAGAATAACCGCCCACCTTGCCAGACGTCCTGTAAGCATTGGACGACTAAGGATGAATTTGAGTGGATTATTACGAGATACCAATTGGACCTCGTGATGTTGCAGGTAGTGTCTCAATTTCTGAACTGCAAAGATTAATGCTAGGCATCACTTTTCAATACTCGAATACCGGGTTTCTGCTTCAAGCATAGTTCTACTGAGATAGTAGAGACTATTTTCATTCCCATCATCATTCTTTTGAGCGAGAAAGGCACCCAATGATCGCTCTAAAGCTGTCACATAGAGGATAAGAGGCCTACCCTCAACAGGTGGCATGAGTACTGGTGGACTCAAGAGGTATTTCTTGAGATCATCAAATGCTTCTTGACATTCTTCAGTCCACTGGTAAGTGACTCCTTTCTTCAATAATTTGGTAAAGGGTAAACTTTTTCCTGCCAAATTGGCGATGAAACGCCAAATATAGGATAAGTGTCCTTGAAGTCCTCTTAATTCTTTAAAATTCTGAGGAGGTGACATACCAAGGATTGATTTGGTCTTCTCAGGATCGACTTCAATACCACGATGGCGTACAACAAAGCCGAGGAATTTTCCTGAGGTTACCCCAAAAGCACATTTTAAGGGGTTCATCTTCAAATTATGTTGTCGAAGCTTGTGGAATACGACTTCCAAATCAGCCAAGTGATCAAAACGTTGTTTGGATTTAACCACCATATCATCTACATAGAATTCAACAAATTTCCCTAGAAAAGGTTTGAAGATACGATGAATGGCGCGTTGATATGTTGCACCTGCATTCTTTAAACCAAAGGGCATCACCCGGTAACAAAACACACCTTGAGGAGCTCTGATGGCTGTATATTCCTCATCTTCTGGGGCCATTCGGATCTGATTATATCCAGAATATCCATCCATGAAAGAAAGTACTTCATAGCCAGCCGTCGCATCAATTAAGAGTTCTGTAATCGGAACTGGGAAATCATCTTTAGGACAATACCGATTAAGATCTCTGAAATCGATGCAAACCCTAATTTGTCTGTTCTTCTTCTTTACAGGGACAATATTAGCCAACCACTTGGGATATTGAACTTCTCTGACGAAGTTAGCTTTGATAAGCTTATCCACTTCAGCCTCGATTTTGGAAGCATCGGTTGGGTGTGTTCTTCTTGCGGCTTGCTTGAATCCTCGATGTTCTTTTGGAAAACCCAAATGATGGGTGGCAACATCAGGATCAAGGCCAGGCATCTCTGTATAATTCCAAGCAAAAATATCTTTATTTTGCTTTAGAAAAGAAATATACATCTCTTGCTCTTCAAGGGTCATGGCCGCACTAATTAAAGTGGGGCGTGGATCTTTCTCTGTACCCAGATTTACTTCTCTGAGTTCATCCACAGTGGTAGAGATACCCTCTTCAAATGCTGGAGGAGCATCTCTAAGATCTTCCTCTTCCTCTTCATCATGTGTTATTTCTTCCGTTTCTACTTGAAAAGTAGATGAAAAAACGAAATTCTCATGATCATAAGAGATGTCAAAATTTTCACATTTTGAAGAAGAAGCTTCCATTTCCGACCCTATTGATGATAAAGGGTCTTCTTTGGGAAATAAAGAGGAGATGATGGATTGAGAATCGACATCAATATTCACCTCTGGTGTTGCTATAACTTCTTCTGGACTGATTAGCGAAGTATAGACTTGTTGGATTTCAGCAGATGAAATGAAAACGTCACCACTTATGCTTTCATCACTGCTTGGTAAGTTACCAATTTCTCCCATGTTGTCTGGCTCGATTGCCGTAATTGACATTATGGATCTTTCCATAAGAGTATTTTGATTTGGGCCTATTTTTCAATTTGACTGATAGGTAACACATAATCTGTACTCACATGTGAAAATGGATTTATTGGAATTTTTTCCAAACCATATGGAGCATTAACTTTGGTAATTTCCTTCATTGTAGATTTTTCTCTTCCCTTCATGTGATAAAATTCGACCTCAATGTATTGAGACTCACATGTCTTGAACGGGGCCTTATCACCATACAATGTTCCAACATGACCATCGAAACAGTATTTGAGACATTGATGGTATGATGACGGAATAGCTGCATGCTGATGTAGCCAGGGTCTTCCAAGCAAGATATTGAAAGCTGAGTCTTGATCAACAATCATGAAATCCGAATTGGAAACAAGATCTCCAAACTGAGTTCTGAGCGTAACTTCTCCCAGTGGTTCTTGTTAATTTTTATCATATCCTTGCAACATCATGGTAGAAGGAGATAAATCAGATTCCATGAGGCCCAATCGACGAAGTGTGCGAATTGGCATGAGGTTGACTCCTGAACCATTGTCAATAAAAGCTCTTCGAACATCTATACCATTGACTTTTCCAGATAAGTAGAAAGGTTTTATGTGCCCAAGCACAACATCATCTTCATCTTTATCAGTAAAAGATATCACTGCATGGCATTCTGCAGGATTATTCTCTATGTGATAAATTTCAGCTGCAGCAATTTCAGCTTCAAACTCCTGAGGACTTGACAAAGCTTCGATGAGTGCTTCCCGAAGATCTCTTGACAGATTCAAAGCATCCAAAATTGATAACTTGGCTGGTACTTGGGCCAAGTGTTTCAATATATCATATTTTTGATCTAGAGTTCTGCGTTTCCCAATAGGAATATGCGGTTTAGCAGGTACCTTGGAAGCATATGCTTTGGAAGCTGATGCATCTTGTATTGAAGTTGGAAACATCCTTGGTTTTGGAAAATTAGACTGATTAGATCCATTTACTTGCTGAGATAAAGAAGATGGAACCTTTAATCGGTCTTCCAAAATAACTGTGCCGAAGCTGAGTTGGCCATTGGCAGAAGAACTTGCTTGTTCTTTTTGAGCTCGCTGAAGGGCTCTACCACGAGTTTCTGATGCATATACAGTGCTAGCAGGGGTAGAATTAGAGTAGTGGCTTCGGAAAGATCCACGTCTTCCCCTATATCCTGAACCTCTAGAACTTCCTCGGGTTCCCTTATTTGATATAGGGAATTCAGGCTCATCAAGACTGGAATATGAATCTGTTAATTGAATCATATTAACAGAACCAAAGATTAACTCTTCGTCTGATAAAGACTCTGCCTGGTTAGCCTGTTTAGGCTGTGCCGTTTGGTGGGACGGTGCCCGTGGCTTTGAAGTAGATGGCATGAAATCTGCCAGAGTCAAAGACAATTTAGGCTTTGATGCATACTCATCTTCTCCTGATTCCTCTTTCTTCTTTGAATTGCGCTGCCCTTTTGAGGATTTGTCTTTTGATGGAGGCTTTACTGCATCTTTTTTAGGAGACACAATTGGCTTCTTCAATTGTGTTCGCAAAATGGAATGGGTCCGATTGATTGTCTTTCTGACCATCCAATCATCATATTTTTACGCAGTTTTGCTTTTGACTTCCTGCCACTCGCCTCCTTCCTCTGGATCTGTAGCGGTAATACACGCTACATGAGCTGAAGAACCCTTCAATTTGACTTGTCCCAAGTCGACCATCTTTTGCAGGTGGTCTTTAAAGACAAAACACTCCTGGATGGGATGCCCCAACATTTGATGAAAGGTACAATAATTGGGACGGTCTTCATCTCCTTCCTTGTTTGGCCTCTTCGGCACTGGTAATTGAACAAAATTATTTTCCAGAGCTGAAATGAAGTAACCAGGAACTTGCTCACTTCGGAACGAGTATGTTTTACTCTTCATATCCTCAAATTGTTTTCGTCGTTGATTTTTTTGATCATTTGGACGAGACAGCCTTTGTTGTTGGCGTTCAGGAGGTGGAGCCCTTCGAGAAGATGAAGGTTTTGAAGTAGAAATAGGTACAGGTGCCTGTTTAAGCATAACTGTAGCAGTTTCTGCTTTACCCATTCTTCGTCCTGGAGCTGATGGAATTACACGACATTTAACCTTAGCCTGTATAAGGGAATCTTCAATCTGTTGAGCGATTGAAGTAAGGTCTCGAAACCCTCCTGTGTATTTCACAGGGATCAATGGCGTGCGTAATTCGTCATGCAAATTTGCCACACAGATTGGCAACAATTCTTCCTGAGGGAGTGCTAAACTCAAGGAATATGTTAATACCTTCCAACGAGCAATGAAATCAGAGACTCTTTCATTCTCCCTTTGCTTGCAGTTTGTAAGATCGAAAACTGTCGTTTTTTGCAAAGTTGAGCTAAACTGAAGAAGGAATTTTTGACGAAGATCCTCCCATCCGATGACTGACCGGGATTGCAAGCTTGTATACCAGACAAAAGCTGGTCCTTGCAAGGTTCGCACGAAGTATCTGAGTTTCACTGCTTCTTGCTGCTCTGGAGTTCCCATCATAGGATCACAACAAGACACGTAATGCGTCAAATGTTGTTCAGGGTCGCCAGATCCATTGAAAGTAGGGAAAATAGGGTTTCCAAAACTGGATGGAGGAGAAATTGAATCCACCCATTCAGGGTAAACTTTCTTTTCAGGTTGAACTTGCGCCCGTTTCCCTTCCATAGTTTCTAACCGAGATGTTAATGACTCAATAGTAGTTATTAACTTTTGAGAAACGTCAGGTTGAACTTGGTTTTGAGTAGGTGCAATGAATGGAGCTTGGACAGACGTGGTGATTGGTGCTGCAACTGATGGTAGTGCTGCCAACCGTTGTTGCGTTTGACCCGTAGGATTAGACCTCTGTGGGTGTACTGATAAAGGAGGATATTCTTGATCCATCTCAGTAGTTACAACAAATTCCTTCGGCTGTCAGACTTCAGCATTCTTAAGAAGAATACTATTCTGAAGTAGATCTGCATTAAACCTTCTTAATTCTTTCATTTCTTCCTCCTGTTGTGCAAACCTTTACTCTAATGAGAGCGATTGACCTCCTTCAGAGGAAGGGTGAGAAGTAACCTGATTCTTTCCTTTCCCCTTATTAGATCCTTTTCGGAGAGGGGGAAGTGGGTTACATGAAGGAATACCCAGATTTTGGGTAAGCCTTTGATTACGTGTGCGCACACCTTCTTCATTTAGGTCTGTGTGCGCAACTTCTTGAGCAGGAACCTCTTCGTCTGATCCCTCTGATTGAGCCTCATCTGGTGAATCAGCAGCAATGACTTTGATGACATTGATGGATGCATATTGCATGAAATCCTTTCTATCAGCATTTCTGTGATATTGTCTCCTTCTATGTCAATGATGAGACATGGCATTCCGTTGACTTGATCCCTCAGGAATTTCTTGGAGAACCGTCACTTGGAGAGAATCTCCTGACAGCTTGGCTCTTCGTTCCTCTTGAGGCTTATTCCCTAATCGATAGAATACTGACTTTCTATGATGGAAGGATTGAAGATTTGAAAAAGTCCCCAGTCCGGTGGACTGGGGATGTTCCTGCTGCTTCCGCTCAACTCCTCAGATCCCATTCGTTGATTCTGAGGGTTGGGTTAGAGAAGTCCCCAGTCTGGCAAGCTGGGGTGTCTCTTGACATGCTATGTCTGAGATCTTCTTAAAATCTCTCTTGATCTTGCGAATCTTAGTTTGGAAATTATCTGGATGCATCAACATGTATCCACTTTTATCACCTGGTTCAACAGACCGTTGGTTGATTTCCGAAACTTCTGTCATTTGATGACGTGTTTGCTCCAGACGAGAGGCTTGTGCAATATTCTCACCTGCTTGATGTAGGAGCAATTCAACAACTTGTTCTCTATATACTTGATTTTGAGAGGAACTCGTTGAAGCTTTTTCTTGAGCAAGCTTTTGATTATGAACAAAGCCCATTGACTGTGGCCGGCCATTGGCAATAACATTGCATGAGACCATTTTCGGCGGGCTTTGCTGACCGGAAAGCACTGTGAAATGTAGTGCTCCGTCAACACCCCATCCTATGATATGAACATCAGATGGAGCATTGGCAATTAACTGACGCAATCTTCTTAGTGCGCCAAGGCATGAACGTTGAAGGGTTCTCTGTTGCTTTTCGGCCTTTGGATACCGAGAGACTGATAGAGATGCCAAATCAATCTGGCGTTGTAACCCTTCTATTATCTTAAGATGATTTTCATATTCATCGTAAGATAATACCTTCTTCTTTAATAGACAAAGAGTTTTCCATATGTTGAGACGAATATCATGGATTCCATCATCCGTCAACATCTTTGGAATGTCGTACTGGGAGTCAGCCAAAGGCCAAAACATGACTGGTACTTCACCTTTTGCCAGTTTTTTCCTCATGTTCAGCATTTCCTCTTTATCATTAAATGAAGATTCTTCTACCTGTTTGGACCAGAGTTGGTGTTTCCTTGTTGCTTCATCGGATTCAACAAGATTGGTAGAGAAATCACTATTCATTCTGGAAGATGAATGACCCAGGGAAGGTTCGGAGAATAACCTGAACCCCAGGCTATCTTCTGATGGAGAAAGAGTTTCACCTGCCGATAGTAAAGCATCAGACATGACTGGTTTTACGTTTGCAAGTGCCTCGAGATAGGAGGGCTTTCTCGTCACTACATTGCCTTCTGAAGAATTTTCGAGACAATGTGAATCAATACTGCGGAGAGGACTTTCGCAGCGGAGTTCATCACCATGAGGAGGACCGTCATGATGGGTTACAGCAAAAGATGAAATCTCTTGCTCCTTGGTCTTCTGACCACACAGAGGGTTCCTGCGGCTCTCATCTGAAGAAGAAACATCAAGATTGACCGAATTTTCATAAAGAAAGTCTTCATGAGGAAGTGTCTGTTGAAGACCTTCAGAATTAATGTTCCCGTTATTGGGAACTGAGGGAGTAGAATCTTGAATTCCGACAGATAAATGTCTGAGGGATTCAAGAACTCCAGCATTGAGCAAGGCCTTGTTGCAGTTTGGCCTTTGATCTCCTGACTGTGCTGGGCGGATCTTTTTCTTAGATGCCTTATTACTCGCTTTAGAAACCACTTGATGACGAAAGTGATTGCTCTGAGCAGGTGTATGTGCCTGATCAGGAAAGATGGTTAGGTTAGGCTGACGATCTCCACTCAAATCAGGTGTATGTGTCTGACTTGGTTGTCCGTATGTTATGGGGGAGTATGCCCCATAACCCTCTTGGACTGGAACAAATGTGTGTGTCTGTTCTGGAGTGAATTGTTGATGTGTCACTCCATTGCTAGGGATAGATTTATGTTTCTGTCCCTGAGATGATGCTGAAGCTGTTATGATATCCTGGCAAGCATCCAGAATATGAGCAGGAATTTGCTTCTGCTCTTTCACCATTGACAAAATATTTTTGGTGACTTCAGCCGCCGGAACGGGGATATACGTCCATTCCGGGCTTGGAGTAGGTGTATGTGCCTGCTCCTGTCCTCCTTTTCCTGTCAGTGAATCCTGACAGTACTCAAATGTGGAGGCAGAGAGTTGAGTCTGCCTCCTGTTTGTCGTCGGGACTTTCCGACTGACTTCTCTGGGTGCTACCAAGCGAGACTGTTGGTAGGCCTGATTAGTATTAGCAGGTGTATGTGCCTGCTGATTACACTTCGCCAAACACGGTTGACGAGATCCATCATATGTAGTCAGACGAGCTTGCTGACTAACTGGTGATGTATAAGCAGGTGTATGTTCCTGCCTATGGTACTCCGCCAGAATTGCCTGGCGGGATAGGCTTGATGCTGTCAGACGAGTCTGCTGGACAGCTGAATTAAAACGGGCAGGTGTGTATTCCTGCTCATTGTTTTCCACCAAGTTAGGTTGGTGGACTTCTCCGGAGATGGCAGGGATGACAACCTGCCTATTGTTAACCGGATTCCGTCTCTGGCGGTTCATCTTGCCTGCTCGGGTTTGAGGAACCTGAGCTGAATGCCTGGAGTCGGTACCCTCATCATGTTGAGGGCTCACTACCGCACGAGTCTGGCGGCGATTGTTGATGGGATCCCTCGGGAAGGACTCCTGTCTTTTTGAATTAAGGCCCCGAGGGACCTGCTCATTCACTTCCTCGGAGTAAGGGAATGAATGGAAATTACGTTCCGGGGATAACGACCCGAAACGGTTGGAGACGGTAGTCAGCACCGCCTGCTTCTTTATTGCTGGCCGCCGTTGTCCGGACGACCAGGTAGAGTTGTTAACTTGGAGGGCTTGACGAGCGGCCTCCAGAGTTGGGATAGTACCGTTGCGACGATACTCCTTAACCAGTGCATTAGAAACACAGCGTTGAAGACGCTAAGTTGGTGATGTCATCCTCAGAGCGGATGACGTTCCAGCAGGAGTAGCAGCATTGGTTTTCACAGCAGCAGACCTCACAGTAGAGGTGTTCACAGCAGCAGTATTCACAGGGGTGAATTTAAGGAAAGCCATTTTTGCAGAAGATCTTGAGAAAAGAGTGCATGTTCCATGTAATAGACATAATCAAGATGAATCCGGCCACTGCATCTTTTGGATGAGCACATGTCAATGATTGCTTTGTTGGCCCAAGGGACCTAAGAAATAAGAAGAACATCACTTTCACTTGGTTAAGGATTCACATCGGGTTCACCATTTTTGTTTCGCACGGAATCCGGGTATGACCTCCTGGACGGGAGATTCAAACGTTCCAATCGGTTTCTAACGGGTTTGTTCGTAGAACCGGAAACATCCAATGATTCCACATCCGTTTGGACCTACTTTCCAAAGGCAGGCGCTCATTAGCTTGTGGACTAATGAGGCTTAAGAATTTGCATTGGTCGAGAGGATGGGAGGTCGGACTCATCACACCTTTTTGAGGGGAATTATTGTCTACTCCGGGACTCTCTTTATATATTTAAGTTATGTTCATGAATCCTTATTACATTACCAAGTATAAAATGTGTTTTCCTTTAGTTTTAACAATCAATGATTAAATATGCAAGAATTTTAGAGAATCTTTTATATGTATTCGAGGTTCTTCATCAATAGAGAATCATTTATATCTGTTTAGAGATTCTTGGTCAATGGTATCCTTCAAAACATTTATATAAAAGTCTCTTGGTCATTATGATGACCAGGCTGGTTTTAAAGCCACTCAGTGGGGCACTTGAAGATTATCGTCATTCAGAAGGACAGAGATTATTTCAACGTTTGGATCGAACCCATAAATGGGCTACCTACGTATCCTTTGTTTTGGAAAAGGAATCAGAACCCACGTAGTTCGAGAAATGGAGTATGATGTTTATGATTGATGTCTCAAAGATGAATGTCATAATTACTTTTACACTCTAAGCTCACGTGAGTCATGCTCGGTGTGAGAAACAAGAGGTATTAGTAAAATTTAGACAATTGTGCCATGAAAGATGCAATCATAAGAATTTGTTTGGGGCTTATGTATGGATGACTGCCCAGATAGATGAAGGTTTAGGATTTACTTTTAGGGAGAAAATCCATGAACAGGGTCCATAATGTTATATGTGCTTCATGGAGATTTGAATACTCTAATCTTGGGGCTTACTCTTAAGGAGGATGCCCAAGTTAGGAGGGGATTTATGATTGGGTTTTACTCCTGAAAAGGAAACCCAAATCAAAGGTAAATTATGATTGGTTAAGAGAAATTTAAGGGGACTTGGGGCTTATTCCTGAAAAGGAGACCCAAGGTTATGACTGAGTCTTATTCCTGAAAAAGGAGACCCAGGTTAAGGGACTTGGAACTTACTCCTGAAAAGGAAGCCCAAGGTTATGACTGAGTCTTATTCCTTAAAAAGGAGACTCAGGTTAGGGATTAAGGTTTGGGGCTTACTCCTGAGGAGGATGCCCATATTTGAGGTTGGGTCTTACTCTTGAGGAAGATGCCCATATTTGAGGTTGGGGCTTACTCTTGAGGAAGATGCCCATATTAAAGGTTTTATAACTGGGGATTATTCCTGAAAAGGAGACCCAAGGTTAGGATTTTCTCATTTTAAAGGATGAGGTTGAATGAATGAACTCTCCGTATTTTAGTGACATAAGGATATTTAAATCACTAGACTTTGAGAGAGATTCCACAGAATTCCTTTCAGATAAGAAAGTCAAATCAAGAAATCATGCCATAAATGGCTTTGAAGAGTGTCTTGAAGAGTGAATCTTGAAAAGGAAAGGTGAAATGGCTTAAGAGGGGTAAAATGGGCAAGATGGGCACCCAAAACGATAGGGGCGCACAAGTCTTGAAAGGCGCGCAAGTCCTGCGGCGGCGCGCAAGTATTGACCGCGCAAGTATACTTGCGCGACACATGGTGTACTTGCGCGATTTTCAATAAGAATTGAAATACTTGAGCGACTCTTGATAAAACCCTTTAGAATCCCCTTGAGGTTCTTCCAGAAAAGGGACGCGCAAGTTATATTGAAGGAATTAAGTCGGCGCGTAAGTGTTTGATAAGTTTTAACACTTAGGCCTTTCTTCTTCTCTTTAGATCTTTCGTTCTAGGTAAGAAATTACCTTAGAATTGTTCCGGAAGCTTTGAGAAGAGACTTGGGCATTGTGAGCTTCAATCCGAGTTTCTGAAAAAAGATCCTCTCGAATGGGGGGCCCATAGGGTCTATTTATAGGCAAAGAAGGCCCTGGGCGGTTACCGAGCGGTTATCACTTAGGTCGCGCAAGTCACTTGCCCGACCATAAGGCGTCGCACAAGTACTTGCACGACCACTAGGCGGCGCGCAAGTGTACTTGCGCGACCAAGAGGGAATTTGTGTGGCCTATGGGCAATGTTCTCCTTGTTCATCCCTTTGTCGATTTTTGATGTTTCTTCAAAGGATGAATCACTTTTTGCTAAGATATTCCCCTTTTCCGATATTTATATTCTGTGACGAAAGGAGTGTCAACAACCTTGTTTCTATGTTATAACCAGAGTTCATGTTTTTTCACTTGGTTTTCCATTGAATATTTATAGAAAAAAATAAAATTTTGGCTATGTAGATTGAATAGCACGGTTTGCGCATGGTTATTAGTAACTATGTGCCAACCTAGGAAACTGTGCGATTAAAGAAAGCAGCTACTACACGTTATCTTCATGGACATAAAACTCAGACCGTGTAACCATTTAAAGATTCCCCTTTTAACATAATTCTTTGCACAGTTGGTGTACAGTTTCCCAAACCGTGTGGACTAACTCTGCGATCATGCTAACTCATTAAATTTTGGGGTCTTTTTTGGTTGGACCATACTGGTTGGTTAATATGGTTGGTTATAATGGTGGGGAGAGGCACTATGACTATCTTGTATGTAATTTTGGAAAATTCTCATGAATGTCTACCCCTTATGCTGGGAGTCCATTCAAGCCTCCCCTGTTAGTGACTTGATTCTATCTTGGGGGAAAAATTGAGTTTCCCCTTATGTTGGGGAGTTTATTTATGCCTCCATGTATGAGTCACATGGTTTTATTCCTATTATTGTTATAGAAATAGGTAATCTCATTCGGAGTTATTTGACCCCAAACATCCTCCTTGATTAAACATTGGGATCAGATTGCACCCAACGGTTTTGTTGAACTAAGACTATGGTGACCTCGTTCGTTTTCCTTGTTTATTCCAGGTAAGTTTCTTGATTCTTTTTTGAATAGTTTTAGAGGTATTTTGTTTTGTTTTGTAGTTTTAATATTCTTGATCACTTTGAAAAGTTGTGTATGTTTTTTTTGGTGAGAGTATTCCTCCCTTGATTGATCAATTGGAGGTGTTTTGGCCTTTTGGGGGTTGTTGAAACATAGAAAAGGAGTCCATTTTGGCCTTTCAGTTGGGTTTGTATTTTTCTTTTAGAATTGCTATGGATTTACGAGGGTGTACAATTTTATTAACGGGATAAATTTAAAATCCATGGATTATTCTAAAGTTATTTTATATTTAATTACTGTTATTTATTTTTTGTGGGGGTTTCTAATATAGATTTGGAGGAAAGGGTGTGTTTTCATGATGTGGTCCAAAGCGTGAGCCCATTTATTGTTTTAAAAAAAAATTGTTTTCTTATACTACTTAATTTTTTAAAATTATACACCCATTCCACTTCCAAATTGGTATCCCCTAGTATATCAAAACACCATATCCATTTGGACCTCATAGGAATCCATAGTCATGATGTATTTGGGATTTTTCTTAAGGTATTAGACAAGACAGTAAACCCATTTACTACTTCAAAAAAATTTAATTATTTAATGTATCATTCAATTTTAAGTTTTTTTAGTGATTCCAACTCTCACTTGGGACCACTTACCCAAGGCTCAACCCCAATCTCTATTCCCCCTCTTTGGAGTTCATATTCATTATTAATTAGGGAAAAAATTCTCTAGATTTCTCAAATCGCCAAGATTTTGATAGGTAACTAGTTTCTTTCATAACTCCTTCAATATTTACTTTGTTCCTTCCATATTAGTTCTCTAATGACCTAATAATCCTTATTTGAACCTCACTTTCATTTTTAGCTTTTTGGAAATTCAGCTACTGGTGTAGTTGGGATGTTTTAATCAATATATCTCAAGTAAGTGGGTTTCCTTTCTTACTTCTACCATATTCTTCGGGTTTGTTCCTTTTTCATAGTGTTTCATCCGTATTTCCATTAATTTATAAAATATCCATCATCTAGGGTTGGTACCTAGGGTATAACTTTGTGTCTTTTTGGTGAAATATTTGGTTTTTAGGTTTGTTTTCAATCCCTTGTGGTGCGAAAGTGGAGTGATTGAAGTTTCACACAATAGTTTGATGTTTTTGGAACAAATCGAAAGTGATTCCGTATGTAAGCATTATTTGATGAGTTATTTTTTCTTTAATTTTATTTTTATCATGATTCTCTTCCATTTTGTGTGGTGAAAAAATTATATTTTGTATCATTTGTTAAGCATTTGGTTTTTAAGTGGAAACTTTGTGAAAAAATGATTTTTTTCGTATGCATTTCATATTGTATCATGTGGGGTTGTTCTATGATTATTGAAATGGTTTTATTAGATGGTTTTAGGGCTGAAAATTCTCGTTTTGTGTTATATTGGAGTGTATTTAGACCCGAAAGAGGGTTTTTTGAATGGGTTTATGTAAAAAACATGGTTTCACTCCATGGAATTGTTTTGTAGAGGTTTCAAATGGTTTCTTGATTTATGTAAGAGGTGAAACTATATTACCAAAAAAAATTTGTAGGAGTATTCTTTTGAAATGGTATATTTTAATTTTAATGGAATTTTATGTGATGTGTACTATCTTGTAAAGGTTTTATAAAATTGTTTAAATGATTATTTCAAGTGTGAAAGAGAGGTGAAACTTGTTATGGGATATTTTGGTGTGAGTATGATTTCCCAGATGAATTTGAATGAAAAGTGGGATCATGTGACATGTGCTTGGAATGTTTGGTGTGTGTGTGGCTTGAAAGTGTTATTTTCATCTGCAAATTGTATTTCATGGTTTTTGGAACTTGATTGAGCACAAGAGGGAAAAACTGGATATCTAAGTGGGTGGATGTGTACTAGTATGCTAGTGATCCCATGGGTTTTCTCACCTATTTGACCTAGCAAGTTTAACGATGAAAAAACCTACTAAATGATGATGATGATGATGATGATAATGATGATGGGGATGATGATGATGTTGGGGGACCACTAGGTTATGGGTATGATCCATACAAGTGGCTCTTTTTCACGAGAACTGATATTGCGATTGTTACTTTCACTGAGATACGAGGTACCTGAGACCTACAATAAGATAGTGTCTTGGGGTTATTTCCCGTTGTTAGTGCTCACTAGATATTTTAAACTTACCTTTGGCATATAGTATGTTTGGATTGAAAAAGTTAGTATCTTTTTCATTATATTTAGAATATTTTATTCTTTAATGTAGCTCACTTGAAAGCTATTTTTATTTAAAGTTACATATTTTAGAAATTATTACTAGCATTTCTTAATTACAAAACGTACAAGATTTTTTCTTTATAATGATTATCACATGGAATCTTTTAGTGACGGAATCCAACTAGGCTTTGTCTCACCCCATACAAAAACCATTGGGTGTAAGTAGACTTGGTAATTTTTCTTATAGGTTTGGGTATTGCTCTTAGTGCTAATGGTACGGATTTGTAGTGGTCCTTCTCGGTGCGGAATCATGGAGATGGCTGAAGGGAAGTGCCTCTTTCCACGAGGAGGTTCTTGGGATATCCTTTTTGACTTTGTACCTTTTTTATAGTCTTTTCTTTTTGTTCTAAATTATTTAATTAAACTATGAATTTTTGTAAAAGATTTTTTGGTTTTAAAAACCATGATTTTGTTTATTGGATTCGTTTGTTGTTTTATGTTTATAAAATCGGGTAAATCATTCGAAAATTTCATTTTTTGATTCCTGGGCACTTTTTCCATCCCATGGGGGTTGGGAATGCCCTTCAGGTCTTTCCACGAGTATAGTTTGATGTCGTTTTAGATAGTGACCATATTAGGTTCATGAAATAACACAACAAGGTCAGGATGGGATGGGTTGATTATGTCAGGTTTGGTTTGGAAACTACTACTGTGTAACCAAAGAACAAAGTTAATACCCCTAATGAAATCTAGATAAACATGGTTCTTGAGGGTATGAAAAGAGTAGGGTGATTCAATAGAAATCTCCATAGGGCCTTTTGGTCTTTAAATACCTTGGATTTGAGGTCTATTAATATGTAATAAAATTTTTCTCATTTTTTGACATGATTTATGTGGAGGGACGAGGATTTACGCACTTAGTTGTTGGTGTGAGTGGATATCAGATTATTTGAATCAGCTGTACATAACATAAATAACCGTAATCATAATATTTATTACTATTCGTTAAAATATAATTAATAATAATAAATATTATTTAAATTTGTTATAAAAAATAGAAAAATTATGAAAATATACCCATAATGAGGCTTGACCCAAGGATTTACCCCAAATTCCCACCCTACATAAGGCACCAACCTTGATAATTTTATTACAAATATTAACAATGTAACTAAAACTAATTAATAATAAAAATAAAAATAAAATATTTAATAATTATTATTAACACCAATTTAATTGACCTAACAATCACTCATATTTTCTAACAAGTCAATTTCATAAAGTATTCTATAGAAAATAAAAAAAGTTTCTTGTGTTTCCTTTACCAAGTTTGATGGTGTCCCTCTAGAATTGTATTTTTTTTGGAAAAGATAGACGGTTAACTCACATCTTTCGAATCCAATAGATATTATTATATTTAAGAGACATGTACATTAAGGAATGATCTCATTTTGGAAAAATATTATTTATATTTACAATTAGATATAAAATAGATAGTGGAAAAATAAAAATTATGAATTATAGAATTTATCAAAATTCATCTATTTTTAGAGGTATTTCCAAGGCAGTATGGGTTTTCCCATGGGGTGAGATATGCAAGAAATATATTTTTGTGAGTTTTTAAACCTAAACCACTAAAAATTCATGTTGTAGAAGTTAAGGGCCTAGCCCTATCGATGTGGGGTCGATGAACTTGAGAGATAGCACATTATATTAAAATAATTAATAAATAACATTTATTTTTTACATGGTGGACTATACAAATTGTAAGAATTATTTTTGTAAATAAACATAGATAAATACTTTAGTATTAATTTACTTTATAAAAAAATAATATCATTGATGGTTCATGTGTGGAAGGATTGTTTTGGTTTAAACATAAACTTTTTTTTCTATATTCATGTTGATTTATTTTATAATAATATTTTAATTTAATTATTAATCATAACTCTTAAGTAGTAAACTTATATATTTTTTGACTAATGGGATTCACAGACACCTGGTGGGATAACCCATATAGGTTATAGGTTTCACCAGCGGGATCAAATTTCATCTGATTTTTTGGAAGGGAATATTTGAATACATAACCCACCAACACCCACGAGAGAACAGATCGTCTCTGGGTCTTGTATTGTTTTCATAGTTATATATATATATATATTAAATTATTTTTTGGAGTCATTCACTACTAAGATCATATCACACATGGAATTTTTAGTATGATAGAGTATATGTTAGTCAATCAAAATGAAAATTAAAAACGAGAATTATATTGTTTTATGAAATATTTTACTTCTCTATAAAAACCATTTTCATCAAAATGACCAACCTGGAATTCAATATCTAAATATTTGAATTATAAGAAATATTTAAACTTGAAAATTAATAATAAATTATATTTTAAAAATAAAATAAAATATTTTATTTTTTTTAAAACTAATTTATTTATTAATATAGTTGATAAATACAGTATAAAATAATCAAATCACACAATCTTCAATAAATGTACATTCAAACACATACAAAATATTTGTTTTTTAAAGGTAATATTATTTTCGAAAAAAATAAATTTAGAAAAAAATATAAATATTTTGTAAAATTATATCAAATATATTAATTAAAATTTTAATTATATTCTAAATAATAATACTAATTTATAAATATATCAATTTATAATATAATATAATCTAGTTTAATGATAAAAATGAATTGATATTTATTCTTTTACTTCACTTTGTACTCAAAATATATTTTAAATTATATTTTTAAATATATATATATCATGTTATTCTAAAATTGAAATAGGAAAAGTTTATAGTACAAAAAATCTTGACAATGTTATTTAAAATGAAAAGTGATATAAGAGAAGATGATGTAGTCAGACATGAAATATTTCCCTCATCTTTATAAAATAATCAAACCATATAGAGAAAAGTGAAAAACATATCAAAATATCTATCTTCAAGAGTTCTAAAAAAGTCAATACAAATAACTAGAAACCATCTACAAAAAATTCATTTAATTATCTAATATATTATTACTTATGAAAATGATTTTATATCTCATAATCATGTTTTGAAAATGAATTTGACCTATGGTTCATCGTACTCTTGTATGATGATGTTGCCTCCAACAGACTCTTTTCCAAGTATTTAATTTATGGTCATATAGAGACACATCAGTGTTTAGGTAAACTGAATGGATTTCAAAATATTTTTCTTGTATCATTTAATCATTTTAGTTCATTTTTATATCTAATAACATAGCCTCAAAATCCTTAGAAGTTTAATTTATGATGATCCCCATAGTTATGGCTTCATGGGCCCACAAGAATATCCATCTGATTATTTTCAAAGATAAATGTAAATTTTATTTACCTGTGAAAAATATTCAGGATTTTATTATGAATTCATATATTAGATAGAAGAAATTTCTTATGCATAACCCTTATTACCTAAGAAATAACCACTTAAGCCACAAACCCACCACCTATATCAATTAATTTTCAATGGATTTTTATTAAAATAATCAATTGGTCATTTAATGTTTGAACCGTAAATATTTTCATCCCATGTCCACTCATAAGTACATAATTGGCTATCTAGAACATAGTCTCCCTCTAGTGTATTTTTTTTATGGAATTAGGCCAAATAAATGAACTTATTACACTCATGGTATCTCCCTAACAACAACTATTCACAAAATCACTACACATAGTCACATAATAATAAGATATAGATGGAATAAATAACATATATAACTATAGTTCTCTACATATATTAACTAAAACATCCACACTCACCCTTCCCATATCAGATCTCCTCTTAGAATTTTGTTATAATTAAGAACAAAATTCAATATTCTTCTCTCCTTTACAAAAAATTAATTCTAACATGTGACTCACCTATACCAGATAAAAGTTAAGATCTTCTTTTTCATCCATATCATAGTTTGTAACCCCATGATCATCATTATCGCCCTTATTAGCAATGTTCCAGACAAGTGCATCCTTACATGATGTTCCCCCTCATCATGAAAAATTACCTTTTAACTTATGATTCTATTTTTCTCCTTGTAAAAATTGAATCTTCCTATATATCTGGGAAGTAATGGGCTTCCCGATACCTCACTTATTCTCATGCAGTCTAGTTCAAACTATCCCATAAGGAATATTCATACCTTGCACAGAATCAATTCCAGTTGGAGAATCCCCATTCTCTTATCCAAGTCCAAAATTTTCTATTATTCCATATAAAATAGTCTAGAATATATTTTGAAATTATCTTTGAGACTTTGAATAATATTATTCTAGTCACATCTCATATAGAGGAATATTAACCTTCAAGTCCCGAAACACTTGGGGAGTGAACCCATGTTCACTTCTAGATGGTCTAGTAAATGTCTACAGAGAAACACTGTCCTAAAAAGGATTAATGTTACAATAAAAATTACCATTCCCTTTTCTAGATAAGGATCCATAAATCATGTTTCTCTATAATTGATCCTTTATGTTACCAATGACATTAAAACCCACACTAATATTGGGGTGTTTAAAATACTATATTGTAAAAATATATCTTCATTTCCAGTAGATAATAATTAATTTATCAACCATTGTACCACTATGTTAAATCAAGAATAAAATCCTAGAAATGTTTAAAAAAATAATGATCTCTCTTTATTTATCTATTTGAAAAGGAACCCTAACATCATCAAAAATATCATGAAAACATTTATGGTGATGGAGAACCTATTTGAAACAATGAATTTAATCAATACCCATACATAGTTTCTTTATAAATATGAAGGATTAATGTCTAAATTATATTCATGAATGTAATGTGATACTTGTTTCAAATACAATGAATCAAATATCCATGTATTTTTATTCATATCCTTAGAAAAGAAAAGAAAATATAAAAATATAAGGGAGAAAAACATCACCAATCATTAAAGGACAAAATATTCAATACTCTACCAACCATATCATCATTCTACCATGGATTCTCCACTCTTGGAAGGAACATCCTATCCCAAAATAATGATTATATAATTCTAGAAACTATATATTCTCATCAATGATCTCTTCCACAATAGTCATGGAACACTTCTTAAGAATCATTATAATTGATGAATCCCTAAAAGTAACCAACAAACCCCCAACTTCCATATTGGTCTCTAGAATTTTGATATTATCTATCAACTCATCCGATGGATTATGGTTATGATGACCATTTACACCAATGAACTTATATTTAATGTTAAATCCAAAATAATTCTATAACACAATTGGAAATCAAGAACCCTAAAAATCAGCTTCTCCACCACCATGACCTAGATATCATCAGATACCTATACTCACAAACCCCATACTAATTCTAAAATAATAATAAAAACAATCCTAATAAAAATAAAATAATCATATTATTATTATTATATTTAATTTTTATAAAAACATTAATATTATTAAAAATGGTGATAACCATGTGAATGACCATGGACCCTAAATTTACTTAAAAATGATAATGTTTTATGAAATAAAGATGAACAGGTAAATGAAAAAACATGACCAAATGTTTGAAATAAAATGTATAAATCACATTCTCATAAGTTGTTACATACCCTTCCTCGAGGATGAAAATATCTTTTCCACTTCGTAATGATACATGGATTTGTATCCACTATATTTGCCTAAATCAGAAGTTATTTTTGAGTCTCCTATGAATAAGATTTTCATATATTCATTTTTATATATAATGGCATAATTAATAATTAAAATTAATTATTTAAATAATTAATCCAAAAAGTCAAAT
Organism: Viscum album; assembly: GCA_963277665.1. NCBI lineage: Eukaryota > Viridiplantae > Streptophyta > Magnoliopsida > Santalales > Viscaceae > Viscum > Viscum album. The sequence continues at coordinate 560,891,611 of OY728140.1, read as the reverse complement.
TGATATTTCTCTATTTGGATCCATTATTATAATGTTAGTAGTGTAATTAATAATAATTAATAATGTAAAACAACTCAATTCACAATATTATTATTAATAAATAATAAAAATTATTATTATTATTAATTAATAAAAATTATTATTATTAATTCATTATTATTTGGATTGTTATTTACATTAATTTTATTATTGATTACTGTAAAACCCTGAGTTTTTAGTTTGTATTACATCGTGTAAATATCTTGTTCAATAACGTGTGATATGCCCTACTCTAATGTAAAGAGACTATTATCATTTGATAATGAATGGTAAACATCATTAAATTATTAATATATAATTTTCAAATAAATAAATTTACACTCACTGGAAAATGATATGAAATAATATTAAGAACACTCTATGTCAAAAATGTTACATTTCTATAAAATATGGTTTTCTTTATATTTTTTATGTTTATTTATAAGATAAATTTTAGAATGTTATAATTTTAGTTTTATGAAATAAATTTAATTTTTTAATTTATCATGTAGAATCATTCTTAGGGTTAATTTTTGATATTTTTCTAGAAAGGGTTTATTTTTGGGTGACCAGTGAACAATACTGATTTTACAAATACATTGAGTTTTTCGAAATTATAATGATATAAAATGTATTGAATGTTTATGATAGTTTTTATAATATATATATATATATACAATTCATTTAGAAATATAATCTTAAACTCATCTATGTTTGAAATTTTTTAGAAATAAAAGAAATGTCTTTATTCAAATAAAAACTATTTTTGGTTGTTTATTTTTAATCAAGTATTCATGAAGTAACTATAAATTTTGGTTTTGTTTAAAAGCTAAATAATTTTATTTTTATTAAAATTTATCCAATTAATTCTGTTCGAATCAAAATTCTGCTTCATTTTGGTGTAAAATCATTTTCATAATTTGAAAATGAATTTTTCAAAAAAGGATTTTTATTGAATTTTGTTAACCTATTTGAAATTTATTTTCAAAAATTTTGGAAATTAAATCCTAGAATATTTCTTTTATATTTTTAATCATAATACTAAAATTATTTTACATGTTTCATCTCATTTTTCATAATGAATATTTACCATGGAAAATTCTGTCTAATTTTATTGGTTTTGTGTGTTACTACGATGAATTATAGTGTATTTTATATTTAGTAAGATTTGAGTGAATTTAACTCAAAAATTTATTTAATACATTTTAATTTTCTTAATAATTTCAAGGGTGCCACTCTTCTCACTTGAAAAAGAGAAAATCCTCTCATCACTCATCCAAACAATTTTATGAACTCAAATCAACCAAGAACATCAAAAATAGGATTCCAATTTTTCAACCAATATCCTAGTGGTCATGAAATTTCTAAAAGACCAATAATTGATGGATTGATGTGTAAGATAGAGGAAGATATCCAAGGAAGAGTTAAAAGACTTAATAAAATTCATTCATGTTTATTTCTCCTTATAACTATGTAAAATCTATTATAACCATAATAATATAATTACATGCATATATTTAATATAATAAAATTTTATTTTGCTGATGGGACAACTGTTTCAGATAATCATTTTATCCAATGGAAAATGAAAATGTCACTCTTGTGTATGTGCAGACGACGACCTCTATATAGTGATGATTTTTTTTCTTTCATCACTATCCCACATGTCATGTCATAAATAATCATTTAATTTATATATATTATATTTATGATTTATTTATTATACTATAATATGGATATATTGTCTTCCATTTTACCATTTTCCTCCATGAATGACACATTCAATTTTTCATTTTTGTCTCACATAGATAATTAAATAGAAGATAACTAATAAATAAAATTGAAATTTATTATATGTTGTCGATTATATATTGTCAAAACATTATCTAATTAATTTTATTTTCATAATTTAGAGAAATGAAACCATTACTCATCCATACAAGTAGAATACCACCTATATTAATGGTGTATCTCATTTTTCATTAGTGAAATACATACAAGGTTTTAAAAGTATTTTTAATATATAAAAATTATAATTATAAAAAAAATTGATTCTAGAGATGACGGAACTATGAACCATTATACCACTGTTGACACATTGAACCTGTTTTGTACCGAACAACCCCAAAATTTCAAATGTGAACTTAATCGATTATGTAATTGAATCAAAAAAAGATAATAAATAAAATAAAAGTAATAATGAAAATTAAATGAAAACTAAAATCTAGTTGGAGTTGGTTCCCTTGAACCAACTTTTGTGTACATTATGATAAACCTGTATTAATAGTTTTAAAAATTAATAAACTTCTTATCACATTATGATTATTCTTATACAAGGCATAGTATGTGATAATTTATTAAGAGTATCTATCACACTAAAATATCATAGTAGTTCCATGCTATGATCGGAACCTAGAAGTTCTATGACATTATTATTGAAAATATGTTCTATATAATGATGATATCAATTAAGGGATATAAATTGTATAGGCTATCAATGGTGAAAACTCATAGAACATTGAGGAAAATTCTAATGGTGTATTCCATTAGTAATGTATAGCAGGATATTTTTAGAATGAGATCCACAAGTAGAAAATCCACGTTTATATGTGGCATTGGATTTTACTATCTGTGGATGTGTGTATTGGTCCTTAAGATTTATGATTATTATAAATAAGTGTTGTGAGTCACATAATATAATGTATTTATGAAAATTATGAGATATATATTTGTGGTGGGTTAGGATACATTTGATACATCACAATTAATATATCATTACTGAATAACAACAAAAATGATTTATCTCTTCTATTATTTATTGGAAGTGAGTATTTCAGGACCTTTGATGTAAATGATATGGCATAAATAAATCCATGTTCATGGTGTTCTATAGGTAGGTTCTATTTCATAAAATTCAAAGAAAGAGACATCGAGCACATAGGTTGATGGCACTGGCATATGACATCCATGATTTGAGATTTTTTGATAAAGGGATTATATTATATATAAAGAATTAATATGATGTAACATATAGTTGCAACATTAAACTCTTTTTCTATGGGAGCCTTGGTGTTTTTCTAGACTCTAACATTAGACTTTACGCTCTTTCATCTAATGCCTCTGAGAAAGAGGCCTAGAGAGTCAGACACTAAGTGTATCCAGAATATCAGTTATATAATATAATATTTTTTTATTATTTAAAAATTTCAATAAATATTATTACTACATGTTGTTTAACAATTATTCAACTTTTTTTGATCACATTCATTTCATCACAAGTTATTATAGGGAATATAATATTTGTAGAAATTTTAATAAATATTTATTTTCCATTTAGTGTATTTAATATTTATTTATTTATTCATGAATAATTAAGTGATATTTATTTGAGAAATAAAGAGTTGTTATTCAAGGCCTGATAAATATTGTGAAGGAATGGAAGGCCATGATTTTAAGTCCGGTAATGAATAATAAACATTAAATATTGTTTAATTAAATAATAATTAATATAATTTGCAAGTGAATAATATGTAGAGAAATATAAACAATATTATTATTATTTGACATGGGATTTTTTCTAGGATTAAATATATAAATAATGTCACTTGTGAAATTATTTTATTTCAACCCTAGTGATATATACACCCAATTATGTTATTTTATCATTAAGAAATTTTATTTCATTTGGGTGTGAAAAATGTATTTGGAGAATCTTATCATGCATAGAGAGATCCCTTCTCCAAGAACACTCCCAAGAATGGAGATAAATCCTCCTCCACTAGATCATCCCAAAAATTTTGAAGCAGTTCTCAAAGTGATCAAAGGTAGAGGATAAAAGTGCAAGGATATGACTTACTAGAAGATGTAGATTCCATCATATATTTCAAGAGATTCCAAGGACATAGTTGGATCACCTCTAAAAGAAATCTACACATTCTTTATATAAATAAACAACATTGCACCATATATTTATCACCAAATTCAACAAAGAAGGAAGAATTCAAACAAAGGTAATTTTTCAAGTAATCAAAGTAATTATAAATAAAATAGTATCATACTCTCTTCCTCTTTTATCATAATTATCAATTTCCTATTTCATTGATTCAATTCGGTTGATTATATCGTTCACCGCGGCATAGATCACAGATTGATCATCGATTATGGAAAAAACAATTTGGTCACAACCCATCACATACTTTCTCTACACCCAAAACCTACACGAAGTTTCAGATATGTCAAATTACTATTTATAATTATTTATAATTATTTATAATTATTTATAATTATTTATAATTATTTATAATTATTTAAACATCATTAGTTATTTATGAATTTGAAATTTAGTTTTTCAGTTCACGTTTAATAGTTCTTTTAATTTGAATTGAAAGATCCACTTATTTCTCCTTTTTTTCTCATAGATATAATTGAAATGATTAATTTTATGATTAAAATAATGTCAAGATAATCATCTAGAGGTGCTATGATTTCGGACTAGAAAATATAGGACTATACACTATGTTACCAGAGTTACAAATCATGTAGTCATTTTTAATTCAACAAAATTAATCCATAAATTAATTAATGATTATGGATTAATTAAAACCTTTAAATGCACCGTGTGTTGACTAGAACATAATTTTGCAACGTTAACTGGACCACATGCTGTGTAGCGCAGGTAAACAGGGTTTAGTACATTTGAGTCAAACATAAGTTGTTTAATTAAATACATTACCTTACTGACTAGTGGCCACATAATTAGAAGATCACATGTTGTATGACCCATTGGACATGTCATTTACTCCAAGTTCAAAAGTATGATCTACACGCAGAGTCCCTAAAAATTTACCTTAGATATACAGTGAGAGCTATACATGCCATGTTCTCAGATGTACATGACATGTACTTATACAAAATTACATATATTTAAAATTTATTTATTATATTATTTAAACCTTGAGACATGTCCTTGTGTATTTTCATTAAATTGATATGAAACACCATGTTATCAATTTTAATATTTTTATGTAATTTTTTTAATTAATATCTGTGTAATTTTCATATCTTAAAATCATGTATGAGTTAAATTGAAATTGTTATTCTATGTGCTTTGAAGAAAAACACGTGACTGAAAACCCTTGTAATTCATGTAATTAATAAATTGATATTACACGTCATGAAAGTACATAACAATTTAAGAAGGAGATTTCTCAAAAGAGTAAAAAATATATGAGTGTAATACAGGTTGGCTAGATTTGGATGATTATTAACCATCATTACTCCGAGGTACATTTATGTACACATTTAATTTGATTAAATTATTATAGATGATAATATTAAGGGAATTTATATGATAATTAAGATAAAAATAATTGATTAATTAAAGATTAAAATTAATTGATTTGAGTGATATTTATCTTAAATAATAAAAAATATGAATTTATAATAATTTTATTATATGATTAATTATTTTCATATATTTGGATGATCATGATCTATAAAAGACCTTTTTATGTGATTAGTTTCATTAAATTTATTATTAAATTAAATATTTGGCATGCTTACCTTTTCACCTCATATTTTGTACGGAATGTGTTCAAATGGATTGTTTTATGTAAGCCCCTTTTTTGCTCACCTTCGTGTATGTAAAAGGAATATGTAATGGATGGAGATACCATGATATTTGAGGTAGTTCAAGTTTAGAGCCCAGGAAAAAACAATCTAAGGAGATAAATAGGTGGATAACTGAAAATCTACAACACGAACATTAATTGGTTTAAGGTGTTTTTACCTAGGTCAATGGTTAGGTTATTAACCACTAGATAAACTAACCATTAGTATAACCTCGTGATCATACAACATTATTATTTTATTTCTATCAGTATCATGGTTTTTCTTTATGGATAGTTTTTCTTGATCAGATTAATTAGTGAAATTAATAACCATAAAAGATCGAACTAAAATAAATTGTCATATTCATAAATATAATTTAAGAGATGATAAATAAATTAAGTAAATTCAATTAATATTAACAAGAATGTAATAAAGATAATAATTGTAAATTTATGCATAAAGGATAAATTCCCTCAATAAAATATTAGTTCTATACATAATTCCACTACTTGAGTTAAAATTGAACCATAGTTGAAAGTGCTTGACCAGCTAAATTTGGGGTGCTTTCAATTATCGGGGAATCCTAAAATGATGTTTTGGGTTGACAGAACATAGTTCATATCAAGGCTTGACCTCAAAAGTATGATACGATGTAACTGAGTGGCAAATCATGAGGAAATCTATTTAAGGATTTCAGGAATGGGGATTCCACTCAACAGATAAAGGAAATATGATATAATTAAATTAGAATTTTTAATGCCTATATAAAACTATTAGAGTTTCTTATAGAATGAAATCTGGGGTAATAAGAAGTGTAATGTAGATCATTTCCAATATAATGTCAAAGAAACATTATATTCTGAAGACAATGATGAGGGAATTTTGGTTTTGATGAAATAGTGGGAGTCTAATAAGTGTAATATTTATTTTTTTGTCTAAATTTTATATGATAATGTACTAAAACTCTACTAATATTATTTATAGAAACAACAATAAAATTATGTTAAACATATCATTGTGATCTATACTTGAGAAGGAAAACCTTCTCACTGGGATAAAGTTTTAAAGAGTGGCAAAGGTTCTTACTTGTCATCCATGGACACGAAAACAACAATTTATGATGGAAGAAACTTTACCAGTTGTTCTTAGCAATGAGGCAATTGATGAAGATTTATATCTCTATGATAAACATCTCAACGATGCTAAATATGTTCAGTTCTTCATGATATTGTCCATGTATAATGATATTTCGAAGCAACATGAGGATATGGATTCCTATAGAATGATGTCTTACCTTCGAGATTTGTATCAAGAGAAGGTGAGAATAGATAGGTAAAAGGCCTCCAATGTTTTTTTAAACTAATCTAAGAGAGTTCATACCAACATGGCCTCATGTAGAAAACATTATTGGATACATTGAATAATTGAACATATTATGTATTATATTCCTACATGAGTTACATACATATCTCATTCTTTCATCACTACCAAAGACCTTCTACAACTTTATTATTAATTAAAATATGATAAATAATGGGAAGAAACTTTTAGAGCATGGTACTTTAATTCACCAAGTGGATAAGTATATGGGGTATAAAAAACCTATAGTTCATGTGGTTAATAAGAAAAGGAAGAAAAAGTAAAAGGGGACTAAGGATTAAAAATAGTATAAATCCCCTGAGCACCATGCTTCCAATAAGAAGAAGAAGATCCCGAGGTAGGGACTACCACATTTCATTTCCAAAAATAATGATTTTGTTTATAAAATATTTTTATTATGTACCTATGGTTACAAAGAATACAATTTCTATACCATTCCTAGATACAGATGATTTTATTTTCAAATTTAGAAACAAAATTTGTGTCTTTTATAAGGTTAACATATGTTATGGTATGTCACATTTAAATAATGGGAATTAATTATTAAATTATGAAAACCAAGTATCAGAAATTAACAATGAATCATGTTCACATAACTCATCCAACACCCTCCTATGACATCAAAGTCTTGTTCATGAAAATTAGAATCAACTGATAATGCTCTATTAAGATGGTTATTTATAATATTATAATATAAAACCTCTTGAACGATATCATGCTTGTTTAAAAAAGAAAATGACTAAACCACCATTTTTTGGATATGGTGAAAGGGTTGAAAATCATGTATGATTGGTACACACTTATGTGTGTGAACCATTTCTAGTATAATCTAGAGGTGAGTATTGTTACATCATAACTTTTACTAATGAATTTATTATATATGGATATATCTAATTGATGAGGTATAAGTCCGAGTCCTTCTAGAAATTCAAGGAATTCAATAATGAAGTAGAGAATCATCTTTGTAAGAAGATAATGAATCTATGATGTGATCGATGTTCTGTATATCTTATCCAAGAGTTTATAGAAATTTTATTGGAGTTTTGGATTCTATCTAAACCCACTTTACCTTACACACCACAGAGGAATGGTGTTAGTGAAAGGAGGAACCATACCTTGTTATACAAGGTATGTTCAATGATGAGTTATTATGATCTTATATTATCCTTTCAGGGATAACCATTAAAAACTATGACATAAACATTAAACCAAGTTCCAACGAAAGTGTAAAGCATAATTCCCTTATAGTTATGGAGTGGAAAGAAACCCATATTTTTTATTACACATGTATAGGGTTGTGATGAATTTTTAGGGCCTTCTCAAGAAACAAACTAGCACCCTGGGTCATGAAGTGTATATTTATAGGGTATTCCAATGAGACAAAGGGATTTTACATGTACAAACCCTCAGATAAAAAAGTGACTACCTATTGACAAGGCATGTTTCTTGAGAGGGAGAAAATCGAAAAAATGGATAGTGGGAGAAAGATTTACTTCAATGAAGTTTATTCTCATGATACATAAGAGTCGGAGTAGGAACATGTTCTATAGGATCTCATGGAATTAGTAGTTCCTAAAACACAAGTACAATATGTGACCATAATAGAGGTCAGAGAAAAAGAGATATACGGTTTTCTAGTCACTGAATATGGTGACTCATTATTGGTTGACAATGATGAGCCTATATCCTATTATGAGGCACTAGAGATCTCAGAAACTTAAATAATGGAAGAATCCATGAATTATGAAATGGATTGCATGTATTTGAACCATGTTTGGGTTCTCGTCAATTTTTTAGAAGGGTTTTTACCTCCAGGTGATGATAATAAGACTTTCAAGTTATACAGATCCATTAATGGATTGAAGAAAGCATCTAGTATTTGAAGCATTTGATTTGATGATGTGATAATTGAAATTGGTTTCATTAAGAATGAATGCTATTATGGTGTTTACAAGAGGTTTAGAGGAAATTTTATTGTTATCATAGTAGTATATGTTGATTTCATATTAATTATTGGAAATTCCATACCAGTCTTTCAGTCAGTTATGTACTTGTTAAATAAGTGTTTATTCATTAAGGACATAGGTGAAGTATCCTATATTATAAGGATCAATATCATCTATGAATGATCCATGAGGATTCTTAGACTAAGTCAAAGTATATATATTTACTATATAATAAGTAGATTCAGTATGGAATAATCCAAGAGTGGATTGGTTCTATTGTCACCTTGATTAAATATATCTATGAAATGTTTTCCTCGGACACAACAAGATAAAGATATTATAAGATTCATCGGTATGATCAATCATGTATGCCATTTTATGTACTAGAATTTTTGTTTCCTATGAATTGATCATGGTAGGTATATATCAAACAGGTCTAGGATAATCACATTGGAACGATGTTTAGGATATCCTTATGTATCTAAGAATAATGAAGGATATATTCCCAGTTTATTGAAGATATGAAGATCTGGCCATTATGGGTTATAATGATTCCAGCTTCCAGAAAGATAAAAATAATCTAAATTTTCATTTAGGATATGTTTTATGTCTCAACAGATCTACGTGTTGGAAGAATTCAAAGTAGCAAGTTGACATTGATTCTATAGTGGCTTACAACTATATATAGGCTTCTGATGTAGGAAATGAATCTATTTGGATTTCGAATTTCTTTCTAGGGTCATGAGGTGGTATATAGTAGTAAAGACCCTTTAACATTTTATTGTGATAAAAATGTAGCAGTGGATCTTGAAAAAGAGGCAAGTTTAAATTAACAGACATTGAATATACTCTGTAAGTATCACCTCCTATGGGATTTTAATCAAAGAGGTGAATTTGTATTGAGTAGAGTACCCAAAAAATAGAATTTGGAAAAACCCTTGACTAAAGTCCTATGTAAAAAAAGTATGAGTATCATTTGAGTGCTAGAAGAATGAAGATTGTTAATAGTTGGATCTAGTGAATGTGGGATTCTGTTGGAGTTGGTTCCCTAGAACCAACTTCTATGTACTTTATGATAAACCTATATTCATAGTTTTTAATTTTACTAAACCACTTATCATATCATGAATTTTATTCTACCTGGCAACGAATGTGATAATTTTTTAAGAGTAGTTATCACACTAAAAGGTTATATCAGTTCCCACTATGATGTAAACCTACAAGGGTTGTGACACTATTATTGAATATATGATCTATATCCCCAAGATATCATTTTAGGGACACAAATAATACAATATATCTATGTTGGAGACTCATAGGACATTGAGTAACTTTGCCAGAGTATACTCCATTGGTAATATCCTACATGATACTACGAGAATGAGAACTACCAATTGGAAATCCATATTTATATGTTCCACTAGATGTTCCTATCTACATAAATTTCTATTAGTACATAAAATTTATGATTATTATTAATGTGTATTGTGATTCATGTACATTAATGTATTGATGAAAACTATGATGGAATATGTTCACAGTGAGGTAGGATACATTTAGAGTGTCATGAGAATTATTACATTAATGAATAATGTGAGAAAATATTTATCACTTCTCTTCATTAAATAAATTGAATATTCCAATCCCTTTGATGGAAATTATATTGACTAAAGAAATAAATGTCCATGGTGTTCTATAGGCATGTTCTATTTTAAAAGATTCAAGGTAAGAGACATCGAGCACATAGGTTTATGGCACCAGAATGAAACCTTCATGATTTGAGATATTGTGATAAAGGGATTATATTACATATTAATCATTTTTATGAGGTAACATGTCATTATGGAATTAACTTCTTTCTATAGATGTTCATTACTGTGTTGTTAGATGTTAATCATGTACTTTAATATACTTTGCCTAATTCTAGTATGAAATAGGCCTAGAGGATCACACACTAATTGTACCCATAATCTCAATTAAATAATATAATGTTATTTATTATTTAACAAGTTGAATAAATATTATTCCCACACATGGTTTAAACATTATTTATTTTTTATTTATTGTATTTATTCTCTCATCACTTATTTGACAGAATATAATGTGAGTGGAATATTTGATAAATATTTATTTTATATTTAGTTAATATAATATTTCATTTTTTATTGGTGAATAATGAAGTGATATTTATTTCATAAATAAATATTCATTATTCAAGGCCCTATAAATAATTGGGAGGAATGGAGGAATGAGTTTTTAAGTCTCATGATAAATAATAAATATTGAATATTATTTAATTAAATAATATTTAATATAATTCAAAAGATAAGTTCATATTTATAAATAATAATATTATTATTATTATTTGACATGGGGTTGTCACTAGAATTAAATAAATAATTAAGGGAACTTGTGAAATTATTTTATTTTAACCCTAGTAATATATAAACCCAATTATGTAATTTTTCAGTAATCCAATTCATTTTTATTTATTATACACAATAGATTTTGGAGAATCCCCTCAAGACTAGAGAGATCCTTTCTCAAGAATGTCGTGAATAATAGAGAGAAATACTCCCTCACTAGATCAGGGATAACCCTTTGGGAGTTTTTATATAAGTGATAAAAGGTAGGTGACACAAGCATAAGGATATGCCATTCTATTTCTCATAGATCCCTTTAGAGATTTATGGGCATTCTTAGAACACATGTGGATCACCGTTAAAAAAAATCTACACTTGGTTTATATAACGTAGTGATGTTACACCACAAATCTATCACCCTATTCATCAAAGAAGAATTAATTTCAACTAAGATAATTATTAAATTAATTAAATTAATTATAAATAATATTTCAGGATCCTATCTCCCAATTCTGATATAATTATACATTATCTATTTCTTTGATCCAATTCTGTTGATTATGACGTTCATCATCCCATATAACTCTGATTGGTCATCGATTATGGAAATGTTTAATGTTGGGAACCACCCATATCACACTTCCACTACTCCCAAAACATAAAAATGGTTCTTAAGAAAGTAAATAATTACAATAATTTTATTATTAGAAAATTAAATGATGTACATGGTGATTTGAGACTCAAGGTAATGTATTTCTCATATCATTTTCATTTCTTTGATACTTATTACATTTTTTGAATAATTATAATTTTTTTAATGTATATATTTTCTTATGAATATATTTTATCATTAACTTACTGAATTTAATTAGGGTTACAATTAAATTTCATTTTCTCTCCATTAATTTCTTTTTCATTCAAAAGGTACCATAATAATACGAAATATTTATTTAAAAACTTATTTTAAATGTTCTAAACCTTCTTATTAAAAACTCATTTTAATTTAAATGATTTTATGATGTTAATATTTTTAATTAAATTTATTTTGGATGACCATTTCAAACACAGTTGACATTATTTATAGGGTTTTAAAATGGAATCATTTCATTTTATTACATATAGATTATTTATCACTTTATTTATAACATTTACAACATGATTCATTATCATGGATTCATGGAAATTATTCATTACCAAAACTACTCTAGATATTGCTGTGGTTTTTTAATTAAAATCATATTTCAGCTTGTCCATGAATTTTTAGCTTTCAAATATTTATGAATAGAAAAAGATATTTATTTTTTGTTTTTTAAGATAACTAAAATTTATTTTTTATTATGGATGGAAATTCATATTCATGTGTCTCTTATGATGAAAATGAAATATTTTATATGTCTTATTCATTTTATGGTTCATGAACATTTTTTATGATGAAACGTGGGTAAATTATATCCCTCTAATGCATTGTAAATTGTAGAATATGTTAACTATTTATAATTTATTCCACTAATGTGAATAAAGATATCATATTATTAGTTACTCTGGTGAATTAAAAATAGGTAATAGTTTTTATGTTACTCTTATGATGAAGTAATAATTTACTAGGTAAGTTATTCCTTTATAATCCTGATTGTATAATGGATTGTATGAGTGATATATTTTTGTTGATCCAAGGTACCTAGATTTTTATTATGTTCTTGCATATTGTTTTTTTTTTGAATATTTTTATTTCATAGGGAAATAAAATTATTTAAAAAAATTTTATTAACTTTTTAGATTAATATTTTTTCAAAGAACCTATATAATGTTTTCCAAGAAACACTCATGATTGTGATTTTTTTATGTTTTATTTGGAGATGTTTTATGAAAAACTCTTGAAAATGAGTTCATTTTTATGTGTTAGTAAGTTATTATTTAAATCTCAAAGTTTATTTAATGAAAAGTGAAACTTTAATATGGATTTTATTGTTTTTCAAAGGACGGAAAAGTATCTTTTATTTTTTAGTTAATGGACATGAGAAATAGTATATGTAGTCAGGGATGTACACAATCCATTTTTATTTTATTGAAAAGTATCTTTGAGGGTAGCTGGGACCTACAAACCAGACCATATCCATCAAGTCACACCCTAAAAAATCCCACATTACAGAATTCAAATATCAAAATGATAAAACAGAATCATATCATCATGCCAAGACTGTCAACAAACCTATTTCAAAATTCAAAATTTTGTCACAACAAAATATGCCACCAAGGAAACTGCATCGACTTGACTGCATATATAATTTGGATAAATAAATAATTTACTCACCTTGTAATTATTTGTTTGTTGTCCAATGTATATGATTCTTATTGTATAACTATAATTGATAATGAGTAATAAAATGTAGATTCTTTCTATAATTAATCCAAACATTCCCAAAAAAAATTATTCAACATTATGATAGGGTTCTCTAGATTTTTATGATGATTTACTTATTCCTTGCATAATTCATTGGTAATCCTTCATTATAATTCCAATAATTCCTATTTTATTCTATTTATTCTCTCACAACTTTAGAGGAGGGAGGAGGATCACCAACTCTTATGGAAAATGGATCATTCTTGGAATTTTTTGTGTGTTAATAGAATTATCTAGGGAGCTAAATAACTTGCAAGGAAGTTGTTAGAAATATCCCATATCTTTTTTGGGAGTTATGTACTCAAGTAATTATAGATCTAGGGTTTGAATATTATATAAAAAATGGTCCTTTGATATTCTATAAATCCTTGGTGTACCCCATGTGAAAATAATAATAAAATAATTAGTTTTTTGACATGTGCATAATTTATAGAGAAATTAGATATTATATTTTAGGAATAAATAAATTATTATTATTCAAACAGTATTACATTACCATCTTATGATAACTTGTTTAACTTTCCCTTGTTATTTACCAAACCAAGTATACTGTCTATTTATTTAAATAAAAAAATACAACTCTGTTATACACTAATAAATAAATACTTGTTATCAACTAGTGAATAAAATTAACTCTTATTTTCGAGACATGAGATTATTATTATTTTCTAATAGTTAAAATGATATATAATTTAACTATTATGCATGAATGTACTTTTTGTGTGACCCTCTGGGACCTTTTCATAGTGGCATTATGAAAAACTACATAAAGTATACTATTAGCATCTAACAAAATGCCAATGCATCTATAGAGAAAAGAGATAATATCATAATGGTATCCAACCTCTGATGAACCCTTCATGTGTAATATACTCCATTATTCCGGATATATATTTTCAAATAACTTGCATATATTTTGTCATTAACCTATATATTTGGATATATTTCCTTGACATTTAGGAATTTAACACACTAATAAACCACCGTGGATATGGACTTAATCCAACTATTCTATTCCATTATAGGGGCCAAGATATTCAATTCCAATTGAAGTTGAAATCCTCTCTCACAATATCAACTAATGTCATGCCACTTGTGAGATTACCAATGTATCCAAAATCTTCCTGAACTATTATCTTTATTGTTTACAATGTGAATTTAAGAATTAAAGTCATCACACCCATTAATAAAACTCTTAGAATCAATGAATGATTGCATAGGTTTGCAGATAGGAATATCTAATGACACATGAAACATGTTGAATTACTATTGAATGGAATATTTTTATTACCTAATTTCTTACTGATTATAATATGAGAACACCATGAGAAGGTGTCACAATATTTTATAATCCTCCAACACCTAATAGATTATATCATCTACCTCCAATCAGAAAATATCATATATCCCTAGAAAAAGTATTTATTGAATATTTTCATAGAATCTAATGTATCTCATCATAGCAGGGAACTGCTATCTACTATTAACAAAGAATTTTCACTTAGGAAATTATAACATAATGTATCCAGAATAAGAATAATTAGGATGTGATAAGAAGTAACAATATATTCAAAAACCAATAATATAAAATGTAATATAAATTAAAAGGGATGTAAGTTTTAGGGAACCACATATTCCAAAAGACTCTCTCTAGAATTAAATCAACTGATAATAATTTAATTCTTCTAGATATCACATGATATTCATGCTTTTGTGGAGATGAGTTTATAGTCTAGGGGTCATCCATGTGCTCATCTATGGATAATCTACTCGCTTTTACTATACCACATTGAAAAAAATACCTTAATAGATTAAATGTTCATAGTATCAGTTTTTTCATTGGTCAGACCTTATCTTCTTTTCAATATTATCGATTGTATTATTATCATAATATAATATGATAGGTTCTATTGAACATGAAACCGACCAAAAAACCTATAAGATGGTTCAAATCCAAAATAATTCCATAGATCCATTAGATGTGATATTATACGCTCTCTCCCCTATAGAACCATCCACAAATACCAACTCTGAGATCTTATGGATTACAACTCTTTTATTTAGTGGATGAAATATCTTGATTTTGATCTCATTTCATCATGATCAATTTCAAAACTAGTACCTATGTATCCACTAATAACAAGATTCTTATCTCCTCTATACACCAACAACATATCCATAGTATTTTTAGAATACTTATGTATTTTCATAACAATAGCCCAATTTTATTCTCTTAGAACATAATGATTTTTCCTTCCATTCTTATTGAAAAATAATTATCATGTTTGGTAAAAAATATAGAATAAATAAATTTTCTTATCATAAATTAATGTGGGATTCAACTCATCCATTGTCTCTCCCATTGTGTCTGAGGAAATGTTTTCTTGAAGTGATGAATTCTATTTGACACTAGAACTAATAAACTATTATATTATTTCACAATGAATCTCCTCAGTATCTCATTAATTTATGTGCTCTAACATAGAGAATAAAATATCATAGATATAATATAAAGAATATTGGTATAGAGGATGTATGCTCCTTCACCTTTGTCCATTATGAAGAAATAATTCTTCAACCAAACCATAATTGATTGTAAGGGTGGTACCTAGTTTAAATAAAGAAATATTTCATTGACATTTAATACCATTAAGATGACAACACTCCCACTAAATCATCTATAAACAACCAACTCGTATTCATTATTTGTTAAACAAAACACTCATATGGCTTTATAAAAATGAATATTCCATGAAATTGGTGTTTTCTTAAATGCATAAATTAATTTCTACAACTTTAAGATCATTTTATATTTATTTGGAGTCAAAAAACCTTATATTTGTGTCATATAGACATCTTCAGGAAGATTCCCATTAATGAATGTTGTTTTTACAATCAACATCCAAATATCATTATCATGGAATGCTGTTACAATATATATAATTCATATAGAATTAATCATAGAAACTATAGAAAAAGATTCATTATATTAAATTCCTCCAAACTATATAAACCCTTTATCCACTAGCCTTTATTTATAGTAACACACATTACATTACACACCTAGTTTTATATTGAATACCCATTTACATCAACTGGTGGATCGATCAGAACATAGACATGGTTCTAATACATGTAGTTTTTATTATAATTATTATATTTCTTCTATATTACGTATTTTAATATTTCTAATTAATTGTTTTAAAAAATATTATAACCATTTCCCAACAATAATTAGTCACCAACATCAATGTATAGAAAATCATAATGTAATAGTTCTTTGACCTCTATTATACTTGTGCACAATACTTGTGCCTCTATAATATCTTCTTCCACTTGTATTATTAGACAATATTCCTCTTTCAACTACATTGTATCATGAATTTTGAATGCATTTAATTCACTCTATCTCACACTATCCTTCTGGAGGATGTTCTCCCTATCTTGGAATATGTCATTCCAAGCCACTATAACTTTTTTTCGGAGGATCCATAAAAGTAATGAACCTTTGTTTCAATAGAGTAACCCATAAAGACACACTTTGGAACTCACAGTGAAATTTTATTTATTTATGTGGCATTAGTAAATGATTCACTACCCCATACACATGATTTGGACAACATATACTTCTTTCTATACATTAACATGTATAGTAGTTCATTTATTTCATTATTTGTGTAACATCTCGGCCTGAATGACAAGGAATCTAGTAGCCAAACCAACGGGCCATAGGACCTCATACGCGTCTCCATGTATGGTAGAGGCTACCGACTATTAGTGAGGGTCTTGAGAGGTGAGTGTGGGGAGACTGTACCTTTATATCAGAGTTTCACAACGGTATTATCAGAGAATGAACAACATAAAAATGGAATTAGTATATAAACAGTTGAAAAAGTAGTGTAAGATAGATAATAATGATTTTATAAAAGTGGAAAACACATGGTTATGCAATAAATTAAATACATGGTGATACATAATTTGAAAGACGTAAAAAACCATCATGCTTTTCAAAAAAAACTGTAAAAGACCCAATGAAGAAAAAGAACTAATGATTACTAAGGGAAACTTCATGGGCAACCAGATCTGTAGCTCATTCTTTTTCTCCAAACTCTAGGTATGAGAATATAGCAACAAGAATGGTCCAAGGTCTGCAGTACTGTAAAAACAAAAGGTCTACTCAGGTACCTCAGTGCAATGGTGGCCCAAGTAGGGTGTGATATATAAATCTTAGTAGGTCGACACCATCGATGTCTATCCCTATCAAGATAGTGTAATATTAATTAAACAGTTTTCAAGTGTAGATAGATAATGAGAAAACTAAATAAATAAAAAACACCTTTCTAGGTGCCCTAGGGACACTTTACAACTATACCAACTTCATCTCGGTGCAAGATTAATAGTCTGGACATGTCACTATATATGAATACATATATATATATTATCATTGGGATGAGGTAA
Source organism: Viscum album (assembly GCA_963277665.1). Lineage (NCBI taxonomy): Eukaryota > Viridiplantae > Streptophyta > Magnoliopsida > Santalales > Viscaceae > Viscum > Viscum album. The sequence continues at coordinate 560,873,435 of OY728140.1, read as the reverse complement.
GGATTCCTATCGTCACTAAATTTATATACATATGCATATATATATAGAGCTTATAAAAGTAATGAGGTAAGAATGCCTCCTATCCATGGAGATTTTATAAATAATCACATGAGGTTAGAATGCCTATCATCTATAAGAGATTGTATAAATGATGGCATGAAGAAAGAATGCCTATTGTCCATAGAAGTATAACACTGGCATGGGGTAATAATGCCTCCCATATATAATAAAAGATAACTACAATGCAGTAAGAATGACTCCCACCCATACATAGTTGATCGTAGAAATGGTGTGGGGTAAGAATTCCTCCCACCCATCCATCTATAATAGTCATAATGGACATGGGGTAAGAATTCCTCCCACCCATACATACGAGATGGTAGGAATAGTATGGGGTAAGAATGTCTACCACTCATCCATCTATAAGGGTCATAATCATTTTCATAGTTATAAAGCAATTCATAAGGTATTAACTCGAATGCATTTCAAATAGCCATGTTATATTCACATAAGAAAACACGTTCACATTTTCACTTAAGGAAAACCATCTTAAAATTTTCAAACAAAAGATTAGCATGGAAAACACATTTGAATCATCCCAAGTGGAATGATTTTTAACGTATACCCTTAACAATACCCATTTCCATCCTTGGGAACCATTTCATTTAAACCCACTAATATAAGGAAAATATCAATATAGTCGAACCATTAAATCAAGGCACATAATTTAGTGGATGTTTCCTATTCAAGGTCATATCATCCAATTTTTCTAAACATGGAAAATTGGTTTTAATGGTTCAAGTGTATTAAGAAGTACCAAAGAAAGAAGGGGTGTACCTACAAGAAACATAATAGGGCTAAGAAACCCACCAATTTCCTTTACCAATTCATACCCAAGTATAGATATTGTGTCATGGAAATAAGTCCAGAATCAATATGGTCTAACACTATATTTTTAGCTTAAAGGCTTCCCACATCTCTTGCATGGGTTTTATTACAAAAAAATGATTCAGTTATTCAACATTCAACCATCACTTTTATTCATTTCGTTTACAATATCATAGAGATCATTTAAACCAGGAAACCATTCTTCCTTAATTAGATCAAAAAATAATGTAGTAAGCAACTCAATTAAATAATGCAATAATGAACTTAAAGGGAAAGTAAAAGGGATCCTAACTCAAGTGGAACCAAGCCATAGTATTAGTATCTTGGAGCTTTCTTACTAAACTAATCTACACATGCAAGGATACCTAGCCCCTATGAACACACCTTCATGGCCATGGTCATGTGCAAGGGGATCTTTATACATTGCGTCTATATGAATATACCAGTTTCTTCTCACCTATGCATGCATTTATATATATATATACATCGGAACACCTAGCCCCATACATGTATAATCACTACCATAGGTGATTATACACGTAAAAGGGCAACACACACACACACATATGTATATTTACATACCTATGCACATGTAGGCGAGTCACCCTTGACCCAGCAACCCAAAACTACACAAGACAGTATAACACACCCTATTTCACGGGACAGGAACCCATTAACATCAATATGGCCCTAAATTAGTGTTTGAAAAGAAAGACAAAACAACAAAACCATACCTCAAAATAATTTTGGTTGAACAAAACCACTCAAATCACCCCGCCTTTAGTGGAGGTACCCAAATCACAAACAAACAAGACTCGACGCCTCTTTCCACAACCTAGAACCAAAAGAGAAAATTAAGAAATGGGTTAGCCTCTACCTACAGTTTTTCGGAACACCGTTGGGTAGAGGAGAATCCAAATATTTCCAAAACATAGCATCAGTATGAGGGGAGATACTTTCCATGGAGTTTCATACCAAGATTTGATGTAAATCCTTGAGGAATCAAAGTCAGAGGGGAGGCCATAGGTGGAAACGGTCAAGTGTCGAATGGAGAACTCCTTTGGCAGTGTTGTGCACTATAAGTTTAGAAGATAATGTATGGGGGAGATATTAGATTATGTTTTTTAGTTTTTATTTTAATTTAATTCTAAAATAATAAAATTTATAGATCTAGGTGTCATGCATGGTTAAACCATGAGGCTTGGAAAACTTTGTGCAGACCATGAGGTACCCCTCTGCTTAAAAATACCCATTTGCATGGTCTATCTCACATGGTAACCATATCCGTGTGTAGACTATAAGGAAGCCAATGTCTCCCAAAAAAAATATTCATAGTTACCTACAGTGGGCTGCATGGTTTAGAAGATTGTGCATAAATGATGTTCCCTTCAATTTCCTTCAAAACATGAAGTTTTCAGCTCCGACACTCTTGAAACTTCTCGAGCCACCCATAGAAACATAAAATTCATTTTTCCAAGCCCAAAAACATTAATTACAATCGTTCACACTCTATAAATTCCATTCTGATACTGTGTTTAAAAAATGAATCGCTCAGTAATTGAAAATGTTCAAAAATCGTTGCTTTTAAGATGAGTCCAAAATAAGGATCGTTACAACCTTACCACCGTAGGGATTTTCATCCCTGAGAAGCATGCAATAAAAACATAACACATCACCTAACCTATTGGGGTCATGAATCTCAGCTCAAATAGTCACATTGTGTTTTATAATGTCTAACACACCTTGAATCATTTCAAAGGTAAACTAAATATAAACCATTTAAAACTCAAGTGAATTCTTGAATTCCAACTGAAACACTGAGAGGACTCTTTCCCAAGTCTGTCTACCTAGAGACATGAACCCGTCATTATCTCTATAAGAATTTAGTCAAAGGTACTTCCCACCTAAATATTAAATGTTTAACAGCCAAATCCAAACCACAGTTCAACCAATTTTTGGAACTGACTTTCAAGACACACTCTACCCATTCCAATGATTCTTTCAGTGTGATTTTGAAATGATCAAAAGGTCGATTACCATCAAACGGAAAGCCCAGTCGAGCTAGGTTTTCATGAAAAGAACTAGACAGTATTAACCTCATTAGTCTTTAATTTTGGAAGGACTTAAAACACTTATTAACCAACCATTTACATTTAACAAGAAAAAAGAGTTAAGAAACTATGGATGACTAAATAAGTGTATGCCCAGCCTCGAAGGCCATAGTTTTATAAGTTGAACCATGATGCCCTATCCCAAAGAATCATTCACTTACCAAAAAAAAGTTCATCAAAGCCTAATCCCAACATCTAATGATTTTCTTAAGATCAATCCACAATGGAAACAACAAATCCCTCATGCAACACTGAAATAGAACCACCCAACAAACCCAATGGAATTTTAGTGTTTAGCACGGAATAAATATGGTTCTCTCTTATTGTATCTAGGATGAAGATAATATTAGAGAAAATATATTCACTTAGTAGAGTACACCATGGGGATTTTAAAAAACTCAAATCTATCATACCCTGAATAGAAGATAGGTCAACCAAAACTGGTTGACAACCAATAAGGGACTGAAATTCACCAGAACACAAAGCTTGTACCAGATGAGGACATTCTATGTTTGATTATACTACCCACCAAAGTATACCAAAAAAATAATAGTTCTTTATAAAGGTTTCATACACATCCAAACTCAACAATGTCATTTTTACATGAAAGTACCGCAAAATTTCCAAAACTCGCAAGCCTCAGGGGCATTCAAGCATAATAAACCATTAACAACAGAAATTCTAGGTAGTTTCCTGTAAAGACCCGTAAATTTCAAGGAAATTTTTTTTCTTAATTTTCTTTGGAATTTTACAAGAACGCAGTTCCTGACGGCACCTGATTCCGAGGCCCGGTGTGCCCGGAATCATTTGCCGAAGTTTTGGCTCGGGTACGTTCAGTGAACGGACGAGCGGGTTTTTCTAACTTTTGAACCGGTGCCCGGAATCGAATTCTGAGGGCACCGATGAAATCGCAGCGCCGGAATTCGCTTAGAAACGCCTCTTCCGGAGTTGCGTTTGCTCGGATGTGGTTTTTAATTTTCGGGCTTAAAGTTAAGAAATAAAATAATTTTGCGACAACTTTATTTTATTTCGCTTAAGCCACTTGGAAGCCACTTGAAGCCACTTAAAGGCGGCTTGAACTGAGTTGAACTGGATAGGATGCTATCCAGAAATATCCTACCCCTTGGTAGGATATTTGTGAGGTGGGGCCCGCACGAGCCCCGCCGTTTCTTTCGCTAAGTAACGCACCCGCGAAAACCCGTCAAAGTAACTGAAAAGTCAACCGACGTGTTTTCTTTAATTCTTAACAGACCATTTAATTGGGCGGTTTATTTCGTGAATTAAATGGACTGTTTCTTTCGTGAATTTAATGGGTCGTTTCTTTCGAATTGATGGATCATTTCTTAACCGGTTTCGTGTGTTGGCATGTTTATAAAATAAGACCAACCTAAAAATCCTTTGAAAGGATTTGAGAGGATCTTGTTTCTTCATCCCCCCGCGAAGAACGCGAAGAACGCGAAGAACGCCGGCGACCGAAATTCGACGACGCACACCGAGATCTGCGACGTCGACGAGCTTTACCCGCGACGTTCTTCGGCGACGCCTCTTCTTCCGCAGCCGATCCTCGTTCGGCAGCTAAGGTGAGAAACGAATCTTTGAAATTCTTTTGTGTTGTGTTAATAAAATAAGAGGTAGTCTTATTTTATTTGGAGTTCTTTGTTTGTCTTTGGAGAGCTTTCCCTTCATCTCCAAGCTCTGACGAAGAACGAAGAACGTCTTCATCCTCAAGGAAGAACGACAACACTTCGTCAAGGATCATCGACTCGGCGACCCGGTATCTTCGGACCTTTCCTTCCTCCTCGAACCTTCTTCGTCGGCAATCGAAGATCCGAGCGACGTGTCTTTTCGGACATAACTCTTCGTCAGCGGATTTGACGAACGTCGACCGCGACGCCCGACCTCCGCGACGCCGTCTTCCGCGGAGCGTGATCAAATCTTCAAATCTTAACCCGAGGTAGGGGTGGTTGATTTAATATTTAATTATCTCTTTTTCTCGTGGTTCGTAAAACTAACGCGGGATGTTGATTATTTTAAGATGCGTTATTAATTTAACGTGAGGGGGGCCGGACCGCACGAACACGGCCGAACCCCCTCCAATGATCTTGTTTGTTCTTGCGGGAGGAAGCAAGAGGCGTGGTGCCGTCGCACCACGTGGATGATCGTGCGTTTATTTTACGCAACGCCGTCGCGCTCACACCATGGAAGGAACATCAAGGACGCGACGCCGTCGCGCCGCGTTGAAAGAAAGTTAACGTGTGGCGAAAGGGGCGCGGTGCCGTCGCACCGCGCCGGACGACGAACGCTGCGGCCGGTTCCGGGCCGCGGCAGGACGAGAAGACCGCGGCCGGTTCCGGGCCGCGGCGGGACGAGGAGACCGCGGCCGGTTCCGGGCCGCGGCGGAAGGAAAGACCGGCGGCCGGGCCGCCGGCGTCGGAAGTCGAGGGCGGGACCGGAATTTCCGGTCCCGTTGGTAAAAACCGGCCGGCCAGCGGGCCGGCCGGATGGCACAAAACCGGGGAATTAAATTCCCCGGCCGGTTCAATATAACCCCCTCTTTAAGAGGGGGAGGCGGTTCAAAAAAAAAGGGGGGGGCAGCAGCCCCCCGGTTGACTCTCCAAAACCGGCCCCCACGTGGGGGCCGATTTGTTACCCAGGCGCGGCACAAAGGCCGCGCCGTCCGTGAAGAAGCGGGGGCAATCAAGCCCCCGCGTGACCACCCCGTGCGGCGCACCCCGCCGCCAGCGCGGCCCGCTGCCGCCGCCAGCGCGGCCCGCTGCCGCCGCCAGCGCGGCCCGCTGCCGCCGCGCCGCCGCCGGCCACCGCGCCGCCGCCGTCCGCCGCCGCCGGCCACCGCGCCGCCCAGGGGGGGTCGGGCCGGGTCGGCCCGGACCCAGACCCCCCCGTTTCGGACCAGATTCGGTTCTTGGCTCATAACTTGAGCCTCGGACCTCCGAATGACGAACCGTCTGCGGCAACGCGATCCTTGGATCGAGACGGTCGTTTCGGTATATCGCACTCAAGGTTTCGGGTTACTTTGAGTTCGGCCGGGTTGGTTCGTTCACGAAACCAACCGGGCCTTCGGAGCGGAAACGCTCATATCTTGAGCCACGAACGTCCGATTGACGCGCCGTCAGTCGCGTTGTGTTCCTCTTAGTGAATCGGATCTTTTGGCATACTCCGCCCGAGGTTTGGACGCAGGTGGAGTACGGTCGGGTTGGTTTTTCCTTAAAAACCAACCGGGCCCCGGAGACGAAAATGCCAATAACTCACAGACCGGGCGTCCGATTGACGCGCCGTCTGTTTCGTTGACTTCCTCTTGATGAGACGGAACTTTTGACATACTCCGCCCGAGTTTTGGATACAGTCGGAGTATGGCCGGGTTGGATTGTACCCGAAATCCAACCGGGCCCCTGGAACGGGAAAGCTGATATCTTTCAGACAGGACGTCCGCTTGACGAGCCGTCAGCGGCGTTGATGGTTACGTTGAGTAACGGTCCCTTTGAGTTTACCCTATGGGAGTTCGGGGTACAGTTGAGATACGGCCGGGTTTGGTTTCGCTCACGAAACCAACCGGTCCCCTGGGACGAAAAGGCTAATAACTCACAGACCGGGCGTCCGATCGACGCGCCGTCTGTTGCGTTGAGACCCCTGTGACGAGACGGTTCTTTGAGACACTTCTTCGCGGGACCTTGTGATACTTGGAGTATCGACCAGTAGCTCGTGGAGCGGACCCGTGGTACTTGACAGTAGTGGTGCGCTTAGATGCAGCAGCAGATCCTTGGCGGTGGAGCGCTTGGTTGTAGCGGCGGACCCGCGATACTCTACGGAGTGTGAGCGCTTGGTTGTAGCGACAGACCCGCAACGGTGGAGACGAGCGTGCAGAGTACGGAGACCGTGTAGCCGGCTGAGACCTGACGACTGCTTGACCGACTCGACTTGGAGTGAGTCGACTAGCCCAGTGGACGGAGCGCCCGATATTTGGCGGCAGACCCACGGCGGACGGAGCGCCTGGTAGTTGGCAGCAGACCCGCGGTACTCGACAGGAGGAGTACCTCAGCAGGCTATCTGGGTAGCGCCCGGTATTTGGCGACAGACCCTCAGCGGACGGAGCGCCCGGTAGTTGGCCGCAAACCCGCAGTACTCGACAGGAGGAGTACCTCAGCAGTCCTAGGTTAGTGAGCGGCAGCCTCGGAGTCGTGACAGGACCACTGTACACTCTAGAGACGGAGCTCTTCAGCAGTTACGGTTTCGATAATGAAAATCCTGGTTTGAGCTGAGACCTTTGACCTTTGTGTTTCCTCATGATTGAGATGGGTTGCTTGATAACTTAGGTACATGTATGGGCATATACCTGGGTGATGGTTATCCGTTGATTTCATGATTTTTGTGTATCCTTGAGATTGGATGGGTTACTTGATGACTTAGGTATATGTATGGGCGTATACCTAAGTAGAGCCTGATGTTACTTCGTGATTGCTGCCTTTACTTTGTGGATATCCATGTTGGATTTGGTGAGACCTTAAGGGTCTCGGGGTCCCTACTGAGTAGCTTATACTCACCCCTGCACGGGCTATGCCCGCACCTCGTTGTGTTGGTTGCAGACGACGGACAGCGCAGATCGCAGTTGAGACTTGCGGAGCAGGTCGGTACCCGGAGGTGGACCACTGGGCGGACGTACCCGGAGTAGACGACAGGACCTGTGGAGTAGAGGAGCTATCTGTACCTACCCTTCAGGTAGGATCCGTGGTGGACGATCCAGGAGCTGAGCCATCTGTACCTACCCTTCAGGTAGGAATCGAGGCGGACGACCCAGGAGCCGTTTCGTTCTTCCAGCTGCTGTTTTTCCCTTTCGAGTTGTACTTTACAGTTGGGCTTGTATTTCCGGCCCCCTTTACTTTTCTGCACTTGTAGTTACTTTCCGCTTGCTGACTCTGTGGTGGTTGTTACTTATAAAGGCAATGCCTTCCCTGTTATCGGGATTTACGCCTTTGGTGCTAGTCGCCAGCCCCTGGCCTATGGAAGGCGGGCTTGGGGTAGTCACGGCACGGGCCCCGAGGACGGGTCGTGACAAATTGGTATCAGAGGCGGTCGGTTCTACCGCAGACTCTGATCGTCTTTTCTTTCTATGTGAAGCAATAGTGTTAAGGGTACCGAGTGTGGTTTTCAGTTCAGGGAGTCCAGTGTTGGTGCGGGCGGCCGACGTATCCATACACCAGGACCCTGACAACTGATTTCCGACTTTGTGCGCGAAAACACTGATTACGTTTGTGTTTTCAAAGGTTTCCCCCCTTAAAACAGCTCAAACCAGGTCAGCTCACCAGGTATAATCGTTTGATCGTGTTACGTTGTTTCTTTCAGGATGTCTTTTCTCGGACGACCAGCTAGAGCCCGGAGGGATGAGCGTGCTGACAGTCTGTCGAGCGACGAGGCTTCGGTACAGGGCCCTCTTGCAGTTGAGGCACCAGCGGAGGCACCAGCGGTACTACCATACGTTGGGCCACCGATGCCACCAGCCCCAGCAGTAGGCGATGCCCGCTACTTGCGCGCACTGCATGAGTTCCAGCGCCAGAGGCCACCCAGGTTCGGGGGAGAGATGGACCCGCAGGCGGCTGAGGATTGGCTGGAGGCCGTGGTGGGAGTCTTCAGGCTAGTGGGGACGCCGGCAGACTTCATGGTGATCTTTGCTACCAGCCTCCTTCAGGCAGCAGCAGGTAGGTGGTGGAGCCACTTGTTTCAGTTTTGCGATGAGATGGACTTCGCATGGGAAGACTTTGAGACCTTCTTCAGGGTGGAGTTTGTGCCAGTAGCTCTACACCCTGAGCGTGATCAGGAGCTGCTGCCTTTGCCACGTGTTTCTCGATCAGAAGCCGAGTCATCTGTGGGCAGTAGACAGATGATGCTGAGGCCCAGAAAGACCAGACCAGCAGTTAGACGGTCTCGGGTTTTACGACCGGTGGTGCAGGGCACCCGGAGTGGGAACGGAGCTAGCCGTGCAAGGAGCAGGTTGTGTTACTCATGTCGCGGAAAGGGTCATCTGGCACGTGACTGTCCGACTCCCGATCCGCAGGCTTTGAGGGAGCCACCGAGAAAGAGGCGACGACAAATGCTTGAGCAACAGTAGAACTCTTGGAGCAGGTGGACAGGAGCAGAACTAGTGGATACGTCTCTTGTACTTCTAGTTCCTTGTTGATGTTGCTTTTGTGTAGCGTCTTGTATTATGAGCTGCAATAATAAAAGACGCATCCTTTGAGATGTTTTCATTCCTGTCCTCTTTTGTGATGTTACTAAGAGGTTCCAGTTGACTGTTGACTTGACCCTCACTTGTGAGACATCTACTGGAGGAGACCAGTTACCACACACTGATGCCGACAGTGTGACTCAACCCTTGGAGGCGAGAGTAACGGTTGGATCTCTTAGTAGTAGCGTCGAGGCCTTACGACGTCATCCTTGGTATGGATTAGTATCATCCATGTTAGGATTGACTGTTTTAGGCAAAGAATGTGGTTCATCCAGGGGATGAGACCAGGTTTCTCTTTTCGGCAAAGAAGAAATCTCGCAGCTCATGTGGGACCAGAGATGGTCCGGGCCACGTCAGAAGAGGTCCACGTCATCCAGGAGCGGATGAGGACAACACAGAGCCGGCAGAAGTCTTACACTGACAGGAGGCGGAGGCCACTAGAGTTCGAGGAGGGTGACCACGTCTTCTTGCGGGTCTCACCTCGACGTGGTAAACAGAGTTTTGGCCAAGGCGGCAAGTTGTCTCCCCGCTTCATCGGGCCTTTCCAGGTCCTCAGCAGAGTTGGCGAGGTGGCTTATCGCCTGGCTCTGCCACCTCAGTTGCACCGGGTGCACGACGTCTTCCACGTATCCCAGCTGAGGAGATACGTGCTCGACCCCCTTCGCATATCTTCGACCATGAGGAGCTAGACAGTGGCGATGAGTGTCTTATACGGAGGTCCCGGTGGAGATAGAGGATCGACAGGAGCGGGTCCTACATGGGCGATCGATTCCTCTTGTGCGCAACAGATGGCGGCACGGGAATCTCCAGGTGAGCACATGGGATCGGAAGGCTGTGATGCGTGCTCAGTACCGCTTTGTTTCCCTAAGGTTGTGGTGAAGCTTTACGGGGACGTAAAGCCCTGTGGTGGGAGTAATGTAAAGACCCGTAAATTTCAAGGAAATTTTTTTTCTTAATTTTCTTTGGAATTTTACAAGAACGCAGTTCCTGACGGCACCTGATTCCGAGGCCCGGTGTGCCCGGAATCATTTGCCGAAGTTTTGGCTCGGGTACGTTCAGTGAACGGACGAGCGGGTTTTTCTAACTTTTGAACCGGTGCCCGGAATCGAATTCTGAGGGCACCGATGAAATCGCAGCGCCGGTATTCGCTTAGAAACGCCTCTTCCGGAGTTGCGTTTGCTCGGATGTGGTTTTTAATTTTCGGGCTTAAAGTTAAGAAATAAAATAATTTTGCGACAACTTTATTTTATTTCGCTTAAGCCACTTGGAAGCCACTTGAAGCCACTTAAAGGCGGCTTGAACTGAGTTGAACTGGATAGGATGCTATCCAGAAATATCCTACCCCTTGGTAGGATATTTGTGAGGTGGGGCCCGCACGAGCCCCGCCGTTTCTTTCGCTAAGTAACGCACCCGCGAAAACCCGTCAAAGTAACTGAAAAGTCAACCGACGCGTTTTCTTTAATTCTTAACAGACCATTTAATTGGGCGGTTTATTTCGTGAATTAAATGGACTGTTTCTTTCGTGAATTTAATGGGTCGTTTCTTTCGAATTGATGGATCGTTTCTTAACCGGTTTCGTGTGTTGGCATGTTTATAAAATAAGACCAACCTAAAAATCCTTTGAAAGGATTTGAGAGGATCTTGTTTCTTCATCCCCCCGCGAAGAACGCGAAGAACGCGAAGAACGCCGGCGACCGAAATTCGACGACGCACACCGAGATCTGCGACGTCGACGAGCTTTACCCGCGAAGTTCTTCGGCGACGCCTCTTCTTCCGCAGCCGATCCTCGTTCGGCAGCTAAGGTGAGAAACGAATCTTTGAAATTCTTTTGTGTTGTGTTAATAAAATAAGAGGTAGTCTTATTTTATTTGGAGTTCTTTGTTTGTCTTTGGAGAGCTTTCCCTTCATCTCCAAGCTCTGACGAAGAACGAAGAACGTCTTCATCCTCAAGGAAGAACGACAACACTTCGTCAAGGATCATCGACTCGGCGACCCGGTATCTTCGGACCTTTCCTTCCTCCCCGAACCTTCTTCGTCGGCAATCGAAGATCCGAGCGACGTGTCTTTTCGGACATAACTCTTCGTCAGCGGATTTGACGAACGTCGACCGCGACGCCCGACCTCCGCGACGCCGTCTTCCGCGGAGCGTGATCAAATCTTCAAATCTTACCCCGAGGTAGGGGTGGTTGATTTAATATTTAATTATCTCTTTTTCTCGTGGTTCGTAAAACTAACGTGGGATGTTGATTATTTTAAGATGCGTTATTAATTTAACGTGAGGGGGGCCGGACCGCACGAACACGGCCGAACCCCCTCCAATGATCTTGTTTGTTCTTGCGGGAGGAAGCAAGAGGCGTGGTGCCGTCGCACCACGTGGATGATCGTGCGTTTATTTTACGCAACGCCGTCGCGCGCACACCATGGAAGGAACATCAAGGACGCGACGCCGTCGCGCCGCGTTGAAAGAAAGTTAATGTGTGGCGAAAGGGGCGCGGTGCCGTCGCACCGCGCCGGACGACGAACGCCGCGGCCGGTTCCGGGCCGCGGCAGGACGAGAAGACCGCGGCCGGTTCCGGGCCGCGGCGGGACGAGGAGACCGCGGCCGGTTCCGGGCCGCGGCGGAAGGAAAGACCGGCGGCCGGGCCGCCGGCGTCGGAAGTCGAGGGCGGGACCGGAATTTCCGGTCCCGTTGGTAAAAACCGGCCGGCCAGCGGGCCGGCCGGATGTCACAAAACCGGGGAATTAAATTCCCCGGCCGGTTCAATATAACCCCCTCTTTAAGAGGGGGAGGCGGTTCAAAAAAAAAGGGGGGGGGGGGGGCAGCAGCCCCCCGGTTGACTCTCCAAAACCGGCCCCCACGTGGGGGCCGATTTGTTACCCAGGCGCGGCACAAAGGCCGCGCCGTCCGTGAAGAAGCGGGGGCAATCAAGCCCCCGCGTGACCACCCCGTGCGGCGCACCCCGCCGCCAGCGCGGCCCGCTGCCGCCGCCGGCGCGGCCTGCTGCCGCCGCCAGCGCGGCCCGCTGCCGCCGCGCCGCCGCCCGCCGCCGCCGCGCGCCGCCGCCGGCCACCGCGCCGCCGCCGTCCGCCGCCGCCGGCCGCCGCCGCCGGCCACCGCGCCGCCCAGGGGGGGTCGGGCCGGGTCGGCCCGGACCCGGACCCCCCCGTTTCGGACCAGATTCGGTTCTTGGCTCATAACTTGAGCCTCGGACCTCCGAATGACGAACCGTCTGCGGCAACGCGATCCTTGGATTGAGACGGTCGTTTCGGTATATCGCACTCAAGGTTTCGGGTTACTTTGAGTTCGGCCGGGTTGGTTCGTTCACGAAACCAACCGGGCCTTCGGAGCGGAAACGCTCATATCTTGAGCCACGAACGTCCGATTGACGCGCCGTCAGTCGCGTTGTGTTCCTCTTAGTGAATCGGATCTTTTGGCATACTCCGCCCGAGGTTTGGACGCAGGTGGAGTACGGTCGGGTTGGTTTTTCCTTAAAAACCAACCGGGCCCCGGAGACGAAAATGCCAATAACTCACAGACCGGGCGTCCGATTGACGCGCCGTCTGTTTCGTTGACTTCCTCTTGATGAGACGGAACTTTTGACATACTCCGCCCGAGTTTTGGATACAGTCGGAGTATGGCCGGGTTGGATTGTACCCGAAATCCAACCGGGCCCCTGGAACGGGAAAGCTGATATCTTTCAGACAGGACGTCCGCTTGACGAGCCGTCAGCGGCGTTGATGGTTACGTTGAGTAACGGTCCCTTTGAGTTTACCCTATGGGAGTTCGGGGTACAGTTGAGATACGGCCGGGTTTGGTTTCGCTCACGAAACCAACCGGTCCCCTGGGACGAAAAGGCTAATAACTCACAGACCGGGCGTCCGATCGACGCGCCGTCTGTTGCGTTGAGACCCCTGTGACGAGACGGTTCATTGAGACACTTCTTCGCGGGACCTTCTGATACTTGGAGTATCGACCAGTAGCTCGTGGAGCGGACCCGTGGTACTTGACAGTAGTGGTGCGCTTAGATGCAGCAGCAGATCCTTGGCGGTGGAGCACTTGGTTGTAGCGGCGGACCCGCGATACTCTACGGAGTGTGAGCGCTTGGTTGTAGCGACAGACCCGCAACGGTGGAGACGAGCGTGCAGAGTACGGAGACCGTGTAGCCGGCTGAGACCTGACGACTGCTTGACCGACTCGACTTGGAGTGAGTCGACTAGCCCAGTGGACGGAGCGCCCGGTATTTGGCGGCAGACCCACGGCGGACGGAGCGCCTGGTAGTTGGCAGCAGACCCGCGGTACTCGACAGGAGGAGTACCTCAGCAGGCTATCTGGGTAGCGCCCGGTATTTGGCGACAGACCCTCAGCGGACGGAGCGCCCGGTAGTTGGCCGCAAACCCGCAGTACTCGACAGGAGGAGTACCTCAGCAGTCCTAGGTTAGTGAGCGGCAGCCTCGGAGTCGTGACAGGACCACTGTACACTCTAGAGACGGAGCTCTTCAGCAGTTACGGTTTCGATAATGAAAATCCTGGTTTGAGCTGAGACCTTTGACCTTTGTGTTTCCTCATGATTGAGATGGGTCGCTTGATAACTTAGGTACATGTATGGGCATATACCTGGGTGATGGTTATCCGTTGATTTCATGATTTTTGTGTATCCTTGAGATTGGATGGGTTACTTGATGACTTAGGTATATGTATGGGCGTATACCTAAGTAGAGTCTGATGTTACTTCGTGATTGCTGCCTTTACTTTGTGGATATCCATGTTGGATTTGGTGAGACCTTAAGGGTCTCGGGGTCCCTACTGAGTAGCTTATACTCACCCCTGCACGGGCTATGCCCGCACCTCGTTGTGTTGGTTGCAGACGACGGACAGCGCAGATCGCAGTTGAGACTTGCGGAGCAGGTCGGTACCCGGAGGTGGACCACTGGGCGGACGTACCCGGAGTAGACGACAGGACCTGTGGAGTAGAGGAGCTATCTGTACCTACCCTTCAGGTAGGATCCGTGGTGGACGATCCAGGAGCTGAGCCATCTGTACCTACCCTTCAGGTAGGAATCGAGGCGGACGACCCAGGAGCCGTTTCGTTCTTCCAGCTGCTGTTTTTCCCTTTCGAGTTGTACTTTACAGTTGGGCTTGTATTTCCGGCCCCCTTTACTTTTCTGCACTTGTAGTTACTTTCCGCTTGCTGACTCTGTGGTGGTTGTTACTTATAAAGGCAATGCCTTCCCTGTTATCGGGATTTACGCCTTTGGTGCTAGTCGCCAGCCCCTGGCCTATGGAAGGCGGGCTTGGGGTAGTCACGGCACGGGCCCCGAGGATGGGTCGTGACATTTCCCCTCTACATGTAAAGCCACATTTACCAAATTCAACAAGATACTCCCTATCTTAGGAGGGTCCTAGTCATCAAATGGAAATAATATCAACTATTCGTTCATAAGAACAATGGTACAAAACAACAAAAACAGACCTTTGCCACTTCTCTGAGATACCATCACGACATTAAGCATAAGAGGAATGTAAAACCCCAAACTGAAACCCTAACCAAAATGACTAACATGTTATAACACCTAAGTCTTTTGAAACTCATCCCAAGCATTGGGACGAACCTACTCATTTAATGATCAGGTCACTCTACCCAGAGATGACCTTAGATAGTACTCAAAGGCACAAAACACAATGATTTAACTGAACTCAACTGGTTCTTTATTTCATTTAATTCTTGTCGGTACCACATACAATAATTCATACTACCCGAGGAAAAGAGAAGGGGTCAAACGACCAATGGAGTATCCATCCATGCCCCATGGAATATCTAACCTTCTTAAAATAAGCATTACCCGATTGTCGAACTAGTAAGAAGGTCAAAGAAAGACATGACCACCTGTCCGAAAAAGGGTTTCATTTGGACCAAAACGTACTAGAAGGGATAAAGGAACCTAAATGGTATGAAATGTTTGAAAAAAATTTCACTACTAAGACATTCAAGCTTCTAAGGGAACTATCTAATATGGGTTATCCCCTTGCGAAGAACAAGTGTCGACCCAATCATTTGGTTTTATAAAACAAAATTCACCAGCTCAAAGACAAAAATCTAATCCATCAGTAAAATTAAAAGAATGAAAATGGAAAACAATTCCTTTTTCATTCCAAGGAAACCAAAATAGTAACATAAAACTACCCACACACGAGGGTTTTATAAAGAGGACACCATGAAAGGTGATTTTTCTAACACATTTTTTCATTTACTCATGTTTCATCTAGAATCCCTGAATAATTTCATTTGAATCATCAAGTACGATTTTTCAAAAAAAACTCAAGGAATTTGATTTCCAAAAAACTCCCTAAGGGACAAATAGAAATGTTTCACAGAATCCTTTTAAAAATTTAAAAATTAAATTAAATCCTTTTATAAGTTGGAAATATACCATAATAAACTACCTTTTAACAATTAAGGAAACCTAAAAGGGTTCTAATAATCCATCCCTGGTCCATTATCATCCAACCCAATAGGAATTGCTCTATTTATTTATTATAAAAAATTAAACATATTTCACATAAAAGAGCATGCATTTTAGAGAACATCATGCCATTAAATTTAACATGGGTTTCCATTTCCCAATTCTTAAAGAACC
The DNA here is from genome assembly GCA_963277665.1 of Viscum album. Classification (NCBI taxonomy): domain Eukaryota; kingdom Viridiplantae; phylum Streptophyta; class Magnoliopsida; order Santalales; family Viscaceae; genus Viscum; species Viscum album. Next base: position 560,857,562 of record OY728140.1, on the reverse strand, counting down.
CCAACACTTTATTTATTGATAATTGGATCCCATTTATTAAAACCAAAATCACTTTTTAATTTTAACATGATCTCTCTCTCTCTCTTAGACAAACACACACATATATATAATAGTGAAGATTGATGGGTGGCCATTTAATAACCTATAAAGAGCCCATACACTTTATAGTTTGGAATTTGGATCCCATTTAATCAATAAAAATTCACCATTGTGTTTAAACATTATCAATGCCTACATTTCATTAACAGAAAGAAATGTATTCATGTTTGGTAAAATGGTTTGAATATACAAGATACCATTTCCCAGTTATAAAGAACCCATACACCATAAAAGGGAAAACTGATTGTTTTTTATTAACAACCCATATATTTTCATCCCAGAAAATGATTTAATATTATCCAAACATAACATGTTATCGAAGGAAGTAACACATAGTCATGGAATATCATTCAATAAAATCATATTACGAAAAACAATGGCATGTCATACCATATACCATATATGATAATAAAATCAAGATCATGGAATAGTATAACCGAATCATTGGAAAACATGTTAAAATTAACCACTGAAACATGATATCTATACCAGAATGCTAATGATAACAAAACATGGCATATCACTCAATTCAAATTTTCAAATCAAGAGGAAAAGTATAATGAAACTACATGGTATAACACTACACATGGCATGTTAATTCCTATGTGGATAATAAGGATGTGTGAAATACCCCTTCCTTTCCATATTAGGCCAAGCTTAAATTCCATAAAGGCTATAAATCATAAGCAACAAAAATAAAATAGTCACTCAAGGGGAAATCATATCAATTGTTACATTGAACAACATGAACAACAATACCAGCCTTGGCCACATGGTCATTTCATGTATATTGGGTGATGAGTCCCAAGAGTGGCTATTAACCATGTGTTGAAACATTCTTAATCTCCAATCTACCAACCAATAATAGTTAGTAAAAGGAAATAAAACAACCTCTAAAACCACATTGTAATGTCTTGACCCAACTGACTAGGAACTCGTTATCCAGAACGATTGGTCACATGACCTCAAGGGTGTCTCCCTACATGCTTGAGGTTTTAGAATAGTAGTGAGGGTCTTGAGAGGTGATAGTGGGGAGACTATACCCTGATATCAGAGCTTAAAAATGGTATTATTTATTATTGAACAATAAAAAAAATAGAAGAAGTATAAAAACTATTGGCAAAGCATCAGAATATTAAAAATAATGATTTTATAAAAGTGGACAATGCCAGGTTATACAACAAATGATGTCCAAGGTGATACATAATTTGAAATTATTAAAAAATAGCATGTTATTTGCAATAGAACATTACATGAATCGAATAAATAATATAACTAAAATTTCATATAGGTAACTTCAAAAGAATTCTGAGGACTAGCTTAGTCCTTTACTCAAAACTCCAGGTATAAGAATATAGAAATAATAAAGGCCAAACTTCTGTTATCCTATGAATAAGAAAGGTCTACTTGGGTACCCTAGTGCAATAGAGGCCTGAGTACGGTGTGAGATAAAACTTTTAGCAGGCCATCACCACCGATGTATATCCCTATCCAGATAGTATATTATTAATTTAGCAGTGTGCAAGTACAGATAGATAATAATAGAACTGAATAAATAAACGACACCCATCCAGGTGCCCATGGGACACCTGACAGCTATATCATCTTTAGCTCGGTTCTAGATTAATAGTATGACCATGTCACTATATATATATAGGTTATCAATGGGACAAGGTAAGTATGCCTCTCATCACAAAATGTACACACACACACAGAAACATATATATATAGAATTTGTAAATGGAATGAGGTAAGAATGACTCTCATCTTTTGAGGTTGTATAAATAATGGCATGAGGTATGAATTCCTCTCATCTATAAGAGATTATATAAATAATGGAATGAGTTAAGAATAACTCTCCTCTATAAGATTATAATGTTGACATGCGGTAAGAATGCCTCCCATACCTATTATAAGATAATTGGAACATGGTAAGAATGCCTCCTAGCTATACATGGTAGATTGTAGCAATAGTGTGGGGTAAGAATACCTCCCACCTATCCATATATAACGGTCATAATTATCCGTGGGTAAGAATGCCTCTCTCCCATACATACTAGATGGTGGAAATAGCATGGGGTAAGAATGACTCCCACCCATCCATCTATAAGGTTCATAATCATTTTCATAGTAATAAATTAATTCATAAGGATGTACCTCATATGAATTTCAAATAGCCATTCTATATACACATAAGAAAATATGTTCACATTTTCAGTTAAGGTAAACCATCTTATGTATATTAAAAATATTAGAATGGTAAACACATTCAAATCATTCCAAGTGGAAATACATATCACATATACCATTAACAATACACATTTCCTTCCCAGGGGACCATTTCATTTAAACCCCCTAATATAAGGAAATAATCAATATGGATGAAATTTTTAATCAAGGCACAAAATTTAGTGGAATTTTTCATATTCAAGGTCATCTCATCAAATTTTTATAAACATGGAAAATTTGTTTTAAGGGTTCAAGTGTATTAAGTAGTGCCAAATATATAAGGTATGTAACTACTTGAGAAAGAGAAATATTATGGGGCCACGCAACGTAAAATGTTCTTTATCTATTCTAACCTATGTATAAATAAAGAAACAATGTAATAATGTAGAAAATAATATGTTTTAACATTGCATTTTTATCTTGAAGGAAGTGAACCTCTGTTGGAGGGGTTTTATTACAAATACATGAATAAATTATTCAGTAGTCAAAAATAACTATTATGCATTTCATTTACCAGATCAAGGACATAATTGAATCTGGGAAACCGTACTGCACTAATTAAATCTATAAACTATGTAATAAGAATCTAAATTAATTAATGCATTAATAAACCTAAAGGGTAGGGAAAAGGGATCCAAACTTAAGTAAAACCAATCCATCCACTTCCATTCTTGGACATTTCTAACTAAAATTTGTTGCCCCCCCATAGGGCATATGCAACTTCACACACATTTAAGGACATCAAACCCCTATGAACGCACTCTTTTAGCCGTGGGCATGTATAAGGGGAACCTTACATCTGTGTTAATATGAATATACCAGTCACTGCTCATGTATGTATGCATTTATATATATATATATGGGAACACCTATCCCAATACATGTATAATCACTACCATGGGTGATTATACATTTAATGGGGGAAGCCATATATATATACATAATTATACACATGTAGGCAATTTTCCCTTTCCCCAGCAGCCTGAAACCGCACAAGATAGTATAACACACACTAATTCAAGGACCAGGAACCCGTTAACATCAATAAGGACCTAAATTAGTTGGTGAAATTATATCCACAAAAAAAACGTACCTTTAAATAAATATGGTGGACTAAAACCACTCAAACTACCTCTCCTTTGGTAGTAGTTTCCAGAAAACGAACAAACAGGACCTGATTGCTCCTTTGCACAACCAAGAACCGAAAGTGAAAATGTTGGAATTGGTTAGCCTCCACCTAGGTTTAATCTGAACACTATAGGGTAGAAGAGAAACCAAAATCATTTGAAACATAGCATGAGAATGAGGTACAAAGACCTAACATATAGTTTTAGACCAAGATCCCATAGAAGTACTTAAGGAATTGGAGCTGGAGAAGAGGTTTTAGTTGGGGCGGGTCATGCGTCAAAGGGAGAACCCCTTTGGAGGTACTGCGTGATGTGGGTCAAGAAGAGAGGGGTCATGGAGATATTAGATTATGTTTTTTTATTTTTATTTTATTTTATAATAATAAAATTTGTAAATATGGGTTTCGTGCACAGTTAAATAGCAAGGTTTGTCAAACTGTGCACCAACTGTGTGGTAATCCTATAATTAAGAAAACCCATCTGTATGGTCTTTCATGCACGGTTATCATAACCGTGAATAAACCATGTGGAAGAATCTATCTCCCATGAAAAAGTCTCATGGTTACCTATAACGGACCACATGGTTTAGCAGACTATGTGTAAACTGTACGCCCTTTGTTTTCGTTCAAAACGTGATGTTTTTGGGTCCATAACTTCTGAAAAATATAGATACTTCTATGGAAACATAATATTCAATTTCCCAAGATTAAAAATATCACTTAGGAGAATTCCCACTCAAAAAATCCTATTCTAAATCCCAGTTTTAAAAATTTCCTGGTCATCAATTGAAAAAGATAAAAAATCATCCCTCTTAATCTAGTCCAAAATGAGGATTATTACACATTAGAACCTAGTTTAGTCTATAAATCATAGTCTATAACATTTTTCCCTAAAAAGAGTAATTGAATATTAATATGAATCATTAAAAAATTCACCATGTTAAATAATCTATGGTATATCCTCTCACTTACACTATTCTATTATGGTGTAAAAGGAGGAGCGAGTCAAGATACAATCTAATACCCTTGTAAAAGGTGGAAAATTTCTTGTATTGGGTATTGTCAACCTAAACCTAATCAAATAATATTAATATTAATGCTAATATTATTATATAATGAATTCTTGAATTTAATGAATTTCTTTAAGTATTTTTACTTTTACATAATTTAGTAGATGAAACTATATCTACACACATTATCTGTAAAAATAGTGAAGTATGAAAACACACCTCTTGCTCTTATATGAGATGATCTGCACATGTTAGTGTGTACTAAATTGATAATCTCCAAATCCATTTCACCAATAAAATTTTAAGGTGGTTTGGACATATTTCCTTGAAAACAACAGAGACATCTATTAAGAGGTTTTAGCTCAAGAAAAACATAATTACCCTTCTTGATATAGTTTTCAAGCTCTTTTGGTTTAAAAGACTTGGTCAATGATTCCAAATCTGGTAGACACAAGAGGCATGAAAACACAATTTTATATCAACTAATTTTTTTTCATAATCTAACACATATTGACCATCTAAGTCATTTCATTCTATAAAAAATGTTACCTTTGTATAAATAACATTCATTAATACTGAACTTAGAAAGAAAACCCATTCATATAAATACAAGAGACTAATTTTTTTTCATTTTTTAACTATATTTATATAAAAAAATTCATAAAAAATAAAACCCATTAAACTACACTCTGGTCATCATCAATATAGGGTTACTATATTCCCTAAGCTTTTATTAGATTTAAACATGGATAATATTAAGGTCTTTATTCCACTAGATTGATTCTTTTCAGTTATAATAATAATATAAGAATAATTCATTACATTAATTATTCTCTTTAATACTTTGGAAGTATCAAAAATTTTAAATTTTAGATTTCATAGTTTCACTTCTAATTCGATTAATTTTATTTTGTAAGGAATACTCTCATATTCAACTATTTTCATGTTTTTTCCCTTTTATTTTTTATCTTCTACTAATTAACTTCATGCACATGGTTTTCCTTTAGTATTAAACTATCAATATCCTTAAATATTTTTTATTTAACTTATATATCACAAATTTTAACATTCAATGGTATATTATAAAGCTTTTCTAGTGAATGGAAAACTTCTTTAAAGACCAATGTTATCAAATTCATCTAAAAACTAATTTGTAATTATTTAGCTATCAAATAAAGTTTCTTTTTTCAAAGTGACGTAGATTCTTCTTTTTCATTTTAAATATAGAGGCCCTTTATATTTAAATAATGTGATTCTCTTCCTCTAATTTATTATGTTTTGTGAGACAGTTTCATATGAAAAACTTTTTACCTGATGCCTATTCCATAACAATATCCTCTTCTTCAAGATGTAAATTCTCATCTGAATGTTACTTGAAAAATTTTATCATATATGTGACCACTTATTTGGTAAAATTATTCTAATGCTATATGTTTTAAAAAATGAAAAAAATGTTATCATAGGATGAACTTGTATCATTGTAATTATAATCAACTGATTTCACTAAACAATTATAACTTTGACTCCATCATCTAGTTTTTGATCTTTATTCACAAATAAAATATTATTCATATTATTTTCCACTCTCTACATCCAAATTTTCATTTTCATGAATAAGATTTAAATATTTATAATGTTAGTAGTTGATATAGGTGTTTTCATATGAAGATCTTCTAAAGTTTATTAAAAATGAAGTGTGCACTTCATATACTTCTAATATAAACAACTATGTAAGTAATTTAGATCCAAACATAGGTGGAATTACATAACACACTTCCCCTACACATTTTATTTATAAAACTATAAGTTCTACTAGATTTAGGTGACATACCCAAGAAAATAGTGGCGGAAAATAAATTCCAACAGAATTAGAGGACATTGGGGGAAATTTTCCAAGAATAACTCACAACGTCTTAAGAGATAAACAACATCCATAATATAATAAATTATGGATGAGAATAAAACAAATAGCTAAAAAAATACCAATACAAAACAAAATCAGAGTAAAAGAAAACAAATAATTAAAATTTAATGGCTAAGACTCCTTGTAGAAATAGATCGTCACTAAAGTGGAACAATCCTAGACCAAGATGCACACCTCCCTAGATCCAATTTCAGTTACCAAACCATAACATCAAGGAACACTGCAAGATAAGTACAGACCATGAACTTTCCTCTATTTTAATATTTGACATCTAAGAATTCACAAATGTTCCAAATAATGGGGTGATTATAAGACTCATTAGGATTTCTCCAAATAATTCCCATTACCCACCACTAGGATAAGAAATGGTAAGATAATTTCATAAAATAAGAGATAAGAAGGTAAGAAAAACATGCCAATAAATTTAAATAATTTTAAAACCATTTCATTCTAATTGGAATAAACATTCCATCTTACACCCACACACATTCACCATGAATCAAAAAATGGACCTCACTATTCTCACAAGTGGTGATTCATCCATTCACCATGCCATCACTTAGTGACCAACTTGATAGTGGTACATGCAGCCATGACCCATCCCAAATTGTAATTATTATATATTGGTACTTCCGAACCTTAACCATCCCAAATTATTATTACTTTGTGTGGGTACTTCTAACCATTACCCCTACCACATAATCATGAACACCGACCACACTATTTTGATAAAATTTCCAAGAAACTATTTATTTAACAAAATTCCATCTTTCAAAACCCACCTTTTAGAAATCACATAAACAAGGTTTTTCCAATCAATTCTGAAAAAAATTCCCACACAACATAAATATGTTTTAGAAAATATTGTTCCAAAAATTCTAGAATGGTAAAGTGGGATGGAATCCACATACCTGGATAATGTTAGAACAATGTATCCATGAATATTCCCTAAATTAAACCGTTTCCTCATATTCCTTTACCAAAATCTATGAATATATCATCAACATAAATCTAAACCCATAGATATTGGTATGAAAACACTAATAAATGGTTCTGAATATCTGACACAAAGAAATTAATATGAGAAGAAAGACAAGAAATCAAATCATTGATTCAACATCTAAGCACTCAATGATTTGAGGCTACTAGAGTTCAAAAGTCTAAAATCATCATAATTAATTTATAGAAACCCTAGGAGTTTATAGGGAGAAAAAATAGGGTACTTTAGAATGAAATCTGCTTTATCCAAATCTAGACTCACTGGGATTGGGATTTACATGATGGGTAAACCACATTCAAGTCATGAATTTAATGTAAGGCCACTTACTCTAAATTTTTTTCACATCAGTTTTTATTTTTAGAAAATATTGATTGCATGACATTTTTCTATTACATGATACAAATATATTACCTGGTGTGAATGATTTTCACACTATGGAAATTATTCACAACATCTTTCCTAAACACATTCAAATCTTGAAAATGTTTCACAATGTGAAGTTTTCATAATTGATTTTCAAGAAGCCTAATAGAGATAATATTTCCATAATTTTTATATTTAATTCAATTATTTGTACACAAAAAATTTATCAATTTATGTTATTTACATCAATTTTGGATTTATAGGGTGTTTTGAGATAAAATTGGAAAACTGCTTAATTTTGAAATACGAATAGATTTTAATAACTATGGTAATTCGAGAATATATTTTAAAATATAAATCATATTTATGTGATTAATTTTTTATTGGATTATTATATTAATTGTATTCATCTTTTTTTGGACTAGGATTTAATTCGACCATCCAAGGGTCTGAAAAAATCACCCAAGTTGGAAATTTATTTTGGATGACTATGTGGACCACACAATAATAAATTAATCATAAATATGTATACATACATTCAATTAATGTGATTATTATTTTATTTGAAATAGTACTTAATGGGTCATTCATATATTGATGATTATGAAGATTTACATCCATTAAGGAAACCCATAGATACTAAACATTTGAGGAAGAAAAAATAAAACATTCATCTATAATAAATTGTAAAATTTTATTTTCCATATCTCATACTACACAGGGAGGATAAATCTAAAATTTTGGGAGAAAACATAAAACATATTTTTGAATATCTTTCAAGAATAAACCATGGAAATATTATATCATTAAATTAGCATGCCATGATTAATCTTTCAGTGGACAGAATATGCAGGAAATCTTAAATACAGATTTTCAAGATATGAAATTTGAAGATCCAATGATGGAAACCCTTGACCAATATAAGTACAATATCACTCATGATGAAGGATGAGTTTAACACCACCATTAGAGATGAGGCCTAGGGACGTCATGCTAACGTAGTAATTTTCTTTTATTTTATTTTTATTTTAGTTTTCTTTTACATGTGACACAATAATTTTTATATTAAAGTGCTTCCCTTTATTCATCCACCCGTTTTATCTTCCAACATCAATCTCATTATCTCTCTTGCATCTTTCCATTGTGATATCTCTGAAATTATCCATGGAATGTGACTAAGTCGAGGGTTGGACTAGATGGAGGTTTTACAGTGTTCTTCATTATTGCACATCCAATTGAAAATGTTTTAAATGTATTTTTGGTGGAGGTGGAAATATTGCACGTGTGCAGTAGTTTTCCACCACAACACTATTTGAAAAAACATTTCTTTTCATTAATTAATAATTTTATCTCTCTTATCTTAGGTAAACCCTTCGTACAGTAGAGTTTGGGTTTCCATAATGGTTGAAATGGCATATGGTGTAGCTGGGTCTTGTAGGAATAACATTCTCGGTTGAGGATTTTCCCTACATTACTACTGGAGTAGGTGTGGTTTGGTGTGATGGAAACTTGCTAAATTCACACAATCAATAAATCAAGGGAAATTAATTTTTTAGTGAGGTTTCATAAAACAAATTATCAAATTTAATCTAAAAAATAAATATTGAATGATTGAACCCGTGTTATCAACCCTAGGACCAAGACCTTTCATTAAAATCTGCATTTTGTCTTCATCTGCATTTAGAATTAAATTCGTAATTAAATTATTCCACATTTAAAACAAAAACAAAAAGAATTATATTAGGTGAGTTAGTATTTATGATTTAAGTAACTGTGATACATCTCAAGTTAGACAACCCTAGTCAGCCTTTGTGTTGAATTAAGAAAATTTATTTCTTTTTCCATGCCCTACGACAGGTGTGCGTCACAACTAGTGGAATTATCTAGGAGCTAAATAGTTATTTCAATCAATTTTTTAAAACTCGCATTTATTTTATATGTTTTTATTTTTTTATTAATTAAAAAAATTTCCATGATGTAATCAAATTAAAATTATTATGCATGGGATGATTACTCATATGTGAAATATGATGAACCAGAAGTGGATTATAGAGATATAAATGCCTGGGTGGATAGGATTATCAATACTCTAGTTGTCTTGGAGAGAGAAATTAAAATATAATTTGACTATGTTAGAGCACAATGTGAGAAACCCGAGCCTGAACTGTAGAAAGAGCCTGAGAAATCTGTTGAAGAAATTTCCCCACTAGTTTTTGATGTTGAATAACCCGAGGGGGTGAAAGAGGATGTTCTTGAAGATCAATTCCACCTCTCTCAACAAATGCTAGTGGAGATAGATGAAAGATCATTTTCTACTAATTTACAAGATTGTGATCATGTGAATTTATATAAATTTTGGAGTGTACGAGCTGAAATTGAAATTCAACATGATCTCATAATTCCTTATAATGTAGAATAGAATCCACCTTTGTACATATCTCTAGACTTATAAGATAAAGATATCACCCAAGTGGTAGAATTTGAAGAAATACTAGAGGATCCTGACTACCTACCTCCATAAATTAAATATCAACTCCAAGTGGCACTTTCAACTCAATAAGTGATTGAATATGAACCAAATCATGGAGTTGAACCTTTCATTGACTCTTATAGTTTTATTGAATCTGAATTTTATGTCACTCCCTCTTGTTTTATAGAATCGGATAGTCTTTTCTATGACATGTAGGAAGAAGAATAAATTGCACCAGTTGAGGAAGACATGGATCTCCCTAAGGACATCGATCATCTTCATGAGGAATCCCATGAAGAGTTAAAAGTGTCCATTCCTGAAGAACCAAATCTACAAGACTCCTACCATAAAAGGGAATATTTTGAATTTAGCACTTAAAATTTAAATTTCAAATCTCCATTTAATTTTTGTTTTCATGCATCATATCTGGAACAACCACTGGATTTTGAAGAAGATGTTGCACAAGTAGAAACTGAAGATGTGGAGGTTCCATACTTTATCCTACCCCCTCCATGCAAGTTGTACCACAATGAGAAGGGGTGGATCTACTGTACTTTATCTTTGGAGTCATCCTCAACAAGAACAAATAACTGTAATATGGTAAAAACAACATGTTGTGGTTCATGTCCAAGAAGATCCACCATCCATCCGATTATGGATAATAGCCGGTACTTCCCTTTGGAGGCAATAAAATTAGTTAGGGCCCACTTAGGGGATCGTACTAAAACTTATCTTTACTTGATTTATAGGAATTTAGATTTCAATATCTTTTCATAGAAGTAGTATTTTATAAGGCCCACTCCTTCATATATTTTTTATCATTAATGACATGATCCTTTAAATTAATTGAGTAATTATCTTGTGTAGTTTCATGATAACAGAAGGGAAATCCCAAATAAAAAACAAAACAAGCTTCATTTTAAAAGGGAATTCACTTTTAATGATTAACTTTGAAACTCCTTACATTTGTGTTTTGTGCTTTAAACTGGAATTGAATTTGCAAACTTGAATTATGATTTACTTAAATTATCTAGAAGACATGCGTTTCTTAAGAATCTAGTGACGCCATGTTTTATTATTTCAAAGTTAATGATATTAAATGAGTAAAATGGATAATTAGTTGATTAATGTGAATCATGAATATTTAAATGATGACTCATGATTTAAATGAATTAGTTGATTCGTGTAAATGAAATTTCCCAACCATATTTCATACTTTTAATTTATGAAATTCATCGAAATTAATTTTTTATTATTAATTATTCTAGGAGTGATTTTCCAATACCATATTTCCATTCTAGATAGGATTTCTAGACTAAATATTTCTTATTTTGTCTAGAGCATATTTATTGAGTGATCTTGGGAAATTCCATCTGTCAGAACTTGTATTGAAACTTTTCAATGATATGATTGTAAAAAAGACATTTCATATTATTGAGCCACTACTTTGGATAGCCACATATTTACTTGAGACAGAACTCTAAATTTATCCTTTGTTATCCCATAGAATCTATGATTTTATTTATAGGTTTAAGCCACATTATTGTAATTCAATTTGAAATTTTTTTAAATATATTTGTGGTGGATGCGGAAATATTACATGGGTTTGGGGGTTATCCACCACGACACTATTTAAAAATACATTTATTTACATTTATTAATCCTTTTATCTCTATTAAATTAGGAAATCCCATCATATGGTGGAGTTGGGGTTGCCATACTAGTTATAATGACATACGGTGGAGCCAGGTCTTGTTGGAATAACATTATATGTTGAGGAGTTACCCTACATTACTACAAGAGGGGGGTGTGGTTTGGTGTGATGGGCGCATGATAAAATAACCCAATCAATAAATAAAGGGTAAGTAATTTTTTAATTAGGTTTCATAAAAAATTATCAAATTGAATCAAAACAATAAATAAATAATGAATGAACCCGTGTTATCAACCCTAGGACCAAGACCTTTCTTTACAATCTTTATTTTGTTTGCATGTGCATTTAGATTTAAATTCTATACTGCAGTATTCCACATTTTGCAATAAAAACAAAATTAATTATATTGGGTGAATTATAATTAGTGATTGAACTAATTGTGATTATCCTCAAGTGAGACAACCCTGGTCAGCCTCTGTGCTGCATTAGGAAAATTTATTGCTTTTTCCACACCCTACGACAAGGGTGCATCACAGCCCGACTCATTCATAAATATTCCAATTAATCAAAATAATACTCCATGGATAATAGAAAATTAATCTAATGAATTTGTACCTAAAAATGGGGTTCTACATTTTCCCAAAAATTTTTATTTCCATCCTAGAGATTCTAAAATAGGTCAGTCCATTTTACTCATATAAACTATTCTTATTCCCATGTTTCTACTTGAACATTGACTATGCTTCCATTGAAATCACACCAAAAAAATGATCTCCATGAAAGGTTGTTTTCATACCTTTTTATAACCCATAAAAATTCTTGAAAAAATGTTACATTTGGATAAAGAGTAACATGACACAATCTTACCACATATTTAGAATATAGGTGACACTTCTTCTGATGGGAATCATGAAAGATATTATGAAAATAACTGAATCTTAGTGGTAACACTAACATGTACACAATAGTTCTAATATATTATATAACCTTGAATGGTCCCACATATCTAGTTTTTAGCTTCCCCTCTTTCCTCAAGCACTGACCATCAAATCTTAGACATACTTTAAAAAACATGGTGAGTGACATCAAAAGATAAGGATTAGTGATGATTTTCTATATATGAAATAAGTCTATTTCTTTAATTTCCCTAAATTTATGAATCATATGGATTTTATTTGTAGTCTCACACACAAGACTTGTTCTATTCCAATATGTTTTCCCTATTTCCACCCAACATAATGTCAGTCGATAAGGATGGCCATATAAAGACTCAGTTGTTGGCATTGGTATTATTTCTTAATAACTTTTGTTATAATAGAAATCATCCAAATTCATTTGATCCTCACATGAACCACTAAAGTATATAACAGACACTCTAAGAATATCTTCCAATATCTTAATAGTTCATTCTACCTATATGTCCATCTATGGATGATATGATGTGCTCAATTTAAGTTGACTTCTAAGATCATGTTGTAATGATTTCCAAATTTGATAAGTTAATTGGGGGTATTTTTTAGATTCAATTAAAGATTGAACTCCATTTTACCTAAACACTTACATAATATATAATTTTTATTATCTCTTCTACCATGTTGGATACTAAGGTAGGGATAATGTTTTATTACTTAGTCATTTGACACACTACTACCCATATAGAATCATATTTGTATAACATTATCTATAAGCCTGTGAAAAAGTTTATCTTAATCTTCCTGCAATTCCATCCACGTATCTGCTTTGGTTATAACATACCATTTGGAATTTGATTCTATATATTTACATGTTGGATAGTTAATAATTTCATAAGATTCTCTTCAATTCTATGATTCATTCCTTCCCAATAAAAATACAATTTCATTACCTTATAAATTTTATGAACACCTATAATAATAGCCAATTTTTAATGGAGATACATTGAAGGAAGTATTTCCTTGAACAACTAAGGAACTAAAATCCCTTTTAGAAAATTTAACATTGATTTATCATCCATTTGACAGTTATTTAGAATCTCCCCAAGATTTAGGCTAGCCCAAATTTCGATTTAGTCAAAATATGATGTATGAGATTCTCTACAAAATTTAGTATGTATGGAACTATATTTACTATAAATAAAACTATGTATCCACATAGTTAAACACAATGCAAACACATATCAATAATCATGTTCATCATCAGGCATTGGTTATGAGCTTCTTAGACACCTTCACTATAAAAGTTCTAATTCAATGTATTTACAATGAAAATACATTTATCATGTGTGTATATCAAGTTGAAATCACATATATTGAGGTACTCCACCCATATTAATTGCCTCAAGTTCATGTATCATTGGGAAAAGATTTATTTCAAATACATATGGTAAGTCAAAACCAATAACTATTACCCAAATAGGTAAATCCTCCTTGTTTTTTAATTAATATAAACATACTAATAATTCTAGGAATTCATTGGATAATTATTCTCATGAACTCATAATTTCCACGAACTATAGGACACAACATACTCTACCTACATGATAACATAACCAAGGCTGGACCAAGATGCATCAGAATACACCACATAGCTATTAGATAGTTCTAGAAAGAATATGATGGCTGGAAGGTTGAGATGAGTGTTAAGTTCCAAAAGAAATTTATGATATTCATTATACCATATAAATACAACACCTTTAACTTTCAAAATATTCATGGGAGATGAAAGTCTTGAAAAATCCTTAACAAAGCAGTGACAATAACCTAATAATCATAGGGAAATATGTACCTCAAAAACAATATATGGTGTCCTAAAAAAATTTATTTCTTTTATATTTTTAGGGTCAATGAATGTTTATTCTTCATAAATTAAAATCTAAAGTAAATGATCTTCTTGTATATGTATATCTCAATAATAAAATTCATCGTACAAATAATTTTCTCACAATGTACTCAGTACAATTTCCATTTTTAATTCATAGAAATTCCTAATTTCAAAATATAAATAACTATCATCGTCAAACAACACAAATAATTAAAATATGTACCAATGGATGATACAGTTCATCAAAGCCATGAAAAAAATTCATTCACTTTTTTTGAAAAAAACGAATGATAAAATATTCAAAATTCCCATAGTGACTCTAAAATGTTATTTTCGGAATATCTTTTCTTATAACTCTATTTTGATGATTAATATAAGTAAATAAATAAATAAATAATATAATCCTTATAGATATCACATGATATTCATGCTTATGTGGATATTTGTCTTTAGTCAATGGGTCTTATATGTCCTCCTCTATGGATACTCAACACATATTGACTGCACCTAATTCAAGAAAATTAAATTAATAGATGAACTGTTTAGAGTATGAGTTTTTTCATTGGTTAGACAATATCTTCTTTCTATATTCACCATTTTATTATTGTCCCAATAAAATATGGTAGGTTATATACTTCTAGACACCGACCCAAAATATGATAATTTGTTTCAAATACAAACTAATTCCTTAGCTACATCGGATTCTATAATATATGCTAGCTCCCCTATAGAATCATCCACAACTATCAAATTTGATATCTTATTTCTCAAAAATCATTTTTTAGTTAATGATATATCCTAAATGTGATATTATTTTATTATGATCAATTTAAAAACTTGCATCTATGTATCCCCTGATAACTAGATTCTTACCTCCTCCATACACCAAGAACATACCCTTAGTATTTGTAAAAAAACTAAAGAGTGTCTTAAATATAGCCCAATGTTGTTCTCCTAGAACTACTTGATCTATTATTTCCATTATTATTCAACAAGAAATATCAAGTTTGGTATATAATATAGAATACATTAATTTTCTTGTCACAAATGAAAAAGGGATTCAACTCATATTTCGTCTCTCCAATTGTGTCTAAGGACATGTTTTCTTGAAGTGATTAATTCCATTTGAAAATGGAACCTATACCTTATTAGATTATTTCATACATCATCTCATAAATACATAGTTAACGTATGCACCCTAACATAGTGAAAGAAACCTCATAGATATATTCTAAGGAATCATGGTAAAGAGTATGTAGGATGCTTCACCTATGTACTTTATAGAGAAATACTTGTTCAACCAAACCATAACTTTTTGTAAAGACTGCACCTAGTTTCAAAAATGTAATATTTAATTAAAATATACTATAATTAAAATGACTACACTCCCACTAAATCATTTATAAAAACATAACTTGAATTCGTTATGTATGAAAACAAACTCTCTTATGGCTTCACAAAAATGAATATTGCCAGATATTGATGTATTCTTAAATCCATAAATCCATTTTGACATCTTTAATCCCTTTTTAGATTTATTTGTAGTCAAAAACCCTTCGGTTTATGTCATGGAGACATATTTATGAATATTTCCATCAAAAAATATTTTTTTTATAATCAACTTCCAAATATCTTAGTTATGGAATGTTGTTATAGTATGTATCACTTAGATAGATTTAATCATGGAAACTAGGGAAAATGTTTCATTATGTTAAATTGATTAAATCTATATAAAACCTTCATCCAATAGATTTTATTTAAAGCAACAAACTTTAACTTCCATGCCCGTTTTTCTATTAAATATCCATTTACATCAACTGGTTTATTGAAAAAAACATAAATATGGTTCAAATATATGGAGTTTTTATCATAATTTCTACCTAATTTCTATATTAAATATTCTAATATCTTTGATTCCATCTCATAAAAAATAATATAATAAATTTCCAATAATAAATATTCACCATCCTTAGTGTATAGAAAGACATAATGTACTAGTTCTTTGAACTCTCGGATACTCATACACAATACATGTGCCTCAAGAATATCTTATTCCATTTGTATTCTTTGAAAATACTCCTCTTCCCTCTCCTTTATATCATGAGTTTTGAATTTATTTATGACCCTCTTCCTCACACTATCCTTCATGAGGATTTTCTCCCTATTTAAGAATATGTCATTCTAATCCACTATAACTTTTTTTAAGGATAAATAAATGCAATGGCCCTTTGTTTCATTAGAGTAACCTATAAAGAAAAACTTCATCCCTCATGGTTCTATTTTTTTATTTTAGTATCTTTAGTAAACTAATCTCTACCCCATACACATAATTTCATCAAAAAAAATTTCTTTCCATACATTAACATTTATGGTATGTCATTTGTTTCTTTATATAGAACCTAGTTTAGTCTATACATCATAGTATATGAAGGTTATACACAGAAAGAAAATTTAATATCAGTATGGATCATCATCAACATCACTAAGGCCAAAAAGTTACGGTATATCCTATCACTTACACTCTTCTACTATGGTGTAAAATTAGGAGTGAGTTAGGATATCATATAACAACCATATAAGAGGTTGAAAATGTTTTGTATTAGTTTTTTTCTTCCAAAACATGATCTAAGCTTCTTTATATTCATACCAAGATAATTCTATAATTCATTATTGAATTTCATGAATTTAATTAAGTATTTATACTTTTACATCATTATGTAGATGAATCCATATGTACTCAAGTAATTAGTAAAAATAACAAAGAATGACAATACACTGCTTACTTCTATATGATATGATCTGCACATGATAGTGTGTACCAATTCCATAATCACTACATCCCTTAGACCAGTACCACAATAAGTTGGTTTTTACATCTTTCCTTGTATTCAATAGGGAAAATTGTTTATAGTTTTTTCCTCAAAAAAATATAAATACCCTTTTGATAGAGTTTTTCAAGAACTTTTGGTTTACATGACGTGGTTAATGAAGCCAAATATGGGTGTTACAAGAGTAATGAAAAACATAATTTTCTATCAACTTCCAACACCTGGTTTTCCTAATCTAATACATAATGGCATTTTTAGTTATTTCACTCCATAAAAAATTTCACATTTATAAGAATAACATTCATTATTATTTAACATAAAAAAGAAAACTTATTTATATAAAGACATAAAAATAATTTTATTTTTGTGTTAACTCTAGGAAGATAACAAAAATTCATTAAAATAAATATAAGTCTATTTAAAATTCTGAGTTTGTCGTATATCATATCCTTGGAAGCTAAATCATCTCTATTTTCACCTCTAAGAACCATCTCCCCTCTACAAACCCTCATGAATATACATGGTTCCTATATTTAAAAAACTAGATTTGAGAACCACAAACAATATCAAAACCCTAACATATAGATAATTATATATTGTATATAATACCAATTCTACCTAAAACTTCCTCTTACTTATTTTGTGTATATTACTTACCACATTTGTTAATCATAGCATATAACAAAGTGTTTGTTTCTTTCCCTTTTCAAGATTTTGGATCCTCCTCTTCTTAGAAGGACACTTCTCAAAAGTAATATACTTGGGGTGATTCCTTGGACCCTTTTCATTTTTATTCCCTTTATTCAATAAAATTAAAATTAGTTTTTTACTCCCTTCTTCCTTATCAAAAAGGAGAATATGAAAGTGGAGATCTATGAGAAAAATCTCAAAAATTATTTTATTATAATTAATAATTTAGTTGGATAAACTCTATGGTAGTGAGTCCAAAATGAGATCATTGTGAAACTCATATACTAGATAAAAGACTAGGATGTCTAATTGCTCCATGTGGTTTATTATTTTTAATACATTAGACCATGATGGGGCCAAATATTTGAGATTTTATTTGAATAATTTCGTTGAGATCTCAAATCTTTCATGTCATGATTTTTCATGGTAAAGGTCTGGGAGATTACAATACAGTAGTCTAAAATCATCAATGATTTTCTGATGCTTAATAAGATAACTATATATAGTATTTTGCATTAAAAATTGTAAATCTATAATATCTTTCATGTGCTTTTCATAGAGAGATAATTTCTCTGTAGTATCCTTATTACTAGGTAGCTTATGAGATGTGTAGTCTAGCATATATAATTTCCACTCCATTCATAGAAAAATACTAAAACAACTATACCATTCATGTAAATTATTTTCAGTGATATGGTTTTTTTTCTTTAGGATATACCATAATGATAATGTCAATAATGAATGATGTACTATTTCTACAATAAATAGATAATATCTTAGTAATTTTCTTGAATGTAGAAATTGTGATGTTTTAAATTGAATAAATTAACCTCTAACTATTTTATCAAGTCCTAATATCCCTCACCATTAAAATATTATTATCCTATTAAATGGATAATATAGTGTTATAGATCCATATTTTCCTTCTCATAACCCCAATAAGGGTCAATCCTGCTAGTTGAATCTATTTAAGTAGAAATTTCTTTGCCAACTTCTAAATTTCCACTCCATGATTCATTAAGTGGACTCCTAAATCTCAAAATACTTGACTTGTATTTCCTCAACACTTACCACCATATTGATAAAAATCATAAAAAGCGTTACAAAAACCAGATATAAATATGGTTAAGTCAATTAAAAACATTCTTGATTACTCTATTTTAGTTTAACAGACCCCAACAAGGTTTAGTAAATAGATTTGAAACTATTAGATTGATAAAAAAGTCATGTAATTAATGTCTATATTGACATAATATTTCATTTTATGGATTTTACCATTTGTCTTAATCATAAAATAATCCCATTTTCGAACCACATGTTTGTTATTGTTAAGGGTATTTTACTAATGTTATTAACCATGAACAAATAAAACATAGGAATAATTATTATTATTTAATTATATATTTCATATTTTTAATTAATTTATTTATTGATGTCTCCATACATTCGAAATAAATAATTAACCATCGAACTAACTTAAAATAAAAAATAATGTTATTTGATAATGAGAATTATCTAATTTTTTGTTTATATTGAGGGTGATAAGCAACCTCCAGGTCGTAGGAGAGTATCCACCTTGAGCCTATTCATGCCTCATGATGTTGCATTCCACATATTCACCTATATATATTCTTGATTATTTTCACCTCAACTCCAAAGTTTAAGCTCCCATAGTCTGCTGGGAGATCAATCTATTACGTATTTATTTACTCACACACATGTGAGGGGAACCAAGGACATGTAAAATGGGGATACATAAACTAAATCATTGACACACAGGTCCATAGATAATAATTATGAGGGGATTTCATGAAATACATCTATTTAATTTAACAATAATAATTTGAAAACCATAAAATATATCAAATTGAATGTAGAAAATCATACATAGGCTAGTCTAATATCATGACCATCCATGAAATGAAACAAAAATACATTTTCACAATAGATATCACTCATTTATATTAATTTTATTATTAAGATAAATTATAGCGGAATTAATTTGATTAATTCAATTAATTTGATTAATTCAATTAATTAATTAATTAATTAATTATCATTAATGTACATTAGAACTTTCCCACTGATTATTTCATTCTGTAATTTTAAATTTATTAAAATTAAAAATGTACATGGTGTGTAGTTTTCATCAACATGGAATGTATATAGATACACCATGTACCATATTATCTAAAATTGTGTATTATTACTGTATGAAAATTATTTCAAAATGGTTTTTCATCTTCTAATATGTTGTGTAAACACATGTACGATTGATAGAGTTGTCAACTTTTGTTAAATGGTTGTTTAACATACATGGTGAGTTCAAGGACTATGTGGCCTATAATTAATTACTATATAGTCAATAACAATTTAATAACATTTCATATCATTTGGTCGACCATACATAAGCCCTGTAGTTTGTAATTTAATCATAATTAATTTCATTCAATGTAACTAGTTTTACATGGTCACACCTTGGATGGGTGTGTAAATCTTGTTACAAGTACGAAGATACAGAACATTTATAAGGTTAACCATCATTTTGTCCACCACTAGGAAGTTTTAGTCACCCGTCTAGGGACATGGAATGTTTATTAGTTGGGGAAATTTATGGGGTGGACAACATGTGCATCAACTACACACCATGTATTCATCCCATATTTACAATCCCACAATCTAAAAATAAATTTTATGTATTAATGGCCACATAGGGTGTGAAATTTACTCCACAAGTCTTTGTATTCTAAATAATGTTTAGAACTCAATACACAGTGTGTAATCAGTAAACATGTGTTCCAGGTAGCAAATCAACACATGGTGAAATAGATACACTACCTCTACTAGTTGTCTCATGTATCTCGTGGGGCCTCCATTTTTTGGTATCCTTGGTATATGGTGTGTCTAACCACTTACATGGAATACATCTTGGCATCATGTCCGGAAGCTCCAACATTTTTCAATGACATACCTTGACTTACCCTTCATAGATCATTAAATTTTTTAGAATTACATAATGGTGAGTAATCATAATGATGATTACCAAATTAAAATGAATAAAGTATAAATTAATATAACAAAAAACTCATGTAATTATTAATAAAAATAAGTAATTATAAGTAACATGTGACTTCCCACATACCACTTGAAATGTTTCTTGCATAGTAGAATCGTTCAGGTCCATTTACAATAGATTTTATCATTAGATTCTTCATATTTCTACTCTTAACTATATATAAATTCATTTAATGATTTCATAATGATAAAACCCCACAAAAATTTATAATAAAATTAGATTGATTACTAATTACACCATCTTGTAACTCATTTCTCATTGTCTAATGAACCCTTTTTGTCCAACCTATTGAGCATAATATGTTCTTTAATATTTTTTTAGTGAGAATGAATTATTAGTGAATAATATAGGATATAGTGTGCGGGATTTTATTTTTAATACAAAAAAAATATTCTATGTTTACATCAAATGATTCTATCTAAAATATTTATAATTCTTATATGTCCGGAATGTAGTTCATGATGCAGGCATAATTGAAGGATAAGGGGGGAGGTTTCAAAAGGGAAAGAATATGTGGATCACACTACAGTGTAAGGGACTACACTAAAAAGGATAATCTAACTGAGTTGTTCACACCTCACTGAGGGACCATGCCATAGAGAATACTGGGTCAATTTTTAGAGACAACAGAAAATCATGGGCTTAAATGCCATAATTACTAGTCCACACCACAGATAACTATTATATATAATTTATTGGTTCTAAAACTTTTGAAAATTCCATGAAACATATCATCTTCCACTATATAGTCATAATAATGAATGAATGAATACATTGTATTGAGAATATTGTGTCGTAGAGTTTAATTTAATGAATTACAGTGGTTATGAAGATGTGGTAACCTTTACACCATTTTCCCTTTGACTATGTGTTAGTTATGTATGGATGTTTTATTAATACTACTAAAAATCAATAGGTTGTTCTGTAATTTCCTTATCCCCACTAAAAAATTGTTTTCTGGTCAGATTCAAGGGTGCATGAAGGATTTTCTTTATATGAGGAATTTGGTGCTTATTTAGATCAATAATACATAAAAATATAGAATTATATGATCAATATATATTGATACTTAGATAAAAAGGATTATATTGGAAAATTAGTGGAAATATATTTTTGGTTAGAATTTAAAATTCAAATTAAAAAAAGAAGAATGATATTTTATGTCTTGAATAGAAGTGAAATTAGAGGAATTATATAGAGAGAAAAGAATATAAGAAATAAGAAAAGAAGAAAATAGGAAGAATATAAGAATAAAAAGAATTGTTTTTTCATATTAGCACAAATTGTTAAGATTCTTATTTTATTTAAATAGGTTGATGAAGAAGATAAGAAGGGATTCCTATATAATTAAAGGATTTGTTTGGTAGTATTTCTTTTTATTGTTATAAAACTATGTGTTATTATTTCAATGTGTGATACACTATCATAGTAGGGATACATGATATAATATTATACCAAATATAAACCCTACTCATTATACTAGATTATTGAAACTATTTATTTGAATGATCATTAAAGAATTTAGATGATGCCAAGAAATATAATTCTCATTTTTGGAGGAAAACCATGTAAATCTATTTTTCCTTTCTTGAGTTTCTATGTTTTGAACATAGACCAAGATTCACTTCAACAAGTGATGAGGTATATTTCACAAAGAAAACATAAAATATATAGAATTTATGATTCACCCCTCCCCTAGTAATTCCTCATTAATCTAGGAGGTTCCTTTTATAGTAGTGTCATATCCCCAGTTTCCCTTATTTGTGAATTGTTTCTTGATGTTTGACAATTATTATATATCTGTTCGATGTGAGTATCACTAAATTTATGGTGTTTATTATGAAATATCATAATTAAGATAATATAAAGGGGACTACCACTTTTTATAGAAAAATCACTCTATCTAGATGGATGGTATGTTTCCTTACATTTTTTCAATTAATTTGGATGTTTTTGATGTCACAAATAATGGGTCCAAACCACGTGGTGAGAATGAAACTTTGATAGAAATTGGTTGAAATAAAATTGAGAATGATGGTTAGGCTAAAAATTCTCTACTATCAACAACATCTGAGAATGAATTTCACAAAGTGATAGATATCAATTGAAGAGTCTAATGGATCATGTATTAACACATAGAAGGGGTTAATTAAGATTCATATGTTTTACTAAATTCATTTTCCACCTATTGATTCAAACCACTATCTCTTATTAATATGAGTGGATATGCTATTCGATAAATAGAGAAAATGAAACATAGCACAAGATATTTTTACAAAGTTTAGTTTTAAGGTTACTCTTTTCTGCAAAAAGTTATATCCCCAGGTTATAGATTCTTAAATATAATTTTGTTATCCAATACCATGGTTCGGAAAGAAATTGGTTATAAAGACCAATACTAAATCCTCTAGTTTTTCTTGGTTATACCCCCAATGATCCAACTCTTCTTCCACAGCTTCTTAGACCCACCTTGTGTCTGACTAGTGAGACCCCCACAGTCTCTCAAGCCTTTTTAAGGACTGGTTAGACCCCTAGTCACAACTACCTTATTCATCTTCATATTATCTAATCCACTATTGGATGATCTATTTATCTTCCTCCATGAATTTACCAGATCATAGTTTCTCATTTAAAACTTCTAGTACCCTTCCAAAATTTTGGTCTTTTACAAATAATTTTTTATTATAGTATATAATAAATGGCCTCTGTGTAACACTACTCAGTAATTTTTTTCCTTATTTCTAAGGAAGTTATGACCTCAAATAATATTCAATAATATTAAATGATCTAAACAAATATCAATACACTAATAACATGGATATAAATTTATTCTGAATTAGTGCTCTATCTCATATCTAAGAACTCTGCACACTGATCATGCAATATATATTTCCTCTACTTCATTCATGTAAAATAAAATGAATGGTATTATTAATGTAATATGTGAGATAATACAAATGATAAAACATTCCACATTCATGAATGCATTATTTCACGTCAATTCATGTGTTGAATAGTGAAAGCACATTATACTGCATCATTTACTTCTTCACTACCACATTAGTTGTATACTACCTAATAACAAGCTCACTACCCTGCCTTCCAAAATTACTTCATGTAATAATATCATGAAACTATGTCTTTCATCATCAAATATCATACACAAATAAATAACACCACTTCATTGTTCCATCACACAAAACCTGGTATGATACTTTATCTTTACGTAATAAAGTAATATGTGATATATTCCTCAAGACATGAATGTGAAACTCCCATTATTTAGGGATATCCTTTCTTACATTATTCCTTAACTACTTCACATAACAATATATGTGGGAATGATTTCCTTTTTCAGTCCTAGAAAAAATATAAAAATCGACAACATGTGGTGACTTTTATTTTTTAAAACAAATAATCATAGTTTAATCTTTAAAAGAGGAAAGTGATCAGTTCAGTTATTAAATAATTCCACCACACAGATATAAGAAATGCGAGAGAGAAGGAAATACATCATGAAAATTATGAAAAATATATATTTTTTATAGTGGTTTGGATCTAAATGATCTTACTACAATCTTCACCCCTCCAATAAACTATGAGAGAGATAACCCACAATGGTATATCAATCTTGAAGGATAGTGACACCTATTTACATCCTCTATTTTCACATACGAATGATAAACATAATTCCCTTTTCTTTTATGGGTTCATAAAATATCCCATACTTTTTTAGGAAAAGAAACATATAAGACATTATAGTTTTAATTAAATCCTTTTGCCACTATTTGGTCTTGAAATAACCTCATCCTTTATAGGAAAAACTAACTTATAATTTTCCAGGTTCAAGACCAACCAATACTTTCAAAGGATCATTCCTAACCTCTTCGGTGTTATGATTCAAGAAGAACCCATACTTCAAATGGGATAGAATAAAACCATACACTTGAAAGAGAATATCTTTCCTCTTATATTTTATGGGTTAAGAAAAAACAATATTCTAAGGGGATATACTAAACTTATTCTTCTATGGGGAAAAACCAAACCCATAAAAGCTATTCTTGGTGTAGTATAACCCCAAATATGATGTAATAAGTTATAAATTACAACCTTTATAGATAAATCTCAATAAAAGAATAAAACAATTAAATCCAATGATGTATTGTTGATGGATATGTTGGAATTTGGATCTGGTAATGCTCAATCCCTTCAAGATTTTGAAATAGTAATGCTCAAGAAACCACCAATTTACTTCAGTGTTTAGATGAATAATGAAGATCCATGACTAAGTTTCAAACTATGCATCATTTAGTATAAAATTAGAGTCATTTCACTAATTTCTAATTCATGCGAAGACTTTTTATATAGAAAATAGAAAAATATATTTTCTCTACCTTTGAAATTATAATACTCCTTAAAAAATTTCAGTGTTAAAATATTCTTGTAAATGTAGATTTTAATTTTATTTGATGTAATATAAAATAGAAAACATACTATGAACCAAAATGTATTAGAAGTAAAAATAAATAAATTTTTAGGACCAAAAGGGGCCTATATACCCAGAGAGGGGGGTGAATTAGGGTATGGATATTCTATTTTAAAATTATTCCTACCCCACTGGATTTTCACCTCTATATTAAAAGGGTCTCTTTGTTTTCTCTTATGTTGTTAATGTTTATCTTTTTATATCCTTATTCATCAGATAATGATGCTTTGGATAAAATGTAGCGAAGCAAGAAGGCAGATACATAGACTTCTACTTGGTTCACCCTCACATGGCAACGTCCAAGGAGCATACAATGGTGATGTCCTGTTGTACCAAATTTCCTAAATATCACTGCCAATTTACAATGTTTAGGCTAGATTACTTCTATGCCTAGGCTCACTAAATTTACAATGTTTAGGGTTATCTCACTACTTCCCCAAGGGTCACTCCATGTTTCTATCCCTTTGGATCACTGTCGATGGAGAGGATCACCTTCTTCCTCTTCCTTATATCACTACTGTGGAAAGGATCTACTCACAGTTTAAAGAATTTTCGGTCCCTTCATTATTACAAATCAAATATTCAACTTTAACTATTGGTAGATGCTCTGTTGATGTCCAAATTTCACCCACAGATGAATATCACTTTGCACTGGGTGTACTGGGAAATCCCAATTTTTACACCCATCCCTTAATACAACTTGTGCGTAATTCCCTTGGCATGTGTGAAATCAACTTTTCGCGTAACATTACTTTCATGTGAAACTGACTTCTTTTACGTGAAAACTTTTCTTAATGAGGAAAATCTTCTTTTATGCACAAACTTGTCATTTATGCGCAACTCCCTTATGTACTTCCAATTTAGTGCACTAGAGCTTGGATTCTCTATATGTATTCAGCTCTTTCGAATGAGGTTGTCACTTCATATTTATATTAAAAATTGACCCATGCAAGAAAAACCCTCCTTCCACGTGTAATCCTCATTGAGCATGAAAAACACATCTTCTGCGCAACACCATATTTCACGTTGTGCTCCAATTTTTCACGCACCTCATGCCTTTTCAAATTTTTGAGCTTTGGATCTCGAACAACCTCTTACACGAAAAACTCCATTACTCTATTTCCAAACCATGCTAATATTTCATGTACCTCTCAAATATTTCACACACCATGATAATTTTTCGCGCACACTTTATTTTTCATGCACAACTCTATTTTTTCACGCACCTCCCTTTTCCAAAATATAACTCTACATTTTGTGATATTCAGGTCCAAAAAATTGGAAAACACTGGAAAACAACACCACCTTGTATCTTCTCTTTTTATACCAGCTCTAGATCATAAATTCCTTTATCGAGGTTCTTCAATCAAACATGGATAGCCAAAAACATCTCTTGAAACCGAAAAATCACCATATAAACTACCTTTGTCAACAAATTATACATTGTGGACTACTTTGTGAACAAACACAACATGGAGGCCCACTTTGTCAATAAACACAATCACATAAAAAATGATTCAATGATACCATGAGGAATTTTTTCCCAACATTATTAATATAGTAGTGAATATATCAATATATTTTGAAAATAAAGATATTAGAATACTCACACAATTTATGTGATATTAACTCTCCATTTTCCAAAACAATTCTAATATAAGAATTCCAATTTTTGAGTTCTCTCTTAATATTAGGTAAAAAACGTGTTTTATAGAAACAAACAAATTTAGAATAATTAAAAAAAATTGTTAATAATCAATATTAATATCAATTAAAAACTCCCTGAAAATATTAGAGAGAGAATAATAAAATTTAAGTATATTTAAATTTTAATATTTCATGTTCGATAATTTTAGTGTTAATATTTGATCATGATAAATTCTACATGAATAAATGTTAACTTGAAATTAAAAAATATAAAAACAATTTTACAGACTTCAATATAAATAATTATTAATTATATTACAATCAAAACACAAATTACATATATAATAAACACACAAGGAAATGAAATGTGAAAAATTACGTAAAACATAGAATATTTCATGTTTTTAGAAAAACCTATAAAACATGAATAAAAATGTCAAAAAATTAATATATGTGATCTTCACATAGAATTTTCCCTCCACATATCCAAATCTCACTACGTAAAAAAAATGGAATGCCTGAATTCATATAGGTGAATGTCGCATAAGCCAATTTATGTAATAGAATATACATAACTAATTTAAATAATATAATTAACATATTTATTTCATATAAAAACATTCAAAATATCATGTTTAACTACATATGCAATTTATTCATGTAGGAAATAATTTTTAGGTTTATTAATGTCCATGTATCTATTTTTCATATAAGATTTTTTCTCATATAGCCAAATTCACATAAGTAATTCATAAAATTTTTAAAATACAATGACTTATCCAATTTTAGACAAAATTAAATTAATCTAAATGGAATAATTTGTTATAGTTTGAGTTGTATCATATTTATATAATATCTTTATCCTTCCAAATAATCAAGATTCAAATCAATTAGAGTTTTGTATCATATTTATATAATCTCTTTATCCTTCCAAATAATCAAGATTCAAATCAATTAGAGTTTCCTAGCCAAAGTTTTGAACAAATTATAGTAGCAAAACATTTCTAAAAACCTACTAATTTCACACTAAAAAAATTTAGTAAATTCTAACAAAATTTATAAAATTTCGGAAATAAATTCATATTTTTGTTTCATGTAATTAAATGTAGATTGTTTTTTCATATTTTAAACTCATCCAAAACCAATAAATTTGTATTTTTGTAGCTAATTTTATGACTTAAATATATAAGTTAAGTGATTCTGGAAAATAAGCTATGTGGGGAAAAATGATTATGTATATTTTCAATTGCCTATTTGGATTCTTTATTGGCTACATGGTAAAGTATAGAAAATCATAACTCAATTATATTTAAAATTCCCAAATTACTTATTTATCTTTTGAACTCAACATCAAACATGTAGAACATTAAATAACCAATGAAAAAATGAAATCAAATTATATTGTTTGCAAAGAATAATAAGATATATTCAAAGTTATTAATAATCTAACAATAATATAATATAACTAAAAACAAACTAAACTAATAAAAATCAAAGAAATATCTTTGTAATTTCTATATTGATTAATATATAAGATAAAAACATGATGTAACACTTTATTAAGACTTATTTTAAAGAGAGTAAAAAATGTAAAGTTGTAAAATTTATAACTAATCATGATATGATATTTGATAATCATTAGAACATGATGTTATTCAAGGAGCCAATAAAAATTCTTCCCATTTTTTATAATTAATAAACCATGTATAATTTTAAAACATAACCCCATTTTGAAATTTTCTAAAAGATAAAGTCTCAATAGAGAAAATATCTTCTTGACATTAATAAAAAAAATTAATTTGTTTTAAGTATACAAATACTAATAAAACACATTTCATTTCATAACATACCTAATAATACATTTTTAATAAATATATATCCATGATCAATATTAAAACCTTCCAATTCTATAAAATGAGAATCACTTTACAAGTATTTTATCAAAAATAATAAATCCTTGACAAAACATCCTTCTATAAAAACTAAAAGGATTAAATAATTAGTTATCATCATATATTATGTATGAGAAGTCTCAAGTCATTAATATGATAAAAAAATATAGACATAAATTAAAATTTGTAATTTGAAAATATAGATTCTATATTTCAAATGATTATATAGAAATCTAAAAATTTCAGCATAAAAATAATAATTCTCAAACTCACCTTGAATTAAATATTATATACGAATATCAATATGTTTAATAGAATGAAAATGATTCAACAGGATATAATTTTATTTTTTTAAAATACAAAATATCTACAATATGAAATTAGCTAAACATGATTAAATTTCAAGGGAAAATTCTTGAATAGAAATAAGGTAATATCCCCATTAATTTACGCATTATATATATCAATTAAAATAATTTAGATTTAAATAGATACTACCCAACTCAATTATATCTTGGATGAAATAGTTAATGCCCAATATAACTACACACATTAAAATTTATGAATCAAAATTAAAAATAAGAGTAACTCCACATAAACTAATTTTCTCATATAAAAATGAAAAAAAATCACATCATTAAGAGTAGAATTTTAAATGTAGTAGTAGAAAATTATCCAAAAAATAGTTTAATTTGAAAAGGATACACATACCATGTCAAAATAAATTAAATGGATTTTTAGAGTAACCAAATGTTAATAAAAAACATTAATCCAAAATTTATAACTGAAATACATATTAATTATCTATATAATGATATTAACCAGATTTGGAAAAGATATGGTTGCAACCAAAAAAAATAGAGTATTAATACGTATCCAAAATAAAATAATAAAGTATATAATCCTTATTCCACCATGGTACTAAAAAAATATAATGAATTTATAATAAAAAAGTTTAAATTACTTGAGTATAAAGAATTTATTTATTTTACTTGAATATTAATACATGCCTAAAAGAACCAAAGAAGTAGGTTGTTTTGATAGTATGAACATGACATTAGATATTGACAAGAAATTAAATTTTGGAATAAAATATTGAGTGAAATTAAAAATAAAATCACAATTGTAATGACCATACAATCAATATTTTGTGAAATTAACATAAAAATTAAAATAGAATTTATTCTCTCAATTTTTTAAACATAATGGGGATAAAAGAATCATAATCATGCTGATCTCATTTATCATTACATTTTTTTTAAAAATAAATCATGAAAATATTGAAATTGGAATAAAAATTATTATGAATTGGATTTTCCATAAAAATATAGGTGTTTATAAATTTATCTAATTGATTTTTCGACCTTTCCTTTTTTTTGAAAAAAATCACAAATCATCACAAACCTTTTCATGTTTGGAAGAAAATTTGTTTCAATTATTTTAATATTCAATTTTAATCTTCTTATAATGATCATAAACTTTATAAATATCATCAAATAATAAATTTAATCTTTTTTATTTATAATAATTATTTTTAGAAATAAAATCATTATTCATATCGTTTTGAGATTTCATCTTCAAAATTTTAGAATCAATATTTAAGATTCTCAATTTATCAATTTAAAGATAAATAACCCTCTTATCTTCAACAAATTTCTTAAATGTATTAGATAGGATCATTTTATTTTCCCAAAACCATATATATTTATCAATTATTGATATATTCATATAATTAATTTATTTTATTTGATCATAATATGAATCAAACATTTCCATTAGTTATTCAGTACTTGTCTCATTATTTTTAGAATTGATAAAAGTATGACAATAAAAACTATAATAACTATCTAAAGTTATACTTATCAAACACATATTTCAATATTTTCTAACATATTAACCATGATCACTTGAAAAATAATGTAGAGGTGAAATGTTACCTTATAATATTTTGAATAAAATGGAACATTACAAGTTTCTTTATGATTTTCACCCTTATTTTAAGATATTTTAGAATCTATTCGTCTAGTCACATATATTTTTTTTCATTATTATTAACCTTACTGGAATTTTTTAGCTTCAGAAAAATGTTTTTAATATTACCTTTCTTCCTATATCTATAAAAACTTATATTGGATGAATATAAATTCAAATGTGAATTACCTTGAGTGATATTTCCTTTAGTGAAATGGTTTTTTCCAATTTTATTGGTCGGATTATCCTTTATCATGTGTCTGTATTTCCTATAATGACAGTGAATAGATTTCATGGAATCTTATTCATTAATGGTTTTTGTATCATGTTTTTTAAAATCTCATAAGAAGTTTAGTAACTAAAAATTTTGTCAAAAAAATTCCGAAAAAGGATTAATAAATAATATTTATGACCTCATATTTAATAATGTAATTAAGAGAATATTATGATTTAAAATCAACTAGATTGAATTTTGGTAAACCATATGATTTGAACAGAATATCCAAAAATATAATTTCAACACTATTTATGTAAGAATCAATGTAGACCTTTCATGGAGTGTAATTACTACCATTGAAATGTGGTGGTAATGTTGAATTAAAACAATATTTATTCATCAACTCATCCATCACTAGAAAATATATTTCCATTAGTCTTGTTAAGTAATAGGAAAAAATGTAAGCCTACTCAATATAAATAAAAATGAAACACAATATATCCTCAATATAACGAAGCTATGATACTAAATCTGTGGTTTCAAACAAAGTGACAACATAACCTGTCCTCTAAAAGTGTAATGTTTTGATAACGAATGTTATTTATATTAAAGATCCGTCAACTACACATATCCTTATAATATCCACCCTCTGATACCAAACTGTTGGTCCTAGATGAGATATTACAATTGAAAATAGGGGTGAATTTTATTTTAAAAAAACAATAATTTGAGTTTAAAAAATAATAAGACAAAGTGATTGGTTAAATTATAAAACAATTCCACCACAATATTATATGAAATAAGAGAGAAAAGAAAGATAAAATAGTAATAGATGAAGAGATTGTATTTTTGTTGTGGTTTGAATACAAATGATCCCACTCCACTATTCATCCATCTCACAAAATACGAGAGACATAACCCACTATGGTATATCCGTTTATAAGGAGAGTGAAAACTCATTACATTTTCCTTTTCACATATATATGTTCAACCCAAATCCCTTTTATTTTTTTTGTTAAAACCAAAACCAAGATGTTTGTAGGTGAAGAACCATCCTACACTATTACAAGATCAATCCAATCCTCTTTAATTTTACAATATAGATGAAACGTAGTCTTTTATGAAAGAAAGACTTACCCAATATTTGATAGGTGAAGTCCCAACATAGAATTTCATAGGCTTATCCATAATATATTCTATGTTTTAGGTCAAGAAGAATTATGTTTCAAGATGGAATAGGCTAAAAAATACCACTTAAAGGAAATTTACATTCCTCTTTTATTTTATTATTTATAAAAAACCTAGTCATCTAATGGGATAAACTAAACTCATACCTCAAAAGTATTAGTACAAACCTAGATACACTTTTTTGGGGTAGTATAACCCCATACAGAATGCATTAAGTGATACAATACCTCTTAGGTAGATATAGATCAATAAAATAATAAAACAATTAAACCCAGGGATGTATTTTCAATGGAGATGATGAAATTTAGATTAGGCAATGCTTAGAACCTTCTAGATTTTGAAACAATGAATCTTGGGACACTATCAGTTTACTTTAGAAATTAGATAAATGATAAAGCTCCACAAATCATTTTCAAACTATAAAACAAGTTAAATAAAAACAAAGTCAAAAAAATATATTGTATTCCATTACATGGTCTTTTTATATTGAAAATAGTAACATTCATTTTATCCATATTAGAAATAGAAATAATATTTCATGAATTCCGTCATTAAAATCTTTACGTGGAGGTAGATTTTAATTTACTTTAATATAATGAAAAAAATAAATCATTTTGTACAATAAAATTTATTAGAATAATAAATATACAATTAATGTAGTAGTGGATATATCCATAAGTTTTAATAACAAATACCATGGAATAATCCCATAAATTATGTGATATAAGTCTCTATTTTCAAGAACAATTCAACTATAAACATTTCACTTTATCATTTCTCTCTCAATATTCGATAAAAAATAAAATTTAATTATAGAAATATGTTTATAAAAATTAATATATTAGTTAATAATAAATATTAATGTCCTTGAAAACCACCCAAAAAAATTCAAAAAAAACTCATCATATTTCAAATGTTTTGAATTTGGATATTTCATGTAAGAATATTTTAGTATCAATATTAACGCATGCTAAATCCCATGAGAATCATATTTAATTCATCATTAATTTTTTTTACATAGATTATATATAATTAATTATTAATTATTGAAATAATAATAATTATATCAAAAATAAACATGCAGAATAATAAAATATAAAGAATAACATAAAATAAAGAATATTTCAATTTTTTTAGAAAATCATATAGAAACATGAATTAAAATATAGAAAAATCGTTTAAGTGATATTCACATATCCTTTTTCCTCTATGTATCTATATCTCACCACGTAAGAAAATTTATGTAACCAAATTTACATAGGTGAATGTCATGAAATTAAATTTATATAAGGGTATCTATATAACCGATTTACATAATAGAACTCACGTAGTTATTTCAGATAAAAAAATTCACCTAACAATTTTCACTACATAAAAAATTTATTCACATAGGAAGTAATTTCCACATAGATGAATATCCATGTATCCATTTCATAAGTAAGATAATTTTTTATGTAGCCAAATTCAAGTGACTAATTCTATAAATTTGAAAAAACATAATGAACTATCTAATTTCATACATATTAAAGACAATATAAATAAAAGAATTATATTTAGTTAAAGTTGACTTATATTTAAATAAATTTATTGAATTTATAAATAATTAATATTTAAATTAGTTTTATTCTTGTATACCATATAAACATGAAAATATAATATCCAAACTATTCTAGAAAACTACTAATTTTAAACTAAAAACCTGATGTAAATTCTATCCAAATTTATAACATGATATTTATAGATTTAGAATTATTTTTCATAAAATGAAATGAAAATAATTTTTTTGTATATCTCCAATACATCAATAATCACTCATTTTTGAGTATTTTATAATAAATTATTGTTAAAATACTTAAGGTAACTGATTGTGGAAAATTGGCTATGTGGTGAACAAATGGGCTATTTGGATTTTCAATTGTCTACATGGATTCTCAGTTAGATATGTGGTGAATATAAAAAAACGAATACCTAAATAAAATTTAAAATTCCAAATTGGATTTTTTTTCTTAGTAACACAACATCAAACATGTGTTACATGAAATAACAATCTAAAACTGAAATTAATTGATTTTTAATTGATGAATAATAAGATATAATCAAAGTTAATCACACATTAATGAACACTTGATATAATAAACTAAATAAAAAATAAATTGAATAAGATTAAAATGAAATTCAAAATAAATTATACCTTGATAACTATATATGATAAAAACCTAAAGTAACACTTAATTAAGACATATTTTAAAGAAAATAAAATAAGTAATGTTATAAAAATAAATAATAATAATGATATAATATTTTTTAATTATCAAAAACAGAAGTGATTTAGGGATCCAATCAATATAATTTCTAATTCATGTAACATAGTGTTATTATATACACTGGTATATGGAAATAAAACATCATAATGAAACCAAGAAGGTCTGGGAAGAATTAACATGAGTGCATGGAACATACTTCATAAATACAATGTTTCATTCCTCTATTTTGATCTATCGAAGCTCTTGTATTTTCATTCAACTCATTAATAAAATTGGAAATTTATACAAGTATTTATTTCCAAAAATACACTTACAAAACTCCACCAAATTAACTCCACTACATATTCACACTATCTTAGACAATACTTCACGGCAACATGAATCACAATTATTCGAAATATCATAATTTCTATACACTTTATTTCCTATTTTTTGAATTAATTTAGTAATGAAATTGATGGTTCATGATGTATCACTAATATTTATTTCTTTATATGGGTATGAGAATATTTTTTTATTAATAGTGGCTCAGCATGCATATCCTGAAAAATTGAAACTTATTTGAACAACCTAAAGGTAGACGATGATCATGCACTAATCAAAAAGTGTACATTAATCAGATTGGACGGATAAGATTACTTTTATATTTTTAATTATAGGGATATAGTACCTGATTTCTAATCACCCGAAATCATTTTTTATCAGAATCTATAATCACTTAATAACTAAACATGTTCCTCATAGCTGCCATATGTGAGTATGGGGTCCACTTTCGACCACCCATAGGCACTACCCCTTATCGTCTCTCTATTCCCCCCTCATTCCACCCAACTTAGTTGTATCAATATTATTCCATGTGACTCTATTGGAAGAAATGAACAACCACTTCTCTTTTACTATTGTAGGATGGTTAGGGGATGACTACCCACCTAAGTAGTTATTGCGGCCCGCCTTCAGGTTGCTAGTGTGGTAGGTGTATTGTTTTGTGTACCCAAAAATAAAAGAGTTATTCGATTTAATTCTATAATAATCACCACCAAACCACTCAAATAATATTATTCTATTTGATTTAAAAAATATTTCCACATTGACACAAGTTTTTTCGTTAACAATAGCACATAAATTATCCCAATTAAATCAATGTTTTCTTTCATCTTCCCAATCTTTTCAAAATAATTTCAACCTCAACACAAATAAATCGCTTGGTTTCATCAATATCTCCCTTTATATTTGTTTTCAATACCTTTTTTTCAAAATTCATTGATATATTCTCACCATTATTTGATATAAAACAAATTATATAGGTACGGGATGGAATTCAGATATTTGTAATTAAAATTTTAAGAACAAATTCTTATGTTCTAACACTTATAGTATGATTTACATTAAATAAGGACGGAATCATATATAAATTAGAAATGGGATAAAATGAAACCACTCTATATTTACATGAGCAATGTACCATATAGAAAACAAGAGTTATCAAATTTAACATCAATTTTATCAATAAATGTTCAACATGTGATGCTTGCATTGAAGCCTTCTATCATGGGTTGTCAAAATATAATCGACTAATCTCTAGAATTTATGTCAATAAATAAGATAAAAATGACCAAGAGAAAAAATGTACTACACATTTTCCTGTTAATTTTCCTTTTATCATAAATTTTTCAATCTATCCCTTC
Source organism: Viscum album (assembly GCA_963277665.1). NCBI lineage: Eukaryota > Viridiplantae > Streptophyta > Magnoliopsida > Santalales > Viscaceae > Viscum > Viscum album. Next base: position 560,820,944 of record OY728140.1, on the reverse strand, counting down.
TGAAATTGATTTTTCATTATGAAAATAAGGGAATATAAACAAATGAACTTAATGATGAAAATATTTAATATATTATTTTTTTAACATATAGAATTATCATATGAAAACCTTACTAGAAATTTTAATATTCAAAATATATCATGTGATTTTTCTTGTATTCTCTCACTCAAGAGATGCACTATATAATTATTCATCATGATTTGATGTATTTATTAAAAAACTCCAAGTACTGAAATTGTATGAAAATATTCAAAGAGACAAAATAATACCTATAGTCTTCCATAATGGATAACTTTATAGATATAAGATATTAATATCTTTTATCAAAATAAATTATAATCATGAATACATTCTTCACATTCAATTTATTTTACCAAAACAAAATACTAAATATATATATATGTGAATAATCTGGTTCTTCAATTATCCTTAGATGAAATAATACAGATGAGAGTTGATTCTCAAAAAAGCTATCTTCATAGAGAAAATGGATTATTCACATTTTATTTTAAAAAAGATTCAATTCATTGTGATTCTTGTATCATTATTTCCTCTTTCTATTATTCTATAAATATTATCAACAATTATTTTACAATTTTCTATTCCATCACTATGTATGTATACCCCTTTCTCCCCTAAATTGTTTTGGATAAGGAGTCATGGGTGATTTTCTTCTCTTCTTTAGAAATTCTTATTTTATAGGAAATGTTGTCGAACATTTTTTAACTGAATTTCTAGACATACTACCCCTTTCACATAAAACTTTTTTATTTCATGAAGTTACCCCTTTTAGAAAACATATCCATGTTTTCATCATATATGTGTTCAACCAAATAAATCATGTTGTTTGATTTCTAGATTAATTTTTTATTTCATTCATTCACGATTCGTTTAGTACTAATGTCCATCGTTGATTCCCAATGGCCCATGATGTGACCTTTCCTACAATAATAAAATCATATTTTTTTGGAAAGTTACTCTTCACATCATTTTTCACAAACTTCTTAGGAGATGTTTATTTAAAAACCTACTTATTTAGTTAAAATATTTTGGAAGACATGGAATATTGTTTTTATTAATTACCTAAATTTTTTATGTGGTATTATATTAATATCAAAAGGTTATTTGTAAATTATTGGTAAATACCATCACATATAATAAAATTGAACACTTTTGTTGTATTAATCACATATATTTTCAATTTATTCATATGTTTTCTTGATAGACTGATTTTATTCCAATGAATTTAAATTTGATTGTGTAGTTTTCCACATTACTTTAACTTTTATCCCCCAAAATGAAAAAAATTCATAATTTTCAATCAATGACATGTTGTTCTAGAATTTATTGCATAACTCCCAAACATCCAATAGCACTTAATGTAGCACTAAAATCATGACTTCATCTTCATAAAACATTAGGAATATCTAAAAAGTTTCTTACTTTAGGGAATTTTTTTTATTTTGTACATTATTTAGGGAACAAGAATTATTACACTTCTTTACATCAATCATTAAAGATATAGTTGATTCCTAAAAACTTTTCATTAATCACGTTGGTTCAGATTTTGAATTCTAATATTCCCTTGTTAGATAAACATTAAAAGGTGACATATATTTATCAAGACAAAGTGTTATTGTATTCAATCATCCTATTATAGATTGAAACATGGATTGTATTGAGCTCTTCATGTAATTAAATTGATTCTTTTAGATTGTAATACTACTATAAGAAGAATTATTGACATTTATTACTCTCTCAGAAACATAAGAAGTCTTAATGTGTTTATAATGCATATTTATTAGTTTCACTTCTAATTCAACTCATTTTATGTTAACAAAAATATTCTCATCTTAAACTATTTTCATGCTTTCTTTCCCATTGAATTTGAATCTTTTGATAATTAAATTCATGCACCTATTTTTTCATTAGTTTAAAATTATCAATATCCTTAATTATTTTTTATTAATGTTATATATATTCATCTTTAACATTCAATTATATATTCTACAATTTTTCTAGTGAATGGATAACTTATATAGATACCATTATTATCACATCCTTGTAAAAAATTACTTTTTAATTATTCTTCAATCAAAGAAAGTTTTTTGTTTCAAAGTGACATCAATTACTCTTTTTTATTTTCATCTATAGACTCCCTTTATATATAAATAATAGGATTAAATTCCATGAATATATTATGCTTTGTGAGACTATTTCTTATGAAAACCTTTTTAACAGATTCCTTTTCTATAACAATAGCCTCTTCTTCAAGATGTAAATTTTCATTCAAAAGTTCCTTGAAAATTCTTATCATATAAGTGACCACTTCTTTGGGATTATTATTCTGATTATCGAGGTTTTTGACATTTAGAACATCTTTATCTTAGATTAAACATAACTCATCAGAATTATAATCAACTGATTTCACAGTACAATTACCACTTTTACTTCTTTCATGTGGTTGTTGATATTTATTCACTATTGAAATATTCTTCTGATTATTTTTTGATATCTACATCCCATTTTTATATCTTTTGACTAATATCTCAATATATATTCATTATTAGTTGATATAAGATTTTTCATCTAAAGTTCATCTATATTTTCTAAAAAATTAAGTTTTTACTTCATATGACTATAATATAAACAACTAGTAAAGTAAATTTGATCTAAATAGAGGTGGAATTCTATAATAATCTTCCCCTAGTTATTATCTTGAGAAAAGGATAATTACTACTAGATTAATGTGATATCCCCTAGAAAATATTAGTTGGAAGTAAATTACAAAGGAATTAGAGGACATTGGGGTAAAATGTTCCTGAAAGAACTCGCAGCCGATCAAGAGATAAAAAAACATCCATGATATACTAAATGATGAAAGATAAGATACCACATAGCTAAAACAATACCAATACAGAAAAACATTAGAGTAAAAGAAAATAGAAATATAAGTTCAAGGCAATAACTCTAACTATAAATAAATCGACACCAAAACGAAACCATCATAGACAAATATGAATACCCCTTAACTCCATATTTAGTTACCAAATCATGATGTCAAGGACCACCATTATAGAATTAGGGACCATGACCCTTAACTATATTTCAATAGATGACATCTAAAAATGCACAAAAGTTCCAAATAAGGGGGTGATTGTAAAACTTAACACTCATTAGAATTACTCAAAATACATCCCATTAACCACCACTAAGATAAGAACTAGTTATAAAATTTAATACAATAGGGGATAAAAAGGTAAGAATAACATGAAAAGATATAAATAAATTTCCTATAATATAATATGAAGTTTAACATTTTTTAAAACATTTCATTACCATCACCATAAATGATTCATATCACACCCACACACATGCACAATGAATGAATTAATTGACCTATCTATACTTGATATTGGTGAGTCAACCTATCACAAAGTCTTCACTTAGTGACCAAATTGATGGTGGTACCTCCAACTATGATCCATCCTAAATTATAATTATTTGAAGGTGATATTTATGACTATTACCCATCCTAAATTATTATTATTTTATTGTGGTACTTCTAAACATTACTCATACCACATAATCATGAACACACACAATACCATTTTGAAAAAAATGAAAGGAAAATTTTTATTCAAAAAAAATATATTTTCCAAATTCCACCTTTTGAAATCACATGAACAAGGATTTTCCAATAAAATTAAAAAATTATTTTCAACATAACATAAATATAGTTTAGAAAGGATCAATCCAAAAATGTTCTAAAATTGTAGTGCTGGAGATAATCCACCTACCGTAATAAGGTTTGAACAATGTATCCCCAAAGATTCCATGAATTAATCCATTTCCACTCATTACTTTACCAAAAACTATGAATATATCATAAACAAAAATATGAACACATAGATCTTGGTATAACAACACCAATATATGGTTCTAATCAATCTAACACAATGAGGTCTAATATAAGAGGGAATAACAGAACTGAAACCTTTGATTCAACAACTAACCACTCAATTATTTGATGCCGTTGGAGTTCAGATGTCATAAATCGTCAGAACTAATTTATGGAAACCCTAAGAGTTTTTATGGATAAAAATATGGTATGTGATAATGAAATAATCATTACCCATATCTAAATTATATAGTATTGGGATTTAATTGATTGATAAACCACATTTAGCTCATGAATTTAACATAAGGCCACTTATTCCAAATTTTATGTCACAATTGTTTTTATTTTTAGAAAATATTGATTACATGAAATTTTTATATCACATGATACAAATATATTACATAATGTGAATTTTTTTCACACTACATAAATTATTCACAATATCTTTCTTCAACACATTCACATCATGTAAAAGTTACAAATAATGAATTTCTCATTCTTGACTTTCAAGCATCTTTAATCATTCATAAATAATTAATTTAATTAAATTAAGAATACATGAATAATAGAAAATGAATCTAATGATAGTGTGCCTAAAATGGGGGTGATACATTCACCCCACCATTGGGATTCCCATCCTCAAGAATCTGGAATAAGTCAATCCATTTATCTCATATAAACCTTTATTATTACCATGTTTCCACTTTAACATGACTATTATTCCATTACACTCACACAAAAGAAAAAGATCTCCCTCAAATGGTATTTTAGTAAATTTATAGACCACAAAAAAATCATCGAAAAATTTCACATTTGGATCTAGAGTAACTTGATACCATAATATCACATGTTGAGAATACCGGTGATACATGTTAAGTTGGGAAACTTTGAATATGTTATTTAAATCACAAAATCATGGTGGTAGAAATAACCTATACACAAAATTTATTATATATTCTCTAACATTGAATGGTACCCAATATATTGGTCAGAAATCCCCCTATTTCCCCAAGAATCTATCACCATATCCTTGAGACACTTTAATAAAATGGTGAGTGACATAAAAATATATGGGTTGGGAATGATTTTCAATATATGACATATGTATTATTTTTTTCATTTCCATAAATTTCTAAATCATCTATATTTTCTCCATAGTCTCACACATAAGACATATTCCAATAAAAACATTTCTCTACTATTTCCACCCAACATAATGTCGGTAGATAGGGACCACCATATGAAGCCTCAAACGGTGGCATTAGTATTCTTTATTGATATATACTATTATAAAAAAATCAATCAAATTAATATGATCCACTTATGGACAACTAAATTCTATAACACACACTCTAAGAAAATCTTCCAATATCTGAATAGTATTTATTATATATTCATCCATCGGTGGATTTTTTTTGTGCTCAAAATAAGTTGACTTTCATAATCATGTTATAATGATTACCAAAATTGATAAGTGGTTTGGCGGTATTTATCAGATGTAATCAACAATATAAATCCATTTAACCTAAATAATTCTATAATATATAATTTTTATCGAAATACACCATGTTTGATACTAAGAGAGGTATAATGTTTTATGACTTAGTAATTTGATACACTACTACCCATATAGAGTCATGTTTATATAAAATTATCTATAGGCCTATGAAAAAATCCATCAGAATCTTCTCCCTCTTCCATCCATGTATATGTATAGACTGTAATATACTAGCTGTACTTTTATGCTCTAACATTACCTATTGGAATGTTAATAATTTCATCACATGATCATTAATTACATGTTTCATTCCTTGCCACCAGAAATACACTTTCATTGACTTATATCCTTTATGAACACCTACATTAATAACCCTTTTTGAATAGTGATATGTTGAAGGAATTAGTTCCTTGAAATAATGAGGAATAACATTCCATTTTAGGAAATGTATCAAAAACATTTAATCCATTTTCCAATTATCTAGAGTCTCTCTACCATTTACGCTTGAACTAATGGTGATTCATTCAAAAATGATGTATGAGGTTCTTTAAAGAATTTAACATGTATGGAAATATATTTTCTAGAAATAAAACTATATATTCACCTGGTTCATCACAATCCAAACACAGATAAAAAATCATGCACATCAACTTCCATTGGTTATGACCTTATTGGAAACCTTCACTATACAATTTCTAATTCAATGTATATATGATGAAAATATATTTATTAGGTGTGTATATCATGTTAAATTCAAAAATATTGAGGTACTCCACAAATATTTGTTTCCCCAAGTTCAAGTATCACTGTTAAAATATTTATTTAATACACATATGGTCAATTAAAACTGATTACTTTTACCCAAAGAGTTGATTCCTCCTTGTTTTTATTTAATATAAAACTACAGTTAATTAAATTAATCCTTTGGATAATTATTCTCATGAACTCATAATTTCCCCAAACTATAGGCCACAACATACTCTACCTACATGAGAACATAACCAAGACTATACCCATATGCATCAAAATACATTAGATAGTTGTTACTTATTTCTAGATAGATTAAGATGGGTACCAAGTTTAGACGAGTGTTTAGTTCCGAAAGGAATTTATGAAATTAATCATTCTATATAAATCGAAAACCTTTACATTTCAGAATATTCATGGGAGAATAGATTCTGTTAAAATTCTTAAAAAATGGTGATAATAACCTAAATATCATTGGAAAATGCATACCTAAAAACAATCCTAGGTGTCCACCAAGATAATATTGCTTCTATCTTTCTCAGGTCAAATAATATTCTTTCTTTAGAAATGAAATTCCTTAGGAAATAAACTTCTTGTATCAATAAATCGTACTTAGAAAAAAAAGAATACAAATGTTGTTCTCATTATGTACTCAGTACAATTTCCATATTTAATTTATAGTCATTTTTAATTTAAGAATATACCAGAATATCATTATCAAACACCACAACAAAAGAAAAGAGGTACTTATAGATGATACAATTCCTTAAATCCATGAAAATAGTTGGAGTATTTTTTATACAAAGAGGAATTATGACATATTAATAATTCTAATAGTGACCCTAAAATGTTGTTTTTGGAATATATTTTATTCGAACTCTATGTTGATGATAACTAGAGCATAGGTTAATTTTTGAGATACATTTGGCTCACTTAAATTGGTAAAATATTAAATCAATATTATAATGAAGATATTAGTTTTAGTCATAGTGTGATTCAATTTATGAGATTAAACACATAACATGAGAGTATCAATTTCCTTATTTATGATCTATTACATGTTGGAATGATCTTATTAAGTTATGTTCATGATTTTATGCCCTTATTTTTATCATATGATTTCATATGATAATAGATTAATATCTCTTATTTTTAAACTTACTGAGTATCTAAGATCTCCCTTTATTATGTTTCTTCCCCTAGGTTAAGAGGAATGGTTTAGGTAGGTTATGATTAAAAGGGGTACTTTCGGAGAAGATATTTGTGGGAGATTTTGAAGATATTTAAAGAAATAAGAGAATTATGCTACTATTCTATAAATACATAAAAATATTTGGGCACTCTAGTGTGTGTTTATTATGATTTATTGATTATTCATCTAAAAAGATGTGATATATATATATATATATAAATCCTTGGTCACTGTAATTTTTTTTATTGAAAGGAAATATCTTTCATGACGTACCAACTGGACAGACATTCCTTTGGAATGGGTTTATCGATGCAGTAAAACTTTATGACCTTATTCAATTTGTTTAAGTATATTAGCAATGATAGTGATTGAGGGGTGATAATGATGCTATTGAAAAGTACTGGTAAGAAAACATTAAAAGGGTTCATTTCACTTGTCTAATCATTCTATAATGATCCCTTCCATCTCTATAAAATGAATAACAAGAATATATAGGAGGGACAAGATATGAGGGGAGTGTAGTGTGATGAGCTCCTAAATGGTTCTTATAATTATATAGGAGATTTGAAATTGATGATTCTTTAAATAGAGACAAATAAAACAGTAAACTATTATCCTTTATTATTTTAAATTTTATCATTTGACATTAATTTACCAAATTTTTATTTATCATCAATTAAATGATTAGTTGTTGGGTTTTTAACCATTTTTATAAAGCACATATTTATTTATTTGGATCTACTTTTATGATAATGACCAAAATGTGTTCCAAAAAAACATGAAAATATTTCATTTCATACTAAAAATAATTAATAAATGGAAATATTACAATATAAAATAACAATTTTCTTTTTAATAATTATTATAATTTATTATATTAATAGAATGAAGAAATATATATGAAAATAACTCATGCACTGACAAATGTACAAATGGAGGCTAAAAAACTAGGACAAAATTAAGTTTATTAAAGATAATATTTATTTTAATTTATTTATTTAATTTCAATTTATATAGTTATTATTACTTTATAAAATTGTTTTCAATATATTAATTAACCTTTTAATTATATATTAAGAACTAAAAATAATTTTTAACTATTTCTAATTATATAGGAATTAAATTTTAATTTAGTTATTATAATGAAACAATTAGCTTACTATCACACCTTTACTGGTAATATAAATACATTTTCAATTATATTTATATTACATATATATTTTTGAAAATTTTTATAAAATAATCTAGTCTTGATAGAGTGAATTTAAATCATAAATGCACACATACCTATAAATTCAAGTTGGTCACTCCTCATCTCTCTTCCAAAGGATTGATAGACACCCAAAGGACATCTCATTACATATAAGTGGCCCAAAATCCCATGATCATGATGTATCAATGGATGAACTAATTTTTCCCAAACACCCTTGAAAGAAATGTTGTGAGGGATCATATGAGTATTCATGCGCCAAACCTTTTCACAAGACATCACACTATACAGCCACTCTATGAGCATGGTCATGTCGTGCTTCCCTCCATCACACTAGGGAAGGTCACCACTGTATCCTACATCATAAATTAATATGGATAATGTTCTTGTTGATATGAATCAATGTATTCATCTCTCTTTGTAGATTCCCACCTAGTGATGTATTCTTCTCACTATGTTGCATCTTTTACTAGTCATACCATGTGATTCAAATGATCACAAGAGAAAACTATGTCACTAATTATTACAAAACAATACCCCATTCCAAAAACCATCACTCCATGCTTCCCAATTTCATGTTGTGGTCGGTCACCCCTCCATCCAATATCAAAAATTATTGTGGGTTAAGGAAAGATGATTGTATTAAACATAATCATCTCTCTTTTATGTTTCCCATCCAACAATGTATATTTGATTTCATATTCTTCTGCCCTCCTAGACATGTTCATTTATTAGTATGGTGTCATTAGTCATACCTGCTTTCTGATGTTACTGTAACATCCCAATATGAACCATCATGTCTTAGTCGATGTTCCTCATGACCTCATGTGCATCTCTCCGTATGCAAGATGTTGCTGACTAAAAAATAGGATTTAAGTTTGTTAGTTAGGAGAGTATACCCTTAGTATCATATCATTTAGTAGATAAAAATAATAAAAAAGAAAATAAATAATCTGATTAATCCTGTAGAAAATTTAAAATCAAGAGATTACAAAAGTCATATAGATATTAAATGGGATATGAAAGTTCCATGTAAGACCAATGAATTGAGTGTGGTAGGTAAATAATTAAATAATATTATGGTAAACCACATATTCTATCTCAAAACCACATCAAACCCCATGCTCAGTAATTAATCCATCTAACATGAGCACCTTTCCCCGACACAGATCAATACACCTGAAAACTGCAGTGCATTGAGATTCTTGTGTATGGTGAAAGTATGAAGGCCAATATTGTACTCCATGACATAAGTAAATTCTCTAATAAAAACAAATATACATGTGTTGTTGATCTCTACGCTAACCAAACAACCACAATCTCTGACCCCAATTTCTTTGGAACATTTCCTGTAAGGATGTCAGATAATTAAAAATGGATCCAACCTTAACAGTAAAACAAAAACCCCACACCTTATTGATGATAATTATTAGTAACACTATATTGTAACTAAAAATCTATCATAGGGTCACTTATGTACATAACTCCATAGGTATTTTCATTTCATCTTTTAAAGATATATAAATCATGTCACATGTCATTCATCCGACTAGCTACATTTACACACCCCTCTACTGGGATATCTATGCCTGTTAGTAATGAAGTTTAGACTATATCAGGTAGGTTAACTATCCATCTATACATTTCCATATATAATAATTAAATTATCCTTTTAAATATAATTTATAAAATAATAATACATTTATAGGTATATCCATTTATATTATAATTATAATTATATATACTCATTATAGTGATATGATTACCCTTTTCTTTTAGGGAATGAATAGAGTCCCTAAGGCTGAAATAATTGAGTAAAAAATGTTATAAAAATTATTAGGTTATGTGGCACTTTATATCATGAAAAATAATTTAATTTACTAAATAAAAAATGATGTTAATGGAAATAGAACATTCATTATTTTATATTAGTGAATAATTAATCAATAAAAAGAAAAAATTAATACATTAAAAATTATCAAATAGAATAAAGTCATATAAAATCAAATAATCCTAACATCATTTTTCGAATATCAAATCTGTCAACTATAATAGGCATTTTAAATATATCTATGAGTTGTAATTCAGTAATAATTAAATCTTAAGAGATATGGACTTTTTTTGAATGATCCTATATGAAATTATACCTTAGATATTGGTATTCATCATAAAATAGTTAAATTTTATTTTTATAAATTCTTATAACATAAGTTTTATCAAATTTAATCTGTAAAAGAACAAAGTTAACCAAAAAATCCATAATGTTATATTTCACTTATAATACCTACGAAAAATAAATACTTGTTTCAATGTACCATGCTTTATTAGTTGATAGATTAGTTGATTTTTTCTTTTTAATCAACTATAAAAGTATATATTTTCCTATAAATTGGAATGTTCTAGAGGTACTCTTCATATCTAACCTCCAAGCACTAATGTTTTATCATAATATAAAATTAATTAAAAAACATAAGTGTTTTTTTGAGGAAGTAAATATAAAGGAATATTTTCCTTTGAAATATCTTAAAATCCATATTGGAAAACTGAAATGTGATTGAATAGGATTTTCTAAAAATATAGAAAATAATCTTACATAAAAAATAATTCCCTGCCTACTAGAATATTTGTATAAAAGTAATCCAATAATTCCTATATTTAAAACCTTTTTAATTGGCTTACCATCCTCATCAAAATCAAATTTATATTATAACACAAAGGAGTTGGATATACTTTAATGTTTTCATGTCCAATCCTATTTTGGTAAATTAGATACGAATTTTACTTAATTTAAATCACATAAAATTATGTTTTATATATTTTAAATCCCATAAAATGTTTTATTTCTCCCATTACAATTAATTCAAATTATTTTTTCATAATATTTGAAAAATATATACAAATCATTTGATTTCTGAAACCCAAAAATTTATCATAATAACACATTTAAACAAAATAAAAATTTATAAATTTTTCATGAAGATAGTAGATTATACTATTCCAAAAGTTAATCCTTTTGAAAAAAATATACGAACTTAATCATTAATAGAATGAATTTGGTTCTTTTTTAATATTGTACATGGCTCTTGAACATTATAAAACTGAATTTGATAAATGGGGGTTTTCCAAATAAGGATTTTTCTCAACATAAAAGTCCTTTATTAAATATAAATTTAGAAATTTTTTTTAACATCGTGTTAAAATAATTCAAAATAAATATAAAATTCATATTCTCTAAGGACTTGAACACCCTCTATTTTGACTTCATAGTAAGAGGATTCCTTATAATCTATTCCTTAATCATGGGTGTCATATCCTTTGGAAACCATTCTAGTTTTATTTAAGGTTTCCAAACCTTGATTGATTTTTTTATTTCTAAATACATATGTAGCTCAAATAATAGGATAATAAAATGATAAATTAACTAATTCTCATACATTGTTCCTATTGATATAGTTTAATCCATATAGAATTTCCATAAATCAACTCTCATAAGATATCGATTTTATATTTTTCTCATTGAATATGGGATAAAAATGAAAACAATTGTAGGGTTTCCAAAATTTCTACTATTTCTTACTATTTCATCTATAGTTCTTATGAGAGTATCTAAAACATGGTTTTCTATAGTTTTGGGATATCTAGGATGAAAAAATTCAGATTTATTAGATTCAGTTCATTTAGGACTACATTATACATGTTCATTTTCTAGATTATCAACATTTGTTCATCAAAATGAAGTTCAATTCTCAGATTTTCCATTGAGTCACTAAAGATATCGGTTCGAATTTTTTTTGATAAAAGGGGTAATTTTTATCAGAAATGATTCCATAAGATTCTTAAAAAAACTTTTACTTATTTTTGTAAACTCAACGTAATTTGGAACTTGTTGAATAACCTTGAAATACTCTATTATCATCATTTGGATCAAACATCCCATGATTAAACCTTGTTTTCCATATATAAACATTATATCTGCAAAACATTAATGTATTTAACCTTAAATTTCCCATTATTCCATAACTCATAGGATGTTTTCCTTAAGATAGACCTTTTAAGACCTTTTTTATGATATAACATGATGTGTTAACGGATTCAACCAAAATAAAAGTGACAATACTATATTCACATTAATCTTATCGTTTAATTTATTATAATTTCATATTATTATAATATCATTATTTATTAAAGGTTTCCTAAGATAAGAGACGTTATGTTTAAAACTATGTTTTGAGAAAAATTAATTGAATTCATGATTCTCAAATTCTCCCGCACTATCACTTCTTAAAATTTAAATTTTATAATATTTTAATTTTATTCTTTCATAATGAAAATTTAAAAGAAAATAGTAAAATATTCACTCTTATAACATAAGAAAATGACCAATGTAAATATTTTAAAATCATCAACCAAAACATAAAAATTTATTTTTTCCTAGGTAAGTAGTTATACAGGTACCAAATGAATCAATATATATAATTTATATTTTTATAGAATTATCTCAATATTTAATATTTTTAAAAGATGACTTGTGTATATTACCTATTTATCTTGCATCATATAGTTTCTTTTTGTCTAATTTATAATTTCATGAATCAAAAATCAATTTTTTCATATATATTTTTCTTATTGGAAAACTTTTCCAATACCCAAGCCTTCAAAACTATATATAAGATTCATTGATATCAATATATGAATAGTTTACATTTTTATAGATAGAATGAAGATCATGAATGTAAAAATTCCCTGTTCTTTCTGATTTAAATGTCCTCAATTAATATTTTAAAATAAAACATTAATAATTATAAAACTCAAAAGAAAATTCATCATTACAGAATTATGCAATATATATGTAATTATCCTTTAACCATTCAATATAATGTATATTGTTGGTGATGATATAATGTTGGATATGTAATATATCCATCTCTAATAATATTTTCTCTATAAGTTTCCCTAAATATAACATATCATTAATCAATATTATAGAGTGAGTGGAAGTTGTAAAAAACTCCCCTCATATATCTCAAAAAACCAACTTCCATAAACTATTTATAATTGTTTTACTTATAGATTTTTTCATAAAAAAAATAAATTATTCAAGAAGGTTATTTGGTATTAAAATGCTCATGGGTTTTCCAGTGTTATCTATGAATGATTTGGGAAACAAGATCTTTTTACTCTTTCTATAATAATAACACACTCCAAATTGAAACATACATAACTTTTTATCAGTTAAATCCTTCCTTACAAAAAAAATATCTGAATTTATTAATAAAAATAATTATCATAATGAACATTTATTCCATAGTGGAAATAATTAATATTGGACATGTTTCTATTTTTTGAAATAGGAATAAAATAATTCTTAGAAAACTTTTGATTTTTATCATTATTGATTACTCCTTGTTTAGAATTATTTATTTCATTATTAAAAAAAATTATTGAGATAATTATATCCCATACTAAATAAACTAGATAAATATTTTAAATATATTACATCAACTATTAATTCCTTTATCTTCATATTATGTAAAATGAAACTAGAATCAATCATTTCTATTTTTGGATTTTAGTTTCGAAATATTTTTACTAAAATTATATTTATTAGTTTCATATTCATATTATTCGATGATAGAACTATTAATTTTCATTAAGGATACATAGTGTTCTTCTAACATACAATACTTCTCAATATGTTTTTAATATGTGTAGTTTTCAGTTGCATATTCAGGTTCAAAAGAATATTAATAAATAGGTTGTACCATTTTTATCTAAGCTAAAATGTGCATATTATACTTTTAATTTAATATCTCATATTTTGAGTAATAACTTTAATTGCCATTAGTGTCATTAGAATCCATCAATGTGGCCTTTAAATAATTATTCTATTCCTTTTATAATAATATTTCTGATTGAACTTCCTCTCATATTTCTTGTTATCCTCCATATTATGACCATCATGAAAGATATTCTTGAGATTCGTGCATTAATATCCCCTAATAATATTTGCATACATCAAAATAGTTGATTTTATGATGGGAATGGATATTCCTCTCCACATATGTAGAAAGAATTATTGAAATATTAGTGCATGACCATGTTCTGAAATAAGATATCCCAAAGAAACAACATCATTTACTATCTCTATTATATTTATATTAATTACAATAATATTGTCCCCTCAGTGTCTATAATAATTCTATTCTTATCAAATTTATTATTTATAGTGTTATACATCAATTTTCTAATATTATCATTACCTTTATGAGTAACCAAATTATTAGGTCACATCACATGAGGAAAAAAACATTGTAAAAATCGTTGAACTCATCATGACTTTATACACAAATAATAGAATTCATAGATTCAGATTTGAGGTTATATTTTTATTTAGTTTTAGATTCAGAAGTATTTGAATCCCCCTTATGAATTGTATACAAGATTATGAAATTTATTTACACTTTTAATCCAATGTTATTTAGGTGAATGATCATGTGAGCTTTCCAGCAAGCATATTTTTCTCCATTTAATTATAATTCCATAATCATATAATTCCCTTATATAGATTCATTCATTTTACTCATATAGAAATTTCTTTCTATAATTTTACAATTAATGGTTTGAAACTAAAAACTCACACTCATTAATAACAATTATTATTCTAGTAAGGATGAATAATGAATCAAGAGGGGGGAATGATTTTTTAAAAAGTTAACCAAAAATTGACCAACCACATTGAAAACATATTTAAATATATCCAAATATTCCAAAATATATACTGTTTACAAATAAATAAAAATAAAGAATGATATAAGATAATTATAGTAGTTCATGGAACAAATATCCCTTTGCACACTCTACCAATAATCACTCCTCGAGATTGGTGATTTTTACTATAAAAGTACTCTTTCAAAATACAATGATAGTTAACTTTAGGAAACTCAAAGTTATTATAAAGGTTGCAGTATTTTTCAGAGGTATCTCTTTTCACAACATATATCCATGGTCTTTGTATACATAAAACACAGAGTGAAGACTTTAAAAATATGAATATGAATAAATTATTATAGATTTCCTACACAGTTTCATATAATAGATTATAAAAAATGAATAATTTCCATAGTGATAGATTTTAACGTTTATGTTATGATCTAATTGGTATTCAGATATAGAAAAAAAAATTTAATTGAAAACAACATTGGATGTTAATTTTTAGTTTCAAAATAAGAATAAAATGAAAAAACAAAGCAACTTGTTAGTGTGATATAGCTGTTGAATAATAATAGTATATCTACATATATTTTAGCTCATGACATACTCTTTTTAAATGGTTAATAGCATGTATACATATAATATTTTATAATGAGTCAAGACTTCTTTTAATGTATACATCAAATAAAATATAAATCATTAAGGTTTTTGTTGACTTTAAATTCAGTCTTCCATGGAATTATAGGTTTTAGTAATATTTGAAACATTATTACATTCACCTATTCTTCCTTTGGAAAGACTATTTTTGAATATGAAAATGGTAGGTGTAGGATTTTCTTTGAATGATGCAATAGAAATAAGTTCTCTAAATATCCAATTTAATTTCAAAAAAAAAGTATATAACTTCACATGTATTAATTTTAATAATAATTTTCTTTATAATACTTTTGATAATATGGTTTTAGTTTTTCACATAGTATATTAGAATATAACAATATATTTTAACACTTTATATAGATTTTGACACAGAAAAAACTTCTTATTCTTTATATGATAATTTTTACTTTGAAATAGTTCTTTAGTCTCATTTTAATTTTCTATTTTGAATGAATTCATGAGATATATATTATGTTCTATTTTGTAATATATCATATCATCCTGAAAAAATATAGAAATATTATTTTATTATATGTTTTTTCTATCCATTTTTAGGGACCCGACCCCATAGAGCATATATTTGGTGTCTACTACTATTACATTGGCATAAGATACAAGAATATCACATCCCAGAGGACTAAATATTTTAGTAGTCTTGGTAAACCAGATACATACATGGGTTCTTTATTAATAAATAATGCTCTAATTATAATATATTTTGTTATTTCGAGTATAATAATAACTATATCTTATTAAACATATCCTTTTATATATTTCTTAGTATACTTCATGGATTCTTTGGGAAGGGAAAAAACAAGGGTGATCTCAAGTTCCCAAAAAGGATAATATACATCAGAAGTAATAATATATCAATGAGAATAGTCAATAAAGAAATTTAATAACTAAACACACATTCCATATAATAAATAAACTGATAGGGAAGTACATAAACAATATGGAATAGTAATAACTATAAATATATTTCCTTCAAATATCTAGATAAGGGAAAATAAATATGGCAAGGTAAGAAATGGAAACACATGTCATTTAATCAATGAACTGAAAATGAAATGTATCCATAGATATGTTGACACAAAATCTTATGGATAAATAATAACTTAATCAAAATAAAGGAAATGGTTATTTATTGGACATCATGTATTTGTATTTAGATTCATTATACTATCTAGATCTATACTCAATACAGTGTAATTCTATGGGTAGAAACCCATATATTCTTAATATAAAAAACATGACGGGGTTTTATCCAACTAATTTCAAATCATGAGACTAATGATGCATCAAATGGATTTTATTACTCGGCTCATCAACCATAGGGCTCATCTTAATTGGTCTCCTATAAGGACCCGAACATATTTCATACATAATCTTGAATTTATTCAAGAAAACAATTCATTATACATTTAGGATCTTTTCAAGTTTAGAGCTTTAGAGAATTAAGACAAAAAATTCATAACATTACACATTGTTACATAGTGGATACCATAAAATCAGTTTCCATTATCCTCAGAATATAAAATATTAAAACACAAAACAAGACTCCTTGACAATTCTTCAACATTTAACATGTCTTCCTTCCTTGTATTACTCATCATTAACCTGTGGAAATCATTTAAAAACTTGGAATGAGCACAAAAACTCAGTAAGTTATGAAAAAGAATGAAAAACCACATTAGTCCATGAATACGCATGACGTATGAAAACATTTTCAAAAGACATTCTTTCCACCCATAGACATGATTTCCACCCATAAAATCTTACTTATCGTAACATGAGATTTACACAAGATCCACACGAACATAATTATAATCATAGAGGTATATTGGGGCATTACTTACATAATCTTGTAACCATCTTGGCTACCTTAAAATTTGTAACCCTCACGGCTACCTTACTTTGTGTAACCATCGCAGTTACACTTGGAGTAACCATACGGCCGACCTCCAACTTAATAATACCCAATGCATTGGATGGAAATATAGGTCCCACCCTTCATCATAAACAATTCCCAATAACCAAAACATAATCATACAACATAAACAATAGCATAAAAACATACCTTTTGAATCTTATAAAACAAAATTTTAAAAGAGGATTTTAGAAGAAAAGTCCCTTATAAACATCATATACTTGATGTTAGACTTAATAGAGTGGATGGAATATGTATATACTCTGTAAATTAAGATAATGGAACATAATATAAACAGAACCCATCACACAAACAATTTAAATAGCACATAAATTAAAAAGTAGAAGGTTAACCCAAAGAATGGAAATCGGGTTAAGAATTCCCTTACCTTGGGCTTGTCTTACTTCAAAATTTTTTAAACCTCCTGTATAATGGTCAAAAGGGTGTTATTAGTATTTTACAGAAACATGTTCATGTTTATAACATCTTATATGTTCATTTCATAACCTCATTTCATCCCTTATTTGTTAGTATTTGGTTCCTTGCTTTATTTTGGGTGAGTTCTTTTGTGATTTTCACAATCGGTTCATGATGAATCGTTCTTGTTGATTGGAAGTGAAACTCCAGAATTGGAATGGAGTAGTATTTACATATTTACAGTACCCTAAATGATACCATTTATCACTTTGATGCTTTATATGATGATGATTTATAAGTTAAAACATTAATTATGTTCGTTTAGATCATTTAAGTGGTTCCTTGATAATACAACCTCATTTAGTCTAATAAATTTGAATCATGAGTATAAAAGAATTCCAGAACCTTATATGAGTCATAAAACATATATTATAACCTGGTTCAATCATATAAATGGTTTCATGACCAGACTTGAAATAATTAATGGAAATTGAAAATACATCGTCCACGATATCGGTAATTCGACACAAATGGACAATGTTTTTTGATTCTTTAAATAAGTGAGAGAGGAGAGGAATAATGATTTGTAATTTTCCATAAACCTGACAACATCCGGAATATACATGATTCTGTAGATTTCATGCCTCTTGGATAAGAGGGGGTGAAGAAAGAAGAGGATGGAATCATGAAATAAAGAAAACATGATAAATTTCTTACAAAAAATTCGGCAGCCTAACGGCGCCTCTTAAAATTTCATAAAAACAAGATTGATGAGAGGAATGGAATATCTCATCAATCATACAAAATTTGGACAGTAAGGGGAAATATTTAATGAAATATCCCAACAAAATACAAAAGGGAAAGGAAGAGAATAACATAAAATGGAAGGAAAGAATGAAAAAGAAAGAGGATGTTTACCTCTTGATCTCTTCTCCTTGAGATCCTTCTTAAGGGCTTTGATTTTGGTCTTTTGGTGAGACCAGCAGCTATAGGACGTGGGGAAGAAGATTGAGGAGGGAATTTGGCAGAAATTAGACAATGCTCAAGGCTTGAGAGGTGTGGGAGGAAGAGGGGAGTGAGGGTGGTATTTATAGTGGAGGAGGGGAGGTATTTTAGATTATTTTAATCATTATTATAATATTTTTATCAAGACTATGAATAATCTCAAATCAAGTGGCCTTAATTAGTGAAAATATAAAGTGGGTTCGAAGAAAGTGGCCTTTCATCACTTATGATGTCATAAATAGTGCATTTTTACTGATAAATTGATTATACGGTATTTTACCGTATTTCACTATTCACCAAAAATTCATGAGTTTCAGAAAAATACCAAAAATTTACCCCAGCCATTTTTCGATGTGTAGAATTCAAAAATGAACTCCATTTTTCAAAAATAATTTTCTAAATATTATTAATTTTATTTTTAAATAAGGTCACAGTTAATTTGAAAAATAACAATATTGAAGTGCAATTAGTTTTATGTGACATTGGAAAATTAATTAAGATCCCATTATCCTATTGCCATGGGAAAATAAAATAATTTTATTATTTACTATTCATGAGGTCATATTACTATTCATATTACTATTCATAAGGGCATGTTACTATTCACCAAAAAAACAAGTTTGTTCCATCAGACTCTAAATAACATACTGAACACAATTGTAGATGACAGTTTCTTGAAATTCAAAACATAGAAGAAATAAAATTATGTTTAAAGGATACTTATAAATATATACCTTAAACAAAATTTCAAGCGTTTTCAATTTATTTTTAGAAAACCTTGGGATGTTACATTATCCCCACCTTCTTGAAATTGCGTCCTCACAATTTTATTTACTTATTAAACAACTGAGGGTATTTTTCCCTCATAGCATTTTCAGACTCACATGTTGCTTCTTCAACCATGTGGTTTCTCCACAAAACCTTTACCTGGTGGATTACCTTATTCCGCAATACCTGTTCTCTTCGATCAGGAATCTGAACCGGTTTTTCTTCATAAGAAAGGTTCTCTGCCAGCTGAACTACTTCCGGACTCAAGATATGTGATGAATCTGGAACATACTTTCTCAACATCGAAACATGAAAAACATTGTGTACCTGAAATAAGCTCGGAGGCAAAGCTACGCGGTATGCAACTGTTCCAACATTATCCAGGATTTCAAAAGGACCGATGAACTGTGGACTTAGTTTCCCTTTCTTACCGAAACGCATCACACTTTTCCAAGGAGATATTTTAAGGAAAACATGGTCACCTACCTTGAAAGAGAAGTCTTTCCTTCTGTTATCTACATAACTTTTCTGCCTGCTCTGAGCTGTCCTCATGTGTTGCTGGATCATCCTCACTTTCTCAGCTACTTCTTCTACTAATTCTGGCCCCATCAACTTTCTTTCACCGACTTCATCCCAAAACGCTGGAGTCCGACACCGGTTTCCATACAAGGCCTCAAAAGGTGCCATCTGAATAATGGAATGGAAACTGTTATTATAAGAAAACTCAACTAATGAAAGATGTTGATCCCAACTTCACTGACAGTCCATTGAACAAGCTCGAAGCCTATCTTCCAAAGTTTTAATCGTTCGCTCTGACTGCCCATCTGGTTGAGGATGAAAAGTTGTACTGAAATTCAACTCTGTTCCCAAAGACTTCTGAAGTCCCTTCCAAAATTTAGAAGTGAACCTGGGATCTCGGTCAGACACAATGGAAAGAGGAACTCCATGTAACCTGACAATCTCATTGAGGTACAATCGAGAAATCTGATCTAATGTCATTGTATCTTGAATAGAAAGAAAATGAGCAGACTTTGTTAGCCGATCAACAATAACCCATATCGCATTGTTACCTCGAGAAGTCTTTGGTAGTCCCACCACAAAATCCATGGATATATTCTCCCATTTCCATTCTGGAACTGGCAAAGGCTGAAGCATCCCCTTCGGTAACTGCCGCTCTGCTTTAACCTGCTGACATGTCAAACATTTCATTGTAAAATCAGCAATATCTCTTTTCATCACATTCCACCAGTAATACTCCCGAAGTTCTCTGTACATCTTTGTACTTCCAGGATGAACAGAAAATGGAGAACTATGAGCTTCACACAACAATTCTTTCTTTAGCTGGGAATCACAAGGCAGACACAACCTTTTTCTAAACCTTAAAACACAATCTTTATCAAGATTAAATTCTGGAAACTTTCCCATTTTAACCAATTCTACCTTTTTCTGTAGCTCACGGTCTTCCCTCTACGCTTTCATAATTCTGTCTGACAACGAAGACTGCACTGAAACCTAAAACAAAACAGATATATTCCCTGCACCAACAACTTCCAAGCCAAAATTTATCAAATCATTAATCAAGGGATCACGTTCCAAATGTAGCATGGTTAATGATGCATGATTTTTCCGACTTAAGGCATCCTCTACTTTGTTTGCTTTTCCAGGATGGTAATTAATCATGCAGTCATAATCTTTTATCAGTTCTAGCCATCTTCTCTGCCTCATGTTTAATTCCTTCTGAGTGAATATATACTTAAGACTTTTATGGTCAGTATATATTTGGTATTTGGTTCCGTATAGATGATGCCTCCATATTTTCAAAGCAAAAACCACAGCTGCCAATTCCAAATCATGTGTGGGATAATTCATCTCATGAGGTTTAAGTTGTCTCGAAGCATAAGCAATTACCTGACCATTCTGCATCAAAACACAACCAAGTCCCTTCAAAGAAGCATCACTATAGATGAAAAACTCACCATTCCGAGAAGGTAAGGCCAAAACTGGAGCATTCACCAATCTCTTATTTAGTTCCTAAAAACAAACATCACATTCCTCTGTCCAAACAAATTTAACCCCTTTCTGTGTTAACATAGTTTTTGGGCTAGATAACCATGCAAAGTTCTTAACAAAGCATCGGTAATAACTTGCTAAGCCCAGAAAACTACGAATCTCTGTAACATTTGTGGGTCTTGTCCATTTATCAACTACTTTTGTTTTGGCAGGATCAACTGTTATTCCATCCTTATTTACAATGTGCCCAAGAAAAGAAATCTGTTGCAACCAAAAATCACACTTGCTGAATTTTCCATATAGTTTCTTTTCTTTTAAAGTTTTTAAAACAACCCTTAGATGTTTTTCATGCTCCTCTTTATTTTTAGAAAAAACCAGAATGTCATCAATAAATACAACCACAAACTTATCCAAGAACTCATGAAATACTCTATTCATAAGATTCATGAATACAACAGGTGCATTAGTAAACCCAAATGGCATAACAACAAATTCATAATGCCCATATCTAGTACGAAAGGCTGTTTTCAGGATGTCATCCTCCTTCACCTTCAGCTGATGGTATCCGGATCTCAAGTCAATCTTGGAAAAGTACTGAGCTCCCTGGAGCTGATCAAACAAGTCATCAATATGAGGCAAAGGATACTTGTTTTTAACAGTGATGTTATTCAAAGCTCTATAATCAATGCAAAGTCTCAAGGAACCATCTTTCTTTTTAACAAACAAAACAGGGGCTCCCCATGGTGAAGTACAGGGACGAATGAAGCCTTTGACAAGCAAATCCTGCAACTGATTTTTCAATTCAAGAAGTTCTATTGGATCCATACGATATGTGGGTTTTGAAATTGGCTTAGAATCAGGAACTAAGTCAATTGTGAATTCGACTTCTCGTTTAGGTATGACACTGGGTAACTCCCCAGGTTAAACATCAAGGTATTCATTTACCACTGGCACATCATTAATTTGAATAGTTCCCTTGTTTTCAACAATATGAGCCAGATAACTTTCATTTCCATCTTTCAGTAGTTTCTCATCTTCTTGATATGTTATCAATTGTTTGGGTTCATTCTTGTATACAAACTGAAACTCTTTCTGAAAAACAACTTCATTTGCTCTACATTCAATCTTAGTATGATAATCAGAAAGCCAGTCCATCCCTAGAATAACATCAAACTCGACAAAGGGTAAAACAACAAGGATTGCAGGTAATGTCTTTCCACATACCACAGTAGAAATATTCTTATAATTCCTCTTTGCTATAACATTTCCCCCTGGTGTTTTAACAACATGTTCGGGTATCATTTGTTGAGGTGATATTTCCAATTTACTAGAAAATTCCTCAGAGATGAAGGAATGTGTAGACCCCGTATCAAACAAAACTTTAGCAAAATCTGAGTGAACAAACAAAGTACCTGATACAACTTCATTGGATGGCCCAACATCTACTGACGTAGTCTCAAAGGATCTCACTACACCTTTTTGCTTGTATTCTGGCTTCTTTGCATCATTTGGATCCCTCTTTGGACAGGCATTTTCATAGTGACCCATCTCACCACATTTAAAACACTTTACAGTTTGCATATCAAGATTAGTCTTTGGATCATTTTCATTGCAATCTCGGGCCATATTTCCAAACTTACCACATTTAAAACACTTCCCAGTTTTGATAAGACATTCCCCAGGGTTCTTCTTGCCATACTTTTCACAAACTGGAAACTGTATTTTCTTACCATCAGATTTCATTGGTTGATTCTTACCCATTGCTTTCTAATTGGACCTCTTCTTCTCTTTGTTTCCAAATTGCATGTGATCGTCAGCAAACTCCATCTCTACCCTCTCAGCACATCGGACAAGTTTCTCGTAACTTTTGAATTCACGGGAGGCCAACGCCCTTCGATACCTTGGCTTCAATCCTGAGTAAAAGTGGTTGATTTTGCTATCGAGATCCAGAATAAGATTTGGAGCATACCTCGCCAGTCGGGTGAAGTTCGCCTCATACATAGCCACTGAATCTTTCTCCTTTTGTTTCAATTCAAGGAATTGTTTCTCCATTCTAAGTCGCACCACCTTAGGAAAATATTTTTCAAGAAAAAGACTTTTAAATTCATCCCACACTAAGGAATCAAAATCCTATCTACCCATGATATTCTTTACCATTGACCACCACTGATCAGCTTCCCCTTCAAAACGATAAATGGCAGGACTTACCTTTTGATTGTCCGAACATCCCATAACATCAAATATCTCTTCAAGGGCTTTAATCCATCCTTCTGCTGCCACTAGGTCAGAAGATCCATTGAATGCAGGAGGATGTTGTCTCATAAAATGTTCCACCACTGTCATGTTCCGTTGGGGTACCTATATATGTCCTCTTGCATGGATGCCACCACCATTTATTTCATGCGTTAGCTGAGCCATTACTATCACAAACTGCTCGGTTCCAATCCCTATCGTTCCGGGCTGTTGATCAGGAAGGATGTCATTCTGTCGGTGCCTATCCTCTTCAGCATCCATGTTCCTTCTACGGACAACCATTCTAAACAAGCATTTCTTAGATGAAGCAACATGGTAATATTTAAATGCTATAACAAATTAAACATAGATTGAAAATTATTTATGGTATTCTATTAGAATCACCTTAACCCCTAAAGTTATCTAAACCATCCTTTGATACCAACTATAAGGACCCGAACTTATTTCATACATAATATTGAATTTATTCAAGAAAAAACTTCATTATACATTTATGATCTTTTCAAGTTTAGAGCATTAGAGAATTAATACAAAACATTCATAACATTACACATTGTTACATAGTGGATACCATAAAATCAGTTTCCATTATCCTCAGAATATAAAATATTAAAACACAAAACAAGACTCCTTGACAATTCTTCAACATTTAACATGTCTTCCTTCCTTGTATTACTCATCATTAACCTGTGGAAAATCATTTAAAAACTTTTGATGAGCACAAAAACTCAGTAAGGTATGAAAAAGAATGAAAAACCACATTAGTCCATGAATACGCATGACGTATGAAAACATTTTCAAAAGACATGCTTTCCACCCATAGACATGCTTTCCACCCATAAAATCTTACTTATCGTAACATGAGATTTACACAAGATCCAAAAAAACATAATTATAATCATAGAGGTATATTGGGGCATTACTTACATAATCTTGTAACCATCTTGGCTACCTTAAAATTTGTAACCCTCACGGCTACCTTACTTTGTGTAACCATCGCAGTTACACTTGGAGTAACCATACGGCCGAACTCTAACTTAATCATACCCAATGCATTGGAGGGAAATATAGGTCCCACCCTTCATCATAAACAATGCCCAATAACCAAAACATAATCATACAACATAAAAAATAGCATAAAAACATACCTTTTGAATCTTATAAAACAGAATTTTAAAAGATGATTTTAGAAGAAAAGTCCCTTATAAACATCATATACTTGAAGTGAGACTTAATAGAGTGGATGGAATATGTATATACTCTGTAAATACAGATAATAGAACATAATATAAACAGAACCCATCACACAAACAATGTAAATAACACATAAATTAAAAAGTAGAAGGTTAACCCAAAGAATGGAAATCGGGTTAAGAATTCCCTTACATTGGGCTTGTCTTACTTCAAAATTGTCTAAACCTCTTGTATAATGGTAAAAGGGTGTTATTAGTATTTTACAGAAACATGTTCATGTTTATAACATCTTATATGTTCATTTCATAACCTCATTTCATCCCTTATTTGTTAGTATTTGGTTCCTTGAATTATTTTGGGTGAGTTCTTTTGTGATTTTCACAATCGGTTCATGATGAATCGTTCTTGTTGATTGGAAGTGAAACTCCAGAATTGGAATGGAGTAGTATTTACATATTTATAGTACCATAAATGATACCATTTATCACTTTGATGCTTTATATGATGATGATTTATATGTTAAAACATTAATTATGTTCGTTTAGATCATTTAAGTGGTTCCTTGATAATTACAACCTCATTTAGTCTAATAAATTTGAATCATGAGTACAAAAGAATTCCAGAACCTTATATGAGTCATAAAACATATATTATTACCTGGTTCAACCATATAAATGGTTTCATGACCAGACTTGAAATAATTACTGGAAATTGAAAATACATCGTCCATGATATCGGTAATTCGACACAAATGGACAATGTTTTTTGATTCTTTAAATAAGTGACAGAGGAGAGGAATAATGATTTGTAATTTTCCATAAACATGACAACATCTAGAATATACATGATTCGGGAGATTTCATGCCTCTTGGATAAGAGGGGGTGAAGAAAGAAGAGGAAGGAATCATGAAATAAAGAAAACATGATAAATTTCTTACAAAACATTTGGCAGCCTAACGACGCCTCTTAAAATTTCATAAAAACAAGATTGATGAGAGGAATGGAATATCTCATCAATCATAAAAAATTTGGACAGTAAGGGGAAATATTTAATGAAATATCCCAACAAAATACAAAAGGGAAAGGAAGAGAATAACATAAAATGGAAGGAAAGAATGAAAAAGAAAGAGGATGTTTACCTCTTGATCTCTTCTCCTTGAGATCCGTCTTAAGGGATTTGATTTTGGTCTTTTGGTGAGACCAGCAGCTCTAGGACGTGGGGAAGAAGACTGAGGAGGTAATTTGGAAGAAATTAGACAATGCTCAAGGCTTGAGTGGTGTGGGAGGAAGAGGGGAGTGAGGGTGGTATTTATAGTGGAGGAGGGGAGGTATTTTAGATTATTTTAATCATTATTATAATATTTTTATCAAGACTATGAATAATCTCAAATCAAGTGGCCTTAATTAGTGAAAATATCAAGTGAGTTCGAAGCAAGTGGCCTTTCATCACTTATCATGTCATAAATAGTGCATTTTTACTGATAAATTGATTATACCGTATTTTACCGTATTTCACTATTCACTGAAAATTCAAGAGTTTCAGAAAAATTCCAAAAATTTACCCCAACCATTTTTCGATGTGTAGAATTCAAAAATGAACTCCATTTTTCAAAAATAATTTTCTAAATATTATTAATTTAATTTTTAAATAAGGTCACAGTTAATTCGAAAAATAACAATATTGAAGTGCAATTAGTTTTATGTGACATTGGAAAATTAATTAAGATCCCATTATCCTATTTCCATGGGAAAATAAAATAATATGATTATTTACTATTCATGAGGTCATATTACTATTCATATTACTATTCATAAGGGCATGTTACTATTCACCAAAAAAACAAGTTTGTTCCATCAGACTCTAAATAACATACTGAACACAATTGTAGATGACAGTTTCTTGAAATTCAAAACATAGAAGAAATAAAATTATGTTTAAAGGATACTTATAAATATATACTTTAAACAAAATTTCAAGCATTTTCAATTTATTTTTAGAAAACCTTGGGATGTTACATCTCCAATCTGTTTATTTCATGTAGCAAGAATCCCTCATATTAAATATAAAATATTTCTTATAAAATATCGATATTGAATAAAGGATACATATTTATCAATATTTCCCCAAATAATATAATAAAATTCAAAGGAATTACCATATATAAAACGTTATACAGTTCAATAAATAATCATATCCATGAAAAATGATATGGATATTTAGGGTAAATTAAATGATGAATGATCATAGTAAATTTAATATTTCAACGGCTTAAATGGTATCAAGTAAGTGAATGTGAATATTATCCAAGGGCAGATAAATCATAAGTCATCAATATGATGAATAACGATATTATAAATACAATATATAAATTGTGGAGTAAAAATACAGAGTTTTTTCATTATTTATTATAATTACTATAAAATATATTTTAAAAAAATTCTTGGGGAAAATAAATTTTGTTTTTGAAAAAAATCCTTTTGAAAAACCTTTTCTAGGATAATCAACGTTAAAAAAATTCGTTCAAATGTACCCTTTTAAACATGAAAGGAAGATTCAAATTAATGATGGTAGGAAAATATTTACATTTCATATGAGTTAAAACTTACATTCATTTTACATTGTAAATATGTTAGAAAAATGCTTTGTTAAGAAAATGATAAGAATATTCGTTTGAAAACATTGGTAAAAGGAAAAAAGAGTAAAAATGTATTTAATAAGTCATTTTAAAAAGGTTAAAAGATTTTTAAAAACATTTTAATAATTTAGGGATTATAGAAAATAATATGTTCTCTGACTAAATATATGAATGAAGTTAGTCTTTCTTAAAAACATATTATAAAACATCTTGAGTACCAAATAGTGTAAAAATTTAACAAATACATGAAAAAAGTCATCAATATCCATATAAGATGAAAATGAAAGGATTTATTATGAAATAATAAAATAATTTACTTTGAGGTAAATTCAAGTGTATACAATCATAAATAGAATTATATTGTGAAGTAAACCCTTGAAATGACTATAACTCTTAAGTGGGAATCAATCAATAAATTTTTTATGTGTATCAACTGTAAATACACATATGGAAGTGTAAATGCATCAATATATAGTAATATTCATTATACACATAATCATATAGTATTAATGACAATTAGGTAGTAGTAAAACCTAATAAATATATAAATTGGGTTTTGAAATTATTTTCTACTTGGTAACATTTAACTAAAATCCCCTTAGATGAAATAATTCAAACTAAAACTCAAAATATCATGAATAATGAATGATTCATGACAATATATTCCATATAGTTTGTATGTGAACTATATATATGAAATTAGGTGCCCAAAAATAAAGTGTTATTTTCAAGATATTGTTAATAATCACAAACGGAAATGAGAATGCAACAATAATAATAATAAACATTCTAGAGGAGAATAATCTTTAAACATTCCAAAGTGTCCCATACTAATTTAAAACATTAAAATCATAATATCCATGAAAGAATAAAATTATATGAAACTTATAATGGTATGATAAGAAAAATATTCATTATAAAACTTGTCATATATTATTTTATATATCATATAAAAGAAAATAGGTTCATAACAACAAATAAGTCTCAATGGAATGTAAATTGAGACGAAATCCCTTACATTTTGTTTTTTTTTTGAGTGATAATAAATTAACTTTATATATAATGGTTTTAAATAATTTAGCAACTAATATCAGAACTAAATTAATATATATAATTTAATATATTATCTTTTTATAGTATATTATTACTCATTTCTTAACAATCATTCATTATTTTCACTATTACAGGTGTTAATTGGAATGTCTTTTGAGTATGTTTTGAATTATTACTTGTTGTTATTATTATATATATAATGGTTTAATTATCTCCATAATGTAAACCATTATGTAATTATCATATATATTTTGTATATATTTATATATAATAATCTATTTTATTTTATTATAATAATTTAAATTCAGTGTTTATGGAGAGGGTTGGTAATACATACACATGAACTCTACTTTCATTTATTTGTCATATAAAAACAATGAAAAGGAAATGATGGATATGTATATTATATTTATATTATCGTATATATGTCATATATTTTACATATATTTTTTAAAATCATCATTAACATGTTCCCTATATAGTGCGAATGAATCACATCGCTTGGAGGAGGTGGTAGTCCACACTTCCAAAAACGATGTTATGTATATACAAAAAAAATGAAAGAATAAAGATATATTATATATAAAAATTAATGAATCCTAAATACATTATAAATATTATTAATTTAATATATAAATAATGTTTCCAACATAATTCCCCGCCATGAAAGGTGGTAAAAAAATGAATATTGTAGTTTCTTGAGTTGGTAAGTCTTAGGACAGATAAATAGAATGATCATTAACCATTAAATTTATGTTTGTGAAATTATAGTTATACAACTTAATATAATAACATTTAAGTATATTTTGGATAATGTTTTTATTATATAATCATGTAATAATAAGATCACAGGGGTTGGAGAAAGGAAATAAAACTAAATATCTTTAGGGAATATGTTGCCTCTTCTCTAGGTACCTCCTTTTTGTTTTCCCCAAAGTGATTTCTTGGTTTAAATTATGCCAAATGCAAGGATTCTAGGATTATGGAAGAATAGTGAGGAGATATTTTCTTAGATCTTGGTTTACGTAAAGTGGCTTTAGATTTGTGAAGAAGTGGGATGATTGAGTGCCTTTAATAGTAAAGGAGGAGTGGAACTCTTATAAATTTTGGAAAAGGGAATTTACCCCTTGATTGTTTCCTTGAAGGTGGATCCAATAATGGAAATATTTATATAAAATATTTTATAAGGTCATTATATGGTCATAAATGTATTTTTTCCAAGTCACTAGGTCATTTTTGAATCTTATTTTTAAAGCTTAGTTCTTTGTTTAGCTAATTTTTCTCTTAATCATTATAATAAATTTTAATTACATTCACTAATAATTTTGAAAAAAACTATGTTGAAATAATTATAAATTTTAAATTATGATTACTACAAATATGGAATAATTTTATCCAAATTCTAATCTCATAATTGGATGAAATTAATTTAAAATTAACCCCATTGATTTTACAATGATGCAGGTCTTTAAATTAAAAATGTTCAAAGGTTTGATAAGTTTTTAAATCCAATTTAAAAGTGAAATTGATTATGATGAACTAAATTATATTAATTGATATAATATTTATCTAATTAAATATAAAAAAATAACAAATAAAATGTATCCTTTTAAATAATTTAGTTGGGAAAGTAGTTTTGAATTAAAATTCGGTATTTTTCAATATAGATCAAAAAATGAAACTTCATAGAAAGATACCAATAAATCACCCTAAATTGATTTGTATGATCCTCAATAAATGATAAATTTTATTTTGACATATATTATTAATAAAATTTCTAAAAAAAATTAAAATTAGGTTATCCATTGGAAGACAGTAAAAGTGATTTAATAAATATATAGGTTTTTATGTGTAATATTTGGTTTGTTCTTATCTCATGCCTATAAAATATATTGGATGAATATAAAAAATATCAAATTTAATAATATATATATGTAATATAACTAAATAATTTTATTTAATTTAATTTATTATGAAAAAATAACCTTGTGATCATAATAATAGTTTCTATAAAATTATTTTCTTTATATTCAATCTGTTCTTATATTTAATTCTAATTAACTAATAACCAATGAATTAGTTTCATATTTTTGTAAACAATATATTTTCATAAGTTATTTAATCCTATTAATTATCACTAATTTAAAGGATAGGTTACATATTATTATATTAATTAATAAAATTTTAGTAATATATTGTTTTTTTGGTAATACGTTGTCATGTGTATGACATAAGCCATTGAAGAAATTCATTGTTTCATGTAACATATGATAACTCTATGTCACATGTATTTCATTATTTAAAATATATTTAATTTATTTAAAATGATAAATATATTATAAAATTTTATGATATTATATTCCCTTATTTGCTTGGTGTTACACATCACACATGCTATCAAACACAATGTTCTTACTTTAGAATTTTGGGGTATTACATTATCCGAAAATTAATTAAATTGAATTACAATAATTTAAATACGACTTAGTTAATATATTGTTTCCTTTTTTCTATGTTGAAATCACACATCATGGGAAGAGTTAATAAAATATCCTCAAAATAACTGGGAAAGAGAAGCACAAATGCGCCATGGACTAACTTATAAATAGGTATGTAAGTAGAAGAACGTTATTG
The DNA here is from genome assembly GCA_963277665.1 of Viscum album. NCBI lineage: Eukaryota > Viridiplantae > Streptophyta > Magnoliopsida > Santalales > Viscaceae > Viscum > Viscum album. The sequence goes on along the minus strand of OY728140.1, from coordinate 560,789,128 downwards.
GAATGTAGAGTTACATACTTAGAGGAAAAGAATAAATATTTATAGGGAGGGATTGAGGTCCTAAAAAACAAACAAGTGAATGAAAAATTGATAATTTAGGACCTTAAAACCATAAATTTGAAATTATTTAACATAACATTGGTTCAACAAAAATTAAGGTATTAGAATAATTTTTTTATTTTTGAATCCTTTTTCTAATGCTGATTAATTATTTAATTGTCTAAGAAAATAAGGAAATATACTTACCTTATATATTTATATAAAAACCATTTCATCCTTTTTTTTATTGAATCAACTTCATATTCATCAGAAAATAACTTTGATGCTTGAAGCACTAAAATAAACTTCTAATGGATCTTAGAGACCATAAAAGAACACAAATTAAAATTATTTTTATCAAACTATTCTCCAGAGTTAATATGGTTTATAAATTAATCTTTAAACCTATAAAATAATGTTATTGGTTTAACATTAATATTTATTCAACAAATTTTTTTTCTGAAAATAATTAAATATTAACCGGGAAATTGTATAGTCTAGTGGTTGGTGTGAAGCCTATATCGTCCTTTAGTCATGGGTTAATGTCCCTCAACCATTCTAAATATGATGAGTTATAACCCTACATGAAATGTTTTATTTTATAAAACCATATTTATTTCCAAAATATCTATGGTGGACACCCTTGAAATAAGGTTAATTACTAAATATACTTTTAATTAATGTTTTCAATAAAACCTCAATACAGAAGTACTTCATCTATTATATTTCAACATAGGTCCTTACTTGATATAAAGATTACCCATAATATAATTTTTTGGATTTAGAAATCATTACACATTATCTTGAATCTAAAACACTTTAGGATTCACCTAGGTCAATTATATTCAAACTCATTCATAATGGTTTGTAAACAAATGTGAATTATCTTATGAATATCCCAGGAGTGTCAAACCAGGTGAGAAGTAATGCCTGTTTTCATGTACCTTATTATGTAGAGTCTAGAATGACACACCTTGTTAGAGTTATTACTCTTAAGAACATCATTTCAAGAATAACGTCTACTTTTAGTAACCAAATAGGGATATATTTCTGGGAAAAATAAATAATCACTTTCAAACCAAAACATTATGATGTTATTATATACTTAACCACGGATTATACCTTAGAGATATCTTCTCTAATTTTTGTTTTTGTAAGTTTAGTTTCCAAGTATTCTACTAAAATTTATTTAACATTAATTATTGTTACTTGACCACAGAGATCCCAAATCCAGTGTCTACTACCATTACATTGTCATAAGATATAATTAAATAATGTCCTAATAAACCCAAAAGTTTATTAGTATTGGTAAACCATATATATACATGAGTTATTTATCATAAAATAATAAACAAATTACAAAATATTTTATTCTTCAAGGATAATAATAACATTATTCAATCAAGCATATCATTGCGTATCTTTCTTAATAAACTCCTTGGTTTTATGGGAAAAGGAAACAAAATAAGGGTGATCTCAAATGATCATTAAGGGTAATGTATAATGGTAGAAATAATGAACCAATGATAATAGTCAATATGTAAAGGTAATCTCTTAACACACATTTTATATAGTCAATATGTTGAGAAGTAACTACATAAACAATATGGAAATGTAATAATTAGAAGCACATTCTGTTAAAATATCTAGATAAGGACAAATCAATATGGAATGGTAAGAAACTAAAAAACGTGAAATATAATCAATGAACTAAAAGTAAAATTTATCAATAAATATGTCAATGAAAAATATCGTGGATAAAAAATAAATGAATCAAAATAAAAAAAATGCTTAATTATTGGACATCATGTTTCTGACACATGAACCCTTATACCGTCAAGATCTATCCTCAATAGAGTTTATGTATGTGTGTAAAAACCCATCTATTATTCTTGGAAACAAACTAAAAGGTGTTTTCTCCAACTAATTCCATCTCATGATACTACTGATATATTGAGGGAATTTCATTAACTAATCCCCAACCTAGAGGGATTACCTTAAATGGTTTCTAACCCATTTCTTTTTTGTACCATGCATTCCTTATATCAAAAAAACAATATTACTTTTCAAATATTAGTAATGAATAAAGGATAAAATGTTATCATTATTACCCAAATAATAAAATAATGTCCAAAGTAAACACTATGTGAAAAATGGTATATGGTTTAGGAAATAATCATATCCACGAAAAATATTGTGTATATTTAGAGGAAATTCAATGTCAAATGATTAAATGAGAAAGAATATTTCAAGGGGACTAAAAATAATCAAGTAAATAAATGTGAGTACTATCCTTGTCCAAATCAATCATAAACCATCTAGAGGGAAAATAAGTCTAGTGATAGTACAATATATCCCAAGTGGAGTAAAAATAAATGATGGTAACATTTTTAAAAAAAATATCCTTTTGTTTTGAAAAAACCTTTTGAAAAATAATTTTCATTTTAAAAAACAATATAATTTTTTTAAAATAAGTACCTTTTTTAACTAAAAAATAATCTTTGAGGATATAATATATGATAAGTCTATAAATTTCATATAAGGTAAAAAGAACAATCCTTTTAAATGTTAAAAAGGTTATAAAATTTATTTTTTCATAAATCGATCCTAATATTCCTTTGAAAACCTTAATAAAAGAAAAAAATGAAACAAAAAATGTATTTAATAAATTATTTTTGAATGGTTAAAAACATTTTTTTGAATCATTTTTAGAAAATATTGTTTTTACAAGAAACCAAGTTCTCTAACTAAGGATAAAAATGAAGTCATGTTTTCTTAAAATCATTTTCTAAATAATTTTTAGTAAAGAAGTTTAAAATTGGTTCTAATACTTGAAAAAGGTCACTAATAACCATAGGAAAATTAAATTAAACTTTTTATTAGAAAATGATAAAATAATTTCTTTATATATAAAGTACAAAGTAAATAATCACAAAAAAAATAGATTTTGATGTAAATCCTTGAAATCACCATAATATTGATGTGAGAATCAATCAATTCATACTTTATGTATATCAACTATTAATACGCAAAGGAATTATAAATACCTAAATATATTTTCAAATTGGTTATACACATAATCATAGAATGTTAAATATAATGAGGTAGTAGTATAACACAAAGAAGTGAAATTTGGTTATGAAATTATTTTCTACTTGGGAACAGTTAACTCAAATCCCCTTAGATGAAATAATTCAAATTAAAACTCAAAATATCAGGAAAAATTAATGAATAATGATATTATATGAAAACCTTATCGTATTAACACCATATATAGGAAATTAGGCTCACATATATAAACTTATTATTTGAAGATAAATATAACAATCACAAAAAAAATATAAATTTCAAAGATAATCATTAAAATGTTCTCGAGTAGAATAATATTTTAACATTTCAAAGTGACATATACCACTTTGAAACATTTGATTCTTAATATCAATTAAGTAATAACATAAAATAAAACATATAACACAATAAGAACAAAAAACCTTCATGATATATCATATCAATTAGGATTATAAAAACCATATAAAAGAAGAAATGTACATAACAATAAATATGTCTCAATGGAATGTAAATTGAGACGAAGTCCCTTACATTGTATTTACTTTTTGTGTTAACACCATTTAGATTCTTGTATAAAAATTTTAATAATTTCACTAAAGAATAAAAAAATCATACCCATATTTATAATATCTTATATTATCTTATTTAATTATCTTATTACCCGTTTGTTAAAACTCTCTTGTTATTTTCACTATTTCATGTTTTATATTCCTAGTCTTTTCAGAATATTTTGATATGTTAATTTGGGTTATTCATATAAATATCATGGTTTAAAAATATCACGAAAGTCAAAAATTATTTCATTATAATATATATTATGTATATATGTATTTATAATAGTATATAGTATTTGTAGACAAGAAATAAAATACACTATTCATGGAGATGGTACGTTGTACATTTGCATGAATGCTACTTTCATTTATTTTTTCTATTAAAATAATGAAAGGTAAATGATAAATGTGTATATTTTAATTATAGTATCATGTATATGTCATATATGTTAAATAAGTTTCATAAAATAAGCCTTAATATGTTTCATGTATAGTGTGAACGGTTCACATCCCTTTGAGGTGCTGGTAGTCCACAATTCTAGAAACGATGTTATTGTATATACGGAAAATAGAAAACATAAATTTATATATTATATAAAAAATAAGCATAAGTATATTATTTATATTATTTATATCATATATAAATAGAGTTTCCAAAATAATTTTTAATGGTGAAGGCTATTTAAGGAAAAATAAATGAAGCAGTTTCGTGAGGTGGTAGTTTTCCATACACATAAATAGTAAGTTCATTAACCATTATATGGAAGGCTTTTTAATTTTAGGTATAATCATTTTTATAACAACAAATTATTAGATTTATTAAACTTTTTTCATTATATGATCATGTAATAATAAGAGTTGAGGGGTGGATAATGGCAATAAAACAAATAAGCATAAGGGGAGATGTTACTTATTCTTTAGGTAAATCATTTTGGATTTCCCCAAAGGGATTATTTGGATTTATTTATTTTAAACGAGAGGATTAAATTATATGGTGAGTTATTATTAAGATCTATTTTGGAATATCTTGGTTGAGACAATGTGTCTTGAGAGATGTGAGGAAGTAAAAGGCTTGAGGGCTTTTTTATTGTGGAATGGTAACACTTTTGTAAATTTTTTTAAAGGGAATTCCACCCATGGTTTTCCATTTCATGTGGCTCTAATAATGTAATAAATTTGATTAAATGGAGTATATTTTCTAAATATTTCCAACCAATGTCTTTTGTTTAAATTTATAAGAAATTTTAGCTCTTATATTGAAAGTTTAGTCTTTTATTAAGATAATTTTTCTCATTTTCATTGTAATTTATTTTAAACACATTCGCTATTATTTTTAGTAAAAATATAAATGTTCATAATTTGATATAAAAAATTATGATTATTTAAAATATTGAATAAATTTATCCAAATTTAAATCACAAAAGTGTCAGAAATGAATTTAAAATTAATCTTGTAGATAGGAGAGCTAGGACTTTTCATCCCATCTCAATCCCTGAGTTTCTTCCTATGTTTTGGAAATATTATTTAAACCCTAAAGTTCCAGATTTATTTTATGGTCTTCCGAATCTCCCTCTTTCCTCATAGGAGTTTTCGGAAGACTCGGCCCTGTTGAATCTCACCCCGGTGGCTCTGTTCAAGCACAAGAGGCCTTCTGTCGATGATTTTGACCACTTTGTCTTTGGAGCATGAGACCTTCATGATAGGGCGGGGGTTGGCTTACTAGACAGCAATCAAATCATGATAAGGTTCGATTCAGAGGAGGACCTCATCCGAGCTTGGTTGAGGGCTCCACGAAGCTTCAATGGATCTCGTTTCCTGCTTTTGTGTTGGTCTTTTGATCTCCATATGAACTGCGACATGCCTTCAATTGTGTATTGGTTAATTTTTCCTTCCCTTCCTTTACCATTTGAAAACCCTTCGATTATATGCATTTTGGGAAATATGATTGGTAGATACCTCTACTCGGATAGTCGTATCGAGGCAGTTTGTCATCCGGTGAACCCCCGGGTGTGTGTTGAAATGGATGCGTCCCACATCCCCTTTGATTCTGTTTGGATCACTATCGGTAAGGATTATAGATGCAAATAGAAAGTAGTTTATGAGAATTGGACCGAGTTTTGTGGATATTGCAAGAGATTGGGTCATTCGATTGAAGTTTGCCGAAGTGAACTTCAGTCTCGGTTGATGCAGGCTCGTGGTAATGGGAATTATGCTTCGAAGAGAACTTAGGATGGTGCTTGTAAGGGCGTTACTGAGGTTCTGGTTTTGAGTGCTACGAAGCAGGTTAACAAAGGATGAGGTCCATGTTGTTATGGTGAGAGGGGTTGTCAATCCTTCGAGTTCTCGACGAGTGTCTTTTGAAGAAGACCCGACCCCTAAAGCTTCCGGTGTTATGGAGATGTAGGATAATCTGTTGGTGTTTGAGGTTTTTCAAAGGTTGAGGAGGGACTTGGGAGTACCTGTTGCTCCCAAGGTTGGTCTGGGTTCAGCCCAAAGTGAGGAAGGAAGAGTGGTCAGTGTTGTAGAGGATTTCACCATGTGTGCTAAGGCTTATAAAGGCCTTGATCTTCTGTACAATCCATTTTAGCTTTGAGTAACAGGTTTAAAGGGATTTATGAAGACTTTATGGACACAGATTTGGAGGAGGCTGTTATGATAGGAGGTGATGTTAGTCCGGAGACCTTAGATGACCAGCAGGTTGAACGTAGGGTGCACGATCCAGCTTCAGTTGGTGAAGAGGCCAGGGAGGATCAACATGTCGAATGTCTGGGGCATGAAGCAGGTGTCATGAAAGTGGATACCAATTCTAATGGGGAATGGCGTGGCCCTTTGTTTGAGAGTATGGACCAGTGGCTGGGAGACACTGCCAAACCACCTGTGGAAAATGCTACTACTAAATATCAGCACCCCCCTTTGATAGAGTGTAATACTCAAGTTCAAAATCTGGGAAACAACTCAGAGTTTGTTGCTGATGTTTTAAGGGAGAGATCTGGAATTGGAAGGGAGGATTCAGGGGGAGGGAAATAGAATATGAGTGGTCCAGTTGGTTGATCATTTAGTGATGTTGTTAAAAGTGGGAATCAGATGATAGCTACAGCTGATTGTCATTCATCTGCTACTCTAAGAAGAAGACCAAGGAATGATTACTCATTTATTCCGAGGCTGATGCAGACTAGATCTTCATCCAAGTGGAATAATGAGGTGACTTTTTCTTTTAAAAATGGGAGCAAGACCAAGAAGGCACCCCTAGATCAACCTGTTCTTGAACAACTTTGTAGTCAGGTTCAATGTGGAAGTTTTTGGAGGCACCCGGAATGGGAATCAGCTACTAGTGAAGAGGACTCCTTCTTGGGATGTGGAGATGAATCCAGTTATTATGATGTGTAAGTTTTTGTTGTTTTATGATGCATGACTTGTCCATGGTTGTATGTTTGGCTACTGGGAACCCATAAACCGGCATCTAAAATGGGAACAAATGAATTGCATGCACTATTTTTCACAATTCATCAACAAAAGAAACTTCATATAATGATTACAAAACTTCACCCTAACATAATTTTTATTTTAAGAATTAAAAAATTTTGTTTTTTATATATTTTATATATAAATTTTTTAAATATTTCATTTAAAATAGGTTCTGTATTAAATGGTGGTAAATGTGTATTAATAAAAATAAAGGATTTTAATTGTAATATTAGGGTTGGTCTTATATAATGACTATAAAATATATTGCTGGAATATAAAAAATAATTTATTGAATAATATATATATATTACATTAATATCACTCAATAATTATAATAAATTTAATTTATTAGGATAAAAGAACATTGTGAGCATAAAAAATGTTTTATATAAATAAATCCCTTTATAATAAATTGGTTTTTATACTCACTTCCAATTAATTGGTAACCCCATAATTCATATCATATTTTTGAAAAAAAAAATATATTCATAATTTATTTAACACTATTCATAAACTCTAATTTAATGGAATGGTTATATCTTATTATATTGATGAATAATATTTGAATAATATATTATTTTTCAGTAAAATAATATTATGCTTATAACCCAAGCCATTAAATAAATTTTTGTTGTGAGTGACGTATCCTAACTCAATGTAATGTTCATTGAATTCTATAAAATATATTGAATTTATTTTAAATTGAAAATATATTTTAAATTATTGGGTTACTATATTCCCTTACGTGATTGGTGTTGTGTGTCATACACAATATTAAATATGATGTTTATAATTTGGATTTTTGGGTCAATACATTCTTCCCACCTTAATTAAATGGTGTCATAGAAATTTAAAATTGAACATAGTTATATATTATTTGATATCTCCTATGTTGAAATATAACATTGTGAGAAGAGAAATAAAATTTTCACTAAATAAGAGGGAAATAGAAGCACAAAGGCCACATGAAAAAATATATAACTAGGTATCTATGTTTGATAACATTAGTGGAAATTTTATATACATACCTAGAGGAAAAGTGTATATATTATAGGGAGATATTTAGGTCATAAATAACCATAAATTAAATGATAAATGGAAAATTGAGGGCCTCAAACCCATAAATCAATGATTATATAGAAGACCATCAGTTCAACAAAAATTAATTTATTAAAATAACATTTAGTTTAGGATATTATTTTTATTATTGATTAATTACTTTATAGTCTAATAAAATAAGAGAAAATAACTAATTTATATATATATCTATAAATACAATTTCATCCTTTTTTTTGAATCAACATATAATTCATCCAAAAATTGACTTTCATGTCTGAGTTACTAAAATACATTTTTAACGGATCGTAAGCCCCATAAAATAATGAATTGTTTTTGTCTCTAACTATTCTCCAAAGTCAATGTGGTTAATACATTAATCTCTAAACTTAAAAATTAACTCTATTTGTTATTCATCAATATTTACATAAAAGTTTTTTATCTAAAATTAATTAAACATTAACCAGGACATCATGTAGTCTAATGGTATGCACGATACCCTTATCATCCTTCAGTAATGGGTTAAATTCACACACCCTTGTCAGAATCAATGGGCTGTCACTTGACATATAGGTTGTCATTTTTTAAAACAAAATTAATTTCAAAAATAGTTGTGATGTACATCCTTGAAATAATATTAATCAATAAATAACCTTTTAACTAAGGTATTCAATAAAAATTCAATACCTATATACATCATCAGTTTTATTTCAACATAGGTCCTTTCGTGATCTATGGTTTATTCATAATATCGTTTATTTCATTTCTAAATCATTACACCTTATCTTCAATATAAAACACCTTTGGTTTAACATATGTTATTCAATATCAATATAATTCATAATGGTTTGTAAGGATAGTGTGAATTATCCTAAGAATATCCCCTAAGAGTGTCAAAACTGGTTCACAATAAGGATCGTTGTCATGTACCATGTTACGTCGAGTGAATAATGAGACACCTTGTTAGAGTTTTTACTCTTAGGTACATCTGTTCTAAAACCACATCCACTTATAGTATCCAAATAGGGACTTATTTTTTGTAAAACTATATAATCTTTATCTAATAAAAACTTTAGGATGTTATTCTATAATTTTACTCAAATAATTCGTTGCTTCTATATTGATTATATTATTTTTTCCTAAATCTAGTCCCCAAGGTTGCTACTAAACTTTATGTAATACCAAATATATTGACCCGACCCGTGAGAACTCAAATCCAGTATCCACTACCATTATATTGGCATAAGAAACAAGTAAATTATTTCCTAAAGGATTGAAGAGTTTAGTAGTCTTAGTAAACTAGATACATACAGAATTTTAGTATTACTATAGTATACACTAATTATAATAAGTGATTTTATTTATAAATAACAATATAACTTTTACATAAATCATATCCTTTAATATCATTCTTAGTACACATCTAGGATTTCTAGGGAATGGAAAAAAATAAGGGTGAGCTAAAATAATCTATATGGCTAAAGTAAAATGGGAGAAATAATGAATCAATGATAATAGTCTTTATAGAAAGGTAATAACTTAACACACATTCCATATAATCAATAAACTAAAAATGAAGGGAATAATAAATATTGGAAGGTAATAACTGGAGACACATTCCTTTCAGATATATAGATAAGTAAAAATCAATATTTAAAGGTGAGGAACTAAAACACATTCCACTTAATCAATGAACTGAAAATGAAATGTATCGATAGATATGAAGAAGAAAAATATCATGGATAAATAATAATTGAATCAAAATTAAGGAAATGTGTAATTAATGGACATTATATATTTGGAAAATGAACCATTATACCTTTAAGATCTATCCTAAAGACTGTTTAAGTCTGTGGGTAGAAACCCTTCTATTCAGATTGGAAAAAAATTGATGGGTTTTTCAACAACTAATTATTAATCATGATAATTCCAATGAATGAATGGGATTTCATTAATCGGTCCCCAAAACATGGGGAATACCTTAAATAGTCCTCAACACATGTCTTTCTTATATCAAGCATTAATCATTTTGGATATACAATATGATTTATCAAATATCCATTTTAATAATGGATATGAATTTAGAAATATTTCCAAAAATGATAAAATAACATTTGAAAAGTAAATACCATATGAAAAACGGTATACAATTAAGGCAATTATCATATCCAAGAAAACTGATATGGATATTTAGGAGAAATTCAATGTCAAATGGTCCTAGAGAATTGAATATTTCAAGGGGATAAAAGGAATCTGGGAAGTGAATGTGAATACTATTCTTGGCCAAATCAATCATAACCGATCCAAAAGAAGAATAAGTATGGTGTTAATAGATTATATCTCAATTGGAGAAAAAATAAATTCCTATTTTTATGGATGAATATAAATTTTATAAAAAAGGTATTTTAAAAACATTCTTGAGTAGAATATCCTCTTGATTTGGAAAAAAGAAAGATAACCCATTTCAATGAAAATAAGTTATGAATTTTTTTCTTTAAATTGTGACCTTTTAAAAATGCAATATATGTTTCAATGAAATTATGATGAGTAAAACCATAAATTCTATACAAGGTAAAAATGTTAGAAAATGATTTCTTCGGATAACGATTATAATATTCCTTTAATAACATTGGTAAAAGTAAAAAAGGGTAAAAATAAATTTAATAACTCATTTTGTAATGTTTAAAAAAATTGAAAGTATTTTTAGAATATAGGGTTATTAAAAGAAAAATGATTCTATAAATAAAGATAGAAATGAAGTCGGGTTTTCTTAAAAACATTTTCTAAATCATCTAGAGTACCAAATAGTGTAAAAATGGAACTACTATTTAAAATAAGTTCATCAATAATGATAGATGAAGAAAATAAAAGGGTTTATTATAAAATAATTAAATAATTTCCTCTAATGTAAAATGGAGTGTAAAAATTATCATAAAAATTGATAGTGTGAAGTAAACCCTTGAAAAGACCATAACATTGAAGTGAGAATCAGTTAGTGAATTGATTGTCTGTATCAAATTTAAATCCACATAAGAAAGAAAAAATACATAAATATGTAGTCCGAGTCATTATAAACAAATTCATATAAAATTAATAATTAAAAGTAGGTAGTATAAACCAATGAAAATAAACTGAGTTATGAAATTCTTTTCCACCTCTTAAATTTTAACTCAAATCCCCTTAAATTAAATAATTCAAATTGAAACATAAAATAGCGTGAATAATGAATGAATATGGATATTATTTGAAACAGTGGTAGTACATACACCATATATAAGAAATTAGATTCAAAATAATAATGTCATTGTTTCAATAGAATGTAAATAATCACAAAAAGTAATTAGATTGCAAAGATAATCATTAAAAACATTTTCAAGGAGAATAATCTTTAAAAATTTCAAAATGTCCCATACCACATTGAAACATTTGAATCATAATATCCATGAAGGAATAACTTTAAATGAAACTTATAATATCATGATAAAAAAGATATTAATGATATAACATGTAAAAGAGTAGCATATACACCATATAAAATAAACTAAGTGCATAACAAATAAAAATTCTCAATAGATTGTAAATTGAGACGATATCCCTTACCTTGTGTTTCCTTTTTGGGTTAACGTCTCTTATATTCATGTATAATGGTTTTAATCAAGTCAAAAAATAATTTTATAATTTTACCCAAATTTATTATATCATATATTGTTTCTTATAATATTTTATTACATGTTTGTTAACAATCATTTATTATTTTCACAATTTCATGTGTTAATTTCCAAGACTTTCGAGTATGTATTGACTTATTAGTTGTTGTTATTATTTCATTGATCAGGGTTTAATCATCTATATAATGTAAACCATGATTTAATTATCATATATATATCTAATATATATATATATAATAATATTTAGTATGTGGATATAAGAAATGAAATGAACTGTTCAAGGAGACGGTAGGCCATAAGTACACATGAACACTACTTTCATTTCTTTTTCCTATTAAAAGGATAAAAATTAAATTATATATATATATATTAATTATATTATCATATATACTTCATATATACTTCATAATTTTATTAAAATCATCCTTGAAATGTTTTATGTATAGAGTGAACGAATCACATCACTTTGAGGAGGCGATAGCCAACACTTCCACAAACGATGTTATTGCATATACACAGAATGAAAATTATAAAAAAAATTCTATATAAAAATTATATAAGAATAAATAAATTGTATATATATTATATATTTCATATATATAAAATGTTTCAATCATAATTCCCTACCATGAATGGTGGGAAAGGAAAAAATGAATGATGTTTTTTGCGAGGCGAAGGATCTTCTTATACATAAATTATATGTTCATTACAAATTAGATGGAAGAGTGTGTAAGTATATATTAAAAAATTAATATGGAAATAACTTTGAATATTTATGATATGGTTGTTATTATAAAATAATGTGATAAGAATATTTGATGCGTGTATAATGTAAATTAAACTAAAGATCATGAAGGAAGTTGTAACCCCTTCTTCAGGTAACTCCTTTTGGTTTTCACAAAAGGGATTACATGGATTTCTTTTATATCAATAATAGGCTTATAGGATTATGTTTTGGAATTTTAATAGCTATTTGGTCGAATATTTTTCAATTCAAGTAATCTTTATAGGTGGGAGAATGTGGGAGGATTAAGTGCCTTTATATAGTGAAGGTGGAGTGGCTGTCTTTTTTAAATTTTAGAAAAGGGAATTCCAAACACTTTTTTACCATTTAAAGTGGATCCCAAAATGGAAACAAAATATATAATAGTGAGGATATTTTAAACAAATGTTCATAAAATGACATTTTTAATGTTTCTAGGTCATTTTATCTCTTATTATTATGTTTTAGTCCTTTGTTATGCTAGTTGTTGTCTTACTCATTAAAATTATTTTTAATCACATTCAAAAATATTTTTGGTCAAAAACTAAGTTCATATAATTTTAAATTATAAATATTTATATTTGAAAATATTGAATCCATTTTTACAAATTCCAATCACATAAGAGGTTGAAATTAAATTAAAATTAATCCCATAGATGGGATGATAATGTGGGGTTTTCAAGATAAAGCGTCCAAATATTTGCTTTGTTTCTATTACCATATTAAATGTAAAATTAATTATAATTACCTATATTCGATTAATAAATATATTATTTTTGTAATAAAAACATAAAACTAATAAAAAACATAATTTAACCTTATAAAAAGTTTTAAAAATGAAGTTTTGAATTAAAATTCAGTATTTTCACTATTCCTATAAAAATGAATCTTCATAGAACCATACCAAAAAATAATCTATAACCTAAATTTTATGTTCTTGTTTCCAATTATAGGATTAATTTTACATATATGATTTATAATAGATTCGAAAAGTGGATTTAAAATTGGTTCTCCATTAAAAGGAAGTTAATGTTCTTTAATAAAAATATTAGTTTTTATTTGTAATATTTGGTTTGTTATTATATCAATCATATAAAATATATTGGATGAGTATATAAAATATTTGATTGAATAAAATATATATATATATATATTAAACTAATATCACTCACTAATTGTAAATAATTTAATTTATTAGGATAAAAAATTTATGATCATAAAAATAGTTTTATATAAAAACATTCTATTTATATTTAATTGTTTGTTATATTAATTTATAATTAATTAGTAACAATATAATTTGATTAATATTTTTAAAAATAAGATTTTTCCATAAGTTAGTAAATCCTATTACTAACCTCTAAATTAATGGTTGGCTTATATCATATTATCTGAAATAAAAATATTTTAATAATATATTTATTTTCGGTAAAACTGAGTCTTACATATAATCTAAGCCATTGAATAAACTCTTTGTTGCATACTACATATAATAACTCAGTGACATGTTCATTTCCTGATATAAAATATATTGAGTTTAATTAAAATATTAAATATATTATAAATTCTTATTATATTATATTACATTACACACTTAGTGTTCGTCTGTCACACATGCTATCGAAAACTGTGTTTCTAATTTATATTTTCGGGGTGTTACACCATTGAAAAAATTAGAGAACTTTGTTGATATTTTATCTGCATATAATATATGAAATTTTTTAAAAAATAGTTCATGTGACAATCATTTCTGATAGGATAAAATAATTGATCACATAGTGATATATAATCCCAATAATATTATTTTCAAAGAAAGACATCTCAATTTTTGTAAAGAACAAATCTGAAGAATACCCTCAATTCAATAGAGAGATACCTTCTACAAGAATGATCTTAATAATGAAGATAAAAAAATCATCCACCTCCCATTTGTGAATCTAAAAAGATCAAGGAGAACACTTGGGAAGCTATTCCTGTGGCGATCAATGTAAAATAATGAAAGCGGAAGTATTTACCATGCTAGTCCTTGGATAAACCTATAGTGACTTTTGGATATTTTTAGAACATGTGTGGATACCCAATAGAGTTAATATTATATTATTCCTTCAATGAAATAATGGTATAACATATATCTATTTTCAGATCCATTAATAAAGAAAAAATTCTCATGTAGTAATTATAAATTAATTAAAATAATTTTAAATATTATGTGATGATTATATTCTTGGTTATAGTGTTCTAACCATTGGTTGTTTCTTTTCAATTAAATAATGTTTTTCACAACCTTTATCATTGTGTAAATATTATATTGATTATTTATCATAAAAAAATAAATTTATGTATGAACCATTACACACTTGAACTGTACTTGGAACCTACATGTGTTATTTTAAGAGTCAAATAATTATTTATAAATGTTTAAAATATTTTTGATGGATTTATGCATTTGAAATCTAGTTTTCAATTATTTTTTAATTGTTATTTAATTTTAATATTGTGATATACTTCTTAAAAATTCATTTCTTATAAATATAATCAAATAAATTAATTTTATGAATGAAATAAAATAGAAGATCTCATCTGGAGGATCTGAGTATTCTGGTTAGATAACACCAGAGTACATGTCGTGTACACAGAGGTAAATGTTGTGTACTAGTGTTCAACACACCAAGACTTAATTTGAAATTAATTCCAATCATGTTCATTGAGTGAACATGGTGAATTTAATTATAACCTATGTGTTTACCAGGCCTGTGTAGCGCAGGTTGAGCTAGATTACACTGTGTTTATTCCATGTACACATCATGTAGTTCTTTAGTCATAGATGGGTCATGCATCTTCTTAACAGTCCTAACTGACTTGTGACTATGTAACTAAGAGACCATATTCCATGTCTCCCTTTACATGATGTGTAATAAAAATTTTCCAAGACATAGATACACACCAAGTACCTAGGTGTGTGTCTTAGATAAATGGTGGGAAACATACACACTATGTAGGTGGCCTGTATAACATGTGTACTTATACAAAATTACAGAAAATTAAAATAAATTTATTATAATTTGTAAGCCTTACCATCAAATTATTGTGTGTGGTCATTAAGTTGGTAGGAAACACAATGTGATTTGTTTAAATATGTATAAATATTTAAATAGTTTTTCATAATATACAAATATACAAATCATGTTTGAGTTATATTACATTTATTACTCTATGTACATTGAATCATAATGCATGATTGAAAATTCATATAATTTTTGTAATCATTAAGTTGAAAGTACATGTCAGGAATGTATGTCACAAATATTGTATGTGACTTGTTGCAAGGGTAAACAATACATGAGGATAATAAATGTTGGGTAGTTTGGTTCAATGGTCCACGTGTTTCCTCAATGGGATACTAATGTACATGGTTATTTTTAAATAAATATTTTTAATTTTTTAAACTATTATGGTTGTGAATCTCATGGAAATTCAAAATAGAATTATGTTACAATAATTGATTAATTAATAGAAGATAATTAATTGATTCAAGTGAAATTTATCTCAAATAAGTACGAATAGAATATAATTATAATTTTTTTAAATGATTATTTTTTTGCATGTGAATGGATGATCATGAGATTATACCATGACCTTTGTATGTGATTGGTTTATTTTATTTATTATTAAATTTAATTAATGAACTACATATTGTCTCTCATATCATTATGTAAGGGAATACGTGCCCATGGGTTTTTTATGTAAACAACTAGATTCCCTCACCAGTTGGGTGCGATTAAAATAAAATTTAATGGATGGATATCTCATGTTAGTGTAGGTAGTTAAAGTTTGGATTTTTGTAAAAACAAATCATAGATAGATACATATGTGGATAGATGGAAAGCTATAACATGAACCTTAATTGGTTCAAGGTTTTTCTCACTAGGGGTGGTTTTTTTATCATCTACTAGATAAACTAACCATTAGGAAAATCTCATGATCATACCAATTTATTATTTTACTTCTATCAAGTTTCATGTTTATTTCATTATGGATGTTTTGTCCTTATCATGTGAATTAATGAATTAAAAATCATGCATGATAGAACTAAGATAAATCATCTGATGCATAAATATTACATAATACCAGGTTAATAACATATATAAATAAAATAAATACTAAAAACCATGTAACAAAGATAATAATAGTAATTTTATGTATCAATTGATAAAATCCACCATTAATATATATTAAGTCGGTATATATTTTCACTAATTTAGTTAAAATCGAACCATAATGTAATAAAAATTTGGCATTTAATAGGGTTAAAAAGGGTCTTTATCAGTGATATTGAATCAATGATAATGAAAGTGATGTTAAAGTTTTATATTTAGTAGCTCTTGCAAGAAGAACTTAAAAAGGAACCTTTTAACAGTGCTTAAAAAGAACTGATAAAGGGGGACTTTATCAGCATTGTTTAGCACTGTTAAAGGAGACCTTGATGCTCTTTTTATATCAATGTTAAAGGCCCCCTTTTTAGTTATTTTTTTAAGAACTAATAATGTGTGTAAATATTATTTTTTCGACCCTCTTCCCACCCCACCACTTATCAATGCTTTCAACCCCCTTTATTACTTCTTGTTACCAAATCACTTTAGTGCCTACCCCCAACCCTTAATTAGTGTATTATGTAATTCCAGCATCATGTGCATGCCTATATTTTATCTATGTACCTCTTCTTTTTAACTCAAATATATTTACCACTGCACCATGTTGTTTTATTATCTATTTTATTGTATTTCTATATATATATTTACTTATATATTTTTTATTCATATATTTATAAAATTATTTTTAAATAAAAATGTAAAATATATGTTTCTATGTGTGTGATATTTATATATATATATTTTATTTTATTATTTATTTACATATAATATAATATAATATAAATATATATCCATTTATTAATACACACATATTTACACACACAAGTACACATTTATATTTCATGCATGCACATATAAATATTTACATAATATTTATTCACATAAATATATTTGAATATAGATAAAAATATATATTTTTTATTCACATGTGCATTTTTATATATAAACATTACCTGTATATGTATAAATATACAAGTTGAAGAATTTTTATAGTTTAAATAAAATGGATAATTTTAAATTTTTATTAAAATTATTAATAAATAATTATTTTATATATTTGAAAATAAATTTTTATGTAAATATGCTTAAATATATATTTACACATTTTATTTACTATAATTAAATATTATAAAATATGCCTATAGTTAATTATAAATAAAACTACATTATAAACAATGATAAAATTTCAAGACCATAATTCCACTATGAATGTTACCCCTAGGAGAAAACCCATCTACCATAGAAAAAGGAAATTAAGTAGCCCTTAAAAGAGGATGAAATTCCATCGAATATTAAATCATTGGGATAGCCAGTCTAAAAAACTCAGTTTTGGATGCCTTATGGGCCTTCTCTCTTGAAAAATGTGATTGGGGTTCCCCTATGTCATTAGGGAATAGACTGTTTTCCAGATATTCAATTTGATATGTGGTAGGGCTCATCCAGAAACGTAGATTAGGTTCTTGATAAAATTATAACCCTTATGAATAGGGATCATGGTAAATGTCCCATTATTAGTCTTCTGTAATTCATATTATTTTTTCTCAATAAAGGAGCCTTCATTTTTTGGCAAAGTCTCATCTTACCATTAAAATTATAAATTTATATTTAGTCTTGTGTAAATCATAACTAATAAAATATATTATATATAATAATATAAAAATATTTTTTTATAAATATATTATTTTTAAGGATTTATAATATTTTAATGAAATTGTCCCTTTATCTGTACTAGTAAATAAGAATAGATAAAGGAACCCAAACGGTTTTTTTACAAGTGGTGATAAATGATCCATTATCAATGATTTTTTGATAGAATTGATAATGTGAATTCCTTTATTAGATCTTTTTTCTAGCACTGATAATGTTCCCCCTTTATTTGTTATTTTCAATTAGTGCTGATAAAGGGCCCACATTATTTACATTTTTTTCATCGATGACGAACACCTTTATCAACGCTTTTGCAAGAACTGATAAAGTGTTACATTATTAGAGTATTTATCTTCTGCAAATAAATCTAATCAATTTTAATATATTGTTTTATATTATTGATAGTTCAATGTTATTGACCTGCCAAAGTTGGTGTGCTTTAAATTATCGAGTATTTTTAACATGATATATTGGGTTAAGATAACTTAGTTCAAATCAAGGGTTGACTACCAAAGTAATACATGGTGTAACTAAAATCAAATAGTTGAGGAAATCCAATTTATGGATTTTATGATAGGGGATTCCAATTAATATATCATGATGTAGTTGGAATTTTGAATGACTACATAAAACCATTCTTTTTTTCTAACCAACCAATGTTGGGGATACAATAAAAAGAATATGGATCCTTTTTACTAAAATTTCAAACAAACATGACATTCCAAATCTAATGGTGAGGGATACTATGTTTTGATAAAATATTGGGAGATTAATAAATATAATATTTATTTATTTCTCCACATTTTATCAAATAATGTACTAAAATTATGCTCATCTAATTTTAATAAAAAATAATAAAAACGACTTCACACATATCATTGTGATATATAATTGATAATGATAACCTTCTAACCAGTACAAATTCCAAAGAGTGGAAAATTATCCTATGTGTTAACCTACTCCATGAAATTACATTATATGTAGTAGAAGAAACTATTCCTTACAGAACTATAAATTAGGGTAATGATTAAGAGTTAACTCGTTATAAGAAATATTGGAATGATTCCACATATTTTTAATGCTTCATATTATCATCCATGACCATGGACATTTTAAAGAAACATAAGGACATGGATTCATATAGAACAATGTATCACCTTCAGTATCTCTATCATGATAAGGTGAGATAATAGATATACAAAATATCTAATGATTTATTTGCAGTAATTCGTAGAGAATCTAACCTAGATAGGACTCATGTAGTCAAGAATATTGGTTACGTTGAACACTAATAAATATTAGGAAATAGTTTCCCAGTTGATCAATGCATATATATCATAATTTCATCACTGCCCAAGACCTTCCCTAGTTTTATTATTAATTATAATATTTGAAATAACGAGAAGAGTCTTTTAGAACATTATGCATTGATTCTCCATGTGGATAAGGACATGGGTTGTGATAAACCTACATTCCTTATAATGAATAAGAAAAGGAAGAACAAGGAAAGGGGAACCAAGACTTATAACAATTTTAAAGCTTTTGAGAACTATTCTTCTATGAAGATTAAGATTTATATGTGGGAAAGTAAAATGAGTCACTATGTTTTGCATCTGGAAAGTATGGAAACCAGAAAAACTACACCCAGAATCAAGGGGATCATAAAGGTGTAATAATTATCAATTTTAATATTTCAGTATCAATATATTTGGTATTAGATACATCTTTTAGTAGTCACATATGTTTCCAAATAAACGAACTAAGTAGATTCAAAAATATTGATAGAGGAGAGGTGGATTTGAGATATGTTAAATTGTGTGAGGTGGATGCTCTAGCAATTTCTCACTACCACCATTCATTTCCAACAGTAATGGTTTTACTTTTATAAGATTTTTATTATATACCAATTGTTACCAAGAACATAATTTATGTCTCATTCCTAGATGCTGAATAGTTTGTTTTCAAAGTTTCAATTAAAATTTGTTTCTTTTATAATGAAAAAATACGTAATGGTATGGAAAATTTAAATAACTATATTTAGGTATTAAATAATGAAAATAAAGTATTTTTAATTGAAAAAGATTCACGATCAAATGAATCATATAATATCTATCCACGGAATCACTGTCTTAGTCATGTAAATTAAAATCATTTAAATAAGCTCGTCCAAGATGGTTATTTATACTCTTCTTAACTAAAACCACTTTAAATATGTATTACTTGTTTACAAGGAAATATGACTAATATTTTATACGGTGGATCGGGTGAAAAGTCCATAGAGCTTCTATGATTGTTACACACTAATGTGTGTAGACCATTTCCGATAGAACTTTGAGGTGGGTATTATTACATCATAATATTTACTAATGACATGATTAGATATAATTATGTATAGTTGATTAGGTCTAAGTCTGATTCCTTTGAGAAAATCAAGGAATTCATTAATGAAGAAGAGAAACAACTTAAATAGAATATAAATAAGCTTTAATCAGATCAAGGTGGGGGAATATATTAACAAAGAGTTCATCAACTTTCTATGGGATTTTGGGATTCTATCCCAACACACTCCACTTGACACACCATAATTTAATTGTGTTACAAAAAAGGAGTAAGTGTATCTTTTTAGACCTAATAAGATAAATGATGAGTCATGAAGATCTTCTATTATACTTTTAGGGATATTCATTAGAAACTTCATAATACGCATTGAACTGAGTACCAAAAAAAGTGGAAAATGGAATTCCATTCGAGTTATAGAGTATAATGAAATTCATTTTTTCTCATGCACATGTAAGGGTCTACGAGGATTTGGTTAAGGCCTTCTGAGTCAAAAATATTGAATCTCAAGGACCAAAGTGTGAATTTATAGGGGATCCCAATGATAAGGGACACTGCCTATACTTTCCCTTGGAGAGGAAATTTATTTTCACCAGACAATCCTCATTTATTAAGAGGGTTCAACTCCTAAAAAGGTATTGTGGGAGAATTATTTACGTTAATGAATTGGATTCTGATGATATATAAGTGTTGGTATATGAATAGATTCTATAGGACCCCATGGAATAATTACTTCTTGAAACACAATTACTACGTTGGAACATAAGGTATGTAAGAGAACTAATCAAATATGGTTTTCTAGTCACTAAAGATAGTGACTCATTATTAGTTGACAATGATGAACCTCTCCACTCAAAGAGGAAGTATAGACCTAGAAAGCTAAAAATAAAAGAAATCCATGAATTCTGAAATGGATTCCATGTATCATAACACTTTTTGGATTTTATATGATGCACCAGTTGATATAAATTCCATAGGGTGAAAATGGGTATTCAAGAGACGACTAGAAATGGTAGGTAATGTAAATACCTAAAAAGAAAGGTTGGTGGTGAAAGGGTATTAAAAAAATCATGGAATTGATTATGATGAAACCTTTTCACTAGTTTCTATGTTTATGTCCATTTTAATTCTACTTTCTATAATAGCTTACCATGCCTATTTATTTTTTCAGAGGGATTTCAAAACTGCATTCCTTAATGGGGCCCTTCAAGAATATATCTATATAACACAACCAGAAGGATTTGTGACTCTAAGTTATTACAATAGGATTTTATAGTTTCAAATAACCTGTTATGGATTGAAGAAACCATTTAGGTCATGGAATAAACAATTAAATGAAGCAACAAATGAATTGGGTTTATTTAAGAACGAATGTGGGCAATGTTTTTTCAAGTGGTTTAGTGGAAATTAATTCATTATCCTCGTAGTATATATTGATGAAATATTAATTATTAGAAATGACATAGCAGTCTTACACTTTTCTTAGGATTGGTTAAAAAAGATTTCCATGAAGGAAATTGGTGAAGAAACCTATATTATAGGGATCAAGATCAATCATGATATATACTATAGGATTTTTAGGGTAAGTAAAATTACATACATTGATTGTATACTAAATAGATTTAGTATGGAACAATTAAATATGGTATTGGTTCTAGTGTCAAAAAGAATACATATTTCACTGAAAATATTTGCTCATACACATCATAAGAAAGAGAGAATGAGTAATATCCAACAAGCATCAACAATATGATCAATCATGTATTCCATGTTATATACTAGAATTGATGTTCTATATGTATTAAAAGTGGTAGGGTGATATCATGAAGATGAAGGAGAACAAAATTGTACAGTTATTGACGCCATCCTAAAGTATATTATAAGAACTAAGGATATGTTCCTAGTGTATGGAGGATATGAGAAACTTGTCAATAGGTGTTATACTAATTGTAGTTGTAAAATAGATCAGGATGGTCTAAATTTATAGCCAGGATATGTTTCCTATCTCTACTAATGAGTTATGGGTTGTAAGAGTTCAAATTATATAGTTGGATTTGATTTTACAATGGATTCTAAGTATATAGTGAATTCTGATTTAGAAAAGGAAGAAATTTCAATACAAAACTTTTTCTATGATCTGGATGTGTTACCTAGGAGTAAATATCCTCTCACATTGTATTATGATAATACTATAGAGGTGGATCTTACAAAAGATCCACGGTCACACAAAAAGACAAATAATATACTCCAGAAGTATCACCTATTGAGGGGTTTTTAACAGAGGGTTGAATTTTTAGTAAGAAGAGTTCCCATGGAAGAAAACATTGTACACACCTTGACTAAAGACATATACCTACTGAAGAATGACTATCATGTGAGAGTTATAAGACTGATTGTTGTTAGTATCTAAAAATAGTGAAATTGGGAGTTTTTTGGAGTTTGTTCCCTAGAACCAACTTATGTATACTTTATGATTACATGTATTCCTAATTTTTGGTATTAATGAACACCTTACCACATCATTATTATTATTCCATATAATATAGTATGTGACAATATCTTATGAGTATTTATTATTCCATGATATTATTATCACACACACACACAAATATATATATATATATATATATTCTATAGTTCAATGATATCATTTTAGAGACACCACAGATATAGTATATCATTGGTAGTTATTTTTTGGACATTGAATAACCTTATCATGGTGTATGACCTTAGTAATATCCATTGTAAGATATTATGAGAATGAGATCCATCAGTAGAAATTCAATATTTATATGTTTCATTGGATGATTCTATATGTGGATATGTGTATTGATACTTATACTTTAAGACTATTAAGAATGGTTATTTTGAGTTACTTACTTTAATATATTGACAGAAACTATGACGAAATATGTTTGTGGATAGGTAAGATATATTGGGAGCATCATGAGTAATATTACATTATTGAATAATGAGACAAAGGATGTGTCACATCTATTATTTAACTAAAGTTGATATCTCATTCCCTTTTATGGAAATTATATAGCCAAAATAAATCCATAACCATGGTGTTCTATAGGAATGTTTGACCTATGAAAATTCAAAGAAAGATACATTGAGTATATATGTTGATAGAACTAGCATGAAACCTTCATGATTAGAGATACTGCGATAACATGATTAAATTAAAATATGAGTATCTGTATGATGTATTATGTCTTTTCAACTTTAAATTCTCTTTCTATGGGTTCATCAATATGTTTCTTGATTCTAACCATAGAATTTAGAATACTTAGCCTAATGATGGTGGGAAATATGCCTAGATGTCGCACACTAAATGTTTCCAAAATCTCTATTAAATATTATATTATTATTTTTTTATTATTCAACAAGATGAATAAATATTATTACCACACGTGGTTTAATATTTATTCATTTTTTATTGATTTTATATATTTTTTCTCCAGTTATTCTAGAGAATATTATGTGAGTCGGATATTTAATAAATATTCATTTACCATTTATTGAATATTTTATTAATATATGTATTATAAAAAAATTAATTTATGTTTATTCAATAAATAAATATATAATATTCAATTCTTAATAAATATAATTATGGAATATAAGATTGATTTTAATTTTCAAGTGAGAAATAATATATATTAAATATAATATGAATAAATTATATTTAATTTTAAATGTAATGTTATGCTCATGTAGAGAAATAATAATGTTATTATTATTATTATTATAGATAAGGATTTATGAAAGGGATAAAATAACTAATAAAGGAAATTTATAAAATAATTTATTTCTAACCGTAGTTATATATAAACCCAATTACATTATTTTCAAAGAGAGACAATTATTTTGTTTTGTTGTGCACAACAAATATGGAGAATCCAATCGAAGCCCTAGATATATCACTTCTCCAAGAACTCACCCAAGAATAGAGAGTGAACATCCTCCAACTCCCACTCTTCAGTCTTGATAGATCAAAGGAACACTTTGGAAGCAATTCTCATGGAATTCAAAGGTGGAAGCCACAAGTGATTGAATCTATCGTACTGGAAAAAAAGAGATTCCTATAGTGATGGTCAATGATTTTTTTGGAAAACTTGTGGATTGCCACTATAGGGAATATTATCTTGATTACTTCAATCGAATGATATAATGACATAGATATATTGTCATAACATTTAATAAGGAAATAATACTCATAAGATAATTAATAATTAATTAAATTAATTATCAATAATATGTTATAATCTTCTGTTTGGTTCAAGAATTTTATCCCTTATATGATTCTATTTGATTCAATTTGGTTGATTAAGATGTTTATCATTGATTAAAACCTAGATTAATCATTAATCATGAAAAAATAAATGTTGTGCAGGAATCTTCACAGACTTATACTATGCATGGAACCTATACAAAAAATTTGGTTATTGTAATTTTTAACCATTTTTATATATAAAAAATATTTATTATTTGGATCCACTATCATGATATGTATCAAAATTGTTTCCCAAAAAAATGAATGTATTCCCTAAAATAGAAATCAATTCATTATTTTAACATGTCCCATCTATAAAACATGTGAAACTAATTTTCTATTCAGAATTTAAAAAAATAAAAATAATGCAATTATGATTAATAATATTAATAATATAATTAAGAATAGAAATTAAGTTGATTTTTTTGGGGTGAAATCATAATACATGTGTGCACTGATAAGGAAACAAATATTAGTACAATTAAAAATAACATTTAATGAATAGTTTTATAGAATTAAAATGTTACTTTTAATAATTATTAACATTAATGTAATTAGTATTGTAATTAACATTGAACAATAAAAAGTATTTATTGTTAAATATAAGTATTTATAATGAAATTAACAATAACACAGAATTATAATTTAAGGAATCATAATTAATAATGGAATTATTAATAATTAATAAATATTAATCCTATTTATAATCATTTAATTAATAATATAATTATTAAAATCTGTTATTGACAAACATAATTATTAAATATTTTAATTATTATTAATGAAATAAATAATAATAATTTTCACTTGCGAACTTACATAAGTAGTGAAGTATAACATGATACTTTGTTAAAACCTTAGTTTAAATCAATATCATGATGAATTGTTGGCTTACTATAGTAGTATTATGACACTAAAGTAGTTCTAGTACTGTAACAGGTACTATAGTGGGGTACGTCGGGGGTGGTACTATTAATCAATAATGGAATTTCCTTCATTTGGTTTGTGGGCCACTCTGATTTTGATCCATCACATGAAATCCCATGAAAGATGTCAGATGACATCATGATCTGAAGATGGAAGATCTTGGGCAGTCACGTGTTGTGTGGTATGTTGACGTATTTTGGTCATTGAAGGAAGGCATTGTTGGGAAAACGACTTGGGAGTTGGTGGGTTCTCTAATGTAATTCAACATTCCAATACCCACTAGGATTTCTCAATGTGGGATATAATTTTTCTTGGTTTAAAGCATCACTAGGTGGGTGTTATGATAATTTTAGTGAGTTTATGAAGAGCCCCACGATGTAAGTGAGGTGAAAAACATGGCACTCCATGTGAAACACCCATCAGAGAACTAGGGACTAGTTCCTCATTGCAGGCTCTATATAGATCCATATCGACATCGAAGAGTTAGTACAAAGGCCCCCAAGATGCTTCCATAGTAATAGTGGTGCCTCTTTGGTAATTTAATCGAGATATCTGTAGAGAAATTCATTTGGAACCGCAACACACCATGGAATAGTGCTGATTATAGTGATTCCATAGGGGACATCATTCCATGTAGTAGGGTTCTCCTTGGGTTAGGTTGGGTTATGTTAATGAAAATTTTATACCCAATCCTAATAAAAGTGGTTGGGCTGGGTTGGATAGGTTATAGACTTTTTTTTTGTAATGACCCGACCCAAACCAAGTTGAGGTTGGTAGGGTTGGGTTGTGTTGCATCTGTTGGTTCTTCTAATGAAATATTATTTGATTAAATAACAACAAAAACTATAAAACTGTTGATTAAATTAAAATTAATCAATTTTCAATCATTTAAAATCTTTTAAATAAAAATATTCCAAAAAAACCTATTAACATCAATTCCAAATTGTAAAACATTTTTTTAAACCCATGAAATATATCATCATGTTGACCAACTAATATATTTATATCATCCAAAAAAATCGTACATGTAATGTCCCAAAACACTATATGTATCCTAAAAAATGGTCAGTATTATATATCAGAAAAAACGAAACATAAATTCAAAAAAAATATGATTTTAAACAAATTGAA
This sequence comes from Viscum album, assembly GCA_963277665.1. NCBI lineage: Eukaryota > Viridiplantae > Streptophyta > Magnoliopsida > Santalales > Viscaceae > Viscum > Viscum album. The sequence continues at coordinate 560,762,042 of OY728140.1, read as the reverse complement.
TAAATATTTTTATCATCCAACAAATTTAAAATGGATAGAGTGACCCTGATGGAATTAGGTGTTGTCGAAGAGTATGTAAGAGGGTAGTGGAGTGACCAAACAATATTGTCAATAAATTAGAGATTTGTTGGGTTGATGAGGTTGGTTTGGTTCATTAATTTTTCAACTCGTGACCTAATCCAACCTGACCAAAACATACTCGAACCATCCGTATCTCACATGTCACCCACATAACATGAAACCACGCGATCGAGTTGGGTAGAGTTGATTATGTTGGGATGGGACACCCCTACCATGGAGCCCAAGAGAAAGGTAACTGACCACAATAGAGTCAGGATGGCTATAATTCATGAGTGTAAATCAAGATTGAGGTGCCTCAATGCAACTTACCATAGAAACTTTGGTCCATGAACATATCAGGCCTTCAAGATCCATTAATATGAAATAAAATAGATCCAGTGCGTGACTATTAATCCTTATAAGGAGGGAGGAGGATTTTGTCTGCGTGTGTGTGTGCTTTGTTGTTATAATCTCTTCAAACTATAATAATAATATTTATTATTATTATTATTATTATTATTGATACAAATATTATTAGTAAAAAAATATTATTCAAAACTAGTCTACAACTCAATAAAATAAAGGCAATATACCCAATCTAAGGCATGACCCCATTTTGTAAACCCAAATAACACCCTAACCAAACCACAAGAAACAACGCATGGTGTATAAATAATAATAATGTTCCTAATACTGATGAATAAAGCAGTTAATAAAAAATATATATTAATAATTATTAATTCCAATGTAATTAACATGAAAATCTCTCATATTTTTCAAGAAGGAAATGTTTGGATCAATGCTCTAGAGAATAATGGAGTTTCTCATGATTCCTTCACTTTGTTTGATGGTTTCCCTTAATAGTTAAATTTTATTTAAGGAAAATATTTATGTTTTTCTCATTCTTCAGAATTGTGAACATTTTGTTTTATTTAGTATATATGGCCTTAAGTCATGATCTCATTAATATGGATTATATAAATAATAATAAATCAATTAAAAATGACCAACAATTATGCAACAAATTATAATTATTAATTATTAATAATATAAATAATAATTTAACTATTAATATAATTAGTCATGTAATTAATACTAATTAATAATTTAATGAATAATTTATTTAATAATGTAATTATTTATGAATAAAAAATAATAATATAATTAATTAATTATTACTGTTTCATTATTTGTTAATTTAGTTTTACTATATATTATTATCAATAACATTAATGATATTATTATCAGTTATAATACAATGTAGCATTCACAACACTAATAAATTAATTATAAATATACGCTTTAAAAAACAAAACTAAAGCGTGACATCATTCAGTACTTTAGTGTACAAAACATGCTAAAAGTGTGTAACAGTTCAAAACATTTAACAAAAAATGAAATATCTAAAAACTCTGAAATAATTTCATAATATTCACACCCAACATAGAATAAATAATTTAAAATTGTACCAAAATGAATAAATAATTTCAAAAAAAAAATTAAAACTATCATTTATCATTTTAATGATTATACAAAAAACTAGAAAAAAATGAATTATTTAGTAACTCAAAAATAAAATTATAATGTAAGAAATAAAACTAAAATGAAATAAAAAATAATAATAAAGAAATATTTTTTATTAATAAAAAATATAACGTAATGTCATAACATATCATCATAATATAAAGTAAGAAAAAATATTAGTATGTTATAGTAGTTTCAATCTCATATGAAAAATTTGTTAAACATAATTATATTTTATATAAAATACATAATTTGTTTTATAATAAAATATATTTTTTAAATATACATATTTAAAATAATGTAGTGTTTGAAAATTTTAAAATTCCATTTATCTTTTTGAACAAAATATTTTTATAAATATGAAAAAATAAATTTTTTTTAACGTACCATTTATATTTAAAAAATAATCCAAAATACATATTTGGGAGAAAAATTATAAAATGATGAATTTATCATAATTTATAAATATTTTATTACATAATATTTTTAATTAAATGTTCATTATTTTCCTCGAATTAAATTTTTTTTGGTATGTTGATCAAGTTCTTTAATTAAATATACAATTTCTCTATGTCGCTCAATTTTAAGAAAAATGATCAAATAGATATTCATTCAATAAGAAATGGAATTGGGAGAATTTTTTTAAATGAAATATAACTACAGAACGGTAATATGAAAATGAAAAATTACAGTTTTATTTTTAACAATAATTTTAGTTTATTCTAAGAATGGAGTGGAGGAATACATTAAAAAATAGTCATAGCTCCCAAAATTGTATAAATGGATACTCAAAAACATGACCAAATAAATTTTTTAAAAATTTAGTTTTGTATTAAAAAACTATATTTAATTACACTTTATTGAATAACAAATATTATATAAATTTATTTTAAATATATCAATTATAGTTTTAATAATATAATAAACAATACAATTAATATATTAATAAATCCTCTTATATTAAGATTATAAATAAATTTAATGATTATAATGATATGATTACGACTCCTTCACTGCTCTATACTCAAAAATCAAAACATTTAATGTCTAAAGTGAAAATACTATACCAAAAATTTTTATAAAGTATTATAGGTACAATTGAATTGGATATGGTAAGACTGGACATACTACCATTGTCTTCAAAAAATAAAAAACCAAGTAGAGTAAAAAGGAAAATAGATCAAAATCCTTATCTCGAAAATATCAAAACCAATACATTACAATAACAATAAATAATATACAAAAATTTAAATTTTTTATCCAATATATTATTACTAATAAAAATGAATTTATATATAGTACTCATGTTTGAAAAAATGAATCTCACCTCTTGGGTTTCATCCTCTTAGGTGATGGTCTCGCCACCAAGGGATACTTTTCAATGATTTTTATTATGGTTATTTGAATACAATTATGTTTTTAAGGAAATTAGATAGAGTTTGATAGGTTATGATTTTAGGATTTCAAATTATTTATCATTTTTCTATCTAAAACCATAGCCTCAACAACCTTAAATGTGAAATTCATGATGATCCCCATAGTTACGGATTTTTGGGTGACATAAGGAGATCCATATGATAAATTTAAAAGATAAGCCTCCCTTTAATTTCCTCGATTAAAAAAATATTCATTCACCAGTTATGAATTCAAATCCTAGATTGAATATATTTCATTATCCAAACCTCTATCACCTAATAAATTACCTCTTAGTCCATAACCTACCTACCATATTGGAAAATTGTCATAGATTTGTATTAACATCATCAATTGATTCTTTAAGTTTTGAATGAATAATTGTTGCATCCCAAGTCCACTCATAAGAACCTAGATTGATATCTATAACCTGGAATTACTCTATTGAATTTGTAGAGGAATTATAACGAATAACCAAACATTCCACAATCATGTTATATCCCTAACCACAATAATTCATAAAATTTATGAAAGTAGGAACAAATGATAGGATATATATGAAATAACTACCATAGATGACATTATTATCCTTCAGATATGAGACACATCGTTGACACTCGCCCTTCCCATATCAAATCCCCTCATAGGCTTTAGTATCAATTAATAATTAACTTCATGATTCTTCTTCAAATTATGATCACTTGATGTTAATAGATTATTCTCCTAAAATAAAAAAAATAAACATCTTCTTATGAAACCATCACACAGTCAGCCTTCTCATGTTCAAATCCATAACTATTCATCTCAATGATCACTATAAGTGAATCCTTAAATGATGTCCCCCATATTTAATGTTATCCCATGAATCATGGATTCTGGAAATATATTTTTAGAAATTAATCTTCTCATGAATCTTGGAATTAATGGGGCTCCCAATACTTTAATCATTCTCCTACCCCTACTCCAATCCCTCCACTATGGAATATCAGTACATATAACAAAATCATTGTCAGTCAGAGAAGCCCTCATCTCCTGCCTAAGTACAACCTTCACCAGCATTTCATATAAAAGAGCCTCAATTGATGTTTCATTCCAATATAATATCCTTTAATGATGATTCTTCTAGTCCCTCATTATATATAGGAATGCCAAAATTCATGTCCCAGCACTCCTAGGGTTCAAGACCATTTATATCTGTAGAAGACCCCCCCACCAATAGTCTATAAAACAACACCAAACCACAAAGAATTCATATTTCAATATTAATATCTATGAATGTTTATAGTGAAAGACACACAAATAATGTTTCTTCAGAATTTATCTCTCAAGATAACAATAACTATATAATCTACATGACAATGGGAACATTCCCATACTCTATTTTTTAACAAATATCACTATTATCTGTAGATATAATTACCTTTTCAATAATGGTTTCACTCAGATAAATCTAAACCACAATCCTCTAAATGTGTCAAAACCATATAACCTTTATTTATTAATATATTTGGAAAGAAACCCCAATATCAATAGTAGTGTCGTGAGAAATTTTTTGGTTTTAAAGAACCCAATTCAAACCATGAATCCAAATCTATACCATCACATATTTACTTTAATCAAAGGGATAAATAAATTATAAATTCCATTTAGGAATTTAATGTGATCCCAATTTTAAACAAAAATAATAAATGTTTCATTTCCTTGAATTGCATTCATAGAAGAAAAAAGATATTGTAAAAAAAATGTTAAGAAAGATACATATCCAATCAGTAAAGACCTAAATCTTCATAACTATACCCACTATATCATCAAGACACTATAGAGTTCTCCCTTTTGAAGGAAAATAATATACATAAAATATTGATTACTTAATTTTAGATGATCTGTAATTACATCAATTTTTTATTCCTCGTGAGTCATAGAACCCACTTTATGAATTGTTCCAATAGATGCATCCCAAAAAGAAACCAATAACCTCCATGCTTCTATCCTGGTCTTCGACTATACCTTCTTTACAAATAATTCAACCAAATCCCTTTGATACATGTGACCATTTATTCAAATGAATAACTCTTCATTTTTTTAATCCAAAATCACATGTATAAGAAATTAATAATCAATAACCATATAAATTATTTTATCTATCATCATCAACCTAAAACCATCACAGACCCATTCTTCTGAACCCCATAATACTTGTAAAATATTAATAATAAAAATAATACTTCTACTAATATAATTGTTATTATATTTCAATTTTCAAACTACATTTTTTTATTATAAATATAATACATTTTAAGTTACATTAAAATTGTAGTTAAATTTTATCTAAAAATTCTATATTTTTTCTAGTTGGTATATTTTTTTTAAAAATGTCACATATTTGAAAAATTTTATTTTAATATGAAACTAGTATTCAAACATGTTCATTTACATGATATGTTCTATGAAAATTAAATAAATTTTTTATATAAAAATTATAGTCATATACAATATATAGAGAAAAAATGATATAAGGAATTATAAATAAAAAATAAAAAATATAATTGATTTTTTATTATTTTGTAATCGTAATTTCACGTGAAATAATATAATATTAAGAATCACATAAACATATCTACTCTTATTTCTTCATTGTTTTTAGTATATTTTGCTTTATGTTGTTTTATAAATTCAATTGTTTTGGTAATATATCATCAAATAGTACATTCAGATGCATCTAAATGTATATTATTTATTTTGTTGAAAGTGGTGGTATCATAATAGATGTATTTTCCCCCTAATATTAGTCTTTTGATGCATTCGAGGACATCCCAGTGTGATGATTTCACTCTAAAGGTTCTCATTTTACCTGATGGAACCCTTCCTAGAATTAGTTTCAATGGAGATCAATTTGATAAATCATAACAAGATCCTAAAATTTATTGATTTGGAGAAACCACATGTTATAGAGAAGAAGGATGGAGACACTCATCTGGTGTGTCCAATGTCATTTCTCAATATAGTAAATTTTAATACATGTCGTTCATTCAATATTATTTCCCATAAGAATAGTCTAAAATCTATTTTTTATTTGTAAGATGGTATGGGATTACGATAAACTAGATCCAGGTATCCAATATTATAAGTATTCAATAATAAGGATAAATAAATGGTTCCCTTTAGGAGAACATGGTCCTTTGATAAAAACTTTATACTAATTGAGGACATAGATAGCGGTGTGGATATTCATAATATTGTATTTTCTAAAAAACCATTATGGTTTTTCTTTAAATCTTTTCCAATATAAGAAAAATCCATTAAATTTGTGAAATACACTGGAGGCCACAACCGATATTTTTTCAAGTGGGTTTGTTCTGATCTTATCTTCTATGGACTGTATCTGCCTATCAAGTACCTGATTAATGCTGTAAAACTAATAATAAGGGGAATGTACCAATAAATAGGGGGCTTAAGGTTTTGGATCTCATCTGATTATGAGAAACTCCAGGTCTTTTGTTTCTTCTTTTGTGGTTGCATTGGGAACCTAGAGATGGACTACATCTCAAAGGAAACTAATGGAGAAATAAATATTATCATGAAATATGGCTCATGGATGTAACCAAAAAAACGTGGGGTTTCCTTTTTATCTGAGTCAAAAAATCAAAAACATTGGGGTAAAATTTCAATTTCCCTAAATGTGAAATATTCTTTTGATCAAAAAAATGTTATCATATTGGGGTTGAAACTTTTTTATCATACCATGGATCTCATTTGTGATTGAATGAGGTATAATTTTTTTTGAATCTAATGATTGGGGCTGAACAATTTTAATTTTGACTAGGTTTGACCACCTATGGTGATGGGAGCGCCTCTTATGGTGATGGGAGAACCTATTATGGTGAAGTCCACAATTCTATCATTCCTGGATACCACTTCTAATAGAAAGAATCCATTTCCAACTGATCCTTTATAATTCTACTCTAATAAACCTAATATTTTCCCCTCTCTAGGTGATTATATATATATTAAATCCCCCTGATTGATGAGGAAGTTTGTGAGTCTATAATGGAGGGCTCAAAAAATTCCAGACATGAAGAAGGATAGGTATAAGATATAGTTGTATTGATCTTAATATTACAGAAACTATCAGCTCTAACAGAATTAATGAGGACTTATAAGCCAGCAATCAATACTCTAAACGGTGGAAATCAGTGGTATATAGATCCTTTCTTGAATACTCAATTGTGAAAGCTATAATCAGTCATCCCTACCTATCATAATGAAAATATTAATCTAGACCTGTTAGGGGATTGTAAACCCACAAATTGTTCGGATTCTCCAACAATAGAGCACTAAAAGTAGCCTTGGTATGGTTTTCCTATTCGAACTCATGATGTATTAAAAGGGAAAGTGTGGTTTCATGATGATGATGGGATTTCCCAGTTTTCTATTTTTTTCATGATAAGTTCACACTAGTGGCCTCTGTCTAATCTATAAAAATAATTATGTCTTAAGAGTAAATAGTTTTTCATTAAATCATAATAAAGGTTTTATTCACCAGATTGTTGATCAGAAATGGGAATTTATGGTTTTTTATAGATGGATTTCATATAATGATAAGTGGAGATCATGGGAACTAATATTGTTCTTGAGAGATAGAATTTTTGGGTCATTCTATTATCAGATACATATTTAATGAAATACATTTTCATCATGAGAAATGAGGGGGATATTTCAAGACTCACAACATGATATGTGACATCATTTAGGATTTCTAAGTGATGAAGCTTTCAAACTTTGGTTTTTTTGGGGGGGGGATCCAAAATCACTCCTGTTTTAGTGATGTTGCATAGGTTCTTTGGATCTACATAATGGGCTAATATTCTTAACCTTTTTAGTGTCTCACATTTCCCCTTAAATTTCAGACGACTCCCCCATCCTCATAAACATTTACTTTGATGAAAAATATTAGAGATAAGAGATCATCATTAGATTCAAATACTTCTGGGAGAGGGATAGGGAAAGAAATTATGTGATTTGATCTACATGAAGATGGTGGATATTAATGTTAAAAAAATATTTACCAGGTGGCATCTAAGATGATCATTTGGAGTAATAATAAATTACACAATCTTGATAGTCAGTCTGGTACTATTTAAATGAGGTTATATGTGGTTCATTTTCACCCCCATGGAATGTTTTATTATCCATAATCTAGAATAAAGAGTTTTATTTTCATAATTATCCTAAAAAATAATGGTTCTGGTCTATGAAGACACATGATTACCACTTTAAAGAAGTTTAATCCAATACTCTATATTTTAATCAAAAGGAATCCATGAGATGACCTAAAAGCCTTATCTCCTTCCTCATTTACACTATTGGAAAATCTGTTCTAAATTAATGTGATGTCGCTTAATTATTTTAGGGTTATTTCTAGGATCTTGATGCATCCATATATTCTTCCACCTCGTCAGATAAGGTTTCTTGTAAAAACACTATGGTTATATATAGGGTGAATCGAAAGCACACTCTTGACATCACAGATAGTGAAATTATCTTATCACTTAAACAAATCAATTATACAATAGTGTTGGTCCCTAATATATTCAATGCACTATTTTTAAAAAATTATTTGCACATTATCGGACCTTAAATATTTGGTCTCATGAGAAATCCTTGGATGGGTAATTATAACATCCATTCAATTAATTGAACTATTATTACCATCAATCCAACGATTAAAAAATCTTTTTTGATTTCATAAATCAATCCCATGTGTCTATAGGATTTGATTAATATTTTTTCAAAAAAATTGTTTAACCATATATGTATTTGGAATCCTTCAATTGTTTCTTAATTAGAGTAATTTTGTTCCCAATAGGATTATTTATGACATTTCCATTGTTTCTCGTGATACCTTTAACTATATGAAAACAAGATATTCATCCACAATAGTTTTCATGACTTGAAAAAATAAATGAAAATAATAATAATATCACAGGTTTTAAGGGTCATTCCTCCAATTTGTATTATATAATATGGTATTTTAACCCAAACGGATTGAGGTTGTGATGAATTTTGGTACCTCAGTTTCCTTCATAATTTAGATTAATTGTGGCCTTTTTCAGTGTTTTCTCCTTTCCAAGGGACTCCTCCATATAGATCCTCTCTCTCCATTCCTTTTTATTTTAGTGGGTGATGATTTCTCTAATATTATTTTTATGGAAGCTAGTGACAACCTTATTCATGGTGAAAAATATGGTTGATATGGACCACCTATTTCACACCATTTTCTTTGCTAAAAACGTTTTTTATATAGATGGGCACCTTGAAAGTATAAAAATATATTTGCAACATTTTTAGAAGATATTACATTTCTTCTAGGTTGTCACAACTCTTCCCCTGGGGCTTATGCCCTGACTACCCCAAGCCTACCTTCAATAGGCCAGGCGCTGGTGACTAGCACCAAAAAGGCGAAACCTGAAAAGGGAAGGCATTGCCTTTAAACCTATATGCACAACGACTGGGAACATTGTACACAATAAATACACAATAGAAAAGGAATAGTACAACCACCACTAAAAAATACCACTGAGAGTAAAAGTATGTACTGAATATAAAAGGGTCCAGTATACAAGACAAACTGAAAGAGTAGTACAACAAAAAAATGAGCTCCATAGATCATCTACCAAGGATCCTACCTGAAGGGTAGGTACAGCTCATCACTATGGCCCACTAATTCAATCGGTCATTGATGTTATTAATATTTTAATGACTTATTATATTCCCTCTTTACTGATTTTATATGAAATTTTCATAATTTGTGTGAAATATTTATGTTTTAATATTAAGTATAATTTTTGTGCATTTTTTAGAAGTAGTCCAATTGAGTCAGTTTAATGTTTTAATAATAAATATCACTATACAGATCTAAATTGTGTGGTTATTGTTTTTTATGACTCTTCTTTCAATACAAAACATTACATTAGAAGGTACCATGAGCCAATTCTACCATTTTAAGGGTCATACGGTCCTCACAATCAAGACCAAAGAATCTATGAACAAAATGGACCAGCCTTGAATATTGATTTACTGGGATCAATCCAGAAGACCAAATACATTAACTCTCTACCATAATTTGGGGGACACTACATGTCATCGTCGATAAAAATTTAAAGTCCCAAATCTAATTACAAGGGGCCCAAATGATGCTTTGATGTCCAGCCCACCATTCTGGATGATATTTAAAATAAGTTTAGTATGCATGACATATCACATGATGTAAGAGTCAAATCTAGCTGAGATTTTTCTGTGTCAAAGAGGAGATGTAGACGGCCGGCTTTGTTGAATAACTCATTCGGATTTGAAGGCATATTCATATTCAAAAACCCTTTCACATTCTGGACATCAAAAAGACTGGATTGAAATGGACATTTTTACTTTGTTTAATCAACCGTCCATAACTTTTGAACCTTAAGTCCAAATGACTCCACAATTTGAGAGTAGTCGACCAACTTTATTTTCTATAACTCTGAAGAAGGAGAGTGCTCAAGATTTGGCTATATGGATGTCCATATTTGCGAGCCAAGTGGAGGAGTATTTCTAGAATGTAAACAGTCCACCACCTTGGGCTATAAATAAATCCCCTCCTCTCCTTTCAAAAGGGTTGGCATATCAGGGAAAATGAGGATTGATTGGCAGTACCGAGGCCCTAAAAAATGCTTGGGAGGATCTTCCAAACTCATGTTTTCACTTGATAATCCCTTCCTCCTCTCTTTGTTTTCATTTACTTTTGCATTTTTCTTCGTTGTAATTTTGCAAGTGTTTGTATTTTTAATTATGTTTTAATGAAATGTTCTTCTTCTTAATTTCTTATTCTCATCCAACTTATGTAGTTTAATATTAATGTTCTTATTGTACTTTAAATCAATCTTAAATCCATCATCTTCTTTTACATTATTATTCAATTAAAAGTCCTCTTTTTTTACTCTCATCATCGTTCGTGTGTGTGTTCGGTGCACAACTCTTTTCTTATCCCTTTCTTTTTCTTTTCTTTGTAATTCATCACCTTAAACATAATAGAGAATATTAATAATAATTTAAATGGATGAGTAAATATCTTATTGGGGTGCATTATAATTTAGGGATGCTAAGTGATTGAGAGGATTTGCTCGATGAGTATTCTTTAATTTAACACTGTGTTTGTTGGACTTAACATGTCATGGATTGTTGACATATTATGTTCAACGTGTGGTTTCCATGGATTATTGGAATCATAAATACACTTCTACAATAAAGAACTGATTGAGATTTGAACCCTATGTAATGTTAAGTCTTGGATTAAAGGCATAACACTTTGGAATTCCAATAAACATCAACTTTTGATGTGGGTGTTAATTGAATGCTATATAAAGCAAAGCACAAGGATATCACATGCTTGACTCCCTAATGATGAACTCACCCCAATCTTTATCAACTTGTTAAATTAAATATCATCCATTAAACATTTAAATTATTCTCTTGAAACAACCCCCCCCCCCCAATAAAAATACAATCAACTAAAAACTATTTACTATTATGATGTACCACCGCCGAGGATTCGACCCGAGTGCTGCTATACACATTAGCAGAGCACCAGAACCTTGACCGGTCGATAGGTGACAATCGGCTGCACATTTCAAATGGCGTCATTTTAGGGTATGGTGCTTTATGTAGACATTAGTTTCTGGTTATTGTAAAAAAATCTAAAAAAAATTGAAAAAAATTGAAAAAAAAACACAAAGAAAAACCCGTCTTCCTCTTAAAAATCATTAACTAAAAAAATAAAAAGAAAAACCCGTCTTCCTCTTTCTTCCAAAATCTCTCTGAATTCCCCATAGCCTCCCAAACAATCCCTCTGATTTTTTTGACCCTAAAATTGAGCAAACACTTCACCAACTTAGGAGGAACATATGAGATACTCAAATAATTCAAGAACCAGTCCTCATCCAACCAGTTGAAATTGAAATGGCCAATCCTAGGGATCAAACCCTAAAAGAACTCGATACCCCTGATATGAATTACCAACCTCTTGGTATTCAATATCCAATCATAGAAGCGGAATTCGAACTCAAATCAGGTTTGATTCGTCTTCTCCCTCATTTTCACGGGCTAGCCGTTGAGGATCCACATCTCCACCACAAAGAGTTCCAAGTAGTGTGCTCTACCATAAAGCCTCAAGGGTTTCTGAAGAACAAATCAAACTCCGAGCCTTCCCTTTCTCCCTAGCTGACACTAATAAGTCATGGCTCTACTACTTTCTTCCAGGTTCCATAACTACATGGAATGACATGAAGTGACTATTCTTAGAGAAATTCTTTCTTGATTCTCGTACTGCTTCTATCCGAAATTAAATAAGTGGTATCCGTCAATTCCCAAGTGAATCACTCCATGAGTACTGGGAGAGGTTCAAAAAGATTGTTGGAACTTGCCCACATCATCAAATCCCTCACCAACTCTTGATCCAATACTTCTATGAGGGGTAATTGTCTATGGAGAGAACTCTCATAGATACCGCAAGTGGCGGTGCTCTTGTTGATAAAACTCCTGCAGCTGCAAGAGATCTCATAAGTAACGTGGCTGCAAACACACAAAAATTCCATACTCAAGAACATGCTCTAGTTAAACAAGCCCAAGATAATCTATCAATTGAACTGAACAAAATGAATGAGTGGATGAGTGAACATACAGGTCTTGTGAGACAGCTAGCTGTGGCCACCAAATCCCCAACCTCGTCTTCTCCGCAATCAATGTTTCCTGGCCGATTCAAAACTGTGGAATCTGCAACTCTCCATCTCATCCAACTGACAGTTGTCCACAACTTCAAGAGGATAAATCCGATTCATCTGGACCAATGGAGCTCAATATAGCATATGCTCAGTGGAACACCAATCCTCAACTATCAGGTCAGTTTGTTAGACACTCTAACCAACTTCACTCTGAGCCCTTCTCCTCTAACTTTAACCCAGGATTGAGGTATGGTAATCCCATCTCTCATCCCCCTCAATTCCCTCCTCAAAACCAGAACCAGTTTCAATATAGTGAAGGTGTTGGTAACTTCCAACAACCTTATCCTTTTGTCCCTCAGCCTCAAAGGATCAATCCTCATATTCATCCTCCTGGATTCCACTATCCTAGTGAGCCTCCCAATTCCCAAACAAATTCAATCGATTTCCCAAGAACCAAAATCAAGGCAATCCCAATTCGGGACAAGCCCCTTCTTCCAAACAACCCTGGGAAAGTGTTGTTGAAGATCTTGCCTCCTTCAACCATTCTAGTCTTAAGAACATTAAAACTCAAATAGGCCAACTTGCATCCCACCTGAGCTAGCAACAACAATCAAATTCTTCCCAACTCCCAGCTCAACCATTACCCAACCCCAAGGGTAATGTAAGTGCAATTCCACTTAGATCAGGAAAGAAACTTGCTATGCCTCATGATAAATCCTTAAACCCTCCTTTGAATGTTGACCTAGAAAACGAAAATAAAAAAACTTGACAAGAAACATGAAACCTTTGCCTCACCTCCTTCAATTCCACTTAGGAATCCAATTCCTTTTCCTCAAGCTGTTTCTAAGCCAAAGAAGTCATTTGAACCTGATCCTGAAATGCTTGACATTTTTAGACGTGTTGAAGTCAACATTCCCCTCTTAGATGCCATAAAACAAATTCCTACGTATGCCAAGTTTCTCAAGGAGTTGTGTACCCACAAGAGGAAACATAGGACCTTTTAAAATGTTTCCACCAAGAAGTCCATACCCATAAAGTGCAAAGATCCAAGGACCATACAGTCCCATTCCAAATTGGAAGTTCCAACTTTGATGATGCACTCATAGACCTCGGAGCCTCAATTAATGTCATGCCCAAATCCATCTTCTCCAACCTTGGTCTAGGTCCCTTACATCCAACAGGTGTTTTTATTCAGTTATCCAATCGAAGCACAGCCAGTCTTGAGGGAATAAATGAGGTTGTCCTCATCCGAGTCAATGATCTTATCTTCCCTGCTGATTTCTATGTTCATGACATGGAAGGGGAGACGAACTCTTCTCGATCTCCCCTAGTTCTAGGAAGACCATTCCTCATGACTGTGAGAACCAAGATTGATGTCCATTCAGGCATCATATCCATGGAATTTGGTGACCAACCTGTCAAGTTCAACATTTTCCAAGCCATGCAATACCCATCTGAGGATCACTCTGCATTCTCAATCCATGCTTCTATGGACACTTCTAAGAGTCAATCAAACCCCAATCCACCATGTTATTCATGTTCTAATGATAAAGGATCTTGTTAAATCTGCACCATGATAAACAAAGTCTTAAATGGTGAAGTTGATGTGGACCTCTCATTCATAGAATCCATCAATCTAGAAAAACATGAAAACTCTCTTGAATCCCACATCAACTCTAATCTCTACTGCTCCACCTTGGACAGTATTAAGGAAAATGAAGCTGAAGCAACTGAAGTCCCTGCATCCATTCCTGAGATGTATAAACCACAAATGTGAGATGATACTGATCTAAAACCTCTTCCTGAATAGCTGAAATATGCATTCCTCTTACATGATCACTCATATCCTGTAATTATCTCTGCCACCCTTACTGAAACCGAGGAGTCCAAACTTGTTCAGGTGTTAGAGGAAAACAAAAAGGCCATAGGTTGGACCCTAGATGACATACCAGAAATAAACCCTTCCCTTTGAATGTATCACATCCTTATCGAGGAGTCATCCAAACTATTTAGACAACCACACAAAAGACTCAATCCACTCATCCTTGAGTTAGCTAGGGAAGAGATCACCAAGCTTCTTCAAGCTAGTATTATCTACCCAATTTTTGATAGTGAATGGGTTAGTCCAATTCAAGTTGTACCTAAGAACGGTGGGATAACTGTTGTCACAAATGAACATGGAGAGGTAGTCACAACTCAAGTGAAGAACAAATGGCGTGTGTGCATCGACTATAGGAAATTGAATGTTGAAACCCGAAAAGATCACTACCCTCTTCCATTCCTTGATCAAATGCTAGAAATATTGGTCGGAAAGTCACACTATTGCTTTCTTGATGGATACACTAGCTAATTCCAAATCCCAATCGCACCTAAAGACCAAGAAAAGACTACTTTCACATGCCCCTTTGGAACATATGCATATAGAAGAATGCCTTTTGGACTTTGTAATGCCACTGAAACATTCCAGAGGTGTATGATGAGTATCTTTTCTGAATTCATTGAACACTGCATGGAAGTCTTCATGGATAACTTCACCGTTTATATTGAGTCATTTGAATCTTGTTTGAATTCACTCTCTCTAGTCCTCGAAAAGTGTGTCAAGTGTAACCTTGTGTTAACTTTTGAAAAATGTCACTTCATGGTTGCAAATGGGATTGTTCTAGGGCACATAGTTTTAAAAGATGGTATTGAAGTTGATCCTGCCAAAATTAAAGTGATCCAATCACTTCCTGAACCTAAATCTGTTCGAGACATCCGTTCATTTCTTGGTCATGCTGGTTTCTATCGGAGATTCATCCATAACTTTAGTAAAATTTTCCTCCCACTCACTCGTTTGCTCCAAAATGATGTCACTTTCCATTTCGAGGAGGTTTGCAAGAGAGCCTTTGTTGAACTCAAAACCGCTATAACATCTGCCCAAATAATCCAACCCTCAGATTGGTCCTTACCCTTTGAGTTTATGTGTGATGCTTCTGATAGAGCTGTTGGGGTTGTTCTTGGTCAATGAAGAGAAAAGATTCCTCATGTCATCTATTATGCCTCAAAAACATTGTATGAAACTCAATATCACTACACTGTCATTGAAAAGGAACTTCTAGTAGTTGTTTTTTTCCGTAGATAAATTCCGGCCCTCTCTCTTAGGTGCCAAAATCATAATCTTCACAGACCATTCTGCTATAAAGTTCTTACTCATGAAAAGTGATTCCAAACCGAGGCTAATAAGATGGATCCTAATGCTCCAAGAGTTTTACCTTGAAATCAAAGATAGACATGGAAAAGAAAACCCTATGGCTGATCACTTGAGCAGAATTTCTAATTCTTCTCATTCAGAAATCATTGATCCTGAATTCCCCATTGATAACCTTTTGTCTCTCACTCCAAAGTTACCATGGTATGCCCCAATTGTAAATTATTTTGCTTCTAGTGTTTTTCTTGAAAAGTTTTCAAAATAAAAAAAATGAAGGTGAAAAGTGATTAAAAACACTATTTTTGGGAAGAAAATAAACATTGGAAAACTGGGGCTGACATGGTAATTAGGAGATGTGTTGAAGAAAATGAGCATTATTCCATCTTAGAATTTTGTCACTCACTTCCTGGAGGTGGCCACTTTGGACCACAAATGTAACACCCGAGACTATTATGTTATATAAATCATCAAAGGAATCTTTTTCTACACACAACACTTGCTTGGCTTTCTTTACACGAAATCGCGACCTTCCTCGATAGCTTGCGTCGTACGCAATACCGAGTTTCACTAAACAATGATATGCTAATAAAATATTATTAAAACTAGCCGTTATGAATAGTAATAACCACTTTTTGAAATTTTATAAATTTTATTTTTCAAAATGGAATTCATTTTTGGATTCGGAATATCAAAATTATCCTAGGGTGAAATTTTGGTATTTTTCTGAAAACTTTCAATTTTTGATGAATAGTGAAACCACTAAGTGGTAGTTAAAAACTGAATTTTTCATAAAACGTAATTTTACCGCTTCTGTGAGTGGAATTTAAAAAATCCGAGAGACACGGTTGATGTCAGTAAGTAAAATGTGGTTCAATGAGATGAAAATAATTTTTGGTGAATAGTAACTTTTTACTTTTATTTACCACGGTTAAAAGAAAATAGCGTAATTAAGGGTAGAAATGATATTATTATTATCCTAACACATGTTCTAATTCTATTTGATAAGTTTAATTCGACCAAAAACAAACTTAGGAATACAATATGACCATTTAGGCCCATTTGGATTAGATTAGGACATTTATTATTAATTTATTTAAAGAAGGGTTTAAATAGTTAAAATCAAAGTTTAATAAGTAAATAATTTTTAACATAAGGTTATATATAAGATAAATTCGACTATAAATATTAATTAGAAAGCTAAAAAGATTTCCTACATAATGGTATTTTATTTGTAATTTTTAGACATTAAATAATTTAATTTATTTATGACACAAAGATGATGCAATAATAATCTTATTAATGAAATATTGACATAATTGATGTTATAAATACCCAAATAAATGTAATTTGAGACTTTTTATGAATTACACTAATTTTATAGATTAATAAGACATGTTATTATTGATTTAATTAACTTTTTTCTAACTAATCATTCTGTTATGATTTTCACAAAAAATCAATTACTAAATAGTGTCAAAATTGACATAAAATAGTTTTCAAAAAATATATTATATTATTAATTGTTATTTTATTCCTAAAAATCTAAGGTTCGGAAAACTGACTTAGATAAGGTTATATATATTAATAATAAACAACTTGGTGTTCTTTTGGATTGTTATAGTAAGTTTATTAACCTTATAGTGTAAGAACACAAGAAGACACGGTAAAAGTAAAATTATTTAACTTAATGTTAAATCTAAATGATAAGGTCAAAATAGGAACCTAAACTTGTCTAAATTCTATTGGATGAGACTATTTCGACCCATCCCCACCGTATATTCGAAATAAATAAATTTGGAGCTATTTAAACCCGAATTTGGCTTTATAATAAAATAATATTTTTTGTTATTCCAAAGGTGCCCCTCTCCTCCCTTATAAAAGGGAACCTCCTCCCTCTCTTCCTCACACCACATTGAGCCTTCAATCTCGGTCAACCCCTGCCACCTTCTCCTCTCCACTTCCCTAGAGACATCCTTGAGGTCCTGGTCTTCTTCAAAGACCAATTTTAGTTCCCTAAAAGGAGGTCTCAAGAAGCACTTCAAAGAAGAGGTAATGTCTGTTACCGATTATTTCATCTTTATTTCTTCTTCCACTTCTTCTTCTTTATTTTATTCATTATGAAGTAATAACATCAGTATCACTCATATATTGATATGTTATTATAAGTATGAAACAACCCTATTTCACCATCTATCCATCCTACGGAAAATGAAATCACCGCGCGTACGTACGTACGGAATACCGTCTCCACGCCGTGGTGTAATCTACTTTCCACCACCACCTTACTTGGATGGGTATAATGGTGTAAATAATTACTATATATAATTATTGTAAAGTGATATTGATTCTGAAATAGTATACATACACTCCAATACAATTCCATGATCATGGGAACGATATCATCGCTCGTGCGTACGTACGGAATACCATCTCCACAATGTGATGTTACTCGTTCTACATGATCTTCATTGAATAATGATTATATAAATGAATTTAATGAATGAATATGATATATATTACACTAATAACATTCTGGAAATGAGGTATCTATAACCTAAAGAGAAGAATATGAATTTATTCCACAAAACACGCATAAGAACAAAAAGTAATAAACACTCGAATAACAAGTTGTAATTAAATATTACTAATAAGAAGCTAAGAATATGACCATATATGATATCATAAAAATAATTATGATTCTGGAATAAGTCAATATCATTATTTAAATCATTATACAGGAGGTTCAGACACTTACGAGGCAAATCAGACCTAAGTTAAGGGAAATATCACAATCTCATTTTTATCCGAGATTGTTTATACTTTGGCATTTAATGGGGTGTATTTTATCATCCACATCCATGTTTCCTCAATATGTAATATTATTTCCATCCACCTACAATTTTTTAAAATCCAATTTTACCCTTCGGTGAGTTTTTAGTAAAGGATATGAAAGGAATCTTTTGTTATTTTTCATATGAGGTACTTTTTGACTTTTCCGACAAAAGTACGAAGAATGTTTTTTTCAACTTATACGGCATGAATGGATTTTTAAAACATTATTTCCAAGAATATTACTTTAAAAGTTTTCATGTTTATTTTTAATCAACTTCTTTTAGTTTATAATTGTAATACATGTTAAGAAAGGAAAAGTGTTTTTGAAGCAGAAAGGATATTTTCCTCAAGAATGGAGTTCAAGTGTTTTATCAAAATTATTTTCCATCTAAGACAATAAAGGGTTCTTTTTTTATCCCTATTATTACAATGATTTGATTATGTTATGATGTAATTATATTTTTATGAATTCCTTTATCTTATATGAATTATTTTATGATGTCACGATGTTTATGATTCCCATTTTTATTACATGGGTTATGCTATGATGTATGGGTTTTCTGATTTTGTGGCACACATAAGAATGGTATAATTATGAGATGGGTGGGACCTATATCTCCCTCAAATGCATTGGGTAAATATTTTATATCTCATGAGATAGACATGGCTGGAATGACAGGTTAAACCGGTTCAGTGAAACAGAACTGAAACGAGGAGTGAACTCGGTTTAGAAGTGGACTTTGTCCACTAAGATAGTCTTGGAAATGAGTCTTGACTAACATGAAATTATTATCAATGATTATGTGTGTATGCCACAAATTTTCATGTTTTAAGTTATGTTTATTGAGATTACATTTCACTACTATGATTTATCTCATGTTATTAAATTATGATCTCTTTTGCAGGTTATGATTTCCAAAAGTTATGTGCTTATGTATATGATGTGATTGATATTTCTTTTGTTTACTCTTACTGAGCATTTGAGCTCACCCTTTTGTATGTTTTATTTCCCCAGGTCAGGAACAAGGTTATTAAGTAGAATATGCCAAAAAGGGACTCTAGATATGATGAAATAAATGAGAGGCAAAGTAGATGCTTTATGAACCAGTTGTTTATGCATTCCAGTTTCTAAAGACACTATAACTATATGGTACTTTCAGGGTTTTGTTATATGTTGTAATAAGTGTGCTTCAATTTTGAAGTAATAACAATGTATGTAAAGTATGGGTCGTTATAGTTGGTATCAGAGGAAAGGTATAGTCAACCATTGGAAACTAGGATGTGAAAGCCTTAGTAAGAACCCTAAGGATAATTCTAAGCATAGAACACAATCTTAGTGTTTTAGAAATGACCATGAATAACCTAGGATAATACCTAAAGTAAGAAATTTTATTATGTGGTTTTCCTATTATAATTAGTGTTGCTCACACTATTTTTCTTGGTTTTAGTCAATGGCTGGAACCCAAAGGAACCGTGTTAATGCGGAATGCGATGGGTAATGCAATGATTGTCCCCTGGAGCAACCAAACATTATGGGAGCCGGAATGCAAAATCTTGTATCCATGCTCACACAACTTTCTCAAGCTATTAATCATGCAGGACTTCCAAACGAGAAAAGGAAGGAGCAAAATTCTGTTGAATCCTTCATGAGGCAGCATCCACCTTCTTTCAGCGGGTCTACTGATCCATTAGTTGCTAAACAATGTATTAGTACTACTGAAAAGATATTTTCAGTTCTTCAATTTTCTGAACATGATAAAGTCATCCTAGCAGTGTATTATTTGGAAGGAGATGTTGATCAATGGTGGAATCTTATTAAGAATACGAGGCAAAGGGATGAAATTGATTCCATAGAATGGCACGAGTTTAAGAACTTATATTTCAATAAGTACTTCCCTCGTATTCTCTGAACAAAGACGGAGAAAGAGTTTCTTGAACTGAAGCAAAAGGATGATGAATCTTTTGGTACTTATGAACCAAATTTTACAAGACTTGCAAGGTACGCTTTTGGTATTATTATCCAACCTAAGAGTAAGATCGATCAATTCTTTAGTGTCTTAAAACCAAGTCTTCAAAGGCTGTTAGCCAAAAGGGACTTTAATAGCTATGAGGAAATCGTTCGATGTGCTCTCAAAGTCGAGATGGAGATTGGAGTAACCCATCAGTCATATGGGTTTGATAAGAAGAGGAAAATGGAATTCAAATGAAAATATAAAGAGCACACCGAAAAGAATATGAGATTTCCCTCATGCTCAAAGTGTGGAAAGAATGATGGAGGGAGTTGTCTTAAAGGGACAAGTAAATGTTTTAAATGTGGAAAGGAAGGTCATTGGGCATTTGAATGTCGCAATGATGGGAAGAATATGTCTAATGATGCAAACAAAGGAAGGGATACACAGAATGAACCTACTACACATCAATGTTTCAATTGCAAGGAGATGGGGCATTATGCCAATCAATGCCCAAATCCAAGGGTTGATGATGATGGTCGACGTCAACAAACTCTTAAGGATAATGACAAAGGAAAGTCACATGTAATTTCTATCAGCGATGTGGAGTACGATAACGATGTGGTGAAAGGTACACTTACCATCCAATCTAAAGTAGCAAATGTTTTATTTGATTCTGGATCCACCCACTCCTTTATTTCTGAATAATTTTCTAAGGATATCAACGTATTACCTCAACAGTTAGATGTTGAGTTAGTTGTGACAACCCCTAATGGCACAACAGTCGCATCAAAAGTTTATAATTCTTCTCCGATTGAAGTTTGTGGGAAAGTGCTTCCTGAAAATCTTGTGATCCTTCCTATAGTGTAATTTGATGTGATTCTTGGCATGGATTGGATTTCTTTACATGGATCTCATGTCAATTTCCAAAGAAGGGAAGTCACATTTCATATTCCAGATCAATCTATGATCGTCTATCAATGTAAGGATGAACACGACCTTCAAGTGTAAATTTCTTCCATCTTATGTGTCTTGATTCCACTAAATGAAGTTTATTTATCTCAAATTGTTGGTGAGAAACTCACGATTAAGAATATTCCCATTGTACGGGAGTTTGATGATGTCTTTTCGGAGGAATTACCGGGTCTTCCACCGAATCGTGAACTTGAGTTTTCAATAGAACTCGTACCGTATGCTTTGCCTATTTCAAAGACACCTTATAGAATGGCCCCAATTGAGTTGCAGGAATTGAGGAAGAAACTCCAAGAGAATCTTGATAAGGGGTTCATACACCCTAGTGCATCACCTTTGGGAGAACCTGTTCTGTTTGTTAAGAAGAAAGATGGATCAATGAGACTATTCATTGATTATCGAGAACTTAACAAGATCACAATCAGGAACAAATATCCTCTCCCATGCATTGATGACCTATTTGACCAACTATGCGGAGCTCAATACTTTTCCAAGATTGATCTTCGTTCAGGGTATCATCAATTAATGGTCAAATGGGTGGATATAACAAAGACGGCTTTCTGTACAAGGTATGGACACTATGAATTTATAGTGATTCCATTTGGTCTTACTAATGCCCCTACTATCTTCATGGATCTAATGAATAGAGTCTTTAGAGACTATCTTGATCAATTTGCGGTAGTCTTTATAGACGATATTCTTGTATATTCAAAGAGAAAGGAAGAACATGAAGATCACTTTAGAATTATATTTAAGACCCTGAGAAAGGAGAAGATTTATGCCAAATTTACCAAGTGTGAATTTTGGCTTCAAAAAGTTTCATTTTTGGGTCATATAATCTCAAAAGAGGGGATATCTGTGGATCCAGCAAAAACGGAGGTTATCGAAAGATGGTCGAGACCAACAACAGTAACTGAGATCCGATGTTTTCTTGGTTTGGCTGGATATTATCGACATTTTGTGAAAGATTTTTCACGATTATCTAATCCACTCACCAAGTTGACTCGGAAAGGAGTTAATTTTGTTTGGACGGAGGAATGTGAAGAGAATTTCAAGGAGTTGAAAAGAAGGTTATCCAGTGCACCTGTGCTCACACTGCCTTGTAGTGGAGAAAGGTTTGTGATCTACAGTGATGCATCCAAGAGGGGTTTGGGGTGTGTTCTTATGAAAAATGATATGGTGATAGCTTATGCCTCACGACAGTTGAAAATACATGAGAAAAATTACCCAACTCATGATTTGGAGTTAGCTGCGGAAATCTTTGCATTAAAGATTTGGTGGCATTACCTTTATGGTGAGAGGTGTGATATTTATACTAATCATAAAAGATTAAAGTATATTTTCACACAAAATGAGATGAATATGCTCCAAAGAAGATGGTTGGAGCTGATTAAGGATTACAACTGCTCAATTCATTACCACCCAGGGAAAGCAAACAAGGTGGTAGATGCATTATGTTGACAAGACCATGCTAGTTTATCCATGATGAGGATCACAAAAGATCCAATATTTATGGATTTACAAAGGATGGATCTTGGAATTATAATGAAAGGGGAAAAATCATATCTTTCTCAAATGAATTTTCAACCAACTATACATGTGAAGATTAAAGAGGCAAAGAAAGAAGATGTCGAGTTATAAAAGAAGGTGAGAAATGTTCCTGAATTGAACCTTGATTGTGATGGGATAATAAAGTTCAGGAATCAGGTTTGTGTTCCTCCCATCCCTGAATTAAAGAAGGAGCTGCTAGATGAGGCTCATAGTTCTTCATTCTCTATTCATCCTGGAAGCACGAAGATGTATAAGGACCTGAAAGAGTACTTCTGGTGGGATGGCATGAAAAGAGATGTTGCTGAATATGTCTCTCGATGCTTGGTTTGTCAACAACTTAACGCTGAGAGACAGAAGTCTAAGGGGATGTTATAACCATTACCCATACCCGAATGGAAATGGGAAAACATCACTATGGACTTTGTCACAGGACTTCCTAAAACGTCCAAAGGCAATAATGCTATCTGGGTCATAGTGGATCGTCTTACAAAGTGTGCACACTTCATTGTTATTAGAGAGGATTTCTCTCTGGATCAGCTTGCCAGGATATATGTAACGGAAGTTGTAAGATTGCATGGAGTACCACATTCTATTATATCTGATCAGGATCTGAGAATTACCTCGAAGTTCTGGCGAAGTCTTCAGTATACTCTGGATACAGAGTTGAGTTTCAGCACTGCTTATCATCCTCAGACAGACGGTCAGTCTGAGAGAAAAATTCAAACTCTAGAAGATATGTTGAGAGATTTCTCTATGGATTTCATAGGTGGTTGGGATCAACACCTACCTTTGGTGTAATTTTCTTATAATAATAGCTTTCACTCCAGTATTTAGATGGCTCCTTATGAAGCTCTCTATGGAAAGAAATGCAGGACTCCAACTTGTTGGGATGAAGTTGGGGAAAGAAAGCTATTAGGACACGATCTCGTTGATGAAATGGCAGAAAAGGTCAGATCTATTCAACAACACATACGAGCAGCTCAGAGTCGACAGAAAAGTTATGCCGACAAATGAAGAAAAGACCTAGATTTTGAAGTAGGTGATAAAGTATTCTTACGAATATCTCCCTAGAAGAGGGTCGTGAAATTTGAAAAGAAGGGGAAGTTGAGCCCTAGATATATCGGTCCTTTTGAAATAATGGATCGTGTTGGGAAGGTAGCTTACCGATTGGCGCTTCCACCGAATCTCTCTCAAGTTCACGATGTGTTCCATGTATCTCTCCTGAGAATGTATATACCTGATCCTTCACATGTACTCAGCTCAGAAGTTGTACCGCTGGAGCAGGATCATTCTTATGAAGAACAGCCAATAGAGATTCTGGATCATAGCGAAAAAGTCCTACGAAACAAGACCACTCGATTGGTTAATGTTTTATGGAGGAACAACCAATTAGAAGAATCTACATGGGAGCTTGAGGATATGATGAGGGAGAGGTATCCTCATATGTTTGTTACAAAGTGACGAATTTCGAGGGTGAAATTCATTTTAAGGGGGGTAGAATGTAACACCCGAGACTTTTATGTTATACAAATCATCAAAGGAATCTTTTTCTACACACAACACTTGCTTGGCTTGCTTTACACGAAATCACGACCTTCCTCGATAGCTTGCATCATACGCAATACCGAGATTCACTAAACAATGATATGCTAATAAAATATTATTAAAACTAGCCGTTATCAATAGTAATAACCACTTTTTTAAATTTTTTAAATTTTATTTTTCAAAATGGACTTCATTTTTGGATTCGGAATATCGAAATTATCCTAGGGTGAAATTTTGGTATTTTTCTGAAAACTTTCAATTTTTGATGAATAGTGAAACAACTAAGTGGTAGTTAAAAAAACTGATTTTTTTCATAAAAATGAATTTTACAGCTTCTGTGAGAGGAATTTAAAAAATCCGAGAGACACGGTTGATGTCAGTAAGTAAAATGTGGTTCAATGAGATGAAAATAATATTTGGTGAATAGTAACTTTTTACTTTTATTTACCGCGGTTAAAAGTAAATAGGGTAATTAAGGGTAAAAATGATATTATTATTACCCTAACACATGTCCTAATTATATTGGATAAGTTTAATTCGACCAAAAACAAACTTAGTAATAAAATATGACCATTTAGGCCCACTTGGATTAGATTAGGACATTTATTATTAATTTATTTAAAGAAGGGTTAAAATAGTTAAAATCAAAGTTTAATAGGTAAATAATTTTTATTATAAGGTTATATATAAGATAAATTAGACTATAAATATTCATTAGAAAGATAAAAAGATTTCCTGCATAATTGTATTTTATTTGTAATTTTTAGACATTAAATAATTTAATTTATTTATGACACAAAGATGATGCAGTAATTATCTTATTAATGAAATATTGACATAATTGATGTTATAAATACCCAAATAAATGTAATTTGAGACTTTTATGAATTACACTAATTTTATAGGTCAATATGAAATGTTATTATTTATTTAATTAACTTTTTTCGAACTAATAATTCTGTTATGATTTTCACAAAAAAATAAATTACTAAATAGTGTCAAAATTGACATAAAATAGTTTTTAAAACAAATATTATATTATTAATTGTTATTTTATTCCTAAAAAAAATAAGTTTTGGCCAAATTACTTAGATAAGGTTTTACATATTAATAATAAACAACTTGGGGTTCGTAGGGATTGTTATAGTATGTTTATTAACCTTATAGTGTAAGAACACAAGAAGACACGGTAAAAATAAAATTATTTAACTTAATGTTAAATCTAAATGATAAGGTCAAAATAGGAACCTAAACTTGCCTAAATTCTATTGGATGAGAGGATTTCGACCCATCCCCACCTTTGCTTCGATATAAATCAATTTGGAGCTATTTAAAACCGAATTTGGCTTTATAATAAAATAATATTTTTAGTTATTCCAAAGGTGCCCCTCTCCTCCCTTATAAATTGGCACCTCCACCCTCTCTTCCTCACACCACATTGAGCATTCTAGCTCAGACAACCCCTACCACTTTATCCTCTCCACTTCCATAGAGACATCCTAGAGTTCCTGGTCTTCTTCAAAGACCAATTTTAGTGCCCTAAAAGGAGGTCTCAAAGAAGCACTTCAAAGAAGAGGTAATGTCCGTTACCGATTCATTCATCTTTATTTCTTCTTCCACTTATTCTTCTTTAGTTGCTTCATTATGAAGTAATAACATCAGTATCACTCATATACTAATATGTTATTATAAGTATGAAACAACCCTATTTCACCATCTATCCATCCTACGGAAAATAAAATCACCGCGCGTGCGTACGTACGGAATACCATCTCCACGCTGTGGTGTAATCTACTTTCCACCACCACCTCACTTGGATGGATATAATGGTGTAAATAATGACTATATATGATTATTGTAAAGTGATATTGATTCTGAAATAGTATACATACATTCCAATACAATTCAATGATCATGGGAACGATATTATCGCTCGTGCATACGTACGGAATACCGTCTCCACGATGTGATGCGACTCGTTCTACATGGTATTCATTGCATAATGATTATATAAATGAATTGAATGAATGAATATGATATATATTACACTAATAAAATTCTGTAAATGTGTTTTTTATAAGCAAAAGAGAATAATAAGAATTTATTTGACAAAACACACATAAGAACAAAAAGTAATAAACACCTGAATAACAAGTTGTAATGAAATATTACTAATAAGAAGCTAAGAATAGGACCATATATGATATCATAACAATAATTATGATTCTGGAATAAGTCAAGAACATTATTTAAATCCTTATAAAGGAGGTTGGGACACTAACGAGGCAAATCGGATCTAAGGTTGGGGAAATATCACAATCTCATTTTTATCCGAGATTGTTTATACTTTGGCATTTACTAGGGTGTATTTTATCATCCACATCCATGTTTCCTCAATATGTAAAATTATTTCCATCCACCTACAATTTTTTAAATCCAATTTTAACCTTAGGTGAGTTTTTATTAAAGGATATGAAAGGAATCTTCTGTCGTTTTTCGTACGAGGTACTTTTTGACTTTTCTGACCAAAGTACGAAGAATGTTTTTTTTAACTTATACAGTATGAATGGATTTTTAAAACAATATTTCCAAGAATCTTCCTTTACAAGTTTTCAAGTTTATTTTTAATCAACATCTTTTAGTTTATAATTGTACGACATTTTAAGAAAGAAAAATTGTTTTTGAATCAGAAAGGATATTTTCCTCAAGAATGGAGTTCAAGTGTTTTATGAAACTTATTTTCCATCTAAGATAATAAAGGGTTCTGTTTTTATCCCTATTATTACATTGATTTGATTCTGTTGTGATGGAATTATATTTTTATGAATTCCTTTATCTTATATGAATTGTTTTATGATGTCACGATGTTTAAGATTCACATTTTATTTTACATGGGTTATGATATGATGTATGGTTTTTCTGATTTTGTGGCACACATAAGAATGGTATAATTATGAGATGGGTGGGACCTATATCTCCCTCCAATGCATTGGGTAATGATTTTATATCTCATGCTATAGACATGGCTGGAATGGCAGGTTATACCGGTTCAGTGAAACAGGACTGAAACGAGGAGTGAACTCGGTTCAGAAGTGGAATTTGTCCACTAAGATAGTCTTGGCATTGAGTCTTGACTAACAAGAAATGATTCTTAATGATTATGTGTGTATTCCACAAAGTTTCATGTTTTATGTTATGATTATTGGGATTACATTTCACTACTATGATTTATCCCATGTTATGAAATTATGATCTCTTTTGCAGGTTAAGATTTCCAAAAGATA
This sequence comes from Viscum album, assembly GCA_963277665.1. Classification (NCBI taxonomy): domain Eukaryota; kingdom Viridiplantae; phylum Streptophyta; class Magnoliopsida; order Santalales; family Viscaceae; genus Viscum; species Viscum album. The sequence continues at coordinate 560,733,973 of OY728140.1, read as the reverse complement.
TGTGCTTATGTATATGATGTGATTGATATTTATTTTGTTTACTCTTACTGAGCATTTGAGCTCACCCTTTTGTATGTTTTATTTCCCCAGGTCAGGAAGAATGTTATTAAGTAGAATATACCAAAAATGGACTCTAGATATGATGAAATAAATGGGATGCAATGTAGATGCTTTATGAACCAGTTGTTTATGCATTCCAGTTTCTAAAGACACTATACCTATATGGTCCATTCATGGTTTTGTTATATGTTGTAATAAGTGTGCTTCAATTTTGAAGTAATAAAAATGTATGTAAAGTATGGGTCGTTATAACAAAAGACCTCCTGAAAGGTCTTAGACTCTAGATTCTACTGGACTTCACTCTTCAAGGACTCACATGAGTTCTGTCAATCATGTCCCACATTCCAAAAGTTCAGCACAATCACTAAAAGAAATTAAATGCCCCAAAAGTCTTTAATCTTTTGTGAAATCTTCTATGTTTGGGGCATCAATTTCATGGGACCATTTCCCCATTCCAATGGATTCTCATACATTCTTACGGTCGATTATGATTCAAGGTGGGTTGAGGCCAAACCCACTAGGAAGGATGATGCTCATACTATTAGTGAGTTCCTAAAGACCCACATCATCCAAATATTTGGCACACCACATGCCTTGATCAGTGACTTAGGAACCCATTTTTGTAATAGAACCGTGGAAGCTCTTCTGAAAAATAATGGGGTTGTACATAAAACTTCAACTGAATATCACCCTCAAACAGATTGCATGGATGAAATATCTAATAGAGAAGTGAAAAGGGTACTTGAGAGAATTGTTAATCCCACCAGAAAAGGCTGGCCTGAGAGACTTGGTGAGGCCCTTTGGGCTTATCGAACTGCCTATAAAATACCCATTGGGATGTCTCCTTTTAGGATAGTTTTTGTAAAGTGTGTCACTTACCAGTTAAAATCCAACATAAGTCTTTTTGGGCTGTGAAATCCTGTAATTTCGATTGTGAAAAATATGGTGAAGAAATATTGTTGCAATTGGTTGAACTGGAGGAGCTTCGACTTGAATCCTATGAGAATTTCAATCTGTACAAAGAGAAGGAAAAGGTACTCCATGACAGACACATCTTGAGAAAGGGATTTAGTGAAGGTGAAAAGGTAATTCTCTTCAATTCTCAATTTTGGATTCACCCAGGTAAGCTTAATTCTCGTTGGGAAGGTCCATTTGTTATTACTAACGTTTACCCATTTGGTGTAGTGCAAGTCCAAGACCCCTCTTCCAAAAGGACATTCACGGTTAATGGACATCGGTTAAAACATCACCATGATAGGATGCACAATCCTGGATCAACATTGACTTCTACTGGATCCCCAACCTCTCTAGCCGACCTACCACTAGATGGAGAAGGCGACCCGCCAAATCCAAACCAGGGGGAACCTCTTTCCCTTTAACTCTCTCTATCTCTTCCTCTCTATACCTCTTTCTTCTTTTTTACTCTCTCTTTAATTTTTTTTACCACTTTCTTTTTCAAAACCTTTCTTTTTCACTTTCTCTTTTTTGTGGCTGTATCTTTATAAAATAAATAAAAATAAATAAAAACCTAAAAAAAGAAAAAAACCAAGAAAACAATCACTTTAAAAAAATACAAAAAAATTAAAGAGTCATGCTTACTCACCATCGAGTTTTGAAATTTTGTACAACCATTTTGGGGAGTTAACATACATGTTTTCATCTCAAATGTTTTTATTTTCATTGTGACTTTGGATAATGAATTTTTTGTCAAAACCAACACATTTTTAATGCTCAATTTTTTATTTGGAAAATGCTTTTCCCGAACCGTGAGGAACAACATTTGCATTCATTCCAAGGCCACCTATGGCCATATTTTCAAAATGTGTGTTTTCACCCCCATTTTTGAGTCCTGAGTTTGTGGACCTTTGAGATGAATTTACTACCTTAGTGTGTATTAATATGATAGAGGCATTTTCTGAACCACATAAGAATCACAATTTCCAAATAGCCTCCCATTTACCTTACATTAATCCTCCTTTTGAAAGCCCCTTCAAGCCTACGAAAACCTTTTCATTGATAGCCACATTACATGCCCAATACCTTATCCCACCCAATATCAACATGGATTTTCATTGCATATTTTTTTGAAATTTAAGTGTGGGGGGGAATGGATTTCATTTTTGGGTATCATTTCCTTACTTTCTGGTGTGTTATAATATACTTGAGGGAAAGCATCCATTTTAGTGTGGGGGGAGGTTTTCATTCAGTGGTATTTGGGGATTTATTGTACAAATTATATTGAAAAGTGTTCAAAAAAAATTCAAAATAATCAAAATAAAAAAAATCAAAAAAAGAATGAAAAAAATGGGTTGTGTCTGGGTAGGTCAAAAATCATTCTCTCTCAACCTTTGATCTTGTTATAACTATTACAATTATTGTCGTGAGGAGATCAAACATGGGTTGGGATATGAGTGTGAGATCTGTTTCAAGGTCAACTTTCAAAAAAACAAAGAAAAAAAAGGAAAAGAAAAAAAGAACACTTGCATTATATTCTTATTGGGAGAAGTTTTTTGTTTTGTAAATATTCCATCTTCTCATTACCTTAATATTTTCTTCCTCTATTGTGACTTTCTTCACACAATCATTCCCTTGTAAATATGTGTTTTCATTTCCTTCCATGTTTTATTTCAAAAAAATGTGCATTTATTTTTCAATGTTGGTATTTTAACCCTCTTTTTTTCTCTCTTGGACATTATATTCCTACCATCCCATAGCCACAGAAAAACCCCTTTAAAAGACCTCTTGATTCTACATCACTTTGGATAGGGATTGTAAGCTGAGATCTCTTTTCAAACTCTATGATTTTCACTTTTGGTTGGTGAAAGAGCGAACCTCGACAAATAAAGTTTATCATCTTGAGAGGTGTGAGTTTTGAGTGTCCACATTTTCCATTTCTAAATTTGAGCATGAAAAAAATAATTAGTTTTTGAACATTTTTTCTGTAAAAACTTGTGGTGGATTTCAAAATGGATGAGTGAAATAGTCTAAACCTCCCCTGATTGGAGAAAACAAAATTTTAATATCTGTTGGTGAGTAAAAATGACTTTGTCATGTTTTTATATTTTTTGCACATGTGGATATGCACAAAACTATGTGTGGGGGAGTTTATGTTATTAATATTTTCATGACTTATTATATTCCCTATTTATTAATTTTATTTGAAATGTTCATAATTTGTGTGAAATATTAATGTTTTAATATTAAGTATAATTTTTGAGCATTTTTATAAGTAGTCCAATTGAGTCAGTTTAATGTTTTAATAATAACTATCACTATACAGATCCAAATTTAGTGGTTCTTGTATTTTAGGGTTCTACATTCAATATAAAACATTTCATTACAAGGTACCATGAGCCAATTATGCTATTTGAAGGGTCATATGGTCCTCACAAACAAGACCAAAGAATCTGTGAAAAAACTGGACTAGCCTTGAAGATTGATTTACTAGGCTCAATACAGAAGTCCAAAAACATTAACTCTCCACCATAATTTGGGGGACGCTACATGTAATCTTGGATAATACATTCAAGGCCCAAATCTAAGTACAAGGGGCCCAAATTAAGCTTTGAAGTCCAGCCCACCATTCTGGCCAAGAATTAAAATATGTTTAGTATGCATAACATATCTCATGATGTAAGCATCAAATCGAGCTGAGATTTTGAAGTGTAAAATAGGAGATATTGGTGGCAGACTATGTTGAAGAGCCCATTCGGAGGGGAAGGAATCTTCATATTCAAAAACTCTTTCACATTCTGGACTTCAGAAAGACTGGATTAAAATGGACAGTTTTACTTTGTTTAATCAACCGACCATAACCCTTGATCCTTAAGTCCAAATGACTCAAAATTTTGATAGTAGTCAAAAAACTTTATTATCTACAACTTTGAGGATGGAGATTTCTTGAGATTCTGCTGTATTGATGTCCATATCTTCGAGCCAAGTGGAGGGGTATTTCTGGAATGTAAATAGTCCACCACCTTGGGCTATAAATACATCCCCTCCTCTTCTTTCAAAAGGGTTGGAATTTCCGAGCAAAGGAGTATTGATTGGCAGTACCAAGGCCCTGCCAAAGACTTGGGAGGATCTTCCAAAGTCATGTTTTCACTTGATAATCCCTTCCTCCTCTCTTTTTTCTCATTTACTTTTGTATTTTTCTTCGTTGTAATTTTGGAAGTGTTTGTCTTTGTAATTCCGTTTTAATGCAATTTTCTTCTTCTTAATTTCTTATTCTCATCCACCTTATGTAGTTCAATATTAAATTTCTTATTGTAGTTTAAATCAATCTGAAACATATCATCTTCTTTTACTTTATTATTCAATAAAAAGTCCGGTTTTGTTTTACTCTCATCATCGTTCGTGTCTGTGTTCGGCGCACAACTCTTTTCTTGTCCCTTTATTTTTCTTCTCTTTGTAATTAATCACCTTAAACATAATAGACAAGATTACTAATAATTTAAATGTCTGAGTAAATATCTTATTGGGGTGAGTTATAATTTAGGGATGTTAAGTGATTGAGAGGTTTTGCTCGATTAGTATTCTTTAATTTAACATTGTGTATGTTGGACTTAACATGTCATGGATTATTGACATATTATGTTCAACGTGTGGTTTCCATGGATTATTGGAACCATAAATACACTTACACAATCATGAACTGATTGAGATTAGAACCCGAAGTAAAGTTAAGGATGGGATTAAAGGCTTAACAATTGGGAATTCCAATCAACATCAACTTTTGATGTGGGTGTTAATTTAATGCAATATAAAGCAAAGCTCAAGGATATCACATTCTTAACTCCCTAATGATGAACTCACACCAATCTTTATCAACTTGTTAAATTAAACATCATCCATTAACCATATCAATTAAGCTCTATAAACAACCCCCCCCCAATAAAAATACAATCAACTAAAAACAACCGACTATTACGAATTACCATCGCCAAGGATTCGACCCGAGTGCTGCTATACACATTAGCAGAGCACCGAATCCTTGACCAGTGGATAGGCGACAATCGGACGTGTGTTTCAGTCACCTCCATGTAATGTCTAACCATATCCCTCCAAAGTCTTATCCAAGTTGTCCATCGTGTTCATGAGACACAACAAGGTGTGAGAAAAGCCCATGCAGGGTGAGTATAACAATATTGAGTAGGGACCTCGAGACCCTCAAAGGTCCCTCAGAATTCCACAATGAAAAACTGCAAAGCATGACCTCAATCACTAGACACAAAGTAAAAGGCTCATCTTACACCAAGTATAACAAAAAGTAAATAAGTAAGGATGATTATTCGTAAAGATAGATCATACTATTCTATTGATATGTTCTGCTGCTGATCCAAAAATGGTCATTATACTACTGATCCATAAAGGGCCACTCTGCTGCTGATCCATGAAGGGTGGCTCTACTGCTGATCCACAAAAGGTTTCTCAGCAACTGATCTATAGTGGTTCGTTCTATAAATGATCCAAATTAGGTCGCACTGCTGCTATTCCATGAAGGGTCGCTTTTATGCTGATCCACAAAGGCTCTATTTTATGCTGATCCACAAAGGTTCTCTTTAATGTCGATCCATGAAGGGTCACTCTTCATTCTTCACATCACAGACATCCACTTGATTCCCTCACTTAGCATGCTTGATTTCCATAGGATCCTCTCTTTCAGTTATCAGTCGTATCTCAACTATCATGAAGTCCCACTAATAAGTATCCCAGAGGACCGTCATTTAATACGGGTTCCAACGCGAAAGATGACACGTCAATCAGATACCCAGTCTATAAGATATATGAAAAAAAGTAAATAGGGCCTAGTTGGATTTGAGTATGATCCAACCTAGCTATACTCCAACATCGTTCAAAACTCATGTGGAGTATCTTAAAAGAACCACCTCATCGCAAGGGTCCTCTCACCGTCTATGGTGCTTCAATAGGATGTCTGGTCTGATAGTTATTAGTGTTTTAGTGAAATGGGGACAGTTGTATCTGGGTCTGGTCTATCCTGATCGAACCGTCCCGACCTGACCCGGTCCAAGGGACTGATGTGGGTTTGGCATGGGTCCAGCCCAGCCTACCCGATGGGTCCACGGGTCTGGCCAGGTAGCGGGTCCGGTCCGGCGGTGCGGGTTTGGCCCATGGGTGGCCCGACCCGCCCAGTGGTGTGCAACCCACCTGCAGAAACCTGACCTGTGGAGTGGGCTGGTCCTCCATAATGGACGTGGCTCAGTCGTGCTCTGGTGGTCCATTCATGGCGCCACCTATGCCTATTTTATTTGTTAATCTCCCTCTTCACTATGATGGCTTCAAATCAATCTTGTTGATTACTTTGAGAATACGGCAACCACGAACGCATGGGAGGAGATTCTCAGGCCTTGTTCGTGTCATCCTAGGACCTCCGCGTTAGGGATAAAATAGAAAGGGGAGGTGAAAGGATTTAATTAACACTATAATATCAACAAATCCTGCACAAAACCCCAATTGAAACATCCTCCTGCAAGAACATCCAATCCGCGGATCAACCCGTTCACTGGTTGATCTGCACTCGTTATTTTAGAATGAATAACAAAAAAGTTAAACACAAATAAAATCCCTACTTTTTTGACAATCAATGGAAAAGCGTTCATTCTCTAGGTTTCAAGGTGTCAACATTTCTTCTGGCTCCGTTATTCAAGGATTGTTGAATTCGGTGGAGTCTCACCGGCGTTCTTCGTCATTCATCGTTGGAGAAACAATTCATTGATGTTTTGTTAGATAATCCTCCATGTTTTAAATTCCCAAAACCCACACATCAGATTATTTAATGAAAACAAAAATCACAGCAACACTGCACCCATTAATAATTCTAATTAAATTGTCCTTATTTAATCAGCCACATTTAATGAGCCATTAATGTAATAGTGTCGTGGTTTCAAACGAGCCCTTATTGACCTTACATTAATGCACCTTATTATCACATCATCTCTACACTCTAATGCTACCATCCTCCACCCAACAATGAGAAAAGAAAAGAAATAATTATTTTAAATTATTTTATTATTTTTCCTGAAGAGTCTAAAAAATAACTTTTTCACTCTACCCTTGTTGGCCAAAGTTAAGTAATTTCTAGGTGAATCATGGAATTCTAAATTCATTAGTGCCCTTGGATTTTTGATCCGAGAATTGTTTTAAAAGATAGAAAATCTTTCTTTCATGTTTACCGAACATAACATAAAAAATTTCAGAAAAAATTAACAGTCACCCTCGACCCACGCCGGTTGTGGTTAGGCTCTTTCTAAGGTGTACACGCTTTCCTGGGCTCCACAGAACTCTCAGATTTTAAATCTGAGTTACGTTATTGAGTTATAAAGATTTTATAATAAAATAATTGTTATTAAATGATTTTAATTATGGATACGCACCAACCATTGTTAGGACCTGCCTAAGAAATGTATACCCTTAAGATCTCAGAGGTGGTCTCGGATTTTTAATTCGAGTCACTATTTGTGAGTTTAAGCATTTGAAAAATAAAATAATTTTTATTTAATTATTTTATTTACGATTATGCCATTTTCTGGTTTTCTCACAAGAGGCCAGTGCCGAATAAACATAAGATGTCACTCAGATAAACCTGCTATCTTGAATGCAATGGTACCCTCATATTTTTGATTTAGGCACCCATTTAATTGTTACTCAACTTTTTCAATAAAACTTCTCACGTGTGCTATTTAAAGATTAACACTTTTCAATGGATCATTCTGAGCACTCTGGGCCTCAGAATCCTGTTTTGTCAAATTTAACGGTCTCGATATAATTCCATATAATTTAAGAAAAAATCTACACTAAAGTTTTGATATGTTACATGGGCTGTCAGTCAATCTCTCCAAATCGTAAATATTTTTAGAACAGGTGCTTCTAGGTGTAGGGAGGATGTCCTTCATAAGGACTCGAGTATTTGAGTTATTAATAATCAGAATAAATCTATTGGTCTCCACATTGCTTTTGGAAACTCAAAAAAAAAGAGAGTTGTTTTATGAATTTTGGATAGGGTGAAAAAAATACAGCATAGACCATTAAAGATATCTATAATGTTGTAAAGGAAATTCATATTAAATACATGGTCTAATTTATCATAACATATTTTGTTTCCCTCGATAAAATTCCCTGTCTCATTAGCGATCAACTACAAATGTTTTCTAGATAATTTCGATTAGGGAACAAATAATGGAAAGAATAAAATCCACTATATTTTTTTGGGGAATGATTTTCTACATCAATTCATGTGTGGGGAATGGTATTCTAGGGTATTCAACTTTGATATGAGGATCTTGTTTCCAATAACGGTTGTAAGATTATTCAACACTTAGTTTCCCTATCTGGAATGGTCTTTAATGCTTAATATTTGTCACATGTGTATCCCCAGAGATCTTCTTTATGTCCCCAACCAATATTTTTATAGAGAGGTCTTTCGCACTCACATGAGCTTCTTTTTATGGTCTTTATAGGATGATTGGAAATGGGGAAAATGTTAAGATCTAGAAGGACTCATGGATTGTCTATAGTTGTGTATCTACATAGACATTTTTTGTGGTTACTTTCGTGGATGATTATATGGTACTGTGATTATTTAATGATCTAGGTAATGATTATTATGATGATAAATTAGGGTCATGGTTTACTGAGTATGATATGTATATCATTACAAGCCTCTCATTCATTAGAAGCATTATATTGTTCCAAATATGATGGAGAAAGGAGTCTTCAAATACTTACATGGTAAGTTCTAGTTATAAATTGCTGCTAAAATTTGCCTCCTACACAGTGAATAAGAATTAAAAAAAATTGGTGACTCTTTTTCCTACCCAAGGACTGCTTCTTCTATTGGATGGATTTCTAAGGTATCCTCCCTTCTATGATATTTCTTATTTTTTTCCACATATTTTACGATACTCTGTGAATGCTTTGTATGTTTTTGACTAAAACCTCTTTGTATTATATCATTATTTTCCTTGGAGATAGGGTTATGTGGAAAGAATTTAAAATATATTCTAATATCTACATGGCTATTGTGTCTATCTTGGAAGAATTACTGTTAAAATAGGATTTGTCCCTCGTAGTGGATACCATGAATTATGTGTGCATGATTTCCTTGATTTTTTTGATTAAAAGAAATTAATTTCTCTTCAATCTAATGAGAAATCCAAGTGTCTTATGGATTTATTAGTCTACTCTTTGGATGAACACTTATAATGATAGCAACGGGAAATAAGAAATAATCGATTCACAGGTTATTATATGTTTTCAGATTCCCCCTATTTGGGAATCGTGAAGATTAAAGTGGATACAACTATTTTTGGAGGTGGAATTATTGAAAAAATATTGATCAATTGTAATTCTTCTGGATCATTTATTATGGCCTATCATAATTCTACTACAGAAAATTGGTTTCCCACGGTCATGGAGGGATAATCCATTATATTTGGGATGAAGGTTTCTGTTAAAATAAGATGGAGGTATATCATCATTGAGTTGGAATGCCTTATTATTAGTAAGATATCTCTTCATCAAAGTTGGGTCTCCAACATCATTCTCTTCTCATTATAATGTTTCTCTATCATAGCCACCACTTTCCCACATGCTCTTTTTGTTTCATCAATGTAATAACCTGGATATTAATTTCTGGTATGCTTCTTGATTTTAGGTGTTTTTTAGAAAATGGATGATTTTGGAAATTTTATGAGTGCACGATTTGTACATAGAAGTACACATAGTGTACCCTGTTACCCCTACAGCCATTTCATGGGTGTGTAACAACCGAGAAATGGCCATGTGGGGTGACGTGGTAGATCGATAATGTCAGGGTCTAGTCAAATCAAATACACAGTGTGTTCATTAATAGTACACGCTATGTACTTTTCTTTTTATTTGTTTAAATCGGACTGGGGTTGCGTCTAATCCCCATATTCATCTTCTTCTAGATTTGTTTTATCTAGGAGGGACTGCAAGTGGTGAATCTTATCTGATCCATTGATTCTCCATCCAAGGTCTGATTCAAACTATGGAGGGAGTGTTGAAATCCCACCGGTGATTCCTTCCTTCATATTGAATCTCACATCCTGATTTATTATCTTTCTTGAGTTAGTCAAGGTTGAAAAGTTTTGACATTTTTGTAGATCTACAATGTTCTATGATAATTTGAGGTCCAAATTTTGAGAGTGTTCTTCGTACAATGTAATGGTTGGTGGTTTGTTTCCATTGATATTTTGACTTTAAGTTTTAAATCTAAACATTTCGATTACCCATGCATTAGGTATTTCGGGTTAAAGAAATTGGACCATGTTTTATCTTCCTTAGAATGATTGATAGATTAAGGGTTTTTAGATGTGATATTATGTGATATTTCATGTTTAAGGGGAACCCCATTGGTGTGTTTCCTTTTTTAATGTTTAGGGTCATTTGGTTCAGGTTTCCTATTTGAAGAACCTTGTTTCCTTGCCTTTCATGATAGGATGGAACTAATTTTCTTTTCTTTCTTATTAAATACTTATGATAAGAATTGGAATTTATTAGACATGTATTAGTTGAGATTACTATTGGATGATTGATATTATATATGCATGATTGAATTTCATAGGGCTGTTATAACTTGGAGTAGTTAGACCATAGGGGGAATTAACGTTGAGTTCCTCCTCAGAGTGTCTTTTATATTTCGTGCTACGAGATCACAAGGGGGATTGATGGTGTGTCCTCTCTCAAAGTGTATTTATTTTATGTTATGATACCACAACAAGAATGGACATTGAATAATTCCCTAGAGAGTCTGTAGTTATTGTGGAAAGATCATAGTGGGAATTCACGGTGGGGGCTTCCCCAGAGTGTCTTTTCCTTTATTTCATTACATGTCCTGAGGGGTTAGACTGTTTGAGCTACCCAGAGGGTTAATGTAAATATTAAATGTTTGTGATGTTTCTACCAAGAAAAATCACAAGCTTAGATTTGATCCAGTTAGGTAGTCTTCTGAGATATTTGTTGTGATACTTAATTTATTTAATGTTGAACATTAAATGTTAATGAATGTAAATTGAAAATGTAGGATTTGTTACTTTTTTGTACTACTAGTTTCTTTGCTGCATTTTCATTATTACCTTCTATATATACTCGTTGACAGTAAGGCATTGATCATGTGGTTGTTGCCTATGAGGGTTCATCTTAAACTCTATTTGGGTCATGTTTTTGGACCCATACATATTATATGGTTGAAGGTACAGATAAGGTAAAGTTCCCTTAATCATCAGGTACTTGATTGACGTGGAGCTGGAGAACACGTGACAAAGATGAGGCTTACAATGCCATCAGAGTTTATTTATTTTATTTTTTACTTTGTTTTAGTACTATATTTACATAATTGAGACATTTTTGGTTATTTTCTAAGATATATGTATCATGCATCATTTATATATGTGATCCAGTTGTTTATTTACTTTTAGTCTTCCATTGTTTACTTGTTGTATGGTATTATTCATTCTGCTACTTTTTATTTATTTGTCATTCCATTTTTCATACTCTGCCAATGAGGGAATTGTTTCCCCACTATCACACCCAAGGCCCTCACTACTAGTTGGTATCCTCTATCATTTAGTGAAATGCACTTGAGGCCATGTGACCAACCAAGTACGGGGATCCTTTGGGCAGCACTCGGAACCGGGATGTTACAAAGGGGTATCAAAGGGAATATTTTTATTTTCTTCTTTGTTGTACTGTTTGGAGCCTATAGATAGGTATATGAAGTAATATGTAGTTGGTAATAAATTTTGTCGGGAGTAACTAACTCGTGTACAAAGAAAAGCTAATTTATATCGAATATTCCAATTTTTCTGGTTTTTCAATTATTACAGTTGATTTGATTTCACAATTGTGTGAATCACTTGTATTGTGTTGCTATCATTGATATTATTAAGGATGTATTTATTTTGTAACCCGATGAGATGACTGTATTCCATCTCATGCATCAAACAGGCACTTTCTAGAGATCACATGTCATGAATTATATCATGCCATTTAGGATGCATTACTAAATGCATATTGTTATTATAGATGTTGTTCTAGATATGCATACTGTTTTGATATATGATGTGATAGAATACCTACTATTTTGAAAGGGTATTGAAAAATTTAATGTTTTATTTGAATGGATGCCAAACATTGGACCATGAGGTGTTATTGTCCCTCATGGATCGTAATTTTGTGGATCATGTAATTGAATACACTGTTATACTTTGTGATATACATGGATATGTTTCTAGGAATTGATTTGCGGGGAATGTGGGCCCCCATGGATCATAATTTAGAACATTAATGCTTTTTTTATTGATTTTATGGGGTTCCTAACTATTTTCTAGGGCTTACTATCCAGAAAAACCTAAAATACACTATGTGTGATGATGAATACACGCAATGCATCCTTCTATTTGGGAAGAATTTTTTTTTCTTAAGTACACCCCGTATAATTTTCTACACACTGTTTAGATAATAACTGTGTTGCTGAACATGTGAGCATAGGCATTAAAATGGGGATCCTTTAGTAGGACATGTCATATATGTAATGAGCACACCATGTATCCGTTATTATGTGACCAACCATGTTGGCAGGGACCTAGGTTGGAAAAAATATTTTCTTGATCACGCTATGTACTTGGCGTACATGCCATGTTTTGGTGATCCATGCATCTAATCATGTGACCAATGAAACGTGTCAGTGAAATCCTTCTAGTACACACTATGTCTATCATATACATTACGTGTAGTCGTTTTCTAAGAGAACTTCGTAGTTCTAGTCGTGTAGAAGTATTTGGGAAGGAGGGAACATTCACGTACACACCATGTCACAAGGGTAACATGTCGTGTGTATGGGGTGTTACATGACTAGGGTTGGCAGAACTACACAGCCATGTAAAGGATTAAGGGAACATGTCGTGTAGAGTGAATACACGCCGTGTAAACCTGTTTTGAGAAAAATGAATGATTTTCCTGGTGTGTCCCATTTTTCAATTCTTTATTGTTGTTTCATTAATCTTATGCTGAGGTCTGTGCTTGAACTTGTAGAGTCATTCCACCTAGACGTCCTCTATTTGTACGCTATGTTTGGGTAGATGATCAGACACCAAATAAATGGTAAACTGAGGACTACCAGCAGATCCTCCTTCTGTTCCCTTCATGGAACTAGCTGTCTTTCTAGATACAGGTGATAATGTACAGTTCCGAGAAGGCTTCATGAGGATGAATCAAAATTTATTGGGAGTACCACATCTGACCTCATCTATGGCAGAGTTGACACCGGTTTTTCAGAATCTGCATCCTCCCACCTTCTCAAGGGATGGAGGACCTCAGGCGTCAGATTCATGGTTGTAAGTCATGCTATCTATCTTTGAGCATCTCAAGATGCTTCCAAAGTGGATGGTGAATCTCGCTATGTACAAGCTACATGATTCCACAATTAGATGGTGGGATGTGATATCATAGGTAGGACGTTAGAGGGTTATGGCTTGGGATAAATTCCATCATACCTTCTATGACTACTTCCACCAATAGTCCTTGAGGGCCAACCAATCCCAAGAGTTCTTGATTTTGGAGTAGGGTACACTCTCAGTCATGAAGTATTCTTTTCTCTTCACAAAGCTACAATGCTTCACACCCATTTTGGGGGTGATGACTTATTTCTAGAAAGGATGTTTGGGGATGATCTAAGGAATGACATCTGATCCTAGGTGAACATCTTTAGGTTGAATTTCATATCTTCTATAGTCAACCAGACGCTGATCACTAAGCGTAACCTGAGGGATTATGGATATGTGGTCCAGGGTGGTTCAACATCTAGAGTTGGTACCCTTCCGACCGATAGTAGGAAGTGGTGCATGGAGTCTATGCGTAGAGATCTGAGTAGGCAAGATTTTCCTTCATGTATCCAAGTGGTGTGCTGCCAGTTTGTGAAGGGTGTACATAATAAACCTTAGTATCCAGAAGACCCAATTGAGTTATTAAATTTCAGAAATATGGGAAATAATTAGAGTTTCTTCAATTCCCTCCTCCATGCAAGTAGTGAGGGAGGATCTATTTCTACTCCTCATACTGGGGAAGGACCACCAGTCCCACATCAGACTGTGGTTTGGAGTTCTTCATGAAACTCAGGCCGAGGTGTTGGTCATGGTTGCAGTGTTCGGACACTGGATTTTCTACAGTCATAGGGTGGATCAGCTCATGGATCTCAGAAAACTTCATAGGGACACGGAGTAGGTCAGGATTTTGTGCTAGAGAAGATCCATTAGAAGCAGGATCCCATACCCTCTATGGTTAGAGGAATAATTTTGGTTTCCTTGGTTTTAGATTCTTTTATTTTTGATATAGGGGATTCCCATAGAATTATATTTGTGCCTGTTGTGGAGATCTGTGGGTTCATTATCATTAATTCTATTGATATCATGATGTTGGACACTCTGTTGCGGACTATAACGGCAAGTGTACATCAATGCAAGGAGTTACCTCATGAGTTTGGTGGGTGTAACTTCTTATGGTACCTTTATGTCTTAGAGATGAAGAGATATGAATTAATTCTTGTAATATACTGGATAGTTCTCTTCTTGGGTATTTTCAATTACTATCACCATAGGGTGAGTTTCATGTCACCAGAGGGAGGATTGTTTCTACGTAAAGGGGAATGGGATGTCCAGGTTGTAGAGCTAGACCTGAGCACCACGGGTTAAGAGGTGTTACAACCAAGATTACTAGTCTGTATCTAGATGACCAGGGGACTACAGTGATGGACTTTCCACCAGTGGTCAATCATTTCAGGGATGTTTTTCCTGACGAATTTACAAGTTTACCTATGGAGCGAGAGGTAGGTTTTCTATATATCTTATTCTAGGAGAGGCACCAGTGTCCGTTCTTCCTTATAAGTTGGCTACACTAGTGTTACAAGAGCTCAAGAAGTAGTTAGAGGAGTAACAAGAAAAGGGTTTCATCTGAACCAGTACTTATCCTTTGGGTGCGCCTATCCTATTTATGAAGAAGGAAGATGATACCCTTAAACTTAGCGTTGATTATGGAAATCTAAACCAGTTTACGGTCAAGAACCGATATCCCTTACAAATTATTGATGACCTATTTTATCAACTTCATGGAGCTCAAGTGTTCTCAATGATTGATGTCAGATGTGGTTATCATCGGTTGTGAATTAGGTGATTAGATATACCTCTTAGAGCCTTTTAGATAAGGTATGGTCTATATGAGTATGTGGTTATGTCGTTTGGTCTCAAAAACGCACTAGTAGTTTTAATGGTAATGATGAACTAATTGTTCCATCCTTACTTGGATTCTTTTTTAATATTTTTTTGTGAACAACATCTTGGTGTACTCTCACACTTTACACGACCATGCTTTCCATCTTGTGATCATTTTTATTATACTGAGAGAGCATCATTTATATGATAATATCATAAAATTATACTTTTTGATGGGCCATATTCACTTATTGGGTCATGTTATCTCATAGAATGGAGTGTCATTAGACCCAAAGAAAGTGAGTGCAGTAGTTTCTTGGGATCATCCGAACAACGTCTTTGAGTTACATTGTTTTATGGGGCTAGCTGGTTACTACAAACGTTTTGTACATGACTTTTCTCACTTATCAGTGCCACTACTAGGCATGACTAAAAAGGGTGTGAAGTACTTTTGGACAGATTCCTACGATTCATCCTTTCGAGAGCTGAAAGGGATATTGACTTTAGCATCGATGCTGATTTTTCCAAAACTAGGAAAGAGTTACACAATTAACAATGATTCATCAGGTATCGGTCTTGGAGAAGTGCTTATGCATGAGAGTTTTTTAGTTGCATATGGATCTTGGAAGTTGAGGCCATATTAGTGGAATTATCCTATGAACAATCCTGAGTTCGTTGGAGTTTTCCATGCCTTGCACTATTGGAAACATTACCTTTTGGGAGAGAATTTTATGGTACATGATGACCACAAAAGACTCAAGTATATCTTTACTCAGTGTGATATGAATTTGAGAAAGCAAAGGTGGGTTGAGTTCCTTTAGTCCTTGGACTTTGTGCTTGCCTATACGCCTGAGAAAGGAAACATATTGGCGGATATTTTGAGCAAGAGGACTCAGATACAGGTAGTTCAGGAGGCCAGTAGTGAGTGAAATCTTATGGCTCTATTCTCTAAGATGAATTTGGAGGTGCCCAAAAAACATGGGAAGATGTGTATTTCTTCTGTAGCTATTATCTCTACTTTATTGGATCGAGTGAGAATGAGATAGCTATCAGATTCTGCAGTCCAAGTCCTATGGGAGGGTGAGTCATGAGAGGATCCTACTCTTGGGTGGACTGTATGTGAGGAATAGATCTTTCATTTTCATGGACGTGTATGGGTGTCCGCAGACATACATGAGGAGATTATGTGGGATTTCATTCCTCAATTTGGGATGTTCATCCTAGTCTCATCATGATTTATTGATATCTACACCATCAGTATTGGTGGCCAGGTATGAAGAGGGATGTTTCTGGTTTTGTTATGAGATGTTCCACCTGTCAGAAGGTGAAGGCGGAGCAGCGACAACCAGCATGGATTTTACAGTAGTAACACATTCCTGAGTGGAAGTGGAATGATTTCTCAATAGATTTCGTGATAGGGTTACCGAGATCGCCTTGAGGGAAAGATGTGGTTTGGGTTATTATTGACAGACTCATGAAGGTGGCACACTTCTTACCAATCAAAGTGACCTTCAGTGCTGATGCTCTTGGAAGATTGTATATCCAATAGATTTTCCAGTTTCATGGGGTTCCACACTCTATCATTTTAGACAAAGATGCCTATTTTACTTCTCATGTCTGGTAGGGACTATAGAGGTATTTGGTACACAAGTACTTCTGAGTAAAACTTACCATCCCCAAAACGATGGCCAGTCTGAGTGCATGATTTAGGTTTTGGAGGACATTCTTTGATTATTCGTTCAAGATTTTGTAGGTTCGTGCGAGAAGCACATACCTCTTATAGAGTTTTCCTACAATAATAGTTTTTAGGCGAAAATTCAGATTGTACCTTAGGAGGATTTGTACGGTAGTCCATTTCGATGACCCCTATGTTGTCTAATGGTAAGAGAGGTAGATATTTTGGGACCTCATCTTTTCCAGGAGACCACATAGCAGGTGGAGTTGATTCGGAAGAGGATTTCTACCGCATAGTCACAACAGAAGTCTTCTACTAATTGATGGAGATGACCTTCAGAGTTTTAGGTTAGAGATCAGGTTTTCATATGTGTCACACTGAGGCTGATATAGATTATGATTAGGAGACAGGGAAATCTTTCACTGAGATACATTGGTCCGTTTGAGGTTTTGGAGAGATTCAGGTGAGTTGCCTATTGATTTGAGTTACCTTAGAGGTGCTGGGATATGCACAACATCTTAAACGTTTCTATGATATAAAATTACTTCTCATAATCATCTCCTGTTTTTAAGCCTGAGGAGGTTTAGTTGGAGGTTGGTTCATTGTTCGATGAGCATCTGATCCGGATTTTTTATCACAGTGTGAAGGTTATTTGTGGTAGGTATGTTCCCGTAGTACGGGTGTTGTGGCAGCAATAGTGAGTGTAGGATGAAACATGGGAGAGGGAGACCAATGTGTGGTCACATTGGTCGGAGATGTACATGGATTTTTCTTCACCATATTGTAGGGAAACTAAGGTAAAAATTCCATTAATAGGGGAAGTTTGTAAGAACCTGGATCTTCATTTCAAGTATGGATCCTGATTTGGGGTGTTTTTGAGAAAAGGGATGATTTTGGAAATTTTATGAGTACACGCCGTGAACTTATGAGTACATGACATGTACCCTATTGCCACATACAGTCATTTCCTGGGCATGTAATGGCCTAGACCTGGCTATGTGGGGTGATGTGGAAGACCACTAATGTTTGGGTCCGATTAAGGAAAATACACGATGTGTTCATTAATAGTACATTCCATATACTTTTCTTTTTTATTTTCATAAATCGGACTAGGGTCGCATCTAATCCCTAGATTCATATTATTTTGGAATTGTTTTGTCCATGAGTGACTAAGAGAGATGAATCTTCTATGGGCCACCATTTCTCTATCAAATGTTTGATTTGAACCCCGGTAGGTGCATCGGAATTCCACAAGTGAGTCCTTCATTCTTCTTCAATCTCACTTCCTGATCTCTCATCCTCTCTCGAGTTATTCAACGTTGAACGTTTTAGCCATTTTTTAGATCTATGACATTCTAGGCTGATTTAAGGGCCAGCATTTGAGAGTGTTCTTTGTATAACATCAAGGTAGGTGGTTTTTTCTTTTCGTAGTTTGTCTTTGAGTTTTATATGCCAACATGCCGATTTCCCATGCTTTAGGTATTTCAGGTTATGGAAATTGAACCCTATTTTAACTACCATATAATTATTGATAGATTAAGGGTTTTTTGATGTGATATCTTGTGATATTTCATTTTTAAGAAACACCCCATGTGTATGTTTCCCTGTTTGAATGTTTTGAGTCATTGGTCCAGGTTGCCTATGAGGTGAACATTGTTTCATTGCCTTCCTTGATAGGATCAAACTGATTGTATTTTTCTTCATGTTAAATGTTTGTGATATGAATTGGAATTGTTTATCCATGTAATAGTTGATATTACTTGGGCTGATTGATATTATATATTCATGATTAAATTTCACTGGGTTGTGAGAACTAGGTGTCGTTAGATGACATAGGGAATTGATGTTGAGTTATTCCTCATAGTTTCTGTTATATTTCATGCTACAAGACCACATGGAGGATTGACGGTAAGTGCTCCCTCAGAGTGTATGTAGTTTACGTTAGGAGACCACAAGGGGAATTGAAATTGAGTGATTCCCTAGAGAGTATTTTGTTATTGTGGAAACACTATATGGGGGATTGACTGTGAGTGCTTCCTCAGAGCATCATTTCCATTATTTCATTACTTGTCTATAGGGGTTAAACTATGTGAGATACCTAGAGGGTTAATGTAAATATTGAATGTACATGACGCATCTTCCAATCCAAAGAAAAAGATTGGATTCAGCCATGTTATATAATATTCTGACATACCTATTGTGATACATACTTGATTGAATGATTAAAATTAAATTCTAATGAATGTAAATGGAAATGTAGGATTGGTTACTTTTGGGTACTCCTAGTTTATTTTCTACATTTCCATTATTACCTGCTATATATACTCACTGACAGATGGTACATTTATTATGGTAGTTGCTACTGGGATTCGTCTCACACCCTATTTGGGTCATTATTTTGGACCCAGATAGATTATATAGTTGGAGGTATAGATAAGGGAAATCTTCCTTCATCATCAGGTACTTGATTTCTATGGAGCAGGATAGCATGGGACTAAGCTGAGGCTTGTGATGCTATCAAAATTTATTTGTTTTCTATTGTACTTGGGTTTAGTACTATATTTCCAATATTGTGACTTGTTTGGATATTTTCCTTGAAACAGGTAACATGCATAATTTATATATGTGATCTAGTTTTTTATTCACTTTCAGTCTTCCACTGTTTACTTGTTTTATGGTATTATTAATTCTGGTACTATTTATTATTTGTCATTCTGTTTTGAATACTCTGCTAATGAGGGAATAGTTTCTCCAATATCATACCCAAGGACCTCGCTACTAGTCATAATCCTTTGGAATTTGGAGAAATATGCTTTACGCCATGTGACCAACTGGGTATAGGGAACCTTTGGGTGGAACCCGTAACTGGGACATTACAATCAAAGTGGAGGGGAATAGAGTTGCACAAAGGTTGGTGACATATTCTCTCTATCTTAGTGCACATATTTGGTTATATGGGATTATTATATGGATTAATTATCATGTATTTCATGACCTTTTATCATTTTAATATATCCTTTTATAACCTTAATAAAATTGTATCATTTTATAATTTTATTTTTTAGTTGTAGATTTTATAACTGAAGAAATTGTAAAAAAATGAAAATACTGGATATAATATTCAATATATGTCAAAAAAAAGTAAATTTTGACGAGGAAAATTTCTAGAAATGTATAATGCACAAGGAATCATCTTCTGATTATCCTAATATACATAAATGTATTTTAATATGGCACTTGTATAGACATAATCTTTCCATTATTTCATCACATTGAGAGAATGAAAATTTTAAATGACAAAAAATTCAATGGGTATCAAGTAAATAAATAATTGAGTATATATTAAGAAATAATACATTCTTTGTAGACTGAAAAACGAAAATATTCTATTTTTATATTCATTTAGAAAAAAAATAAAATTCTTCATTTTAAAACTGATTCTGTAATTTTTCTTACCGGAAAAAAAATTGAATTTTCTATAAAATTTCTTATAGTTTCTGGAATTTGAAACATATACTGATATTTCAAAATTATAATCATTTAGTATTATATAAAAATATTTCTAATATGAATATATGATAATTTCAAAAATCATAGTTTACAAAATATATCAAGAAATTAGGCATGCCAACATATTAAAATAGAACATAACATCAAAAAAATCAATTAAAAGTTATCAAATACTCATAATTTATTTTAATATAATCATTATTATAAGAAATGTTTTATTTATAAAAAACCAGTTTGATATGAATTATGGATTCTTTAATTAATTTAATGATAAAATATTAATGGATTCTTTCATCAATAAATAATTACTTTATTCCATCATTGATGGGTTCTGTGGGTTTAGTTTCAACTCAAAAATAAAACTTATTAAATTTTCATTGCAAAATGAACATTATAACTATAATACATATGTAAAAAATGAAATAAATAAATTAATGATATAATAAATTTAATGTTGAAGTATTCCATGTTACTTAATAGTAGTGCATGATTTCTAAATATTTTTTTTACATTCTCCTAGGCAGTAGGGCTCTCTGAAATTGATTCCTAAGTTGGGATAATGGGGGAGACACATGTTATGCCTGATGTAAAACTAATCCAATAGAAATAATTTTTCGTCTCAAAAAAATCCCCACTTTGAAATGAAATGCCTAAATAGATAAATTTATATGAATGTTAATCGTATACAAAACTATAGTAAAAAAATTAAATATATGCTTGAACTGAAGTACTGTGTCAAATTGTCTCAAGATCACAATAAAATAATATCATTTATAGTACTAAAAAGTATAAAAGAATCTATGTAATAGGAAATAAACATATTTTTTATAGAAATTTAATTAAGTAACAAATTCATACTAAAGATATAATATTAACATAGGAATAATAACTTAATTATTAGTTGTTTTACAGGCATAAATTGTGTTTACAAATAGTGGAATATTCTTTGTTAGAATAATATGTCAAAATTCATTTCTCTTGGGAAACTATATTTTACAATTAAATGGACTGGACACTATCATGAAGTGTAATTCTATATCAAGGATAATAAATATATTCTAAGAGATGGTATAAAGGAGAATGAAATTTTATTTAATATGCCAGTTGTGTTGGATCATGTAAATGGAAATAAACTTCTAAAGGTCAACTACCTTGGTTGCATTAAATTATCTAAAATGATTTGAGATAATTATCAATATGTTTATATAGTTTAAATTTAAAATAATATGGTTACAACATATCATGGAAAACATGTCATTGTAACTCCAAATCCCAAACCTAATGGAAACTCATATTCAATAATGTTGATGTCACCTCATGATTAGGTGAATGGTTTCATAGTGGAAAAAATATATTATTTATTCATTATTAATGAAAATTAATTTTTTTATCATTAATACATGTCAAATTTTCACGACCCCTCCCCATAAGGTGTACCTCTCCTAGGGAGGAAATGTGAGAAGGGATATAGTTTCCCCCAAGTCCAGTATCCAATAGGCTACTGGTTGGACACTAGCACCGAGGGTTTAGTAAACACAAAAATGGGAGGCATTACCCTCTAAGAGAATACATGCGAAATAGAGAGATAAGACAAACACCAACCAACTCCAACTCAGACTAAAATAAAATAATTAACCCCAAGTACACATATGTTATGTCATGAAAAATTACTATAGCTGAAAGTGAAAATGGAAAGTACCACAGGAAAGTAAAACAGCAGCAACCACGAAGCCCGAATAGCTCCTGCAACCCCATGATAGTAGTAACCAGTCTTATCTTGAACATGCTCTAAGTGACCTGAAAAAAAGTTTATATACACATAGGGTGAGTATAATACTATACTCAGTAGGATCCTCCATAGATCCTCTCGTGCAAAAGTAAAAAAATAATGCTAAAGCAAAGTAAACAACAAGTGAAACTAACTCATCACCTAAATAGGTATACTATGTTCCAAGCCTCACTATGAATACTCTCACAAAGTATCACATACGAGATAATATAATATAATAAGGAATCTCAAGGGTAACCCGCTACTACTTCTCCACTAGTTTTCTTCTTTTCCACAACGTCGCACATCTTAAGCATCTCTCTCCAAAAAGTCTTGTTCGTAGACACCTAGGTGTATCACCACAACATGCACCTCATGCAAAAAAACGCACCATGTCCACATAATCAAAGTAACCGTGTAGTTTCTAAGAGCCACAACATCTCACATAACCTGTATCATATATCAAGTATTAAACCTCAATCCATTATAGCTCATACACTAAGTAAGGATCCTCAAGTCATCATGGCCTATAAACGTTACACCTATAGTAGTCTATTGGAAACTATATCCAGAATATATGTGTGTGAATAACCACAAGCCATTACATCCCTCTACACACATATATGGTGAAAACTAACCAATGTGCCTACCAGGATAAGTAACTTTCAAGAGATGAGAGTGGGGCCAAAGGGGTAGTCAGCCATCCATTATCCCACTAGAAGGTTACAGAAAACACCCCTCAGGGCTCAGAATCCCCTGGGTGTCAGCCACCCAAACTGATAGGGTGGGTAGCGTATAGAAAAAAAAAAGTACATGATATAAGATAGCTCACAACTGCACTATGAGAAGAACCTATATTCAGACTCAACTGCAGCTAATGTCCCTCGGACTCCCAGCTTCCGCAATTAAGACAAGGTATCCTATAGGCACACAACCATTTAAAGATATTTATTACATTAATTTATTCCCTTTTTATTAGTTTCACTTTACATTAATTAATTCATTAAACATTAATTAACCATTATCATTTCCACATTATTATTCATTATCATCACACCCAATGTCCATTGTTCCTTTAAATAGTGACCACAACATTGTATCCCGGCAAACTCCAACCCCATGGGTTAACATCATTTATTCAATCATTTATTAACAAAATTGTTAATTTTTCATATTCCCATGCATTCTAGGAAAACATTCTAAGCTACTAAACAGAAGTGTGGTCAACACGGTGAGTATATAAAATACCTATCGAGTCTTTGCACCCTATATCAAGTGAATAGGCCCATCCTACCCCTAGAAGCTAAATACAGAAAGAATGTGGCATACCCTACATGCCTTAAACCCTTTTTAGAAGGGGGGTAAGCAAGTCCAGCTGCTTTGAGAAGTGGGAAAAGTAAATCAGATAAAAAACAAATAAGATTCATCAGGCATCTGAACATTCACATCCAACCCGATTCACCATCTCTGTTGTCCTCCCCCAAACCCACTTGCATAAACCGATGCCTCTCACCACTCTATGTGTCAACTTCTACCACAAAAAATGGTCCTCTCTACCCCCACATATCACAACACTCATCCAGGATCACAACATAAGAAGTATGAAAACAAACATCTTATCAAATTGATATCTTGGCCCTTAAACAAAGAATTTATCCTTCATACATAACAAGCTCTCAAGGCTCCAAAGCACAAGGCACTCGGCCTTACAAGAAAAGGGGTAACTCAGAACCCTACCATGAATTACCATTTTATAAAATAACCGGTAATTTAATCCTTATAGAGTTAACCAATTTATTATTTTTAGGTTTAAACTACGGGAAACCAAAATAGTAAGATATCAAAAATTAATTAAACATGATTTCTACATCAATTCGATTAATATCAAATTACAATAATAATAACCAGATTCATTTACAATACTCGTTATCTTTTTCATATAATTATAATAAATCCTAGTTTATATTGTTTACCAATTTTTATCAATAACGACATGCTAAAAAATCATAGATATCACACTTTCTAACAAAACAAGAGGCACTAATATACGATCGATACCAATTGATTTATCTAGTTCAAATATTTATTCTGTCAATTCCATTATGCTCCAATGGATAAATCATGATAACTCTATAAATTCATGTAAAAGAATAGAGATGAATCAAATATCTTACCTCAAAGGGATTTTTATGTTATTTATACGAGAATGATACATACAACGAATTATGATCGCCTCCCTCTCTGACAACTGTATCCACCCAAGGATGTCGTGACACGACTGCACCAATAAACACCCAAGGAAACCTCCATTAGAATCATGGAGATCACATTCCATAACATGGAAAAGAGAAAATGAGGGATAAAGGATCGAAGAAAATTCCAGAATGGAGGTAGATCATACCTTCTATCGATGATGGATCGACACATGCTGCTTGCACCAAAATAGGGGGTGCAGATGTAGTAGGAAGAAAATTTCAGTGGAAGAAATTCAAGGATTAAGGTTCTATAACACCACTGCTATGGGGAGAAGGAATTGTTGGAGTGTCTCTTTCTAGGGAACACTAAGGTAGAATAAGGGAGGAAGCTATCTCATCCCTTTAGAATATTTAATAGAGCAACGGTTTAAGATACACTAGATTTTTCATTAAACGTTGATCGCATTAAACCACATAGTTTGACCAAGTAATAGAATCCTGAGCCTCAGGAAAAATTAATATAGAAGTTATGTGCTTTCAATTGGCCCGAAATCCCTTAAATAATGTTTTTAATGTGTTTTATGTCAAAGAAAATGTCAAAGGGGAGAAACTGTAGGATGTTTGAAACATTGTACACCTTCCTATGCTAGAAACATTGTCCACCTACTGATGTGGGAAACACTATTCGCAAATGACTCACCAACACTAATGTCACTTTTCACAAAAATGACTCACTGACACCAATGAAATTGTTCACAAAATGACTCACCAATATGGATGACACTATTCACAAAAAAGAATCACTGACACCGATGACACTTTTCACCAAATGACTCACCGACACTGATGACATTGTTCAAAAAATGACTCACTGACACTGATAATACTGTTCACAAAATGACTCACCGACACTAATGACACTATTCACAAAATGACTCACTGACATGAAGGACATTGTTCACAAAATGACTCACTAACACCAAGGAAACTCTTCAGAAAGTGACTCACTAACACCAACCACACTATTCACAAAATGAATCATCGACACTGATGACACTGTTCAAAAAATTACTGACCGACACTAATGACAATGTTCCTAAAATGACTCACTGACACTAATGACATTGTTCAAAAAATGACTCACCAACATCGATGAAACTGTTCACAAAATGACTCACTGACACCTTTGACATTGTTCCCAAAATTACATACGGACACCAATGACACTTCTCACAAAATGACTCACTGACGCAGATGACACTATTCACAAAATGACTCACCGACCCCAATTACACTGTTCAAAAAATAGGAAACACTATTAAAAAAACTAGAAATTTAGAAAAGTGTTGAGGATAAGTCACCTAGTTGTCGTAGAACAACTCATGCACAAGATTTTAACAAAGGAATGGACAAGAGAGGTTTAGGCCATTACATCAGTTACCTCTCAAAACATTCTCGTCCTTGAAAATTCAAAACCAAGCTAAAAGAAAACAAAAAAGGTTTCTGAACAACCACCCATCGAGATACCTCTCAAAAGAGATCAATCCTCAAGAACAAAAAAAATAATTCCATCATATAAACATGAAAGTTCCATATCCAAAAAGAGAACATCGTTACATGAAAAGAGTTAAACATCAATCACCTCTAGGTACTGAGCATGTATTTCTAACTCACGTTCCCAAGTACTCTCCTCCACACCACAGTGTCACCATAAGACATGAACCAAGGGAATAGAACGCCAACATAACACTTTCTATTTTCAGTCTTGGATATCTACAGTCCATTCCTCAAAGTTTGCATCATCATCAATATTGATCTCTTCCAAATCAATGACGTGAGAGTCATCATGAAGATAAAGACAGATCTATGACACATGAAAAACAGCGTGGATCTAGATCATCTAAGGCAGAAGTTCTACTCGATATACCATAGCTCCAACACGATCCAACACCTCGAAATTACCAAAAAACCGAGAAGACATCCCATTACCATGACAAAACTATCACTGCCCAAGATGGGGAGTCACCTTAAAAAATGATCCTCAACATCAAACTCCAAAGGTCTCATCCATTAATCAGCATATGATTTCTGACGATCCTGCACTATCTTCATCCTCCCATGAATCACTTGAACCATCTCTTTCGTATTCTTCACTAGTTCCGGTCCGAGTATTGCTGAATCTCTGACCTAGTTTAGCATAATGGAGAACGGAAAGGTCATCCATAGAAGGAATCAAATAATACCATACTGAATGTGGAGTGAAAACTATTGTTGTAAGATAACTCCCCCAAGGGTAAGTGCCACATCCACGAACCTCCAAAATCTACGACACAAGAGGGAAACATGTTTTTAAGAGTTTGGATGTTCCGCTCTGTCTGACCATCTTTATGTGGATGAAAAATTGTGTTAAGGCATAGGTGAGAACCAAAAGCATACTGGAGACCTCCCTACACCCTAGAGGTAAAATGAGGATCTCAATCATAAATGATCATCTTCAGGACTCCATGGAGTCTCACCACCTCCTCCAGATACTACCTCAACAAAACCTCCACTGAGATCAAATACTTGATCACTATGAAGTGGGATGATTTTGTTAAACGATCCACTACAACCCAAATAACATCATGTCATCCCAGAGCTCAAGGTAAAATGGTAAAAAATTCCATTAAGATGTCCTCCCACTTCCACTTATGAATATCTAATCGATGGAGAAAAATATTGGGGTAACGGTACTCGGCCTTCACCTTCTGGCAGACCAAACATCGAGACACAAACTTTGCAACTGCACGCTTCATATTAGGCCACCAAAACTGAGTCCTAAAGTCTCGGTACATCTTTGTCACACCAGGGTGCACCACTAAAGGAGAACTACGAAACTCTCTAAGAACCATCTCACACATCGCATGAGGAACTAAAATCCTTCCTTGATACAACACGTGGTGTTGTTCTTTGTCAGGCCAACCATCAAGGGCCTCACCACAAACAACTCAGTCTCTCCATACCTCCACCTCAATATCCCCCAACAAGGACTCTTCCACCTACTACACTATAGATGACTAAATGATCATCTTAAAAAAGACAACATATTCCCCCAAATCCTCCCATATCAATATGTAATACTGAAAGTTCTTCCATCACTCTTCAGAAATCACCAGATCCACAAACTGCATCACTACGTGACTTCATGCTCAGCGCATTAGCTACAAAATTCACCTTTCTAGGTGTATTTGATATTTTGAAGTTGTATTCCTATAAGTACTCCATCCACTGATGCTTTCGAAATTTCAAGTCATGATGGGAGTAAACATACCTTAGGCTCTTATGATCAGTGAAAACCAAAAATCATTCGCAAATAAGGTATTTTCTCTACAACTTCATAGATAAAACCATATCATCCAACTCAAGATAATTGGTTTTACTGTTACATTCATGGGGATGAAACTACCAATAACCATAAGAAACTACTGATCTCAGCTGCATCAAAACATATCATAACCCAATATGTGAAGCATTATAGAAAAAATAAAAATGAACTCCCTCTATTAGAAGACAAACAAATGGAGCACATACCAACATCTCTTTTAGATAATCATATACTGCCTGAAACTGATCAGTCTGCACGAATTCTTGATCCTTCTTAGTTAATAATGTTAGAAGAGTCATAACCTGAGAGAAATAGGCTAAAAACCACCTATATTAGCTTGTGATACTAAGGAAACTTCACACCTCTACCAATGTCTTGGGGGATTCCAAACACTCAAATGCTTCTATCTTCAATGGATGTATTTCTACTCCCCTATAGGATACCACATTCAACATGTAACGAACATCACAAGCCCAAGACTCACACTTTGAAAACATCCCAAATAGTTGATACTGACGAACAACTCCCAAAATGGCATGTAGATGCTCTGCATGCTCCTCCTCAGATGCAGAGTACACAAGGATTTTGTCTATGAAAACCACCACGAACGTATAAAGGAACTCTCAGAACACAACATTCATCAATCCCTTGAACACAATTGGAGAATCCTATACATTGAATGGCATTACAACGAACTCATAATGCCAATGACGACAATGAAAATCAATCTTTGGGATATAATCATTCTTCACATGCATCTGATGATATCCTAACCACAAGTCGATCTTTGAGAACCATCATGGACACTTCAGTTGATAGAATAAATCATCATTTCATGGACGAATATAGGGATTATTCACTGTCACTTTGTTTGAGCAGCAATAATCGATACACAATTGCAAACTACCATCATCCTTCTTCACAAAAAAAACTTGTCCACTCCACGATGACCTTCTCAGCAGAACAAAACCGAATTATAAAAAACCATCAAGATTTAAATGTAGCTCTAGTAAATCATATGGGGCCATCCTATATGGAGACACAGATATAAGAGAAACACATGGTTGTATCTTGATCCCAAACTCGATCTCTCATCTAGGTGGTAATGTTACAACCTCTTCTGGAAAGACATTAGGGTACTCTTTTATGACCCTAGGAAACTGCAGCTTGTGAACCTCAGAAGAAATCAGCATCAGCTCAGCCATTAAGGATGATAAGGAAAAAACACGCCTCTGACCCATCCATGGGTCTCGCTCACTAACAAACATTACTATCTCTCCATATGAATCGAAGAACACCACCAACCTCATAAAGCAATCCATGATAGGCTGCACCGAATAAAACCAATATATATCGGGGATGAAATCATATAGTTGAATATATAAACATAGGAAATCTCCCCATGATCCGTGATGCCCCAACACTAGCTCATAGCCTCTCTGCACTTCAAAAAAGTCAGGTTGACTTCCAATTGGCGTAGTCAATGCTAAGGGAACTGAAAGACTCCCTACCTCAATTCCAAATGCATGGACAAGGGTAGATGATATGAAGGAGTTTTTAACTCCAAGATAAATCAAGACATACACCCAAGTAGAAAACAAGAAAAGGGTACCTCAAACAACATCTACCTCGCCTGCCACTAGCAACACTAAACCACGAAGCTGACAATGACCTCCTCCATAGACTCTCTGAACCGGATGAAGACCACCACCATGTCCACACACTGATCTCTAAGGATGGGGATCATCATTGGTCTGTCCTCTTCCTACCCTATCTTCTCTCTGCTGATCCAAATATAGTGCAACCTCTTGCTACTACTTCCGCTGGAGCTTCCTTAACAAAGGAACCTTGAGAGGAACACCCGGTGCACAATGACTGCTCTGAAAGGTCAGGCGCTCTCACTACTGATGAAATCGTCCTTCAAAAGAAAAACAAGTGTCTGATTCCTTTCTATAGGCCTGAGAGCCACTGCCCCTGGAGAAATGATATGTTGAGGGATGTGACTTACCCCGACCAAATGGAAATTATTCTGCATTTAAAACCGGGAAACTCGGACCACATATCTAATTTTTTAGGAATCATGATGACTCCCCTCTCATGATGATCCTGTTCTGGAAAATGACCACATGAAGAACTCTACCCTCGCCAGCACCTCAAGATATGACATCAATATAAATAGGGTGACCCGGTACTGTATCTATAGATGCAAAGCCTCCTCTAAATGCCTCTCTCTAGCCTCCTAATCTAGAAATAGATCCAAATAATATCATAAAAGGTTCCTAAAATGTATTCCAAACTCTCACATAATGGATCTCCCCTAGCAAAGGGTTAAAATCCCTCAGAGACTGGATGCCTTCCTAGTCAAAGAAAGAAAATCGATTATGATCTTGTCTCAAAACTCCTCCCATGAGATCAGCAACTCCTCGTGATCCCTAAGGAACAAGAACCACCACTACCTCACTACTCCACATAGCATTGTCGCACCCAAAGACACCCAGTTCTCCATCCAAGCATGGATTGAACTGAAGGCTATCTCAAACTCCTCCAAATAGTCTTCCATGACTACATCTGAAACTGATCCCTCGTACCTCTACATACATTATCACTAAAACTCGCATAGTGTCCTCCTCCATGTGTCGTTGTCGTTAACCTTTACCCTATAGTGATCTACTAGGATATCCTACTGGACATCTTCTATGTGAACATGACGAGAATGTCGAGATAGAGCCATACCTAAAAAATAATAAATAGATAGATCTCATAAACTTGAAATATATATGACTCAACATTAATTAATTAATTTTTTCTTTTATTATTTTTATGTTTAACCAATCCCAAGATATACCCATTCAAACATAGTCACAAAGAATAATTATGAATGATTATTTCCTAGGTGTCTAATCTTAAACTAGTATCACCTTGTTTGGTAGCAACTATAAACTTAAAGTTCTGTGCGTCAGATCATAGGGGGGCCTATACACCTATGTCACAACCAGTATCTAGTGTTTACATCACTTTCTAAAACATAACTGACACTGTTTCCCTACCAGAATATGAAACCTCACATATGACTAACACCAAAATCCATCCTATCCCTCAACAAGACGTCTAATACCACTCTGTCATGACCCCCTCCCCACAAGGTGTACCCCTCCAGGTCCGGAAATGTGAGAAGGGAGATACTGACCCCCGATTCCCACCTCCAGTAGGCCCCAGGTTGGTGAATTTCACTGAGGGTATAATAAACAAAAAAATTTATAGGAATTACCTTCTAAGAGAAAACATGAGAAAGAGAGAGATAAGATAGACACCATCCAACTCCAACTCAAGATGAAATATAAAATAAAACCAATGTAAAAATATATAATGTCATGAACAACTACTACAACTGAAGGGGAAAACAGAAAGTACCAAAGGAAAGTAAAACATCTCCAACCACGGACCCAGAACATCTCCTTCAACCCCAAGCTAGTAGTAACCAGTCAGATATCCAACATACTCTATGTGACCTGAAAATAGTTTTTATACAAATAGGTTGAGTATATCAGTATACTCATTAGGATCCTCCCTAGATACTATCATGAAAAAGTAAATAAAGCATGCTAAATCATAGTGAAGTAAAACTAACTCATCACCTAAATAGGTATACTAAGTTCCCAGCCTCTCCATGGCTACTCTCACCAAGAATCGCATACAAGAGTATATAATATAATAAATAATATCAAGGGTACCCTGCTATAACTTCCCAACTAGTTTGCCAGTTTTCCCTAACGTCGCACGTCCGAGGTATCTCACTCCAAAAATTCTTCCCACTGACACCTAGGAATAGCACCAGAACATGAAAATCATGCCAAAAACCCACCACATCCATGTAATAAAATTAACCATGTAGTTTTTAGGATCCACTAGAGCTCACATAATGGGTATCATTTGTCGAGTATTAAAGCTTAAGCCATTATAACCCATACATCGAGTAAGGATCCTCAAGCCATCGCATCCTATACACATTACACCTAGATTAGTCCATAGAAAACTATATCCAAAATATATGTGTCTGAATAACACCAAGCCATTACAACCCTTTATACACATATATGGGGAAAACTAATCGTTGTTGCTACTATCAAAAGTAATAAACAGTAAGAGAGAGTGGGGCCAAAGGGGTAGTTATCCATCCATCCTCCCACCAGAATGTTAGGAAAACACCCCACCCCCAAGGTTCAAAATCCACAGGGTTTTAGTAACCCTAACTGAAAGGGTGGAGTAGCATATAGTATCAAAAAAAGTACATGATATAATATAGCTCACAACCACACTATAGGAAAAACCTAGTCTCATACCCCACTGCAGCTAACGTTTCTCGGACTCTCGGCTACCACTAATAAAACTAGGTATCCTATAATCACACATCCATTTAAAGAGTTTTATAAAATTACATTATTCACTTTTTATCAATTGGACTTTATGTTAATTAATTCTTTAAACATTAATTAACTATTAAAAATTCCACATTATATTTCATTATCATCAGATCAAAAGTCCACTATTCCTTTAAATTTTAACCACAACATTACATCCCAACAAACTCAAACCCCATGGGGTAACATCAATTATTTAATCATTTATTAAAAACATTATTAATTTCCCATATTCCTGGGAATTCTATAAAAACATTTTAAACTATTAAACACAAGGGGGATTAACACGGCGAGTAGGTGAACTACCTGTCGAGTCTTTTCCACATATAGCAAGAGTGTAGACCCATCTTCACAAAGAAGCTAAACACGGAAAGCATGTGGCATACCCCGCACATCTTCTCCATTTTTTGGAAGGAGGGTAAGCCAGAATAGTTTCATTGAGTAGTAGGGAAAGTAAAGCAGATAAACAACCAACAAGATTTATCATGATTCCAAACATTCACATCCAACCCTATTCATCATCTCTGGTGTCCTCCCCGAAACCCACGTGAATAAATCTATGCATCTTTCCACCTTAGGCGTCAACTAGTGCAATAACCAATGGGCCTCCATGTCCCCACATATCACAACAGCCATCTAGGAACACATCAAAACACAAGTAGCAGGAAAACAAACATCATATCGACTGGGAACTTGTCCCTTAAACAAGGCATCCATCTTTTAAGCATAACGAGTTCTCAAGGCTCCAAACCATAAGGCACTAGGCCTTACATGAAATAGGGTAACTCAAACCCCCAACAGGAATTACCTTTTTATCATACAGCTAGTTATTTAATCCATTTGGAATTAACTGATTTATTATTTTTAGGTTCCAACTATGGGAAACCTAAACCGTAATCTATCAAAAATTGATTAAACATGCTTATTACATTTATTTTATTAATATCAAATTACAACAAGAACAACTAGATTCATTTACATGCCTCTTTATATTTTTTGAATAATTTAAATTAATCCCAGTTGACGTTATTTGCCAATTTCTGTTAAGAAAGGCATGCTAAACAAAGAAAGAATTGATATCACACTATCTGGAAAAACAAAATGCAATAACATACGATCGATGCCAATTGATTTATATAGTTTAAATATTTATTATGTCAATTACATTGTGGTCCAGTGGATAAATCATGCTATCTCTATGAATACATGTAAAAGAATAGAGAAGAAACTAATCCCTTACCAAAAAATGTTCTTGACATTATTTATACGAGAACGATCCACACAATGGATTACGATCCCCCCCCCCCCCCCCCCGTGACAATTGCATCTACCCGAGGAAGTCGTGACACAAACACACCAATAGAAACCCAATAAAAACTACATTAGAAGCATGTATATCACATTTCATAATATGCAAAGATGAAAATGAGTGGAAAAGGATTGAAGAAATTGAAAGAATGGAGGTAGATCATACCTTGTATCGATGACGGATCGACACTTGTTGCTAGCACTAAAACTGGGGGTGCACATGCAGTAGGAAGAAACTTCAAGGGGAAACAATCAAAGTATTAAGGTTCTATCACACCACTGGTATGGGAAGAAGGAATTGTTCAACTACCTATCACTATAAAACAATAAGGTAAAACAAAGGAGGAAGATATCTTATCTCATTACAACATTTAATAGAGCAACAATTTTAGATACAATGCATTTTCTATTAAAAGAGGATCACATTAAACCACATGGTTTGACCAAGTAATGGCATCCCGAGCTTTAGGAAAAATTAATATAAGAGTTATGGGATTTTAATTTTCCTTAAACCCCTTAAAAATTGCCTTGAATGTGTTTTACGTCAAACAAAACGTCAAAGGGGAGAAACTGTAGGAAGCTAGAAACATTGTACACCTACTGATGATGGAAACACTGTTCAACTACAGATGTTGGAAACACTATTCGAAAAATGACTCACTAAAACTGATGTCACTGTTCATAAAATGAATCACCGAAAGTGATGACAATGTTCACAAAATGAAACACCGACAGTAATGACACTATTCACAAAAAAGACTCACTGACACCGATGACACTGTTCACAATATGACTCAACGACACCGATGAAACAATTCACAAAATGAATCAATGATACTGATGACCCTGTTCACAAAAAGACTCATCGACACTGATGACACTTTTCAAAAAAAAATGAATAACCGATACTGATGACACTGTTCACAAAATGACTCACCGACACCAATGACACTGTTCAAAAAATGACTCACCGACACTGATGAAATTGTTCACAAAATATCTCACCAACACCAATGAAACTATTCAAATAATGACTCACTAACACTGATGACACTATTCACAAAATTGGAAACACTATTCACGTAACTAGAAATTTAGAAAAGTGTTGGGAATAAGTCACTTGTACCTCCTAGAATAACTCATACACCGGATTTTAGAAAAGGGATGGACTAGAGAGACCTGGTCCATTACACAAATTTTCCCACCCACATATTCTTTATAGACTTCAAGCATATAAAACATTGCCTAATGATAATAATTTTTCATGTGAAATACTCTAAGGTAATGAAAATTATATATTTATTAAAAGGATACAATATTTTAAATGATATGTTGATTCTTTTTTATATATTATTATAGATTTTTTATATTTTTAATATATATATAATATAAATAAATTAGAAAATTATTATTTTTGATAAATTTATTTCATTTTCATCTTTGTTTGAAGGATCATAGGTTTATAGTTTCATAGATTTTAGTATCCAGAAATAATGATTTCTAACGTATATTTCAATATAAATACATAATCAATGTGTTTATCATATTAATTCTAATAGATAAGAGAGTTTCAAAGTCAAAAATACTGGATATGTTTAGATAATCATAAGTACAATAAATAATAGCCACTCATACATGGTTCAACTTTTGGATGGGCCAAAAGCATTAGGAAAATGCCATTTTCCAAGCTAAGGAAAAATAATTACATAATGTATGGAATTATTAAATATAGTTTCCTTTGATGAAATATTGACATTACTCTTCTTAAATAAGAACTCAAGAATCCTGGGAATAGTTTTAGACCACATGTCTTTACAAGTATAATAACCGGAATCCCAATTGGAAGCAATCTTGAGAGCCAAATATGGAAGTTGACACTATCTTTTTAAATGTTTTTCATTAATGGTCCATCCATATTTATGTTAGTATAGTCTATAATTCTTATTTCATAAGGATTACCCATGTGAAATATTAATTTATCTCTAATCATTGTTCCATCACCTCCACATATTTCACTCAAATGTTTACATAAAGGGAACGTACTACCCCCTCTCTTGATGAAATCAATAAAGTCAAATATAAATACTTTATAAAAAATGATAGGTTTTTATTTTTCCAATTTCTCAAAATATTTTTTCAAATTCATATAATTCTTCAATATATTTACATATATAAAAATATAATATATAGAACATATATAATTGCAGGACAAAGGCTTGAGATATCAGCATATATATGATATGTATATACAATACACTAAAAAGGGTGGAAATTTTTAAGGAATTATCTACAACATGATCTCTATATGTATAACATACAAAAGGAGAATACAGATTTTTTTATAATAGAGATTAAAAAAAATTCATATATAAATAGGTTCATCTTTTTAAATAATTTTACTTATATGTAAATATTTTGTACACATATTCTATATTCACTTATTTCTAGATGCTCATATTTTCCATATTCATTAACTATGTAATGATAGTGACTAAAATCAAGATGTAAAACTTATATATGATTCTTTTGAATAACATAAAACATGTTATAGTGATGATATATATATATTTATCTAACATATTTTTACATGTCAAAGTAGTGACAAATAAACTTTTAAATGAAAAATATAAGAAAAAAATTTAATTATTTATTGAATAAATGATTCTTCTAAATTGGTACTAGAAGAAGAAAACTGTGAAATTGGTCTAAATATATAGCTTCTACAAATAATGTATCATGTAATTGTAATTTTCATAGTGAAAATATTGTCTTTTGATATATTATAATTGAATAATAGAAACAGTTTAATATTATTAAATATTCAGATATCTAA
Source organism: Viscum album (assembly GCA_963277665.1). Lineage (NCBI taxonomy): Eukaryota > Viridiplantae > Streptophyta > Magnoliopsida > Santalales > Viscaceae > Viscum > Viscum album. The sequence goes on along the minus strand of OY728140.1, from coordinate 560,697,597 downwards.
AATCCAGACATGGAATATATGTGATGAACATAATATTGAACAATTGATACAAGTTAAATTAAAATACGGTGTTTTAATACTGAAATAATGATAGTTTTTAAATATATTATAGATATTTTATAAACTAAATAAAAACTCACATGATTATTCCATCTACCTAAAATTGATTTAATTGATGAAAATATATGAATGGATATTAGTTACTATTGAAATAAAGAAATCATATGGTAAGAATAATCAATAGTGGTAATTTCATCTTGTAAAATAAAATTCTTTATGCTCATAAGGAATCCTTATTTGTAGTTATAAAAGAAATAATCAAGGTAAAAATAAGAAATGTAACTAGCTTCTTGAATATGGCATTCAAATATCATGGAAAATAAAATGGATATTGACTAGAGACTGATGGGGATCAATGGGTGATAGATGAGGAGATAGGGATTAGGAGGAAAATAAGCTCTGATGGAATTGATCAGGTGGGGGAGTTGAGACTGAATCAAAAATGGAAGTGGAGGTGGAGGAAAAGCCAGATGCTAGAAAATTGGGAGGTGAGGATAGGGATTCTAATGTCGATAGATAAGGAGGGGGTGTCTAGTTGTTGTTGAGTTGAGTTATAGTCATACCCATGAGAAATGTGAAGCATGTGGATAGGTTTATATATCAGGGGGTTAGGAGATGGATGGAGGTAGGGTTGGGGAGGGTGATCGGGGTATGGGGAGTAGTACATTTTGAGAGGGTAAAATGTTGGAGTGAAAAATTGGAATGAGATGTTGGAACATGTAAGGGAAGAGGCACAACGATTACTATATATATTATATAAATTTTAATTTAATTAATTATTTGATTAATTTATTAATCAAAATGATCAAATTGATATTTCATTATTTGGATCCACTATTATTGAATAAGTATCGTTATTAATACTAACTAATAAGGTAAATTGTAATTTAATTAATTATATTATTATTAAAAAATAATAAGTAATAATATTTTAATTAATTTATCAATAATTAACTATTAATTTATTATTATTTACATTATTTGTGTTGTCGATTAGTGTTACACCCTGAGATTTTAGTATGTATTACATTAACTAACTGTGTTGTTGAATAACTTCTAATATACACAAATTCAAACTAAAGGGAGTATTAATTTATTAAAACGAATGGTAAATATCATTACATTATGAATATGAAATTTTCAAACAAATAAATTAACCATCATTGGTAAGTCATATGAAATAATTTAAAGAACATTTTATGTTTTAAACAGTCATTTTCCTATAAAATTTATTTTTCATTATAATTATTATTTTAAATTAAAATAAAAAAATTTATAGATTAAAAATTTTAATATGATTAAATGAAATTAATTTTTTTAATTCCTCATGTCAAAATTATTTTAGGGAGAAATTTTGATATTTTACTGAAAAGATTGAATTTTTTGTGAATAGTGAAAAAACACCAATGATACCAATACAATCACTTTTCTAGTATTATAATGATATAAAATGACATTAATATTAATAAATCATATTTTTTGAAAAAATATATATTAATGAAATAATATAATTTATTTAAAATTATAATGGTGAACTTATCTATGATTGAAATTTTTTAAATCAAATCAATGTTTTTATTCAAATAAAAATTATTTTTGAGTCACTTCATTTAATCAAGTTTTCAATTTTTTTTTAATTTTGTTTTGTTTTAAAAGTAAAATATGTCTATTTTGAATGAAAATAATCAAATTAATTCTTTTCTAATCAACATTATACTTGATTTTTGGGTAAAATCATTTATATTCATAAAAAAGATAATTTTTCTAAAAATGGTTTTTTCAGTACATTTTCTAAACATATATTCAACTTTGTTTTCACAAATTATTAAAATATAATTGTATAAAATTAAATAAATATTTGTAATTTTGATATTCAAATAAAGTAACATGTTTAAATTCATTTTTATAAATATTGAACAGTTACCATGGTGAATGTTTTTCACTACGGTAGGGGTCAAAAGGGCTAAAGTTATGATGGAACTAAAAGATAAGGCAATATATATAACTTATCTAAATTATATTTGTTGAGTTTATTATGAATCTAAATTATTTAATCATTTAAATTAGACTAAATTGGACCAACCTTTCTCCATGTCTATTGTACATCTATTCTTTTTTAAGAATTTCTTGGGCCATGGGTTTGGGTTCCTGCACCCATGGTCGAGTCGCCCTTAGTAAATTTCTTAATTTAACAAGAGTGCCTTTACGCATACTTATAAAATAGAAACTTTTCTCCTCACTCCTCTACATAAAATAAGATCCCAATATTAAATAATTTGTACCCAAATAAATTCAAAACATTCAAACACACTTAATAATGGCCTTGGTATTCCCAATTTACTAATCCTAGAAGGATTAATTTCTAAGACAAAGGAAGCAATCCAAGGAAGAAGTATAAACCTTTACTAAATTTTTTAAAGTTTATTATTATTATATATACTTAAAATATATTGAAACTATACCAATAAAATTAAATAATTATCTCTATTATACTTAATTTTACTATTTTTATGGTACAACTATTTTCTACCACATTTCTATCCAATAGAAAATGAAAACATCGCTCAAGTATAGGTTCAGACTACCATCTCCATGAAGCAATGAAATTATTTTTTCATCACCACATCTCATGTGAAGTTATAAATATTTTTTTAATGGATATTTATTATATATATGAAATAATTATAATTATATAAATATATTAAATTTTATTTCTTTTTTACCCACCCATCCATTAGAAAATTGAAACGCCCCTCCTGTCTACATGTACACTACAACCTCGATGAAGGAATAATTTTATTTCTCATTTCACTATCACAGGAATGTTTATAAGGATATATTTATTGGATAAATATGGTGTTTATTATATGATTATGATTATTTAATGGGTATATTTTATTAAAGTTATTTTCTTTTCAATTTTTTTAAAAATAAAACTGCTAAGGTATCCCATTTGGCACCAAAAAATTACATGGAAGTTTTTAAATGTATGTTTAATGTATAAACATTATAATTAATTTTTTTTATTATTCTTGATATGGTAAACCCATAATCTATTTGACCATGGCCAAAACACCAAAGCAATTTTTGTAAGGATCTAATATTTTGTAAATAAAATTACATTTGTGATGGAATTAAATATCATTGTATAGTTATATAAAACACATGAATTTATTTATTTTTTCCAATCATATTTCAAATACCTTTAATAATAATAACCATGGATAATATACTCATTTAATAGTGATCATATGATTTGTATAAATATAGGGTCATAGAAAACCAATTGAAAAAAAAAGCAATGAACTCAACCAGTATGATCATTCCCTGTCAATCTAACTTTTCAAAGTAGCTGAGGGAGGTTGGATAATGGGGATTCTCCCCTTACCATAGTCAATATGATATCAGATAACAAAATTTTGAGATAAACTATTTACATGTGATGTTCAAGCTCATCCAGATCATGACCCAAACCACATACGACGAACCACCCCATTAAAATGTTACCATTTTTCACATTACCCAAAGGGAATTTAATGGTGCAATATTTATATATAAAAAAACCAATAATATAATGATTTATATTTTATTTTCAATAGAAAAATTATTATATTTACTTCTTATTATCACCACATTATAAATGATTTTTATTTTGATATGATAAAAGATAAATTTTATTTTTCCTTAATATTCAATTTCAATTATTTTATTCATTTTTTTATGAATTCATGTTCTTTTAAAATAAATTATAATATAATAAAATTTAATATTTTTATTAAATATAAATTATAATATAATTTTATGAAGTCAAATTTAATTTTTATATGGTTTTTAAAACTGTTATTGTAAAAAAACAAGTATTTCTTAATAAATGTTTATTCTTGTTTTAAAAGTGAATATTCATATATGTAGAAAATTATTTTGATAAAATATATATTATTTATTTAATTAGAATGTATAAATTATCAAATAGTTTTTTTTCGAAATTTTTTGAGACATTCCAATTTTCATGTAAAAATTAAATATGGTGTAAATATACAATGTGTATTATGACATCATAGGGACCAAAAAAAGATTTAAAAAATAATATAAATGAATAAATGAATAAATATTTGTTTCCCCATAAAATTAATGTTTTTTGAGGTTACTAGTATAATGACTCATATATTCATGGTGTAATTTTTAGAAAATTATTAGGAAAGTTACGAGACCAGGCATTGAGACGGTGTGGTATTCTAAGGCCCAAAGTGCCTGAAATGATCTATAAAAAATGTAATGTTTTTAAATATATTGCATAAGTGGTTTTCATGAAAAGGTAAAATAACTCTTAAATAGGTGCTTCGATCAGAAATCTGAGGGCGCCGTTGTGTTCAGGGTGACGGGTTTACCTTAGGAGCTAAATAACATTGGCCAGCGTGGCTCAACTATGGAATGTAGTTTTTTGGATGTTACCATAAATAAAATAATTAAATAAAAATTATGTTGTTTTCAAATATTATAACTCATTAATAATAAATCAGATTTCATATATGAGAGTACCATTTATCTCGTGAGGGTGTGGTTTCCTTAGGTAGGTCCTAACCTTGACCGATGTGGGTCGATGGTAAAAGTTAATTTTTGTGAATTTTAAAAAAATTAAGAAATATTATTTTATTCCAAAACATTTATTCAATGTAACTCAATGTTGAGTGAGTTGTTTCATTTCCTAAATTAAATAGCGTAACAGTGTTGCAACTCAAACATAACTAAAATGTTCTTTCATAAATTATATAGTGTAACAACACAATGACTTATTGTAACAAAAATGATGAAACACATTTCTTACTTTTATAGATTATCATAGTTACAGGAAAAAGGGATAAACTAGGGGATTGCTTTAAGGATTTAAAGGAATTCTGTTGGTTTGCGATGAACAAAGATGAATGATGAATCACCAATAATGACGGATCACAGATCGAGGGTCGATGAGAGGGAAGATCGTGACATCTCTTAAGGGATCGCCAATGACGACTGAACCCTGATGCTGACCAATCCTGTTTTCTAGCTATGGGTTGTTGCTTTTAATCTTATTTTTCCCCATTATTGATTTCTAAACAATGGCCACAAATGAACCCATGAACAAGTTGACCCACGGATCAATCATTCTTTCATGAGGATTCAAATTGTGTGGTTTTAATGAGATATTTTCTTAGTGATTCTTGGTTAACCGTTCTAATGGAGACAAACCCCAATCAACACGAACATCAATCTATATCCATTAATGTTTATTTATTTGTTCTTTCCTCCCTCCATTATTCATTCATCATAGTTGTTCTTCATTTGGCCCATAATTGGACATTTTGCGATCGATTGATTGTTACGCAACTGATCCTTGGCACAATGATCTAATATCACAGATCTAAGATGGACTTAGAACCATGGTGGTGTGATGAAGATGGTGGTGGATGGATCGAGGTGGTGTGGGAGATATTACGGCTCGAATGACTTTTCACTAGAAAGCATCATGGTATGGATTTGAACCCCTGTCGATGAATATCATGGTCCCAGGATTCGAGAACCTCTTCCAGATCAAAGAACATACCACCAGAGCACATCTGATATCCCACGGAAGACCCCAGATATATGTCAATGATGGCAGCCGCACGCGACAGTGGTCTCATGCTAGTGTGGCCACGACGGGAGGAACCTACGACGGCTCGACCACGGGTGGCGATAAGGTCGCGGCCAGGGTGGGATGTGGCAGATCTAGAAGGAGATACGACATGTTGAGCTAGTGACGCAGATACATGTAATCAAGCTAGTGGCACTTGGTCAACAGACCAAGTACAAGAATCCCAGTATGCATAAGTGGACTGACTGGATGAGGTGGGGGAGGCGTGCCTTTTTTTGTTGGTTGGGTGACACACGACAGAGCCACATGCTGAAGGAGACTGCCTCATTAGAAGAGGGTCAGACTGAGCCCCAGGGAGGCCCAGTGGGTTGGTTCATGGGCCAGGGTTGGGTCGATCCTACCTAGTCAGACCAGACCTAAACCCCACCAGACCCCTTTTTATAAAAATGCATGCATCTTTCAAACCATATGTCTGATTGATTAGCTGTCTACGACGTTGGGACCCCTGCGATGAGGATGTCCTTTTGGGATTGTTTAGTGGGGGTGTAGTTGGACTAGAAGAAGTTGTTAGAATTTTTTTTGTTTCTTATTAGAAAACAATGTAGGATCCTGATCATGTCATAGAGGGGTGACTGTAGAGATTGAGATGATACTCTTTGGCTTCTCTATGAAAGTATGATGCAGGATCCCATTGCTATAATAATGAATGGACCATGTTTTGATGTGAGTTGGATTAGAGAAAATCTTAGTGACCCAGTAGGCCTAACTGATTAGAGGATCTAGGTGACCTAGTAGGCTGAAATGACTCTGTGGGTCTCAGAGACCTAGTGGGTCTATGTGGAGCATGTAGAACACTGAGTATCGTAATTAGTCCTAAATTTTCAATGTGGTACTTTATATGGGGTTTGTAGCATGGGTGTGACCAACATTTACACAGTCACCAAACCCCCATCAATGATGATAATTCCAGTAGGTCCAAGATGTCCCCCAGTGGGCCCCTGGGTGCAGTACCCCCTTTATATGCATTTAGATCTTTCCTTTCTTCCTGAATTGACATGATCATTGTACATCGGGTATTTCTCATTGTGTTCTCTTTGTGGGGGGGGGGGGGAAGTGGGAACTCTTTGAAAGGGTCCCTGATGACTTCATAGATCAAGGAGTGAGTTCTCTTAGAATATGTGTGCCTTGAGCAGAATCATGTGAACGAGGATTGGCAGTGATATTGAGACTCCTTATATCTATGACACCGGATATCTCAGGAAAACATCATGACATATCGTGACCATATTTTCTATTAGATAATTTTGATAAAAATTTTTTACATGATTTCTCTCATATAGATCAAGGAGTGTCATCTCCCAAAACTGAGTGTGCTACGAGCGGAACCTTATGGCCAGTAGTGGATCAGAAATTGAGTCTGAGAATCCATTAGGATTATACCTGGATGTTCTTGTTATATTTTTTGTTGACATATTATTGTGATTATATGACTATATCTTCCTAGTGTTGTTTTATTTATGGTATTTTACTTTTTGTTTTTGGTTCCCCAACTAATTATTGTTTTACTCATGATTCTTGCTCAAATTTACCAAATATATGATGGTAGAACAGTCCTTGTAGTCTAGCATGGGTTGTCGAATCCACAGAGACCTAAGAAGAAACCTATAGACACACACATTCTAAGGACTGTTTTTTGCTATAAAGTGGCCAACTTGGGTTGATTTTAGATGGGTATAAAGGAACTCTAAGAGACTTAATTGAATTAAATTTAAAAGAATGATTTGATACAAGGTTATCGCTCGGGGTGGATTGGACGTATTTCCTTTTTAATGATTTTAATTTCTTATATTTGAGATGGGTTTATTTAAGGAGATAAAACAACATCATAACTTACTGGTTTAATTCCTACACCCTTTGATACTAATAACCTATACACTTGAAGGATAAATGTTTTAATCACTTCAAGGTAAAGGTTCGTATTAGCATATGAAGTGTGTGACCTTAAATTCAACAAGGACGATGGAGTTTAAAAATCATCAAATAAAAATCTAAATTAAAGAAGTGATTATACATTAATGGTGTGATAAATAACATCCAATACAGACCCTTTATACTCCCTTTGATCAACCCATATGTGGGTTATCCCTCCATTGATTCTATGGTTTCAATGGAAGCGGAAAGTAGAATCATGAGGGAGGAAATGGAGAAGTAAAAAAACGCAATAAAATAACAATCACTCCATCGTTGTGTGATAATCTCACAAGGTTTGTTATGAACAAGTTCACACCTTGAACCAACGTTATCAAAGTGATAAGGAGAAGAACAGAATAATAAGAGAAGAAGAACTTTTATTAAGGAACAAGGATGAATTAAAACAACTTACTTGTGAAGGAGGAACATTACAAAGAGAAATTGGCAGCATAACATTAAGATGAAAACAAGCTCAAAGATTTATAAATCTTCCAACACCACTGCCTTAAATAGGCATTTTTGAGCCCTTGGGTCGAGCCTCCAACAGTGCAAGTCATCCCACTTGATTATGGTAGGTCTAGGGTAGTGGAAAGTTTGTGGAAAGAAGACTTTCCACCCTTGACCAGAAAAGGCATCCACCTTTCATGCACCGAACATAAGCTCTTAAAAAACCTTATAGATGGCCGAATGTTGGTGGGTCATAGAAGAACTAAATTAAGCTCCAGATTTCCCGTAACATCCTGTAAAATCTCAACCAAAAAGGAGTTATGGGTTTCGAGATATGGTTTAATTGGTGTGCTATTGTTCTGGGACGCAGAATCTGGACCATTATTTTATCTCTAAATTGGGCCGCCTAAATGGAAACCATGGTTGCCGAATTAGCATTGGATCAGGGAGCATGATTTGTTCGACAACATGTCTTCTAGAATCCCACGAAATTTGGGGTTAATTGGGCCTGTATTTTTGGCCCCACAGTCTCATCAGTGGGCTGGTGTCCAATCTGCCTTCTCTAGAATTGCTTCCTTTTATTGTCAAATATCTCCATCATCCTCCATGAATTAGTCATTGATCCCTGAATGAAACATTTTCATATTGGACTAAAGATCAATTTTAAAAAATATCAAATTAAAATATTTATAATTAAATGAATCATTGGGTATGTTAAATGATGTTCAAAAATGTACCACATAATAGTGCATTTTAAGAAGGTATTACAATCATAATGTGAAATGATGTTCAAAGTGTAAAATGCACTAAAATGGTGTTTATGTATAATAAAGAACATGAATATTATATATATTAACAATGAATATTAGCCTCATTTTGTGGCTAATCACACCCCCCAACTTGTGTTTTTATACTCCCGAGCAAAATATATCACAACAATTTGAATTTGAATTCCCTTTTCCAAAAACATTTTAATACACAATGATCACCAAAAAATATTATACCAAACAATCATGAAACCCATAAAAATATTTTAATACAAGATAGTTTCATAAGAAGATCCCAATCCCAAGCCCATTCCTGTTTTCAAATTCATTTCCATATTTCATCCAATATCAATTAAGTATGAGGATGTGTTGTGTATCACAATAGACATGGGGGTTCATCTTTATTCAAGGGGGGTATTACGGAAGCGCTATGTGGAAACACATTTCAATATTAAGATGATTATTCTTTTTTTTTTGTATAATTTTTTTCTGTTTTTTTTGTTTTTTGTTTTTGTTGTTTTTTTTTGTTTTTGCAATTTTTCCATGGTAATTGAATTTGCACTCAAAAGAGTCAACCTCTTTAGCGAGACTGTGCCGATGACTCCCAGGCTCAAGGACCTTAGGGCACCAACTGAAACCCACATACTCGGACATAATCTTGAATTAACTCAATCAAAAACAAATTCAAATTTCCAAAAATAGAGATAAAATTACTAACTCTGGGCCAGACAACTATGGAGTCATGATCCCCAAGTGCCGAAAGCCACGCATTTGGTAATTTCATTTCTCTACTCGCAAATTTATTTTTGAATACTCATATTAAACTAAAATGATCACCAAAACTATGGTATTTATTTAGGGGACCCCATGAACTTAAACTAATACCCCATTATCCAAAGGACCTGCATTGTGATCTTTTTTTATTTGGATGAAAATATAAACAATGAAATATCACATTGGATAGCCACACTTTCCAAAATCTATGCTCATGAAATTATACAAGGATTAAAATCAGAATCAGGGCATGCTAAATTATTTGATATTCAATTTCAACGTGTGCAATGTGTATTACCATGTTCAAAGTTAAAGGAATTTTTCATTCCATTTCCACACATTTTTTTTCAAATCATTTATCATTTTTTTGATACAAAAGCATTTTTTATTTTATCTCCCCCCCAACTTAAAATAACATTGTCCCCAGTGTTTAAAGTAAATAAAATTTAGAAGGGGGTAGAGATAGAGAATGAAAGTTCAAAAAGGAAATCGAAAATGAGGATCATGGAATGAAGTCACCTTGTGGTTGAAGTTGAAATTCTTGCTGCTCCAATTTAGTCCTTTGATATCCATGTCACTTGCAGAGTTCCCTGGTGGAAAAAGGAAAATAAACAAACAAAAAAAGAGTATATATATATATAAGTAAACTATAAGTATATATATAAAATAAAATAAACTGATGATACATTGTCTTCTTTTTAAATTTCTGGGTAAGGTATTACTCAAGGATCACACCATGTGACACGGATGAATATGGTGCTCCCCTTTCATACCCATCCATTCTCATAATAAAAGAATAGGTCAACAGTATATTTTTTTTAAATATAAAAATGATTAATTAAAATATAAATTTTATTAAAACAACAAAATGATAGGAAACTTGAAAACTATGGGTTGCCTCCCATGCAGCACTTTGTTTAAGGTCGTTAGCTCGACTTGAACCCCCCAACTTATCCAATACCAACTTTCAAAATTTTAAGGACCATATGTTTCACCACTTCTACTAGGTTGAGATTGATTCTATTTTTAGAATTTTCTTCATGCACAAATCTATGTTCTAAAATGAGCAGGTAAATCCAAGGAATATCATAAATTATGGATTCAATTTCTTTTGTAGTATTTTATAAGACATTATGAATAATCACCTCTTTAGTGGTTTCAAGATAATAAATGGTGACAAATGGATGTTTTTATCTCTCCCCAATGAATGGAAACTTGAGGGTGGATGGAAAGTCCTTTTGTTCAAGTTCAGGTAGGATAAAACTTTCAAACATAGGTTGGGACTTTGAATTGAACTCAGTTTCATTTTCAAAATTTCTCAACAAAATTGGTTCCTTTTTAATAGAAGATTTAACCACCAAATTGTAAAGATCAGTTTCAGGAATGGGTATGGACTCAAATTTTGTGATTTCTCTTAATGGTTCAGTGATTTGCATTTTTGAAAAATCATCAATGGAGTTATATTCATGAGACTCAATCCATGATGTCAAATTCTCCTCTTTTGGATCGAAAAAGTCAATTTCCTCTTGATTTAAAGACCCTTCAACAATTCCTTGATCATCTTCATCTATCCCAAATCCAAAGTGTTGTTCTTCAATAAATTCATGTGGGGTTTGTGGGAAACTAGACACTTCACATAAGGTTATGGAAGAGACAATTTTTGTAGGGATGGGTTCCTCACAATTTTTAATGCTTTGGAGTTATATCCTCAATGATGAAACCTCAAAATTCATTATTTCCATTTGTTGACACAATTTTTCAAGTAATGGTTGTGGATTGGGATGGATAAGGGGTAGAGAAAGATGTTCAATTCCTGGTGGATAATTATGTTGTTGGAATTCCATAGGAGGATGATCAAATTGGCATTGTGAGGATTGAAACTCATTATATTTTGGAATGTTTTTTGGATCATAGGAGTAAAAACATTGTGTTTCAGTAGGTTTTTGATGATCCCACAAGTATGAATTAGGATGGTCATTGTAAATCATACATGGGGTTGAGTGATCAAAGTAAGGAGATGTTCCCCATGTTTGGATTTGTTCAAAAGGGTTTTCCATAGGAATGAAATTGGGGATGAGATAAGTGAAGTGGGATGAAAAAAAAGAATGATAGTGCCTAAGATAACTTACTTAGGTCCCCGACAATGACGCCAAAATTTGATTCTCACTCAAATTTACCAAAGATATGAAGGTAGAACGGTCCTTGTAGTCTAGCTTGGGTTGTCTAATCCATAGAGACCTAAGAAGTAACCTATAGACACTCACATTCTAAGGACTATTTTTGGATATGAAGTTGCCAACATGGGTTGATTTTAGATGGGTTTCAAGGAACTCTGGTAGACTTAAGTGAATTCAATTTAAATGAATGAGTTGATCCTAGGTTATCCCTCGGGGTGGATTGGACGTATTTCCTTTTTAATGATTTAAATTTCTTATATTTTAGATGGGTTCAATTAAGGAGATAAAACAACATCATAACTTACCGGTTTAATTCCTAAAACCTTTCATACTAATCACCTATACACTTGAAGGATCAATGTTTTTAGAACTTCAAGGTAAATGTTCGTATTAGCACATGAAGTGTGTGGCCTTAAATTCAACAAGGACGATGGAGTTTAAAAATCATCAAATAAAAATCTCAATTAATGAAGTGATTATACATTAATAGTGTGATAAATAAAATCCAATCCAGCCCCTTGTTACTACCTTGTATCAACCCATAAGTGGGTTAGCCCTCAATTGATTCTATTGTTTTAATGGAAGCGGAAAGTAGACTCATGAGGGAGGATATGGAGAAGTAAAAAAACGCAATAAAATAACAATCACTCCACCGTTGTGTGATAATCTCACAAGGTTTGGTATGAAAAAGTTCACACATTGAACCAACGGTATCAAAGTGATAAGGATAAGAATGGAATAATAAGATAAGAAGAACTTTTATTAAGAAACAAGGATGAATTAAAACAACTTACATGTGAAGGAAGAACATTACAAAGAGAAACTGGGAGCATAACATTAAGATGAAAACAAGCTCAAATATTTCAAAATCCTCCAACACCACTTCCTTAAATAGGAATTTTTGATCCCTTGGGTAGAGCCTCCAATAGTACAAGTCATCCCACTTGAGTATAGTAGGTCTAGGGTAGTGGAATGTTTGTGGAAAGAAGACTTTCCACCCTTGACCTGAAAAGGCATCCAGCTTTCATGCACCGAATAGAAGCGCTTGAAACACCATCTTGATTGCCGACTTTGGGTGGGACATAAAAGACGTAAATTAATCTCCAGATGTCCCCTAACATCCTGTAAAATCTCATCCCAAAAGGAGTTATGGGTTTCGAGATATGGTTTAATTGGTGGGATATTGTTCTGGGACGCAGAATCTGGCACCGAATTTTATCTCTAATTTGGGCCGCCTAAATGGACACCATGGATGCCGAAATAGCTTTGGATCTGAAAGAGGGATTTGTTCCTCGACATGTCTTCTAGCATCCCACGAAATTTGGGGTTAATTGGGCCTATATTCTGGGCCCCACAGTCTCATCAGTGGGCTGGTGTCCAATCTTCCTTCTCTATAATTGCTTTCTTTCATTGCCAAATATCTCCATCATCCTCCATGAATTCTCTATTGATCCCTAAATGAAACATGTTCATATTGGAGTGTAGATAAATTTCCAAAAATATAAAATTAAAATATTTATAATTAGATGAATCATTGGGTACTTCAAATGATGTTCCAAAATTTAGCACATAATAGTGCATTTTAGGAAGGTATTACAATCATAATGTGAAATGATGTTCAAAGTGTAAAATGCGATAAAATGGTGTTTATGAATAATAAAGAACATGAATATTATATATATTACCAATGAATATTAGCCTAATTTAGTGGCTAATCAACTCTCCCCTGAATAGGATTTTCCCACACGTGTCATGTTTTGTGCAGAAAATTAATTCTTTTGTGAAGTCCTAGGTGGAGAAGGACCCGGACTAGGATCAGATGGTGCCTTGTGAGATTAGACAAGCTGAGGTGTTTTCAGAATCTTCCTACAACAACTTTAGTACCCATGTTTTTAGGTCATACTGTGTGGTTTTATTTCTTTTAACAGGCCTTTATTCTACCCTGGTTGTACTTTACTACTTTATTTTATGTCATAATCTATTGTTGGGTTGTAGTGGTATTCATGCATTTTATATACATAGTTTTTTTACCCTTTAGGCATTATGGCTAAGATTTGTGTATATGGCTACAAGTTCTGAAGAAAATTCCTCCCATATGTGGGATATGCGAACTTGGATCTTATCTCGAGCACTTGGCATAATGTAAGTGGGCTTGGGGTAGTCATGGAATGGGACCCAGGGCATGGGTCGTGATTGAGTCGTATCAGAGGTGGTTCGGTTCCACATTGGGACTGGGAGTCTATATGTTTGGTTTGGTACTATATTGTTAAGTGTTTTACGTTTGTCTTTCAGGACAGAGACTCCAATGTTGGTATAGTGGAAAACGTATCCATACACCAGGACTCTAGGAACTTGTTTTCTGAAGAATTATGTGAAAACACTAGTTGCTGTGAAAAATCAAGGTACATAAAACATATAGGAATGAGTTGTGTTTTCCATGTCCTTACTGAGTAATCTCACCAAGTATACTATTTTAACCATGATATATCATGTTTTGTTCAAGATGTATTCATGATGCTAGCTAGAAATGTTTCCACTACAAGATCGGGGGTTCGGCCCGATACTCGATGAGGCCTCTCTGATGGGAGCCAATCATATAGAAGTTCTTCTTCAGGATGGTGAGCAGGTGACGGTTTCTCCTGATGTCCAGTTAGCAAACCCACCTATAGTGGTTCAAGTGGATGCATCTTCCAAACTGATTTTTGGATGGATCTTTTGGTATCGAATGATGAAGTGTAGGGTTCGAATGTATGGCATAGGCTTCTGAGGTAGTGATTTCCTAGGATGAAGGGTCAGCATGACCTACCAATATCATGTTCTCAATGTAAGATGTAGAACCAAATGTTTTATCAGAAGTTCCAGGGATATGCTAGTTCCTAGAAAAATCGGATTTGTATTGATTTTTGAAAAATGTGTCATCACAAATGAGATTCTCCCACTGTTCATGATGTAGTCAGAGAGGTGGTAGATGAACCACCAAGGAAGAGGGAGTGATAAGAGCATATAGATCCTTCAGGCTACGAATGTGATAAGAGATCTGGGGAAGTAGTAAGAGGTGGCTGACATTTTGATGTGTTACCACCACCACCTCCAGGTGGTCTATACCAGGATATGGGAGCTAGAGGATAGGGTAGGATACAGTTATAGGCTTTTTAGTTTTATGACTTGAGGACTCCAGGAATGATTCAACATTTTATTTTTTTCTTGCTACCATGTCGAATTGTTATACACTTGTACTAGTAATTTCCTTTCCTGTCACTTTTCTTGTTTGATACCTAGAGGATTCAGTTAAAATTGTTGACTTGATCCTCACACTTAGAGACTCCTACTTGAGGATGACCAATGACCATGCACTGGTGCTAATAGTGTGATCTGACTCCTAGAGGAATGTGTTATGGTTGAGATCTCTTGGTAGTGGTGTTGAGGCCTTATAATGTCATTCTTGGTATAGACTAGTCAATAGTTCATGATTAGATTGATTGTTTTAGGAAAAATATGTGGTTCATCTGTGGTGATGTTAATAGATTTTGCTTTATCAGAAATGGGGAAATCCTTATAGCTCTTTGTGGACTCAGGTGGTGGAGGGTGCATCCGATTTCTATTCAGTTTCCTAGTCTGACACTCAGTGTAGTGGATGTTATGAGTAATCACGTTTCTTAGTGGGGGAAGAGTATAAGGATGTCTTCCTAGAAGATTTTCTAAGTTTACCTCTCCATTGAGAGTTAGACTTCCATATTGGTCTACACCCTAGGGTGGAACTGATATTTATGCCAGTATATCTGATGGATCTCAAAGAGAATCATGAGCTGGGGGTGTCAATGGGGGATCTTTCAGAGGAAGGGCTTAGTAAGACCCATTTTTCCCTCTAGAAAGACCCATGTGATCTTTTTTTATGACAAATTAGTGCTCTTGGAATCTGAGGAAGATCACATAAGACACTTGGGGATGATCCTAGACCCACTTCAAGAGAACTAACTATACGGAAAGCTCTTCAAGTGTTTGTCTTGGATTTAAGAGGTCTTCTGTTTCTAAGACAGGTCACCTCAGAGGTTGCAGATTCAGTGAATTCAGGGAGGGTTGAGATAGAATTTTAAGAGAAAAATTTCATACCCCATAATCTTTATTTATTAGTGGTGGTATTTTATTTTAAGATGTGGTGATACTACCTTATGGTAAAGTGATACATCATCCACTTCAACCATGAAATTAGCAATTATGTATTTTCTTAAAAGCACATGGTCTTGAGATAGAGGTAATGCCTAGAGTTCCTCCTGGACTATGAATTAGGGATTTTATATATTATTGGGAGGAGTAATGTTGAAGTAGATTCTCTCATCTAGAATCCAGTTAGCACTTACAAAATGAGTCATTGGAGCGATTGGCCTCGTTTTTTCTATCCTTTATAGATGTAGATATAGAAGCTTATCTCCAGCAGTTGGTTGTTACCTTTACACTCTTCAATGATTCATAAAGGCATAATTCGGTGATACTGACTATGAGTCTTCATGTGCTCAGTTTTTCCTAGGGAATTCCCATGATGGAAATTTGAAAGGTGGGGATCATGTCATTCCTTTCAGAAGATACACAGTTCTAGCCCTAGATTCCTAGAGTGGAGAGATTCATTGAGATATGCATGTGGGTGTCAAGGAAGAAACTGGGGATTTAGAATGGGTTGAATCTGGGCTTACATATTGAGATAAAATCTAAATGCTTGTTTGAATATGTTTCATAGGATATCAAATCACTGTGTCAAGCCCCTTTTTTCTGGGAAGGGGTTTCTCCTTGTTTTTCTTGGGGTACTAGGGAGATATTGGGAAGGGATATCGATGGAATCAATGATGGGTTTACCATGTACATCCATGATACATGATATCATTGGGTGATATTTGACTGACTCATTGAGTATACCCACTTCATAACTACCCAAGAATAGAGCTTAGTAGAGGGAACATGATGCCTCTACAAGTAAGAGATAGTTCGAATCCATGATGTTTCATCAATGATTGTTTCAGATCATGTGCAAGGGCACTGTTGTGGGTGCCCTCAAATGATTACTAGTTTTTGGGGTACTTAGGTGCACCAGAGTGGCTGACCAAAGTCATCTATCAAAGGAGGAAGTAAATTAAAACAACTTTTTAAAGGTATTATAAAAGTAAAATAGAATATAATTAAAAACACTACTTGAAAGGATAGGGGTGGTTGTCTATCATTTATAAAACTTGAAGAAGTTTCCTGGAAGAATATTGCATTTTATTTTTGTTTTTAATTTTGAAATAAAGTTTGATTAAAAAGACACAACAAGATGATGTTTTTTAGAAAATATTTTAAAAGGAATAATCGATCTAACTCTACCTATTCAATTTCTTATTAATCATTATCATTTAAAGAAATGTCCACTTAATTATGATCCTCTAATTTGTTAACCCTCAAACCCTACGAGAGTTAACGTAACCACAAAGATGAAATCACTTAAACCCTAGGCTAGCTTCAGAACATGCAACCGCCGCACCCTACTTTGATTGTTGTTCTAAGGCTAGATTATGTTCAGTGGTTAATTAAAGCACATATCCATTCTGAAAATGGGGATGAATTGTGTTCAGGGATTATATTTGAACTCTACAACTTTATCCTATGTGGTTTTGTATTACTGATTAAGATCGCGCTCTAATAATTTACACAAAATCTCGACCTCGCGTGTTTATGTATAAATTGTTCTATTTTATGATTAGTTTATGATAATTTAAAAACAAAATTCATGGATCATATTACGTTAATTACAATATCTCAATGATTCAAAATAATTAAATGAAGAGGTTAGAAGGTAGATCAATCTCTAAAAAAATACTCTTCTATGGGTGGTCTGGTCATCATTGAGACGTTTTGCAGAGAAAAATATTGAAAGGGTAGAACCCAATATTGTATCCACTCTTGATTCCATCCCAATTAGTAATATTAAGAGAATAATAAAAGGGAAGAAAATAGAAGATTATTTGAAGAAAAACTCAAGATACAAACATGAAAGAAAAGAAATACAAAGAGGAGGTGTGAGAGGAGAGCCTTTTTGGAAGAGACGTTTGCACAATTCCTTACTTCTCAAAAGTTTGGTGAGGTGCTCCCAAAAGACACCCTTTCAGAAACACCTTCCCAAAGCCTCTACCAGCGTTCCCAAAGAGTGAAAACTCCCTTTAAATAGAGTTTGTGAGGACTAGGATTACATAACGTTTTAAGTGTGAAATGAAAACTCCTCCAAATAATTTAATCCCAACTTCACTGCATATTTTACCTCCAAAACACGTTAATTGTCCGGCATTATAGAAGGATGAGTTGTGAATAATCATTTCCCTAAGCTTTCCTCAAAATCTTGGCCCAATCCAAGCTCGAATGGAGAAGAAACGGCCCATATGGTGAAGTGATGTCCAATACGAATGGTTCTGTCTAGCTTTGTCTTCATGGCCCATCTACTCTTCTCAAATGCAAGATCCTGCTCCCATTTCATAAATAGACATTGTATCCCATTAAGTCAGGAATGCAGTTACAAAATGTTAATTCAAAATATTATACATACCAATATTTATGCTCGAAATACTATAGTAAATTTTAAAAGGGTAAAACTGGTTTTTTCATCAAATTTGCAAATGAATGATCTAATCCCAAATATTTCATAATTGAACATATTTAGCACAATGTGAGGTAATTATGTGATTTATTATCAATAAAATATTCAAAAAAAAAGTGTTTTATCAACTCCCCCACACTTAACCTTTTGCACTGTTGGGAAAAACCTCATATCAGGTAAACATCAATATCAAATCAAAACGAATTTTAAAACACATATCTTTGTGATCAAAAAATCACACACCAAGAAACAAAAGATATAAAGCCTCATAATAAAATAAATTTTTTTTCAAGTTCTTCATTTATAGAATTCAATATATTTCCACTTTATTAATCCTCTCATGCACAAAACACTTACCTCACTTGAATTCTCTCTTATCACACAAATGTAAATTTTTTTGCAATGTCTTTCTCATCCAAACTCATACAGGGGTCACTATAGGCTTGATAAATTACTACATCGCTACCCAATTGAGTCAAGGAAATTTGTTTATCATGAGTACTTTTTAGGGTTGTTCTATGGCTTTCTCTTGGTAGGATTTAGATGTGAAAAATTCTGAGGCTGCATGAGGAGGGCATGAATCTTTTTGAAGAAAAATTGCATTAATCTAATTTTCACTTAAATATGGTCTCCTCATTAATCCCCATAGTATCAATTCAGCTCGATCATCATGAAAAGTCATGAAAATTTTACACCATTCATCATTAAGCAACTAAAATTTCAATCTTATCAAACATTATTTTCTTAAAAGCTCCAGATTGGCACATCTTTCTACCTCAATTAGAAGCTCCAGAAAAGGCACAACTTCACTTATCATGAAAGCCCCAGAAAAGGCACAACTTTCAATATAATGACTTTCTTTAATAGAAAACACATATCTTCATTATTTAATTTCCCCCCCAAAGTATCACAAAATGTGTTAGCACAACAGAAGATAGATTCCCCCACACTTAAGTTCAACTAGATTATGCAATTTGACTTCAAGAGCTGGTTGGATATGGAAAATTGGCTTGTAATGTGGCTAAACTAACAGGATGTTCTTGTCTTCTAAGGGATACAAGGATTAAATGTTCATGGTAGGCCATTATGAAAAAGGATTCTTTAAAATAGGGGTTTTAATACCAAACAAATGCATCAATCATTTAAACATAAGTACCTCAAACCCTCAAGTTTTTATAGGAATAAATCAAATTTTGGTTAAATCAAGCATGGTTTGGTTCTCTAAAGAAGTGAATTGAATGCAAACAATATGAAAATAATGGTTTAGAATCCTCAAAGGAAATTTATTTCATATACAAAGACAGTGAGATGTGGAATCGGATTCAAAATTAAGTGTACTTTTCAGGAAATTACTAAATATTTGAACTTGAAAAAAATTCATTTCAGCATTCATTTAAGCATAGTATCGAGGGATAAATTTTTTCACTTATTGATATGGATTTAAAAATGGTGATGAGAATCATTTAATATCAAAAGATTCAAAAACACACAGAAAATTGAAAAATAAACATAAAAAATTTGAAAAACACACAATTTTTTTTGTTTTTTAGGAAAACAGTTGAAATTACTAAACTAAAAGGTTCCCTCCCCACACTTAAAATATTTTATTTTCCTCGATGTGAACCCATGAGATGATATATACACATGAAATTTATAATATTAAATACGAAAAATAATAACAAAGTTAAAGGGTTAGGAAAAACATGATGTGCTCAAGTGATGATGGGGTCATGCAGTGTGATAAAATCCACTGCATCAGTAGGAAGTCCCTCAATGTATCTCTTCAAACGTTTCCCATTGACTGTAAAGCTCCTTCTTGTGTCCCCTTGTGTGATCTCCACTACACCAGAAGGGAAAAAACTAGTAACAACATAAGGACCTAACCACCTGTAATGCAACTTACCAGGCATCAGCTTTATTCATGAACTATATAGAAGGAATTTCTCTCCAACATGAAATTCCTTTTGTTGGATCATTCTATCAGGAGATGCTTTTGATTTTTCCTTATAGAGCCTTGAGTTATTATATGATGAAAATTTCATATCCTCAAGATCTTGAATTTGCAGCTTCCTTTGGATTTAATCTTGGGCCAAATCCATGTTGCATTTCTTTATAGCCTAATAAGCCTGATGATCAACTTCCACGGGGAGATGACACGCTTTCCCAAAAACAATCAGAAATGGAAATGCACCAATGGGTGTCTTGTATATTTTCCTATAAGACCACAATGCATCATCCACGCGCTTGCTCCAATCCTTCTTATTTGGCTGTACGGTTTTCTCTAAAATCGGTTTCAACTCACGATTTGAAACCTCAGCCTGTCCATTTGTTTAGGGTTGCTATGGTGTAGATTTTTTGTGTGTCACCCTATACGTTTGAAGGAGGGAAGAAAAATTCATATTGCAAAACGGTGTCCCTTGGTCACTGATGATGGCCTTTGGTACTCCAAACCTGCAGAAAATTAGAGCCTTGATAAAATCCACTACAACATGAGAATCATCAGTCCTGGTGGCCTTGGCCTCCACCCATTTACTCACATAATCGACAGAAACAAGGATATACAAGAAACCAAATGAACATGGAAAAGGGACCATAAAATAAATTCCCCAAACATCAAAAATATCACAGAATAGTATGGGTTGTTAGGGCATCTCATGTCTCCTAGAAATGTTCCAAGTGTGTTGGAAACGAGAGCATGACTTACAAAACACATGGGCATCATGGAATAAGCTAGGCCAATATAATCTAGAGTCCAAAACATTCCTAGCTGTATGTTGGGATCCAAAGTGTCCACCACAAGCAAGTGTATGACAGAAATGCAAAATAGACTCAAACTCATGATCGGGAACATACTTCCTAATGACTTGGTCACTACACATGCGCCAAGGGTAAGGATCATCCCAAAAATAATACCGAGATTCATTTTTTAATTTTTGGAGTTGATGTTTCTTTAAATTTGCATGGATTTCAGAGGTAACATTTTAATAAAATAAATCAGCATACCAAGTATGCGTACCTGAGATGGTATAGAGATTCTCATCAGGGAATGTGTCCCGAAGTGGTACCTGGTCCAAGGTGTCACCCTATGGTGTGTGAGTAAGCCTACTCATGTGGTCTGCCACCAAATTCTCTGACCCCTTTTTTCCTTTAACTCAATATCAAATTCCTGAAGAATGAGCATCCATAGGATCAGCATGGGCATTGCATCTGGAATCTTCTAGATGTACCTCAGAGATGCATGGTTATGAAAAACAATAACTTTAGAGCCCAATAAATATGAACGGAATTTATCTGAAGAAATTAAGACAACAAGAATCTCTTTTTCTGTGGTTGTGTAGTTTTATTGGGCAGAATCCAGTGTCCTCGATTCATAGACAATCACATGTGAATGTCCCTCCACCCTCCAAGATAAGACAGCTCCAACCGCGAAGTTGGAGGCATCACACATAATCTCAAAAGGAATCTCTCACCATGGGGGTTGTATGATAGGTGGAGTGGTCAAACACTTCTTTATCTCAACAAATTAAGTCCTGCAAGAATAATCACACACAAAATCAGAATCCTTTTGAAGTCATCGTGAAATAGGAAGAGCAATCTTACTAAAAAATTTGATGAAGCACCGATAAAATCCTGCATGCCCTTAGAATGATCTAACATCATACACACATGAAAGATAGGGTAAGGATGAAATAATGTCTATCTTAGATCTATCAACCTATATCCCATGTTTTGACACTACATTCCCTAATACAATGCCACGCTCTACCGTAAAATGACATTTTTCAAAGTTTAGGACCAGATTCTCCTCAATACAATGATTCAACACCTTTCCCAAACTACTTATGCATTCATCAAATGAAGACCCATACACTGTAAAATCATCCATAAATACCTCCATGCAGGTCTTAATTAAATCTAAAAACATACTCACCATACATATCTGGAAGGTACCTGGGTCATTGCAAAGTCCAATTGGCATCCTTTGGTAGGAAAACGTGACATAGGGAAAAGTGAATGTAGTCTTCTCTTGATCCTCATGAGCTATAGGAACCTGAAAATATCCAGAAAATCCATCTGAGAAACAATAGTGTGTCTTCCTAACTAGTCTTTCAAGCATCTGATCAATAAATGCGAGGGGGAAATGGTATTTGCGAGTGGAATAATTTAGCTCCCTATAACCGATACACACATGCCAAATGTTTTGTACCCTCATTGGAAATAACTAATCTTTCTCATTTTTGACAACAGTAACACCACATTTCTTAGGCACAACCTCAATAGTACTTACCCACTGAGAATAAGAAATGGGATAGATTATACCTACCTCGATCAATTTTTCAACCTCTTTTTTAACAACCTTTAGAAGGGTTGGATTGATTATCCTTTTTAGTTGCCTCACCGGTTTAGCCCCATACTCCAAAATAATCCTATGCATGCAAATGTTGGGGCGAATACATAATCTATCAGCCAAGGTCCACCCGATTGCCCTGATGTTCTCCCTAAAATGATTCAAAAGTTTTTCTTCATGTTCAAAAGGTAGATTTTTAGAAATGATAACAGGTAATTTGTCACCACTTAACAAGTATGAGTATTTGAGATTTGGTGGCAATGGAGTGAGTTCCAGTCTAGGGGGGTGGTGTATGGATGGAGACATATAAGGAACTGAAATATGTGCACAAAGAGTATCAATATCAAAATAGAAATCATCACAATCAGAGAATAAGGCATCAAATCCATCAGCATACCTAATAGCCACGTCATAATTAGACTTCACATGATCAAAATCAGAATATGATTCCATTTCAAAATCTAATCATAGAGAGTCTTGTTATTTAGAAATGGGAGTGGAAGTTCTCTTAGATATAAAATCAGAACCAATACTCATAATCTCACTAAGAATAGGAAAATGAAATTCCATGGGGTTTTTACTTGGTGGTTCAAAATGGGAGATAAAAAATGTAGAATGATCCTATGAGGGGTACATCATGGAATCCATAATATTAAATATCACAACTTCTTCCCCAAATTCCATGGAATGTGTACCCTCATTGACATTTATGATAGTTTTTACAGTTTTGAGGAAGGGTATTCCTAAGATAATGGGGGCATGAGAACTTACCTGATCAACCTCCATGTTAAGCACGTAGAAATTTGCTGGAAATATCATGTCTCTTACCTAGACAAGTACATCCTCAAGGACCCCCACTAGATATGTCGTAGCTGGATTCTCCAATTGAACCACTACTCTTGTCGGTTTTAGCTCACCAACCTGCAATGAAGAGAATACAGAGTGAGTCATCACATTTATGGAAGCTCACAAATCAAATAGTACATCAGAAAAGTGCAACTCGTCTATGGTGCATGGGATGGTGAATTTCCTTGGATCATTGCACTTTTTCGGCATTTCTAGATTTGGTGTAATGAGTTCTGACACATTCCATCCAATATTGATCCTTTCATTTCCCTTGAGCCCTCTATGATTTGTATAATGTTCTTTTAAGAATTTTTCTTACCTTGGGATTTTCTTAATGGATTCAAGTAGAGGAATGTTGATCTCCACACACTTGAATGTCTCCAAAACCTCCTTTTGAATTTATTCTTCATCCATCTTCTTATATTGAACAATCCTATTTTGAAAAGGAAGGGGTTTAAGAGGAAAACCATTACTCTTTTGCTTACCTTTATCTTTCTCCTTGGGTTGCTCATCAGTTGATGTGGAGTTGGGATTTTTTGGTGTTGAGGTGAATACCGATGGAATGGTAGGTGCAGAAGCATTAGTTGTTTGCTTTCCACTTCTCAATGTGATGGCACTGACATTCCCCTTTGGATTTAGAGTGGGTTGGGAAAAAAGATTTCTGGAATTTTTACTTACAAGTTAATGGAGGGTGGTGGCAATCTGGCTCATTTGAGTCTTCAACTCCCTCAGCTCTGAACCTTGACTCTTCCACTCATTTTGTAGATTAAGAAAAATTTGTTTCAAAATATCTTCTATATTAGAATCTACCTTTTTTGGGGATTCCCTTATTGTTGGATTGTCGATGTTTGGGATTCAAATATTCTTTGGGGTTGTTTGAATCCCTGCTGGTAAAGCAGAGGCTGCTAGAAGTTTTGTTGAAAGGGTAGCCTTTGTTGTTGTCCAGAGCCATAACTCATGTACGACTAATCCTTCCACCCTTGGTTGTATGTTGGTGAAAAGTAATCACGCTTTTTTTGGTGGTATGTCTATTGTTTCTGCTAATATGGTCCCCCAGGAAACACTGCTGCACAATCTTTTGTTTCTTGTAGTTTGAGGAAATAGTCAGTTGGGTGGATTGTCTCTGTGCAAATGTCGCAAGGCCTTGAAAGAGGGGGTTGGGATGTCTTTTCTTCCAAATCAGTCAATCTCCCCATTTTGTTCAATTCTTTTAACTTGGTATCAATCAAATGACTCTCAAGAGAATAAGGAATTACCTTATGTACTCCCCTAACATGTGGTGTACCTCGATCACCAAATTTTTTGGAGTTTTGGGCCATTTTTCGATCAATGTACATGCAGCTACTTGTGTCTTGTCCACCAATGCTCCTCCAACCATAGCATCCACCATGCTTCTCTCCATAGGTGTGAGTTCTTCATAGAAGTACTGGATGAGTAGTTTCTCACTAATTTGGTGATGTGGTCAGCTTGAACACAACTTCTTGAATCACTCCCAATACTCATACATTGAATCCCCTTGTGCTTGGTTGATCTCAGAGATCTCTTTACCAATGGAAGTGTTCCTTGATGCTAGAAAAAATCTCTGCAAGAAAAGATGTTTCAAATTGTTCCAAAAAGTTACATATTTGGGTTGTAAATAATACATCTAGTCTTTCAGAGCTCCATCAAGTGAGAATGGGAATGCTCTTAGTTTGATTTGATCTTCAGAAACATTTCTTAGTTTTAAGGTAGAGAAAACCACATTAAATTCTTTAAGGTGTTTATTGGTATCCTCACCTGAGAGGCCATGAAATTTTGGAAGCAGGTGAATTAATCCAGATTTCAGTTCAAAGTCTGATTCGAGATTTGAATATGCAATGAAATTTGGTTGATAATTAATATCAGGTATAGACAATTCTCAAATGGTTTTATTAAGTTCATTTACATTATTTTCATCCATTTTTTCTTGTTTTATGGTTGAATTTGAATTACTTCCAATTTCAATGTTCTGATATTGGAGTAATTCTAAAACTGTTTGAATGTTGAAACTTACCATATACTGAGATTGTCTGATTCAATCCCCAAGATTGTGTTCAATCTCAGGGTCAAGATCAAATATATATTTGGGATTAGTTCATGTCATAAATCAAATAAAAATGAGAATTAGTAAATTGGACCATAGTAAAATAAAAATAGGAAGTTTTATTTGATGGTCCAAAAATAAGTAGAATAAAATAAAAAAAGAAGAAGAAAAATCAGATTGGGTAAAGAAAGAAGAAAGAAGAGAGGTAGAGAATAAAATGTAAAGTAAAATAAATACCTCTAATTGGTTGAAATAATTACTTTCCTCCCTGTAAATGGTGCTAATTTGAAAGGGAACTGTTGTGGGATCCCTCAAATGATTAATAGTTTTTGGGGTACTTAGGTTTAGCAGAGTGGCTGACCAAGGTCGTCTCTCAAAGGAGGACGTAAATTAAAACAAATTCTTAAATGTATTCTAAATATAAAATAGAATATAATTAAAACACTACATTAAAGAATTGGGTGTTTGTTTATCATTTATAAAACTTAAAGAAGTTTGTCGGAAGAAAATTTCATTTTTTTGTTTTTAATTTTGAAATGAAGTTTGATTAAAAAGACCCCAAAAGATGATGTTTTTTTAGAAAATATTTTAAAAGGCGTAATCGATATAACTCTATCACTTAATTTACTTAATAATCAATATCATTTAAATCAATATCCTCTTAATTATTATCATATAATTTTTTAACCCTCAAACCCTACGAGATTTAACATAACCATAAAGATGAAATTACTTAAACCCTAGGCTAGCTTCGGAACATGCAATCACAGCACCCTACATTGATTGTTGTTATAAGGCTAGATTATGGTCAGTAGTTAATTAGAGAACATATCCATTCTGTAAATGAGGATTAATTGTGTTCAGGTATTATATTTTAACTCTACAAATTTATCCCGTGTGGTCTTGTATTACTGATTAAGATCGTGCTCTCATAATTTACACAAAATCTCGACCTTGCATATTTTTGTATTAATTGTTCAATTTCTTGATTAATTCGTATAATTTAAAAACACAATTCATGGATCATATTAAGTGAATTATAGTAGCTCAATTATTCAAAATAATTAAGTGAAGAGGGTAGAAGATAGATCAATCACTAAAAAACTACTCTTCCATGGGTGGTGTGGTCATCGTGGAGATGTTTTGCATAAGAAAAGGATTGAAAGGGTAGAACCCAATATTGTCTCCACTATTTATTCCAACCCAATTATGAATATTAATAGAATAATAAAAGGTAATAACACAGAATATTATTTGAAGAAAAATTCAAGATACAAACATGAAAGAAAAGAAATCCAGAGAGGAGGTGTGAGAGGAGAGCCTTTTTGGAAGAGAGGTTTTCACAAATCCTTACTTCTCCCAATAGTTGTGAGGGGATCCCAAGAGACACCATTTCAGACACAACTTTACAAAGCCTCGATCAGACTTCCCAAAGAGTGAAAATTCTCTTTAAATAGAGCTTGTGAGGGATAGGGTTACATAACTCTTTAAGTGTTAAATGAAAACTCAGCCAAATATTTCAATCCAACATTCACAGCATTGTTGACCTTCACAACAAGTGAATTGTCTGGACATATAGAATTCTTTGTTTTAAATAATCAATTCCCTGAGATTTCCTCAATATTTGGGCCTAATCCAAGCCTAGATGAAGAAGATACGGCCCATATGGTGAAGTGATGTCCAATCTGGATGGTTCTGTCCAGCTTTGTCTTCATGTCCCATTTACTCCAATCAAATGCACGATCCAGCTCCCATGTCCTGAATAGAATTTGTATCCGATTAATTCAAGAACACATTTACGAAATTTTAAGTCAATATATTATATATAACAATATGTATGCTCAAAATACTATAGTGAATTTTAAAATGGTAAAACTGGATTTTTCATCAAATTTGAAAATGAATGATCTAATCCCAAATATTTCATAATTGAACATATTTAGCACAATGTGAAGAAATTATTTCATTTATTATCAGAAAAATATTCAAAAAAATAGTGTTTTATCATTGTGACACTCTCCTTACACCCCATTTGTGGAAGGTATTATAGGAGGAGTTCATAGAGAATATCCAGGTAATCTAGGAGTGGATGAAGAATGCATGGGGTCATTTGAAGTTTTGTGCTGAAGACATCGAATACCTTTTGAGTTTGAGGAAGGATACCATGCCTTCCTTGGGGTATCACCTCTAAGAGGGCTACAAAGATTTTTTCATGGGTGGAAAGCTCTCTTTGAGGTTAATATTCCATGATTCAGGTGCTTCGTAGTGTTGGAGAGGTAGCATGTTACATGGGTCTATCATACAATGGGATCTGGCACACAACAAATTCCATGTGTCCTAGTTGAGGAGATTCAGGCATAACCCCTTTTCAGGTCATAATCTAGGGTGAGTCTGATATCAACATTTGAGTGTCTTAGGTTGAGTACCCAATGGATATTGAGAATCTTTCATGGATGATATTTTCCCTTTCTGTTTGTCCAAATACATTATGGGCATCCTAAGAGGGGAAGATGGTAGTGGGAGGCTCAGGTTCATGCTCATACCCTCATATACTTGGGTATCCCTTGGTTTTGGATTTCCATGACATAAATCATTAATGTGTGGAGAATTTAATGAATCTTATTTTTAGGGTTTTATATTTACAAAATTCTTGGGAAAATTTTGAGACCAAGCGTTGAGATGGCATGCGATTTTGAGGCCCAAAGTGCCTAGAATGATCCTTCAAAAAATGTTATGTTTTTGAATATCATGCATGAGAGGTTTAACTAAAAAGGTTAAATAACTCTTAAATAGGTTCCCTAATCAGAAATATAGGGGCATAGTTGCATTCAGTATAGTGGTTTTACCCTATGAGCGACTTAATTTTTCCCAGTGTGGGTCAACTACAGAAAGTAGTTTTGAGGACGTAACTGTAAATAAAATAATTAAATAAAAATTATTTTATT
The DNA here is from genome assembly GCA_963277665.1 of Viscum album. Taxonomy (NCBI): domain Eukaryota; kingdom Viridiplantae; phylum Streptophyta; class Magnoliopsida; order Santalales; family Viscaceae; genus Viscum; species Viscum album. Next base: position 560,668,973 of record OY728140.1, on the reverse strand, counting down.
TTCAAATCCTATAAATAATAAATGGTAGCTTGTATTAGAAATATCAGAGTACCATTAAGCATATGAGGGTATTCTTTCCTTAGGTGGGGAATAACCTTCACCGGTGCGGGTTTAGTGAAAAAGTTAATTTTTGGGCATTTTAAAGAAAAATAAAATAAACATAAAAAAAATTATTTTATTCAAAAATAATGTTTTTCTGTAACACAATTTCGTGTGATATGTTTCATTTTAAAATTGAAATATTATAATAAGGTTGTAAATAAAGTGTAACAGAGACACTGTTTAATAAATGAAATAGCATAATGGCGTAGTGACTCAACGTAATAGAAACGTTGAAACACATTTCCTCCTTTAATGAATTATCATACTTATGGGATCAGGGGATTAATCGAGAGATTGATCTGAGGCTATCTAAAAATTCCATTTGTGAGAGATGAACAACAAAAAATTACAAATCACCAATGACAATGGATCTCGGATTGATGGTCGACGAGATAACAGATCGTGATGTCTCTTAACAGATCGCAAATGGTGATCAAACCCCAAGAATGACTGATTCTATTTTCAAGGTATTTGTTCTTGTATTGGATATTATTTTTTCCACGTTCTTGATTTCTAAACAATTAACACGGATCAACCCATGAATAGGTTAACCCGTTGTTTGACCATTCATGATGGAGGATTCAAATTGTGGGGTTTTAATAAGAGATTTTATTAGTGTTTCTTGGTTAAATATTATAAAGGAGACTAACCTTGATTGACATGAACATCAATTTATTTTTTTTCAACATTTTTGATTTGTGTTTTTCTCCCTCTGTTCTTTGTTCATCATGTCTGTTCTTTGTTAGGCCTGGGACCAGACATTTGGTGATCGATCGATCGTTGTGCAACTGATCTTTGGTGAAACGATATGATATCATGGGTACTGGGTGGACTCAGTACCATGGAGGTGTGATGACGAAGGTGGTGAAAAGATTTAGTTGGTGTAGGATATATCATTGCTCAAACGGGTTTGCACTGAAAAAGATTGTTCCATGGATTCGAACTCTTAGCGATGAAGAGCATGAACTGAGGATTTGGGAACCTCTTCCTAATCGAAGAACGTTCCACCAGAGTGCATCATGTGTTCTATAGAAGACCTCACTGGTGTGTCAGTGCTAGGGTAATCACGTGGTGGGGGCCACGTGATGGTATGACGGAAGTCGTCCACCCGCAGCGGCGGCTAGAGGAACCCGTAGTGGATCATCCACGGTTGGAAATGGTGTTGTGGCAAGGGTGGGTTGCAACAGAGTGAGCTATCAACATGGATATTCCACATCAAGCCTATGGCATGCATTCAATGGACCACGTGCGAGAATCCCGGTCTATATAAGTAGACTAGCTGGATGAGGTAGAGGTGGCACACCACTTGCACCGGGTCACATGACATGAAGTTGGGCCACGTGTTGACAGAGACTGGTTCACGCGATGTGGGTTGGACTATTGTAACGGGTCACGGGGTAGCCCGAAGGGGTGACCCTGATGGCTTAGCTAGGGCGGGCTAGGCCCAGCAGGTCTGGTCGGACCCAGGCTGGGTTGGGTTGGACGAGACCTTGTTCACTATAATGCCTATATCTTTCCAACCGTAAGTCCAATTGACGAGTCTTATGTAGAGTTAGAACCCTTATGACAAGGCGATCCTTTTGAAATGGTTTTGTGGGGGTTTTATTTAGACTAGTAGGGGATGGTAGTGTTCTCATTTTCTATCATATGAGGAATCGATGCAGGATCCTGATCCCATCATAGAGGGTGACAGATGTGATTGAGAAAATACCCTTGAGTTTGTCTATGAATGTAAGATGCGGGGTCACATTACTATCATAAATAATGCAACGTTTTCTGATGTGAGTTGGATCAGAATGTATCTTAGTGACATAGAAGGCCTAAGTGACAAGTGGATCTAGGTGACCGAGCAGGCCGAAATGACTTTATGGGTCTTAGTGCCCTAGTGGGTCAATGGGGATTATGTACCATACTGAGAGGACTGATCCGTCATCACTTCTTTTCGTGGTACCTTAAATGGGGTTTGTGGCATGGGTGTGACCAATATTTTCACAGGTACCCATCCCATATCTACGATGACAATTATAGTTGGGTCAGGATGCCCCCCCAGCGAGCCCCTGGGTGTAGGACCCCCTATCTATGTATCAAGATCATTCCTTTCTTCGTGACTTGACATAATCATTGTACTTCAAGATGTTCTCAATGTGTTATCATTGGGAAGGTCTCAAAGAAAAGGGACCTCATTTAAGGGGTCCCTGATGACTTCATATCTCAAGGAGTGAGTTCTCCCAGAATGAGCATGCCTTGAGTAGAATATTCTGTTCAATGAATGGTTGTGATATCTAGACTTCTTGTCTTAGCAATACTGGACATATCATGGAAACTTCATGATGTATCGAGACTATATTTTCTCTAAGATAATTTTGGTAGAATTTTTCTACATGCTTTCTTTCAAATAGCTCGAGGAGTGGGGTCTCCTGGAATTGCGTATAATATGAAAAGATCCTTATGGCTGGTAGTGGATGATACATTTCATCTTGGAATTCTTTATGAGTATAATTGGATGTTCATGTTATATGTTTTATTGAAATATACCTTTTTTTATTTGACTGTGTCATTTTAGTAGTGTTTCTTTTGTTGTCTTTTACATTGTGTCTAAGGGTTCCCTACAGAGTATTGTTTTACTCACCCCAACATAGTATTTTCCTTCATGTGTTTTGTCTTGTGAATACAACAAATGATTTGGTGGAGTCCTATATAGATTAGGACCAAGTACAGGTCGAGAATGTGCCTTGTGATATCAGATGAGACAATGTGTTTTTGGAAGTTTCCTATAATTGCTTCAGTACCCATGTTTTTAGGTCAGACATTGTAGTTGTATTTCTTTTAGAGGACTTGTATTCTAGCCCAATTTTACTTTACTAGTTTACTTTATTTAATACTCTATTGTTGGATTGTAGTTGTATGCCTACTTTTTCTTTACAAAGTGTTTTCTCTCTCCAAACACTATGTCTAGGATTTCAGTTCTTGTGTACAGGTTCGTAGGAAAATTACACCCATTTCTGGGATATACCTACTCAGCGCTAGTCTCTCGCCCATATCCTATTGATGCAGGCTTGGGGTAGTCACGACATGGGCCCCAGGGGAAGGTTATTGATTGTTTTTTAAATTTTATAAAAACTTTATAAATCCTCCCAAACCAATATTATATTTTCAGAATTTTAAAATCCTTTCTTTATGAACATGACTAACTTCTACATAACCAATGTTAATATTTTAATTATTTGAACAATGGAATTATTAAATAATACAAAAATATCCTATTTGGTAGAAACCATGGGAAAAACATGGGATTTTTTTTGGTTTTTATTACTTTATTATATAGATTGTAAAACAATGTTTGTGGAATAATAAATAACTCCCATTTTCTTCCTATAAAAACCCCCCCATGCTCCCATTCATCTTTACTAAAAATCCTTGGCCTAGGTCCTTACTCTTCCCTACCATCTCTAGAGTCCTCACAAGGTTCCCCAAGCTCTCTACAATCTACTTTAAAGATTTTTGAATCACCTTCTCAAGGTAAGGGACCACTCTCTATTCTTTTCAATTCTAGATCCTTCATTGTATTTACTCTTCTATGTATCATTATTTTATATTTCCAAGGAATTATAAATATATACCTACAATCAAATGTTTGTCCTAATAACGAGGGATCATTTAACCCATATCATTATAACATTTACCAAAGCTATTACTATGTTGAAATTAAGTCAGGTGTCTTATCCTACCCCTCCTTATTCAAGTATATTCTTAATTTTATTTCTTTTATTCACATTTTATAATGTTTTTAAATGTTTTTACACATCCCATGTAATTACCATTTTATGAAAAAAAATGAGATACTGCTTTCCCTCTCAGTAAACCACTCTATGAATCTTTATGTACGACCGTTATACTATATAAATTTCACTACAATTTTTATATGCCAATCCTTTATATTATGAATACCATTTCTATTTCTAATCAGGGGTATTAAACTAGATATACCTATAATTATTTTATTTTGGAATTAATTAAATTTATTCCAAACACCTTTCACATGTAATTTAATTTGATGAAATATGATCCTATGTTGAATTATATATGTGGTACACTTATCCATATACATGATATGAAAGTGACAGGCACACCCAGAAATATTTAGTTTTCCAATGCATTAAGTAATTTTTTAATCTGATGGTACTTCATTAAAGGTATTAGGAAGTAAACCTAATCTGTCGCAAGACTTTTCCACTAAGTTATGATGTCTTTTTATTTAACCTTGAACGTTTTTTGTGATGCCATGTTTAAAAAAATTTCTATATTTCCCATGTTTCCTTTATGTTACCATTTTATATCATGCCTCATTGTTCGTGTTTATGATTATCACCCATTTTATATACTATTGAAAATATAATTATATATCATGTAATAATGTTTTTATGTTGTGATTTTTTAATCCCTTATCTTGATTTATATCTTCCATGTTCTTATGCTTGTCCCCAGGTTATCCCATGTAGTATTAGAAGTATGATGATTTCTATGATCATGTTCAGAAGGTGTCCAATAATATTGTAGTATCCATTGTTTAAGATGTAATTATATCTACCTAATTCGAGAATAAACTGGTCTTGACTATCTTCTAGGTTTTATTATGCATATTCTTAGGTAATAAATCATGAATTAATGTTTAATAAAGAAAATGGGTGTCATAGTTTTGGACTGAATGATCCCAAAATTCATGACATGAAGTTAAATAATTTTGCAACTAAATTGAAAAAAAAGAATAAATGAAATAAAAAGAATAATGATCATATAATTATCATGAATGTTATCCTTTTGTAAATAAATAATTAATATATGTTTATTATTCTATAATATAGATGATGTATGGGGTGAGTCGGGACTCTAGGTAAGATATTTCTCTTCTTAATGTCCTTTTTTGAGACATATTCCATTAGCAGCACATTTTTTATTTTTTAAAGGTATAAACTATCATATTGATTTAATTTATAATTAATTTACAAATATTAATGTGGATTACAATTTCATTTCATGTTCTCTACTTTAATTTTATTTTGACACAAAAATACCAAATCCATTAGAGATTTTTCATTAAAAACATGTCTTAAATGATTTAAATTAATACTATTCAAAATTTATTTTCTTCTCAAATGTTTCAGTAATGTTATTATTTACACATAAAATTATTTTTAAATGTCATTTTAAACAAATTTTTACATTCTTTAAAATTTTTAAAAAATATTCACTCTAATTTGTTACATATATGTTTTTTACTTTCCTTATAAATGTTCAAAGTAATTTTATTTTTAACATTTAAGTCATGATTGATTATCTTTACTTAATCAAAATTAATAATTATCAATCATAACCTACATTCCTTTTTTTATTTTCAATAAATACTCTATTCTATTTGTTCTATGAATTTTGAGTTTTAAAAAAAAATTCCAACAAATAATATTTCTTCTTGTTTATATGAGATATGTTAATGTTATTTTTTTATTGGAAGAGATGTATATTTCGAGGAGTGTTATACTGAATATGGAATATTTTATTTTCTTTACACTTATTATGGTACTTGATCATTTTTTATATCGAAATGTGGGTCCCTAATATTCCTCCAACACATCAAGTAATGTGGACTAAGTTAATTGTTTATAAGTTAGTCTGTTGAAGTGGACAGAGTAAACATTTTATAAATTAAATTTAGTAAGTGGATAGAGTTAAATATTTATATATCTTTAATATTAATAGTTTTTAAAAAACCATGTATGTTATTCAATAGTAAGGGTGACTCTAAGAGTGATTGTAATAGTGATATGATGATAATGTTCTGATGCACCAACATGTTTATTTTATGCTTGAAAATGGGTTTTAATGGAAATATTTGGATTTAAAATGGTAATGAAAATATTTTAAGAAAGTTTATAAATTTTTTAGATAAATGTTTTATTTTAAATGAATTTTTTTTAGTTTTTTCAAGAAACCATTAATATTTTGATTCTTCCATTATGTTTGCATATGTTATGTTCTATTGAAAACATTGGGAAATAATGTTATTTTTTATGTATCAATAATTTATTTTGTTGTCTAAATTATTATTAAATGAAAATTAAAACATTTATATGGGTTTTCATGTTTTTCAAAGGACTAACGAGATTCATTTAATTATATGGAATGGTTCTTAGGTGTAGTGTAAGCGGGAAAGCACATTCTAAACAAGATGTTTTCTTAAAATTCATTGGATTTATCCTTAGAAAAAGACAAAAACAAATTATCAGAATCTAAAAATAAAGGATATCATATGTAATTTATAATTAATTTTGAAAGATAATTAATTACCTCATATTATAGTTCATTCTTCATTGTCAAATATGACTGACCCTTCTTATCCAGTTGCACTATGAAAGACAAATAATGTTTAGATTCCCACTACTAGTGATCCACATGTTCCCCAAGAATCTATAAATGTTTTTAAAGTATTTTATAGATACATGTGTCGATCTCCCTATGCCTTGAATTTTTTTTCTTACACCACAGAATATCCATGTGGACTATTTTATTTTCTTGGTTCTCATATAGCTGAAGAAGAAGGAGGATAACTAAAACTCAGGAAACCTATAATGTTTCTAATAATATCTCCTAGAATGAGAGGGTTATCTAAATAAACATATATTTTTCACAATAATATTTAGGATAATCTCGTCTCTTTTATTAAAATTCAGTAGTTATTTACTTTTAGAACTCGGATTAGAATAATATTTACAAAAATATCCTTTAATATTTTCCAAACCATTTTTGTACCCCATTTCTAAAAAACAAAATTATTATTATTATTTACATGAAATACTCATAACCTATACACTGATTAAAAATTGTTTTACATGAGCAAATAAATTAATATTTACTTAAATATTATTCCATTATCACTGGACAATAACTCTATCTTCTCATCTTTATAATTATTTATCAGACCATGTATAACATAAATTTATTTAATAAAATATATATAACATCATTAATTATTGATAAATAAATAATTATGATCAAAAAATAATCCAAATTAAAAAAAAATCCCCTTTTACTTCAGCGTAATATTGTTGTTTACTTATTAAACTAATATATAATTTAACAAAGGTTCTTAGATACACAATGTGTGTAACCCTCCAAGCCAATTTTGTTGTGAGTGGGATCCCTAGAAAGAACTCCTTTATGTTCTTTGATTACCGGTACATGTATATTATTTGATATATATATATATATATGACATTATTCTTACTATAATAGTGTTGATAGTTATGCATATACTACCTATATGGAAATTATTTATATTACATTCCATTTCAAAATATTAAAACTAATCCGATGTCGAATAAAAACCTTAAGATACTGTTAAGAAGGTCCTAAATATATTTCATATGGTAATTACACTTTATGATGATATGAAAAAAATTATTCTTGACAATCAGGTGTTGGGGGATCAAAATCATTGAATGTTCTTCTCATGAAGTTCATACTTTGTGGTCTTAATTATATGAGATCATGAGGACTGACCCACAAATAAAATCACAACATGATTCTGGTTTCATTAGTTGTCCCTATCTACTAACATGTGTATTTTCCTCTATACATGATGTCATTAGCAATTTATACCAATTGAATGAAATCTTTGATTCATGGGAAGAACCCTGAAATTGAATTCAGGCAGAGTTAGATTGTATTGGATCATTCATTGGTGGTATGACATTAATTGAATGATCAAGATATAATGTATCTATTCTGGATTATGGAATAGATATCACATGGTTCAATGATGATTAGGATGTCAATACCTTCCTTAAATCCATGGATGTGGTACAAGAAGTTTTGTTCATCTAGTAAGGTCAAAAAATATATAATACATCAAAATATTACAACACAAGTGATCATTCTTCATTCTGATATATCACAAGACAAAGATATTTTATTTCCAAAAATGTTTTCATAAGAGGTAGTCATAGTTATGAAATTCCTTATCAACATAGGTTTTGTGATGGTTTTCTAGACTCTTCTCTTGGTATGTTAGTTGGACTCACAAATAAAGAGATAAGAACATACAGGGTCACACACTATGTGTATACATAGTTTTTAACGTCAGGATATAGTGGACCTTGTATGTAGGGGCTAATGAATGTTTTATTATGAAGGATTATGAGTACAAATGGTCAAATGATATTATTCAGTATTATAATAATAATGATTGAATTTATTTCTCAAGGTATTCACAATTTGTTTCATCTTAAATTTGAATATGAGAAGATATAATTTTTTAATAAACAAATCACATTCAACATTCATTAAATAATTTATGGTTCTAATGATCCAAGTTAATGTTTTGAATTGTATAATATAATAGGTTAAATTTTAACAAGTGATTTACAAAATGATCGTGACATTTATGAAAATTTTAATAAAGTCATAAGTGTGAACAAGGGTCTAAAATGAATTATTTACTTCCTCGGGCCAAATTAATATTTTTTAAAGTATAAACATGGTTCAAAAATAGTATTTTAGGCTCTTATGTTGGGTAAAACAACATTTTCATGAATTTTAGAGATCTATCCTCCCCAATATCATGTTTAAAGAGAACAAATGAAGTAGGAACAAGTTTAGATTCACCCCATCTTATAAATCAATTTCACATTATTCACATGATCAAATTGATGTCATAAATCTCCTTGATTTATCAATATAGAACCCAGTAATCAATTATTTAAGATCTAGGAGTTGTGGAGAACATGTGGAAGATTTATAGGATTCCTAGCTTGGATATTTTAATCCACGACAAGTTTATTGGTAGTGAATCAAATAAATTCTTTATAATAATCAATGTACCTTATAAGATTTTTTTATTCTATTCTTCATGATTAAATTAAACTTTAAAATATGTTTTGGGAAATTTGTGATATATTTTTTATAGATTCAATATTTTTATCATGAATCTAAACCCAAAATTTTAAATTACCAATTTCCCTATTTTATTTTTCCCTGGGTTTGTTCAACTGGTATCCTATAAATAATTTAATTATATAGGCTAAAACATCATAATTTCAATTATTTTCTATTAGATTAAAAAATATGGCATTGATAGGATACAAATTAATCTAGAAATATGTCAATATGATTTCATATGAACATGTTATGGTTGATAAAATATTGATGGGTTTGAGGTATAATTTGTGGTGTAAATTCATACACACGCCCACACATATATCTATTTGTGTGCATAGGGGTGTTAGTGTGAGTTTTTGAGTCTCTATTTTAGATATATATATATATATATATGCATTTTTTTTATATATTTTATCTTTTTTGAATAGATCTAGTGGTTGTGCATGGTGTGTGTTGAATTCCAAGATTATATAAATATAAAATAAAATAGGAAAACGTGTTTATATTATATATATATCTCTAATTTATGCATATCCCATTCAAATTGGAGTGGGAAAATGATCCACCCACCCCCCCCCCCATTTTGGGGATGGAATTCACAATAGCCACACCATTTGTTGGGGTGGAACCCATTTATATATATATTTATATATTATAATATATAATACAGAAAATATTATATATATATATATATATATATTGTATATTTTTCCACCCCAAATAGAAATCCCTACCTAGGCTGAGCTCTCAACCAGGTTTTCCTAATTTATATTGGATTGGGTCGGTCCATGGATGAATTTATCAATCCATTAACTCAACAGCATATTCTAAAGTAAATTCTAAGGATCTTCTATAGGCCCAAACAGACCTAAATACTAATAGAAAAACTATAGATATTGAATTTATTTATCTGGTATTTAATAATATATTTTTGGAACCCCTAAAGTTCTTCATAATTAATTAATGTTATTTAATGAATTTTAAAGCATGAAAAATACCATGGAGTTCGATTTTATCAAATTTAATTTTCTATGAAATATAATTACATGTTGACTAGTCACGAGCCATGACATACTAGTTTATTCTTGGATAATTATTTGTTTAATAAAATTATTTCAATTATATTTTAAAAATAAATTTTTTTTATTTGGATTATATTCATGTCACTCCTCACATGTTATAATTTATAAGGGTATGTGTTTCCACATTTAAGTGATAAGATGTAATTTCACAAAACTATTACCCCCCACTTGTGTGTTAGTATTCATTTTAAACATCATAGGAGTTATTGGTGACATGGTTCGAGTCCAAATCTGGTGTAAATCAAACAAGATAAGTGCACTACAATTGATGGTACTTCCATCAGAGTCATGTATCAACATAAGGAATTTCTTGAAGGTCTTAGTTAATCCATTATTCAATATATGGATTAAGTAATAGCTAATTTTATATGATTAATTCATTATTTTATTATTTTATTATATGTATGGTTTATTATTTTGTGACTGTTTATTTATTAAATGTGCTCACATTGTATAATAATAAAAAAGTATGCATAGATTAAATGAACATGTGTGGTAAATTTTTTTATATTTAAATAATAGTTATGTTTCAATTTCAATCATAGATAATAATAATATTAAACTGAAAAAAGGCTTCATTCAAAAATATAAATTAACAATTCCATTTAAAAAAAATATTATTTCATTAAATTCTTTTGGTCGCTTGAATTTGGACACGAATGATTTTTTCAGGTGATTGTTATCCATATTTGAGGGTGTCTCCTATTAATAATGAGCCCTTATGAGAGTGGTTATTTTAATTAACTAATGTTGTAAACAAAAGACTATCCATATAAAGATTTTTGTAACTTAAGAGGGAAAGCATTTAACAATGAAAATTAATTATTTATAGGAGGTGATACTCCACTCAATAGATCATGGTGTCGTGAGTAAATGTGGTTGGAAACCAAAATCCTACCTTAGACTCTTGGAGTATTGGAATACCATATCTGGGGATATGAAGAGTGTTTTAAGTATCCTTCCCACCATAATACTTAAGAAAAATATTATTGTATATCTAATAGTTAAAGGCTATAAGGATTTAAAAAAAGTGGGGGACATATAAAAATGATAATTTTAAAATTTATATTGGTAATAATGATAAATTACTGATCTGATAAATTTATTTTTTATATATTTAATGTAAAACTAGACCAATTAAATTTTACAATAATCTATTTTGGTTAACTGTAATATCCTAAAAGGTAATAACATCCAAGAGTTGTACATGTTCTTGAATATTGTATTAATATAAGAGATGAAACATTTTATAAATGATTACCCACATCTAGATAATCCCCATTAGGGAGTAAGCATGATAGATAATTATAAATACATGAAGCATATAGATGATGCACTCTATTTTCCATGTTTCATGTCCTCATAAATGTCTAGTGAGCTGTAGAAAATAAAATGTAGAAAAGATTTATCACCAATACTATCTTATATCCAAGACTTATACCATAAGAGAGCTTGAAAAGAATTATATGAGATATCCAATGAATTGTATTGATGTATGTTAGTATAAGGAAACCATTAATAACCTCATGTACTCAAGATGATCAGGAACATTGAGAGACTAACTTCTCTTGGGTTCAAGAAGAACTAAGAACTTGAAGTCGATATAATTATTTCCATTTTACCACATAGCTTCATGAAATTAATTTTTAATTATAATATTGATAAAAAGAATAAGTCACTCCTATATTTTTTGGATTTATTGTTCCAATAAGTACAATATATAAATAATTATAATACTGTAGTTCTTATGGTGAGAAAGTGGATGAAAGGAAAAGGATAATGTGTCAATATATATTACTAAGTCAAATACATTGATACCCCACCCTTAAAGGAATATAAAGACATATAAGGGTAATAATGTGTAGGAGGAATTATTCTTTTTTTGTGGAAAGAAATAACACATGAAGAAGTATTAAAAAACTGTGAAGAATATGAAAAGTATAGAATCTAATTTAGGTATATCTTTCATTTAATATACTCTATATGTTTCAATAAGTTGGGTGTTTGAAATTTTGTTTGGATAAAATATTTTTCTCAACTATTGGAACCCAATAAATTTAAGAAAAATGAAAAATATGACGTGGATCTCCAAGTAGAAAATAATGGGAGACTTTTAGTATTGGCAGTAAGAGATTATCAACTAACATTTCCAAGTGGTTTGGTTCTTGTACACAATAATTATTATTATGTTTCCTCTATTACTAGATATATAATATCAATGTTGATTTTAGACTCCATGGTATTTTATTTTATGTTTAGAAATAAATGTTTTCTGATTTATATGGAAAACATATATTATGATATGCACATCATAACAATGTATAGTATAGACCTAAACTATAACATATAGTTTTGATAATAAAAAACAAATCCTTTTAGATTTATTCATATCCTACACACCTTTGTAACTGTAGTATATGTCTTATAAATCAAAAATAGTTTATTATAACTTCATCAAGATGATTATTTAGATATTATTGAGTTAAAAACCTTGGATGAATGTGAGGATTTTTTACAAGTTAAAATGGATAAAAAAACTTTTAGTAGGAAGAGAGAAAGTGCCAATGAACTGTTATAATTCATTTAAACTGAAAGGATGAATCAGGTCCTAATTGACATAATCAGATCAAAGAAATGTTATGAGATACTACCTTTATCGTTTGGGGGATATTCCTTACTAATAATATAATATAAATATGGGATTATATACGAGTTTTGGTATGTAAAAATTAAAATTCTATATTATATACATGTATAGTGATGTTTGTATTTCATCAAGACTATACCCAATGAAAAATTAGTAACATGAAATAATATGTGCATCTTTATAAGTTATCCCATAAATACTAAAACATATTACATATATAACCCTTATTATAGGAATGTTGTTGTGGAAATTCAAGCTACAATTCTGGAAATGGATCACATTTTCATTGGAAATATTTGGATAAATATTAAATTTAAATAATTTAATGGTCTATATGCATAAGAGTTGGTAGAGGGACAATCTTTACAATAGTCGGTGGGAGATGAAGTTGTTCCTAAGACACAAGTACCACATAGGTCCACTAAAGGGGTTAAAGAAATAGTGACATACATATTTGTTATGACTAATATTGGTGAAATATGACTCTATGAAGATAATGAACCTCTATCATATGAGTAAGAATATATGGAATGGATATAATCAAATGGAATAAAAATATGCATTCTGATATGGATTCCATGTATCAAAATAATGTTTGGATTTTGGTAGACCAATCGGTTCTTCTAAAACCTATTATGTTTAAATGAGTATTCAATATTAATTTGGGAAAGGATGTTCATGTGAGAATATATAAGTCTAGGATAATAGGGAAGGTTTTTTTTAAAACATTAAGGCATCGACTATTATGAATCATTCTCACCATTCACAATGTTGATTTCAATCATAATTTTATATATAATAACAACATTAAATGACTATAAATTTTGAAAATAGATTCTAAAATTATTTTTTTAAATGGTAATTTGGTTGATTATATAAATATGAAATGACCCAAATGTTGTATGATGCCTAAGAGTAATGTTAAAATATTGAAACTACAGATATCCATTTATGGATTAAAGAAGGCATCATGATAATGGAATGTTTATTTTGATGACGCCATATGCGTATTGGGTTTCATTAATAATGAAAGTGCTTCATGTATCTATTCTATTTTTATTGTTAATGTAATCATTTAACTATTTTTATATGTTGATGACATTTTATTCATGGGAAATTATGTTCAAGTCTTACAATTATTGAGGACTTGAATAAGTGAATTCATTTTTGTGAAAGACACATAAGTGAAAAAACCTATATTTTATGGAATAAGATATATCAAGGTAGATATAAGAGAATACTTGGAATACGCCAAATTAAATATACTGACAAGGTACACAAAAGGTATAATATGGAAAAAAATATGAGTTCTCTATTTCTAAGGTCACATGATATTAATCTCTCTAAGAAAATGTGCCCACAAAAACATGAGGAGATTTAAAGAATGACTAGAATCACTTATTATTCATTGGTGGGATATATCATGTATGTAATTATATATAATATATTTTATATTTTATTTAATTTAAGAATGAGGAAGAATATCAAGGAAATATATGAGGGTAAATTAGGTTACTATAAAAAATATCTTAATATAATTAGACATACAAAGGACATGTTCTTGTTGAATGGAGTAGATGAGGAACTAGTATTTAGGGGATACACTAAGGAAATATTCCAAATTGATTAAAATTATATGAAATTTTATACAGGATATGTCTTTTTTCTAAATGGTGGTGTTGTGATCTAGAGAAGCTAGAATAAATCAATGGTTGTTTATTCTATAGTAGATTCCACGTATATAGAAAATTCTAATGTAGTTAATTAAATACTTTGGATATATATATTTTTTTTACAAGAAGTGTATTTTACCTAGAAGTGGAGACCTTGTTACAGTATACTATGTAATATAATGGAAGGTTTTCTTGAAAAAGAGAACACCTCACACTAGAGGACAAAGAATATACCTTAGGAATTTTATCACATAAGGGAATATACTCAGAGAGGTGAAGTCATGGGTTTCAATTTTTCCAAAAAGGATAACTTTTTTGACCCCATGAATAAATCCATATCTTATAGAAGCATGATTTTCATGTGAGAGCTAGTATATTGAGAGGTTTTATTATTTTCTCTAGTAAAAGTGGGATTTTTTGTGACTGTGTTCCCTATAACCAACACCTTTGTGGACTTTTATTACAATTACATGCATAGAATAAGATATATACATTTATTTACACTTACTATAATAGTTTTAAAGCTTCTAGATATACTATTTACATCGTAGTGACCATGGTTTACATATCATCTCAAAAGTTTAAAATAGTATCTATATATAATGATAAACTCAATATACTATGGTAGTAATATAAAATATATGTCATATTTTCAACATATATCATATTAATAGGACATATATGATGTCTAAATATAATTTATGGTGTGATCATATTCATAGATACTTTTTCTCATGAATTTGTCACTCGGTGATCTTGTCTTGATGAAATCATGAGGATTGGACCACAAATAGGGACAACACATGATTCAAGTTAAATTTATTGTTCCTATCTACAAACATTTTTATTGGTCTTCATAATTGAAATTATAATCAATATGTAATATTTTCTCACACACATTGATTCAATGAAAAAATCACGACTTCTAAATTTTTTTCGGGTGGATTGTATTGGGAACGTCATTGTTTGCATGACATTAGTTGGATGATCAAGAAATATTTTCTAACTTCCATGTCCATAAAGAGATATCTCATTGTCCTAGATTGGTCAAGATGGTAGTAAATTTATTAAATACATGGACATGTTACATGAATGTACATTTATATGGTTAGTTCATGAAATATATAATGCCAAAAAAGGATTGAAATACAAATATGCATCATTCTTCATCAAATAATTCCATGAAAATAGATTATATTGTATATAATTTGTTCAATGAAGTTAGTTGTAGTCATGATAATATTTATCAAAATAGGGCACATTATGGGTTTCCATATTATGCTCTTCATCAATGAGTTAGAATCCCTCCGATAAATATAAGGACTTATAGGGTCACATGCTAAGTGTATCCACAACTCCCACCTCTTCAGAAGAAGGTATGTTTAAAAAGAAATGGATCAAACATAAGGGGGTCAGTGAACATCCTTTTATAAATGATCGAAAGAAAAAATAATTTAATTATATTATTCATGTTTATAATAATAATTATGGAATTTATTTTCCATCGTATTCCTAATTTTTTTATCATAAAATTGAATATTAGAAGATAGAATTTTCTAGAAATCATATCACGTTAAGGGTAAATTAAATTATAAAGATAAGGTGGCATGATAGTGTATCTCTCTTTAAGTTTTTAAAATTATGGGTTTTCAGTGGATGATTTTCCATTGGATGATTTTTTCCTCCCTTGTGGTTAGTTCAATAGTTTTCACCTTGCTAATGGAATGGTGAGTGGACTGGATTTCAGATCTATGTTGGAGGTGAATATTTATGCCATGGTGTAGAATATTTTGGGTGGTGTGAGTGGTGATGGAATAATTGAAGCATCCGATGAGGTCATCATGATCATAGGAGAAGCGGTGGTGCTTGATGTGGGAGGAGCTGCTGTAGTGCCTGATGTGTGCGGAGAGGCAGTGGAGACCGATGCAGTTGGAATGAGAATATTTTCAATTATAGTCCCTCATGTGGGTGGTTCTATCATTGTGGATATAGTTTTTGTATTAGTTAGATACAACATGAGGGTGGTGGTGCTTGGTGCGGGTAGTGTGAGTGGTGTGCACAGAACCAGAGTAGTGGATGAAGCTGTTCTCACTAGAACTTCCAAGATTAGTAGATCTATGGTTATAGATGTTCCTAGAGTATCTGTGATTGGTGTGGGTGTTGAGAAATCTAAATTGGGGTGGCTATGATGAATTTTTATTAACATAAAAATAGGGTATTTAGATCTAAGTGGTGTGGATGTTGAAGGCAAAGTTGTAGCAACTGATGTGAGGCACCCATATTCTAAGGAAAATCTGAATAATGGTAATTCGTAAACTATAAATTTCAATAGAATGTACTTTGTGCATGTAAATGATGTTTCTCCAGAGAGAACGATCATGAAATGTGACATTGTTCGCATGACGGGTAATGGAGAGGGAATTATTGATAGATTTATAATCTGTGAACACTCTATAATTACTAGGATTATTCTTTCTACTAGAGGAAATTCATGGAAATTTTATGATTTAATTGAGAAGATGACTTCTATATATGGGTTTTCTAGTAATATATTTATTCCCTTGGGTTTAGGTTTCTTTCACATTATGTTTTCATTAGAGACTCTAAAGAGAAGTGTGTAGGGAATCAGTTCAATCGATTTGAATCAAGGTATGATATTCATTCAAGATTAGTATTTTCATTTTAATCCATTTTCCATATAAAATACTAAATCTCAAGTCTAAATTATAATTATTAGCATTAATTATATTTTTTGGCATCCAAAAATCTTATCCAATATTTCATATATTGTGGGAATTCCTATCAAAATGGATAAGAAGACTCAGATTGACAAATTTGGTCACTTTTTTAGGGTACTAGTGCATGTGGATAATAGACATTGCTTGATTCATATTGTTTTTTTCTCAACACTATATGATGATATTCTTTTAAAAGTGGAATATGAAAGACTTCTTGAATTTTTTTCGAAGTGTCCAATTATTGGTCACGCCGAGGATAAATGTCATAAGAATGTGGATTTCTATTTTGGTTCTTCAAAAGGTCACTATAAAGCGTCTTTTAGTAATAAAGTGTGGAATTAGACTTCACAAAACAATGGGGACTCGCTTGGTGAAAGAAAACCCACTCTTGAACAAGGCAATGTGTGGGGTAGAGATGGTTCACTACAACCGAATAAGGTTTTGACACCATATACTCATGAGTCGGAAAAAATGGAAGTAAGGTTCATTCTTGGAAATAGTGAGAGTTCACATGAAGATGAGGGCGTTTTTATTCCAAGAGTTACTTTGGATCTATGTTTTCAATAATCATCTCCTACAACTGAGGGGAAAAAAATTCAAATGATTAAGTATCAACAATTCAAGAATAAATTAATAAATAAAGGGAAAACTAGGGCATCTATGGAAGGTGGGATGATATCAAAGATGACTCCACAAAAAATCATCCAATATATAGGTATTTTCCAAAGGAAACAATATTGTTGTGGATAATGTATTTTTTTAATCTGTTACTCTTATGAAATCCAAACATATGACAGACAATTCCAATTTGAAGAAAACTATGGTCACCAGGTCTCATGGTCCCTTAGAATTTGAATCTGAATGGTTTGGTTATTATGATGATTCATATAAGTTTGAATATGATACCAGATCTACTTTGATATATCTTGGTATGAGGGAATGATTCTTATATAATCCCATCCATTCCCTTTCTATACTATCATTTTTCTCTTTTAATAATAGGGATCTTCTTTAACATTTATAGTAAATTAAATTATTTTTGGAGATTACTAGTCATGTTAATGGATTTTATTTCATCATTTGACCTGTTAAGGTGTTAAAAGTGTGTTATAAAATGCTTTTGACATTTCTAAAAAGTTTAATTAAGTCATATTTTCTCAAAAGGGTCTAAAACAATGGTAACTTTATAAGTACCAACAATAATGTTGGTATGTATAAACTATGTATAAAATATCATTTTATACTATTGAATAGGGTAACATAACATTTTCAAGAGTTTAAGAGATCTCCCTTCATTTATCTTAAGTTTATAGTGAGAAACCTGAGGATGAAACATTGGGATAGATCTTATTTTTTCAATAGAGTGCCCATTTTTCAAGTGATCAAAGGTACATTATAAAGTTTTTTAACTCCCCGCAATAGAACCCAGGAATTCATTATTACTGTTTTAGTAGATTCTATGCATGTCGGTCTAATATACAGTATTCCAAGTTTGGAACCTTTGATATATGACACAAAAAATGTAATCTAATTAAATTGGTGATTTCAAATAAACATGTTTTCGTTTATTGTTTAATTATAATTTTTTTTAGTTCTTGAATTAAATTCTAAATGAGATTTTTCAGAAATCTAGTGAAGGGTTTTGGGGATTCAATTTTTTTAACATGTATACAAACATAATATTAAATTGGCTATTTTACCCACTTTTTTTGTGCCCTGGGTTCCTTCACCTTTCTCAGAGCATTAGGTTAAACTACATAATTTATAAGGTTAGTATCTATAAACATGCAATGAAACATTAGAGAAAATAGTTAATTTTTAAAGAAATTAAACCTCATATGAACATTACGATGTAATACAATACATGTGTCATGAAATCTATTATCAAATTGGGTTCATAGATTATTTCACCAACCTATATGATTTAATATCATTCTTTAACTTTTAAAATTTAAACAAATCAATAAAATTATAGGTACATTGACTCAATCTGACTTTTATATTATTTCAAATTTCATGACATATTTAATTTTAAAAAAATAGAAAAAATCCTTTCTCACATTATTCATTAATGTTATGCCATTCGTGACATACTCAACATATCTAGCATCTCTGTGAACTTTTATCCTCTTAGTTAATAAAATACAACTATGCATGTGAGTCTTGAAAAACATTTATAATAATATTTTTTTTCAAAATATCATTACATATTTCCACAAATATTAATATCTAATTAAACATGAGATATGTGAATTTCCTATTTTTAGTTCTGTTCTCATAACCTCTCATCTTGGAGAATAACATGGGAGAACACCATGATAATGTGTCTCAATGTATTATTATTATCCTACCACTGATAAACTATTTCATTTATATCCCATTATACAATATCATCTAACCATATAAAATGGGTTTATAAAATTATGTCATATCATACAAATACCCTCATAATTGTAGGGAACTTCTATATACTTTTGATGTAGCATGTAACCTTACAACAATATATTATACACTATCATGATGATGAATAATTAAGATGTGATAGGAAATTTTATTATATTCAAACATCATGAATATACAATGTAATCAGAATTCCAAGTGAATCTAGTTTTAGAGAACCACCAACTCCAATATATTCCCAACAACACTAAGGACAACTACTAATAATTTAAGCATGCTAGAGCTCACATGATATTCATGTTTCTACTGAGATAAGTCTTTAGTCTATGGTTCTTCCATGTTCTCCATGGATACTATGGTAACTTCAACTTCCCAGCATCCAAAAAAATCCCATATGTTATAGATGTTCTATAGTGTGTTCTTCATCGTATGGTGAGATCATGGATCCTTTTTGAGATCCACCACTATAGTATTATCAAAATACAATATGACAAGGTATGTACTAATAGATACCACACAAAGAACCTAAATTATGATGTGGATAAAAACATTAACTATATATATATATATATATATAAAGTCATTTTAAAATCACACTCCACTACACAATTGACCACAATTGGTTTCTTTTAATTCTTCATGTCTATATCTCCTCCATTGAGTGTGAATACATATCCCAATTTTGATCCCATGTAATTCAAATTATTTAGAAACTAGCATATGTATATCCCCTGATGACTAGATCTTCATATTCTCTATATAAGATGAACATATCCTTAGTACACCTAAAATATTTACAAATGGTATTAACAACATCCCAATTTTATTATCCTAGTTTTGAATGATATCATCTTGTAATTATTAGTGTGTAGGAAACATAATTTGTTGTACATAACAAGGAATAGATAATCAATATTATCAAAGATGTGTAATGGATTATATTCAAACTTTCTGTCTCCCATTGTGTTTGTGGACACAATTTCTTATATAGATGAATTCAGTGTGATACTATAACCAATTATATATTGAATTTTTCCATACTGAATATCTTCATTATCTGGTGAATGTATTTATCCTAACTTAGTGGAATAAACCTCTAAGATATATTCTTAAGAATCTCTATCTTTAGTATTTATGATACTTCACCAAATTCCGTTATGGGGAAACACTTTTTCAATGCATCCTTATATAACTATAAGGATGATACCTAGTTTCGAAAAAGCAATATATCATTAGCATATACTACCAAGAAAAAGATAACTCTCCTACTAAACAATTGATAGAAACTTAACTCATATTCATTCTTTATGAAACCAAACTCTTGTATGGATTCATAAGAATGGATATTCCACGACATGGATACATTAAATAATATATAAAGGTATTTTAATTACATTTTAACCTTTTTATCATTATTTTGAGTTAAAATCACTTATGTTTTTGTTATATAGATATATTTATGAATGTTACTATTATGGATTTCTATTTTGGAATTCAATTTCTAAATCACATAGTCATGGAATGTTTCTATTTAAAGTATAATTTTTATGGATTTAAACATGGAAACTAGGTAAATGTTTTCATAATAGTCAATACATTGACCTTTTTAAACACTTTAGCCACTAAACATACTTTATAGATACTCATAATACATTCCATGTCTAGTTTTTTCTTGTATACCCATTTTCACACAATAGTCATTACATCAACTAGTTAATTGACTAGAACCCATAAATGTTTTGATACATGGAATCCATCTCATAATTCATATATTAGTTTTGTCTTAAACATTTTTAGCTCTCTATTTCCTTCTTGTAAGAAATTAGATAATCATTGTTAAAAAATAATGAGCCTCCATAATTATTGAGAAGAAAAACATTACGTACCATTTCCCTAATATCTCATGTTTTTCTATATAGTACTTGTTTCTCAGGTATATGTTCTTCTATTAGGATTATTATAATTTTTTCCTCGACAAACTCCTTTGTATCTTCAGTATCATCTTTGTTAAAATCATTCTATCGTCAACTGTCCTTCTTGATTATGTTCTTTCTCGATAATAATATGGAATATTAATCCACCATAATATTTTTTTAGGGTTCATATAGGAAACAACCCTTCATTTCTTTGGGGTATCCTATAAAGATACACCTTATATCTCGGGGTGCTAGTTTTTTTCCTAAAGTGGCCTTAAAAATGTCTCACATACTCATACAAGTAATTTTGACAACAAATAATTCTTTACATACATTACCTCATATAGTATATTATTTTTCACATTATTTGGTACCTAGTTCAGTGTTTACACAATAGTCTATATGTTTTTTCCCTAAATTGATAATGGAATATTTTCATAACTCATCATAAACCTCCCATTTACAAGAATGAATGATTACTCCTTCCAATTAAACTATTACACTATAGTGTATAATGTGGACTAAGTTGGGATATAATCTAACACTCCTATAAAATTTTGATAAATTCATGGCTTATATTTTCTCCACCTCGAAAATATGTAATCTTCTCTATTTAATTTCCATGATAATTATCAACATTGTTCTTGGATTCCTTGAATTTCTACAAGGACTCTAAATTTTACCCCATTAATTAGTTGAATCCACATCTACACAAGTATTAAATTAAAGTAAATAAGTATGAGAATACAACTATATATTATACTATAAATGATCCACACATGTTAGTGTGTTCCGATTCTATAAGCTCTATAGGCCATTCACCTGCACAAGTAAAAGTTCAGTTGGCCATTCTTCTTTTTAAACAATTAAGACTTCTATCAAGTAGTTTTTTTAAATAATATAAATTACCTTATGAATAATTATTTATAATGTTCTTATGGTTTACATGAATGATACAGTGATTCCTCAAGTTAGAATTATATAAGTCGTATTTCACCAATTCATTATCAACTACCAACACTTTCTTTTCATAATCTAATAAATAAAACACATTATTAAGTCATTCCTCAAGATAAATAAATTTATATTTATAAAAATAAAATTCATTATTTTTTAACCGTAACAAACCATTTATATAAAGAAAAGTAATAAATTAGATTTTATTGTTTTTTCTAGGATAATAATAAAAATTCATTGAGTATAAGATAATTCATGTTGGCAGTATGAGGTAGTACTCTCCAATAGCCATCAAATCCAACCAAGATTCATCAACGCCTCAAAGATCAACATCCCCTTTAGAAACCATCTTTAATATACTTGGTTCCTATATTTGGATATATATGTGGGAACCAAAAGAATTATATTATACTCTACTAGTGTATAAAGATACATAATAGTTTATAATGAATATAATGGAGGCTTCCTAATGATTCATCTATGTATAGTTATTTTTCATATGGTTAATTATTCCATATTGAAAAAATATTTAATTTTTTTATGTTTTCTATATTGATATCATTCTATTCTTATAATTTCATTTATTAGGAGATTTATACATAGATTAAGTCTCTAAACCCTTTCACATCCCTTTATTCACCATATGGACAGTGGGTTTGTTACACCCTATGTCCTTATCAATATCATGAATGACTTTGAGGAATTTTGTAACATACTTATAAAATATAAATCATTTTATAATTAATAATGAATCTTTGTATCTCTTTGGTAGTGGGAATAACTGTGTTATATGTGAAACATATCCAGTTTCTTAAAGTATACGTTGTCTAAGAGCTCCATGAAGTCAATCATATTGACCACATATGTCCCAACATACATAAACGAACCAAGCTTTTATTTGAAGAGTTACTCAAAGATCTTAAATATATCTTATCTTAGTTTCTCCTTGTAAATATCATGGAAAATATATAACATGGTCAACACTTCCATACATTAATCAATCTTTTAGAATACACTATACATAGTCGATATCATAAAAAAAACTAGGAATAGAGTATCTTACCTGTTTTTTTATAAAGAGTTAATTCTTACTCACAAGACCCATTTACATGTGGCTCAAGAACTAGGTTTTCTAAAAAATATACAATTTACTCTCTTTGTGTAATACAATACAGAACTATCTATAAAATTTCTGGAAATTGGTTCATGTGATAACGTTGTCCTTATTGAGGATAGATCTTAATGAAAATGTTAATGATGAGTGATTTTCCATTTCTATGATAAATATATAATATTATAGTACTTTATTTGATGAAAACAATTGATGTAATAAATTTTAATTATTAGTATTCCACTGTTTTTTTATATCCTAATATCCCTTACCATCAAACATAAATTATACTGTAACTTAGACAACCTGTTGGAAAGGATACATGTTTCCCTTCTTATAACACCATAGAGGGTTGTTTAAGATACTTTAAGGTGTTTAGGTAGGTATGTCTTTGAAAACATTTGACTTAAATATCTTTATTTTGTTGAGGGGATCCATAATCCTTTGTTTCATGGACTTGGATTACCTTAACCCCTACCTCCATATTTATAACAAGCTGAGTGAGGGCTGGAAAAACAAGATATTAATGTGGTTCATTCAACCCAAAATATTCCATAGAACTCCCTATTAGTTTAATTCACCCCAATGAGAGTTCTTCATGAAGTTTGAAACTATTAGTTCCATTATAAATCATGTTATAGATGGATATACTATATTAATATTTTATTAAAGGGGGTTTAATTTTATCTTATGCATAAAATGATTCCATTTTATCAAACCACATGCATGTTAATTTTAATCTGGTTTCATATAAGTGATTAATCATTTCTATATACAATTTAAACACAATATAATTTAATTAGTTCAACCTTTCGTAAATGAAATTTTATTTATTTAATGATATCTCTATACATTCAAAATAAATATTTGACCATGGAAATAAAATATATAAATAAATATAGTTTTATGGTTATAATCATTACCTAATATTTCGTTTATCAAGAGGATGATAAACCAACCTTAAACCCTAGGGTAAATTCCACCATGATATAATTCTTGGACTGAGATATAACAATCCACCTTTTCACCTTTGTATCATCATTATTGGTATCACATTGACTCTGAAATTGGACTAGCTCTAAACACCTAGGTTCTCCACCTATTACATTGGTATTTACTCACAAGTAGGTGAGGGTAACCCAAAGATTGGTTAAAGGGGGATATATAAAATAATTCAGGGACACACAAGTGTATACATAATAATTGGGGTATGGCATACATACCATAATTTTAATTAACAATAACAATTTAAAAATACTGAAATATAGTAAATTAAGACTATTCATTCATACATAGGTCGTTCTAGGGTCATGATCATCCATAACTTAAAACAAAAATATATTTTACACCAGCTATGGTTATTTTATATTAATTATATAATTAAGATAAATCATGATTGAATTAATTAAATTAATCCAATTAATTCATTATTTATATATCTTAAATTTCCATCAAAACCATCATGTTAATTCCAACATTATGTAATTTGAAATTTATTTAAATTACATAAGTAAACATCATGTAAATTTGATCCAAATTGAATGTACATAACTACATAATGTATTAGAAGTTATTAACCGATGTGTGGTTCTTACATGAATTTTATTACTACATGATGTGTAAAATTATTACCTGACATGTAAACAAGTGACTAATAGAAAAATTCATGCACTTTTATTAATGGATTGTGAAACACACGCTAGGTGTTACATAGAAACACTGTGTAGTTTAGTTTGTAAACTATGTGATGTGTACTAAGATACAAGACATGTACATAGGCTACATGTTATATTCTCTACTATAGTAATGTTTGAGTCAAACACTTAGGGAAAATTAATGTTTCACTAAATATAACATTTATGGGGTACATGGTGTGTGCTCTAGCCAAACACTACATATTTATACCATGTTTCTAGTTCCAAACATCAAAATCAATCTGATACATTAATGACTACATAGATTGTATGATTTATACTGAAACACATATAGACTACACAATATGTCTGACTTCATAGACAACGTGTAATCTGTGTTCTAGAAATACAGTCAATACACAATTTAATAAATACACAATGTCAATTGGTTATCCCAAGTATCATATGGGGAATCCCGATGTGGTGAACCTTGGTACATGAAATATACCACTATATACATTCCATATATCTATATATACCGACACAAAGCTTCAGTACCACATGGGGATATCCTTCAACTTGTCCTTCATCAATCTATAACATGTTCTTGGTTACATGAAGGTAAACAATCATAATAAAAAAATAAAAAAATTAATGAATAATATATATATATATATATATATGAATCTAACAACAAATTTGTGAAACAATTAATGAAAGTAAATAATTATAAATTAACAAGAACCTACTCTGATACCATGTGAAAACTTACTTGGTTTAACAGAAGTGGTTAGAATCTTTCCCCATAATATTTTCTCATCAACTTATTTGGATTTCTCCTCAAAATAAGATATATATTTTTCAGAATCCATGAAGATAAGATATGATATATAATTTGTAATTAATTTTTAAAGATGAAGAATTATATCAATTTTTAGTTCATTCTTCATTTTGGAATGTAGTTTTTTTTAGTTTTGAACTGCTATTATGAAAGTTGAATGAAGATTATATTTAATATTGTGATGATCCACACATGTACAAAGATTCTATGAACATTATGGAATAGTTATTCGGATGCTAGTGAGGATGTATGTATTACCTATTTCCTTCATTATTGATATCACCATATAATCTGAGCAAGGCCTATTGGATTATCTTGTTCATCTCATAGTTATAGTGGAATGATAGGATCATCAATACTCAAAAAATATAGATCATTAATATCTATGGGATTTGATAATTATATTGAGATCCAAATGTTGTGAATGAAACATTATTATCAAAATACCATGTCATTATGACAAATATGTAATTAGTTATTTATAGGGTTAGGCTTATAATATTATTTCCCAAAGACCCTTTTATATTCTCTTAATCTATAATAATCCCCATGTATAAATAATAATATTATTTTTATGTACATGACATGAGCATAACCCCTAGACTACTTAAATATTATTTCTCCTGAATAAAAAAAATACTCAAATAATATTCCATTATCATCAGTGTAGAGACCCAAGCTTGACGTACATAGACATTACATTACTTTTGAATAAAAATTAATACATAACAAAAACAGACACAAAAATACCATAATAGTTTACTATCTTCGGAAACATAGAACATAATCTTCTAATCATTGTGAGAGATCATCAACATCTCCCCTAAAGATCTTTCCTTTTTTTCTTAGCTAAAACTTTTCTTTATATCCTGGTGAAAAAACACATATAAAGGGTGAGCTCAAATGCTTAGTAATGGTAATCATGGAGAAAATAAAACAAACCATATACATTTGAAATTCAAAACATGAACATAAAGTTTAAACGTTAAAATCATGAGTTGTGAAATAAAACTTGGTAGTACATAAGGCATAGATCATAGAGGAACATCAATAATGATAAAATAGCATGGTAATAAAATATTTAACTGTGTCAAACCATTAATCACATGATATTATTTCCATTTTATCCAAGAAATTACTTCCAAGACCATCTTAGTGGACAAAGTCCCTTTTTGAATCGAGTTCACTCCTCATTCCAGTCATGTATCACTGAACCAGATTAACTTACCATTCCAGCCATGTCTATCTCATGAGATATAAATCTTTACCCAGTGAATTGGAGGGAGATATAGGTCCCACCCATCTCATAATGAAATCATTCTAACTTGTGCCACAAAATAGACATAAAACATTCATCATAACCCAAAGAATAAAATGGGTTTCATAAACATCATCCCATCATCACATAATCCATATAAAACAAATGGATGTCATTTGTTCATAAGAAAAATAACATGATGTAAATAATAGAGACATTATACTTGAAACATAAATATGCTATATAATTTCATCTTAAATCGAATTTTTTTTGATAAAACACTTGAAATGAAATCTTGAGGAAAATATCCTTTATTATTCACAATAATTTTATTTTTTCAAAATGCCACAAAATTTTAAAAGAAAATGATTTTATGGAAAATAACCATTAAATCTTGTAGAAGAATCTTCACGAAAATTAGGCATTATGAAACCGTAAAAATCCATTCATGCCATATAAGTTAAAAAACATTCTTCTCGTACTTTTTCCGGAAAAGTCAGAAGGTACCTCGTATGTAATAAAAAGAAAGATTCCATACATACCATGTAGTAAAAGTCAAAGATGGGTTAAAAAACATTAAACATACATGAAACCATTTTTAGAAAACAGGAACATTGATGATAAATATAACCCCATTAAATACATACGAATAAACAATCTTGGATAAAAACAAGATTGGAAAAGTTATCCCTTACCTTAGGTCCTATTTCTTCCATACGTGTCTGAAACTCTTGTATAGTGTATTTAAACATATTATTAACTTGTAACAGAACCATAATAATATTTATGATATCATTTATGATTCACTTATGGCTTCATATTTCCCGTTCTTTTGTCAATTTCATGTTAAAGCAGCGTTTTGGGTAAAATCATTTGATTTATCGTACGTGTTTGGACTTGTTGTTATTGATATTATTATTAATTATATCATGATTCACATACTTCTATAATGTAAAAAATTATTTATATATCATATATATTCAGTATATATATATATACATATAATAGATAGATAAATGAAATTAAACACACTGTTCATGGAGATAGTAGGTCGTATGTAAGCACGAACGTTGTTTTCCTTTCCTTATTGACTTGAATGGAAGTAATTAGATGATATATATATATATATAATTAAATACAGTAGCTTCATTATGTCATATATTTCATTATCATTCATTATATATAATTTATAGTCATTCTTGAATGGTTAACATGGAGAATGGATCTCATCGCATCGTGGAGACGGTAATCTGTACGTACGCACAAGTGATGATATCATTCCCATAATTATTGAATGGAATTGGAGTGGATTATATAATATCTCAGAATCATTATGATGTTATAATAACCATATATACTCATTGTTTACACCATTATACCCATCCAAGTAAGGTGGTGGTGGAAAAACAGATTACACCACGGTGTGCAGACGGTATTCCATACGTACGCACACGTGGTGATTTCATTTTCTGTAGGATGGATAGAAAGTGAAATGGGATTGTTTCATATTTATAATAACATATAAGTATATTATTTACACTGATTTTATTACTTTATAATGAAACAACTAATGAAGAAGATGCTGAAGAAGAAAGAAACATGAAAGAATCGGTAGAAGAGATTACCTCTTCTTCGACGCACCTCCTTTAAGATTCCTCTTAAAGGAATAGAGTTTGGTCTTTAAAAAAGACCAAAACCTCCAGAATGTTTCTAGGGAAGTGTATACGATAAATGTTCAGGGTTTTTTTAAGATTAAAGGCTCAATGTTTGGTAAAGAGGAGATAGAGGAGGTTCCCTTTTATAAGGGAGGAGAGGGGCACCATTGTAAACGTCAAAAAGATTAATTTATAAAAAATCAAACCCCACATAAAAACCTCAAAAAATGACTCATATTCAAATATTAGAAGATATAGAGTTGTAATCTCATAATCCAATAAAATTTATACATGTTGGAAGTTTATTTTAAACCTTATCAACTTGATTTATCCTTATTTAATCTATTTAATTTTATTTGTGGTAATAACATTCTAAATTTTAAATTGTTATAAATAATTACTTATATGTTATGAATTTTCCATAATTGGATACTTTATGACATTTTAGATCATATAAATTTAAATTTAAATTCATTAAATATTTTTGTGATTTTTAAACAATTTTATAATATGTTATCTTTATAAAATAAAAATAGTGTCAATTTAGGTTCTATTCATTTATTTGAATTTAAATAAAATCCACAAAAAACATATGTTCGAAATAAAAGATTTAATAGATTAATAACATGTCATATTTATCTAGAAAATTCTTTGAGAACATTAAATATTTCATATAATATTTATTTTATTATTTTAAAAACCATTTATTTGATATTCCAATCAATAAAATAATTTCAACATCACTATTGTGTCACCTTTAATGATAAATATTTAATCCCTAAAAATTCTAAATAAATTCACATGATGTAGATAATTTTATTATATTTATGGAGACTATTAATTTTCGATGTTTCATTAATATTATCACTAAATTAAAATTATTATACTTATAATATTTAAGAGAGTGACATGTTTTCACTTTCTTTGGTTTTAATAATAATTAAATTATTTTTATGGTCAAAAGTCTATAAAATAAATCTATTCTGACCCTTAGGTGATATTGGTAGATTTTAGTAATCCAATAGAATTTTGGAAGGTGTTAGGGTAATGTTAAAATATTATTTTTACCCTTAGTTACCTGATTTACCTTTAACTGCAGCAAACAAAAATTATCATAGTTACTATTCATAATATCAAAAAAATAAAAGTAAACTATTAACAACATTTGGACCCACTTAATTAAAATATTGAATCCATTTTTCAAAATTCAAAACACAGAAGTTTCAGTAATTAATTTACAATTAATCCCGTTGTTAAGAAAACAGGTTTTAAAAGTTAAAACATTACCAAAGATTGAAATGTATTTATCTATGAATTCAATGTAAAATTAATGGTAATGACATAAATTATATTAAATGGTATAAATATAATAAATTTATACTTTAAAACCATTAAATATTATAATTTAACCATATAAATTATTGCGTTGAAAAAAGTTGTTTTTTATTAAAATATAACGTGGTTTTACTATTCATTAAAATATGAAAGTTATCAGAATAATATAAAAAAATTATCCAAAGTAAATTTTTATATCCTGATTCTAAAGAAGAATTTTATTTTGTTAAATTGAACTTATAAACATGTCAAAACCTAGATTTAATGTGGGTGCGCCATCAAAAGGCAACAAAACTGTATTTTTTGAAAAATACTTATTTTACCGGAAATATTTATTTTGTTCTCATAACATGTTCTAGAAAATGTGTAAGATGAATAATAATGTTATATAATTAAAAATGTAGTTAATAATATTCATAACTTATAGTCCATAATAATATTATAACAATATATCATTGTTTAGTGAAACCCGGTATTGTGTACAACACACGTTGTTGAGGAAGGTCGAGATTGCATGTAATGCAAGCCAAGTCAGGGTTGCATGTAGTGAAAGACTCAATTTTTGTTGAGTATAACAAAATACTACAACATTCTTGTTATAAATTGAATATATATATATATATACACTCAATGTTCCGTAGAATAACTACTATCAAACAAACTTTAAATTGTGTGTAACATGATCCAAGAATAGTGTTGCGTATAATACAAGCTAATACGATGTTTCTTAAAGAACAAGATAATCTTGGTGTAGAGTACAAAAAAAGACATCAAAGAAATTAAAAATAATAATTCTCATAAATTCTTGGGTTGTTACATTCTACCACCCTTGAGATGGATTTCACCCTCGAAATTCGTCGGGGTTATAAATGGTTTTCTACTTGAAAGTTTCTTTAATTGAAACCCACATCGTAAAAAGGAACACCAAAAAATAACTTTAGAAACTAAAGTATGAAATGTAACGGTTACCCAAATTAATTAATCATTGGGTTTCCACATAGGAGAACATAGGTGAAAATATGGATATGGAATAGAAATCAAACCATAAAGCTCTGATGGAGAGTGGTAGAGAACATGGCTATAAAAAATCCAACAATCACAAAGTCATAAATTTGTGATGAATTAAGGTCCCATATAATTCATTGGGTATGAGGGTACTAGGACAATGTTTTTAGTTCTCAAGATCATTTCCCTAATGTTGAATAATTGTTGAATTAAAAGAAATACTTACTTGATTTTGGTACAATCTTACCATTGTTCGTGCCTTGAACAATTTCCACTTCATCTCTTAGAAAAATGAAGTTGAATTTTTCATTCGTGAAGTGTTAACAGATCCTATGATAGAATGATCGGTAATTTCATCTATCTCAAAGAAAAGGTTAGAATAAGTTATTAAATATACATAAGTCCATATATAGTGAGATTAATCGTATATGGTTCCTAAAATGGACTTATACTTCATATATCATCCCACTTAATAAGTTAAAACTAATTTCTATTAACCAGGGACTTCCTATAGGATAGTGGTAGGCGATAAAGTCTTGTCGTACTTTGGTTGTGGCTTCGATTCCCACATCCTTGTCCGACGCAACAGGTTGTCGCCCATCCTATAGGTTGTCTATTTTTTAAAACTATGCTATTATAACAAAACAAAAAGTTATAGCCTTAAACAATACTATCTTATGTCTAACTTAATCTATTCTAATCTCTAGGTTTATCCAAAATACTTCTACCCAATCTCATAGTATAAATAAAACGATTACTAGAAAGGTTATCTACCGAGCATTGAATACAATCATTTATCTCCCGTATATCATAATATATATATATATATATATATATATCTTGTTGGTCACATTCCAAACATGTGGATTCTTTAATCATGTATTCTCTTGAAACACGAGTACCCATTGAACCTTAGTGAAAACATGAATGTTCTAAAACGTTTACTCTTTCCACATACCAAAATCCCAAAATTCTGTATACTCAAACCATGTTATCACTTTGTCCTTATACCATTAATGAGATCATTAATACTATCATTCATTTCATTATCTATTTATCCCTTCATTATGTGCATATCATCCTCTTTCCAAAAATATTTGAATAACCTTTCATGGTTACCAGTATCATTCAACATATACTTTCAAATACTTTTGGAAAAACGATAGTGTAACAATCCTTAGATGATTCTTTATTAGATATTACAATTAAATTACCTATACAACATAGCTCTTTATGAACATACAATAATTCCACTACCTTCTTAAACCATTGACCGAGCTTCATCATTTTATTCCTCAACACTTTTTTCATCTCATATATCATTTGTAGTCTCTTCATCATCATCAACATAAATACTACCCATATGACCATGTTGATTCTCTTCATAAAATTATCCCTTAGATAATTGGTTTGCACAATACCCGTACATTCCACATTTAAAACATTTAATCATTGTTTATGTCTTAGCAATACCATTATCTTTGTCCATGGTGTTAATTGAATTTTTTCCTTTACAATTACTGGCTTTGTGTCCTTATTTTCCTCACTAAAAGAATCTTCCAGTTCCTTTGAAACATTCTCCCTGATGCCTCTTCCAACATGATTTACATGATGGAAATTGAACTTTCTTTCCTCTATGATAATCATGAAACTCCATCCTTCTCTTATTAGCTAAGTTAGGAAACTTACCAAAGTTGAGATTATTGATCATATAATGAGAATTCTGATTAGGCATAATAACTATTTTTGGACTTCCAAATCCCATTTCATTTGGTTTATCATGAAGACTATCATTCCATTGTCCATCATATCCTCCATTATCGTGAATCTTCTGATTTCCAGCCATTTTCTAAAACCCAAAAATAATTTTTTGAGAGGGAAAAATCATAATCAATGGGGAGTACCTTCAATATCTAACATATTAGGTTTAATTATAATATTAATACTTGAATTCTAGGACTATAACCTATACGTATACTTAACCTTAGGGACATCCCTAGACATACCTTAGAAATATCTCTATGGATCTCACTAAAGTTTTCACATCCTAGTTTCTAAAGGTTAACTAAACCTTTCCTCTGATACCAACTGTAGAGACCCAAGATTGATGTACATAGAAATTAAATTACGTTTTCTAAATAATTAATACATAACAAAAATAGACACCAAAAACCGTAACAGTTTAGTGTCTTTGGAAACTTGGAACATAATCTTCTAATCTTGGTGAAAGATATTCAACATCTCCCATAAAGATCTTCCCTTTTTTTCTTACCTAAAACCTTTCTTTATATCCTGGGGAAAAGAAAACATAAAAAGGGTGAGCTCAAATTCTCAGTAAGGGTATATATAGAGAACATGAAACAAACCTTATACATTTGAACTTAAAAACATGAACATAAAGTTTAAACGTCAAAATCTTGAGTTGTGAAATAAGTCTTGGCAGTACATAAGGAATAGATCACAAAGGAACATCAATAATGATAAAATAGCATGGGAATAAAAAAAATTAATTGCGGATAACCATTAAGCACATGATATGATTTCCATAGTAGCCAAGGAATTGCTACGAAGACCATCTTAGTGGACAAAGTCCCTTTTTGAATCGAGTTCACTCCTTGTTCCAGTCATGTATCACTGAACCAGATTAACTTATTGTTCTAACCATGTTTATCTCGTGAGATATAAATATTTACCCAATGCATTGGAGGTAGATATAGGTCCAACCCATCTCATAATGAAATCTTTCTTACTTTTGCCACAAAATAAACATAAAACATTCATCATAACCAAATGAATAAAATGGGTTTCATAAACATCATCCCATCATCACATAATCCATATAAAACAAATGGATTTCATTTATTCATAAGAAAAATAACACCATGTAAATAATTGAGACATTATACATGAAACAGAAACATGATAAATAATGTCATCTTAAATGGAAAATAGTTTTGATAAAACACTTGAAATGAATTCTTGAGGATAATATTCTTCTCCTTCAAAATCATTTTCTTTTACTAAAATTCCACAAATTTTTAAAAAAAAATGATTTTATTGAAAATAACCATGAAAACTTATAGAAGAATCTTCATGAAAATTAGACGTTATTAAACCATAAAAATTCATTCATGCCGTATACGTTAAAAAACATTCTTCTCGTACTTTTGCCGGAAAAAGTCAAAAAGTACCTTGTATGGTAATAAAAAAAATATTCCTTACATACCATGTAGTAAAATTCAAAAATGGGTTAAATTTTTTTTTACATAAATGAGAACATTTTTAGAAAATAGGTACATGGATGATAAATATAACCCCAGTAAATACTTAAGAATAAACAATCTTGGATAAAAACGAGATTGGAAAAGTTATCCCTTACCTTAGGTCCAATTTCTTCTATACGTGTACAAAACTCATATATAGTGGGTTTAAACATATTATAAACTTGTAACAGAACCATAATAATATTTATGGTATAATATATTATTGACTAATGACTTTATATTAACCGATCTTTTGTCAATTTCATGTTAAAGCAACATTTTGGGTAAAATCATTTGATTTATCGTACGTGTTTGGACTTGTTGTTATTGATATTATTATTACTTATATCATGATTTACATACTTATAGAATGTAAAACATGATTTATATATCATATATATTCAGTATATATATATATAATAGATAGATAAATGAAATGAAACACACCGTTTAGGGAGATGGTAGGTCGTACGTACGTATGAACAATGTTTTCCTTTCCTTATTAACTTGAATGGAAGTAAGTAGATGATATATATATATACATAAATAAATATAGTAGCTAAATTATGTCATATATTAAATTATAACTCATTATATATATATACTTTATAATCATTATTGAATGGTTGACATGGAGAATGAATCTCATCGCGTCGTGGAGATGGTAATCCGTACGTACGCACGAGCGATGATATCATTCCCATAGTTATTGAATTGAATTGGAGTGGATGATATAATATATCAGAATCAGTATGATGTTATAATAACTACATATAGTTATTTTTTACACCATTATACTCATCCAAGTAAGGTGGTGGTGGAAAAACAGATTACACCATGTCGTGGAGACGGTATTCTGTACGTACGCACGCGCAGTGATTTCATTTTCCGTTGGATGGATAGAAGGTGAAATGGGTTTCTTTAATATTTATAATAAAATATCATAATATTATTTATACTGATGTTATTACTTTATAATGAAACAACTAAATAATAATAAGTTTAAAAAGAAAGAAACTTGAAAGAATCGGTAGAAGAGATTACATCTTCTTCGACACACCTCCTTTAAGATTCCTCTTAAGGGACTAGAGTTGGTCATTTGAGAAGACCAAAACCTCCAAAATATTTCCAGTATAGTGTAGAAGTGTAATGGGCACGGTTTGACCATGATTAAAGGCTCAAAGTTGTGTAAATAGGAGAGGGAGGAGGTGCCCTTTTATAAGGGATGAGAGGGGCACCTTTGGAAACCTCAAAAATATTAATTTATAATAAATCAAACACAACTTAAAAAACGCCAAAAATGACTCATATTCAAATATTAGATTATATAGGGTTGTAATCCCATCAACCAACAAAATTTATACATTTTTGAAGTTTATTTTAAACCTTATCAAATTGATTTATCCTTATTTACTCTATTTAATTTTATTTGTTGTAATAACATTCTAAATATTAAATTGTAATAAATAATTACTTATGTGTTGTGAGTTGTACATAATTGGATAATTTATGACATTTTAGATCATATAAATTTCAATTTATAATTTTTAAATATTTTTGTGATTTTAAACAATTTTATAATATGTTATTTTTATAAAATAACAATAGTGTCAATTTAGACACTATTAATTTATTTGAATTTAAATAAAATCCACACAGAAAAAACGTTCGAAATACAAGATTTAATAGATTAATAACATGTCATATGTATCTAGAAAATTTGTGGACAATATTAAAACGTTCATATAATATTTATTTTAATATTTTTGAAACCATTTTTTTGATATTTCAATCAATAAAATAATTTCAACATCACTATTGTGTCAAAACACAGAATTTGTTGTAATTAATTTAAAATTAATCACATTGTTAAGAAAACGGGTTTTAAAAGTTAAAACATTGCCAAAGATTGAAATGTTTTTACCTATGAAATCAATGTAAAATTAATGGTAATGACATACATTATATTAAATGGTAAAAATATATTCTATTTATACCATAAAACCATTCAATATTATAATTTAACCATATAAATTATTTCAATGAAAAAAGTTGTTTTTAATTAAAATATAACGTGTTTTTACTATTCATTAAAATATAATAGTTATTAGAATAATATGAAAATTTTATCCAAAGTAATTTTTTGTATCCTGATTCTAAAGAAGAATTTTATTTTGTCAAATTGAACTTATAAACATGTCAAAAACTATATTTAATTTGGGTGCGCCATCAAAAGGCAGCAAAACTACATTTTTTTTAAATACTTATTTTACCTGAAAATTTTATTTTGTTCTCATACCATATTCTAGAAAATGTGTAAGATGAATAATAATGTTATAAAATTCAAATTTAGTTAATACTATTAATAAAGTATAGTCCATAATAATATTATAACAAAATCCAACCATATTCCAGTTATACATTGAATATATATATATATACACTCAATGTTCCATAGAATATCTACTATCAAACAAACATGAAATTGTGTGTAACACGATTTAAGAATTGTGTTGCATATACTCCAAGCTAATACAGTGTTGTGTATATAGCAAGATAATTGTGGTGTAGCGTACAACAAAAGTCATCAAAGAAATTAAAAATAATAATTCTCATAAAGTCTCAGGTTGTTACAATCACACTATAAATAAGTCTATTTATCCTCCAAATTATTTACTGGCCCAATTATGATGTCTATTTATTGAATTAAATAAATATAAATATGTTTTATAATTATAAATAAATATCCATGATGAACCAATAAACCATATTGAATATTTTTCCTTAGACTTGAGAATAATATTCTAATCTACTTGGTAAACTTATATAAGGATTTAACTATGTTCATGGATACTTTTATTGGGTGACCATATAGGCCCTTTCTAAAGAGAGATTAGGTGAAATCACCTAAATTCAAAGTTTATCATTTGTAAATAGGCCAAGGTACCCATAGAGAGAAGAATTATTTCCTCAACAACATTTGATCTCTTATGAACCATTATTGTGTAATATAATCCATTTTTCCTGAAATCCCTTTTTAAATAGGTTCAATAGCTTGTCTCATCAAACTATATGTCTGAACCAATTTCTTTTATTTTCATTAATTTAAAACATTTACAAACAATTATTGTCATGGAATTAATTTAGGTTCTTTTATTCCAACAAAATGAACTAATATATTTACTTCCAATAGAAGGGATAAATCCTTTGTTGCATTATTCATTAATGTTATGCCACTCATGACATACCCAATATATCAAACATCACATTGAACTAGTATCATCATGGTTTAATAAATATATCAAAAAAATTATTCATGAAACTCATTAATAATAATCTTACATCCAAATAATAATTACATAGTTCTGCGGATAGGAATATCTAATGACACATGAAACAAGATGAATTCATGTTGATAGGTCCATTCTTATAATTATCCTTATTATATATTTCAATGGGAGAACACCATAATATGGTTACTTTATGAAGTATAATCCTCTTAACCCTAATATAATGAATAATTTATATCAAATTATACTATATCATCTAGCCATAAAACATTGGTTTAATTAATACAATCATAACATTAAAATTATTTAATAATAGTGGAGAATATCTATGTATATTTTATGTAGAAATTGACATTAGTAAATAATCTCAAACACTATAAAATATATAAAAATTTTGGATGTGAAAAGAAATTATATTATATTTAAACATCATGAAATTTAATCTAATGTTAAATGGAAGTTGGTTTATGGGAACCAAAATCTCCAAAATTTATATCCATTACTGAGTATTTTATTTTTTATATCCCACATTTTAAATTTTTTTGATAAGACCAATTTATTTTTATCAACTTTTATCAATTTAAATAGTGAAACATCTTGGAATAAGAAATATCATTTTCATTTAAAAATTAATGTCAATATAAGTACATGTTTTGTTGAAAAAATGTACACATTGGAAATTACCACCTCATTATATAATGATTTTTAAAAATTCTCAAAAAATCAAAACCAAAAAGATCATGGGAATGTAAAATATTTAGAAATTAATTATATTAAAATAATAATAATGTTTTTTTTTCATGTGTTAGTTTTTATAGTTTGTAGTGTCCCACCTTGGATGCCTCTCATCGGTTCCCCAAGACGGTGAGTCGTAAGACCTCAATCTCATCTCACCGAACACCAGAGGTTTCCAACTAGCAATGAGGGCTTTAGGTGTGTTCATGGTTAAACTATTCCCTCATTGATCTGAGTAGAGCACAACAATATATATATATATATATATATATATAATAAGAATCATTATAAATGGTAATGATAGACCAATAGCAGTGGAAATGAATAAATGGTGTAAGATTATGAATAATTGGATGAAGCTAAATACTATGAAGGTACAATACAATGATTATCATGCTGATTTAGCTATAGAAAAACTAAAATAAAATATGCATGGGATACCATCATATACCATATATTAAACAAATATAAAAAGGCCAACAACTACTACATGTAGCATCTCGAGCATTGGATCGGTCTTCTACCACCAAAATCCATCTGAGAACTGAAAATCAATCATCAAAAGGTGACTGCTTTCCTTTATCAATATGAGCATTCAAATAGTATAGTCAGGTACCAAAGATGCATGAGTAGGGTATGAGATACAATCTCAGTAGGTCAACACCAACAATGTTTAGATCATATCATTTCATGCAATTTAAAATCAACAATGTTCCATTAATAATAATAAATCCAAAACAAAAACAAATAAACAAGTTTATTAGACAGGGTTTCACATGGATACCAGCCCAATTTTACTAGCTTCATCCTATTATGGTGATTTTAAAACAAGGAATGTGTATAAGGTAAGTTTTGTGAAATAATATGTGGAACAGTATATTGTTTCCAGGCTTGTGATTGAGATTTTAGGACACAGCCCTACATTTCAAATACCAATATATCAATTCTGATTTTAAATAATTCAATTAATCTTAAATTTCAATTGTCCTTTTTATAAAGTTCTATGAGTCACCCTGAGGTCATCCATAGAAAATCTATAATAAGTATTTTCATTTCTCTAGGAAATTAGTATAGTTCCAATACCATAGAGCCCATCCAAGGTGACCCAGGAATGAAGTCCCAAGTGTAAATCTAGGCATGTGTAAAAATAGAAAGAACTAACCACTATGTATATACCAGGTATCACATGTAAGGGTCGGAGTCTCTCTCATGGCATGGTAAAACAACCATACCATCGATCTCATTCAAGTTGTCTCTATAAGGAATCATTGTCACTGGTCTAGAGGTAAACATAGAAAACACATGGGGTGCCCATCCTAGTAATATCTAGTGTCACCCTAAATGTGTTTAAAAAATATTGTAAAATATAAAAAGAATGAATGAGAGTCCATCCAAGTGTTCCTTAAGTCAGAACCCCTTATTTCACCCTTTTCAATATGGTGAATTCAATAAAAAAGTACATATATAACTTGTCATGAATGTTAGACCATTTCATTAGTTTAAACCTTTATATCTTATTAGGCATGTTGGTCAAGGGATTTCCATTGAACAAATGATGTATATAAAAATTAATGAAGCCCATGGTCTAATCTTAGGGTCAATTCAACCAGTTAAACTTATGTGTTAATTCAGGGGGTTAGTTATAAGAAAAAATCCTTAAGGTAATTTAAACAACATTGGTAGAAGGATAAATAATGATTAAAGTTTGAGTACACCCATTGGGGTGGAATTAATCAAGGTGACCAACCCATGTTTTTTATTCTCCACTATCTCAGGTTGCAAAATTCTAGGTAAGGATTTCAATTTTAATTTAATGAACAATTTAAAGGATTTGATGAAAGGGTTTGTCTCATAGCACAATGGTGTATGATATATGATGCAGTAAAACAAGGGTAAGAAACCTAGAAAATCTTCCACATCCTAGTAGAGATTCCCTTGTCCAACTTTAGCCTCCGATTCAAGACATATTGGTAGAGATAGAAGAAAAAGTAAAATACCCAAAAAATATATGAAATGATCTTGCACAATGATAGAAAATAGAGAGGATTTCAAACATTAAATATAAGTGAGATTATTGAAGAGTGTTCCTCTAGCTTCTCGATGGATCTAATAGTGAAATAAACAGATCATGAATGGAGGACTTCGCTTGATCCGTAGTTTGAGAGAAAATTAAGAGATACACATGAAGAAGGAGGAGGAGACCTCTGAAAATGATGTTTGTAGGAAGAAATAAATATTTAAATCAATTAAGTGGGTGGAATTTCAATTTCACCTTCAAATATAGGGGTTCATGGTTTTTCTTCCTGATTTTCCAAACTGTGACCAACCATGCACTAAGCCGCAACTTCAAGGGGAACCCCGCACAGTTGAGGCACTTAGTTACCCTAACCATGGACTAATTGTGCAAAAATATTCTATCAAAAAAATATGGATCATACAACTGTGTGGATGGGTTTTCAAGGTTATATATAGACCATGTTTTCCTTAGGTCTCCATATTTTGATGTACATTGGTTTAGAGAAATTGTGTGTTCTAGAGACATTATTTCTACTAACCATGTATCCCACTCTACCTCTTCATATTTTTGGGCTCTAAATGATCCCTAGGTAACCTTGATGCCTCCTTGAATCCCTTAGGTAACATTTTATGGTAAAAAATTTAAATTAAACTGAAAACTAATTTTCATTAACTTTGGAAAAGGTCAGGACGCTGCATCCTCCCTTCGTTATGAGAACTCAACCCATAAATTTCCTTTTGTAAATGGTAGAACGTATTTTGACAAATGTTCTACCCACTATGCATGTACATTAGCCTCCCTCTTTTAGTTTATGTCATGTATTCATATATGTTTCAATCAGACCCAAATTATATGAATGGGCCTACCTCAAAGAGCCTTCATTCTTTGATCCAAGATACGTATCAAATGTTCCTCAAAGGTTTCATTTGCCTCCAACTCAATATCATCATGGTAAAATGAATTATATGGATCAAGATGATACTATTAAAGTTGTGATACATGGATGATGTTGTGCATGGAACAATAACTATTAGGTAACATCAACTGATAGGATACTAGGACACTTATCTCCATTATCTTGAAAGGCCCAAAATATCTAGGTGATAACTTTCACCGCCTCTATATTAGTCTATAAACAAATCTAGGTGATTCATACAGAAAGAATCGATGTCCCGCCTCTAAATTCATAGGTCTAAAGTAATGATCAGTATATGATTTCTTCTTAGATTGATCAATATCCATAATTTTCTGATTCAACAGAACATGCTATGATGTCTCCTGAACAAGACAAGGACCATGTAGAGCTATCTTAATTTCCAATAACAAGTATAGGGGTGGACAGAATGGTCTACCAAAACAGGACTCATAAAAATCCATCTAAAATGTTTCTTATAAATTTTTGTTTTAGTCAAACTGAACTAGAAGAATATGACTTCCCATGAACCTCCAAAGTTGAGGATGTTAGCCCATATCATATCCACTCACTCGCATATCATCTTATTGGACATCCCAACAATCTGAGGGTTATACGCCACACCCAAAATAAATTATGAACCCAATTCCTTTTGTATCAATTTACAAAACTATGATGTAATATGGGAATCTCAGTCTGAAATGATTAAACTAGGAACACCATGATGCCACAATATCTTCTGAATATAAAGCCTTCATACCTCATAAACCGGGAAGGTCTCTCAAATTGGTAGGAGGTGTAAAACCTTTGTAAAAATGTAGATTATCACCATATTGCATCGCTGCTCAAGGGGATCTTGGTAAACCTGTTACAAAATCCTT
Source organism: Viscum album (assembly GCA_963277665.1). NCBI lineage: Eukaryota > Viridiplantae > Streptophyta > Magnoliopsida > Santalales > Viscaceae > Viscum > Viscum album. The sequence goes on along the minus strand of OY728140.1, from coordinate 560,626,589 downwards.
GGTTTCTTTATTTCATTTCCACTCAGAAATAGGGATGGGTTATAGAAGTCTAGTAGGCCATAGGTGATCTACATTCACATGTTGAAAGGTGGAGCACTGAGTGAACAAACTAGCTATCTACCTCTTCATAAATGAAAACCAATACCGAAAACATATAATTATATGAATCTATGTATTACTAGAAAAAAAAATCATTGATAGACGCATAATATTCTTGTATCATCTCTTCTCATATATCTGATGGAACATAAAACACACCCATGGAAGAGTGAGGTATTATTTCTATGAAAACCCAAACCATAATGTGGGTTATATCCTAGAATACTCTCCCTTAAAATGAATCAAACTAAATCAAATAGTTTCTTCACCAGAACCTACTCCAGGAGGGAGTAAGTCACTACTAGAGATATTATAACGGGATGGCCATGCTATTATTGAACCTCAATATGCAGGTCGAATAATAGATCAATCAACCTTCACACATCACTATCTTCCTTGATGGATCGTGTCTGAGACTTTTAGCTTAAGTAATCATCTATAACAATACCCTTTCTAGGTGTTTATCTAAAATCAATGTTAAACAATTGTAGGTATTATACCCACATTAACTACCTCTCATTCATGTCTTTCTATTTGGAGATACACTTTATACCTTTATGGTTTGTGTAGAAATTGAATCACTCATCCACCAAGTAGTTCCTCTAATAGAGTAGATCACGAACCATGGATGATAGATGAAGTTTGTGTATAGGGAAATTCCTCTCATGATGCCTCATTTGGTGAGACCCATAAGATAAAACCATATCACCCTGTATCAGAACTTACCCCAGCCTGCTATCAGATGCATAAAACTAAATAGTATAGTTTTTTCCAATGCCAGGAAGAATCAAGATCAACATAGAAGTTAGTATTTACTTTAACTCTTTACAATTGTTCTCATAAGAATAAATCTAGTGACATTTCATAGCCTTATTATTCAATCTCATAAATAATGTTGTCAGGCAAGGAAGTCCTGAATGAATCACCCATAATATCTAGCCATCCCTAAAAATCTATGTATATAGAACCAATTATTGGGATTCTACCAAGAAACCATGGTACTCACCTTCTCTAGGTCAACTAATAAGCCTTCATCAGATATGATATGATATATGGGGTGAACATTACTAACCCAAAAGTGGAATTTACTGAGATTTTCATATATCTAGGGCTCTCTCAGTTTACTCGGCATGATCTCAATGTGGTTGGAATGGTCGTTTCTATTGATATAATACATTAAGACATCATCTATGAAGACTAAAAAAATGAATCAAGATATGGGTGGAATTCATGGCTCATCATATCCCTTAAGACTATCGGTACGTTCTTTAGTCCGAACGACATAACCAGATACTCATACAAGTTTTACATCCTTCATAATGCTATGAATGGTATATATGATGGGATCAAATGCACCTAAATGTATCCCAACCTCTAATTGATCATAGGGAAAATATTTTTTCTTTTGAGATGGTCAAGGAGGTCCTCGATATGAGTCAATAGAAACTAGTTCATTACCTTAAGATGGTTTGGTTAGTGATAATACATGCACAATCTATGTTTATCATCCTGATTCTTTGTTAAAAGGATAGGTGAACTCGATGACTATGTGTTGGGTCAAATAAAACCCCTATCCTCTAGGACTTCAAGAAGCTTCTTATGTTCCTGTAACTCTATAGGTTCCATCTTATATAGAGAAATAGACTATGGTTCTGCACCTAGAAGAAGATTGATGGCAAATTCAACCTCTCTAATAGGAGGTAGGACATATAAATCATCAGGGAATGCATCCTTGAAATGATCTACCACAAGAGGTAAATCCACAAGATGCATTCCTTAATCACTCGTAAAGAGACTAGCCAACTGGGTTGTCACTCCACTTATCTCAATACACATGGGTCCAACTTGCCTTCCTTCATATCCTCTTCATCCTTATGGAAATACATGATTCCCTCATGTGATGTGATGGATACAAGACATAAATAAAAATATAACTTATGCAGATAAGGAAAAATACAATCCATAACTACAATGACATCAAAACATGTCATCTCAAGGATAAATAAACTCCACAGAAGACAACAACCACCTACTTCAAAGTGTAACTCCTTTCACTAGATTATACCCTCTATTGAAAATCTTAATGGTGTTTCACGGGTCATAACACCACTATAATACTATATCAATAGGCTAAAACTACCCATAGTTTCATTGGATAACGAAGAGTGTGTTGTACCTATATCAAACAAGGAATATGAAAAATTAGAGGATGCCAAAATAAAACATCTAAATGTAGATGGAATTTGACTATCCTAATTAAGCATAGGATGCACAACATAGATATTCCCTAAACCTTGGCCTTGATATGCTATCAGAGTATCCTGAGCAGGTCCACTATACTGATTCTAAAACTGTGACACATGAATGCCTCATCCAGAACCACTAGCTTAGCCTAAACAGCCTATAGAAGACCACCTTCATTTTTGTGGATGAGTCCCTAATATTGCACCTAATGGTGGTTCTAGAATAAAACCATGCACTTTAGGAACTATATGAAATCAATGGAAGAGACACTAGATGCGAACCATTCTACTGTTATCCTTGAACTCAATCAGGTTCCTTGTACACTAGGGAATATTATGGTCTATCATAAAACAATAGTGACGCACCACATAGCTATAGGTATGTGCCACATGGTTAGAACTATCCTAATATGTTTCCTCCAAAATCCACTTCTTAATACTATATAAACTAATAGTTCTTATGGATTATAAAATTCCATGATTCAGGTTATCTGATTTTGTCAGGTATTTCATAGTGTTGAGGGTTTGGTTCACTATCTCTAAAATAGTGGTTAGCTGAAAGATGTTCTCCTATGAGAAAATGTCTCTTGCAAGACCATCCATAAATCACCTCACATTAGTTACCTCATCACTGGTCATGTTTGTTGAAATATTTTGTACTTTTATGAAGTGATCATTATATTCTATCACCAACATGTCACCTTGTTGAAGGTTCATGAACTTCCAAACACAATCCATTCTCAGTGTCTGATGAATAATATCTTCAAATATGGATGTATACATGTCCGAACAAGTCATACCATGATGTCGACCATCCTGGGTTATAATGACCCAACAATTCTTGGAAAAATCAGGTAGAACATATTTCTTGATCTTGATCCTCCTCTCCGGAGACATCTTGATTTCATTAATAGTGGATGGCATGGACTCTAGGCATGTCTCAATAGGCTGACGTCTTCCATCCCATGCGATGTTGGGAGGACGCTGCATTAGGATCTTGGGGGTCAGCTCTACCATGGAATGTGCAGGCCAGGGAGCACCCTACACTAATTACATGAACCGAAATAAAATTTCCTGAAACTATCCATCAGAACCCAATGGAAGATCTGTAGGATGTGCCTCAGGTGGAACTATAGTAGGTATCACTGGTGTATCTAGGAACAAAACCTCAGGAGTATTCTCATTACCACAGTCTTGGCATAAAACACAAGGTCTTCACCGAGCCATATCTTAGAAAATTCCAATACCATGCCTCATATATGATTTATAGTAGATATGGAAATCAATAAGAAAGGATATATACATCACCCTTCTAAAAATGAAACACAACTCCCTTCCTGGTCATATAGAAAGGCATAGAGGGTTAAAAAAGTCCTATAAAGACCACATGAGATACAACCTATTGTCCAATACTAAGTTCATGTTAGGTATTGGTTTCTTCTTACATTCAGAAGGTTTGATTTCATTTTATGAATCATGATAATTTTAATAATTTTAGGTACTAAAATTCCCATTAAATGGTAGAATTATATGGATCATCACTCCCAATGTTTAAGGGCACATACACCATAAAAGTTGAAATGTGGTGTCCAATTAATCCTAATAATAACATGTTCTATCAAATGCATCTAATGGTCCATGGCTCAATGTTTCACAATTGGATGCTTAAGTCATCTACTTTAACTAATATAGGAAAATACTATTAGGTTAAGGAAGATACATTAAGTTCCAATTAACTTTTCCACTTTCCTGAAATTCAATATCATCACATGTTTAGTTAAATAAATCAAGAAATTAATATCATAACTATCAGGAAACATACAACAATCATATTAAAATATTCAATTAACATAGAAAATTAAATAAGGGATAGAATATTGCATGACACTTAAACCCTAGAGTGCCTAGTATGATGTATGTTTCGATGTACTATCATATCTTTAAGCCAAGGATAAGAAACCATTTCAATCACATCCATATAGACAATATAAAAAAGAAATTGAATCCTCCAATAGTGGAATTACATGAAATGGTAACAATGCAAGAAATAACATCATTTTCATATCCCATGTAATTTGGGTTTCAAAAGTATATGGGTTAGCTACTACCATACACAATATCATTACCCAATTCCAATATCCTAGTATTCTATCAAAACCACAATAGTATTACATAAGGAAAAGAAAAACATATAATACCACGTTCTTAGAATCCATCTCTGAATGTCACTCCCCAGTACCCCAAGATAGTGGTCCACAAATCCTCAAGTGCATCTCCTCAAATACCAAAGGCTTCCCAATAGTAGTGAGGGCCTTGGGTCTGTTCATTCGGATAATATTCCCTCATTGATCAGAGTAGATCACATTAACATATATATTTATATGTATTTATGTATGTATGTATATATGTATGTATATAGAGTAATAAGTAGAATAAATTATAATGACATATCAATAAAAGTGGAAAAAAATAAATAATACAATACATTGAATAACTCGCAAGAGCTAAATAATAATAATGTATAGTAAGACAATGATCATGGTGATGTAGCTATAGAAAAATAAATATTCAAGGATCGTTTGATTCATTCATATACAAAATTCTAAAAATATATAAAAATTTTAAAAACAACTACAAGTATCATCTTGACCATAGACTTTATCTCCTTCCCCTACTCCATCCTATAACAAAAATTTATGTATCGAAATATGGATTCTTCTCTTTATCAATTCCTACAGTCATAAAGTATACTTGAAAAACAAATGAGGCCCATGTAGGGTATGAGATACTATCTCAGAAGGCCACAACCAATATTTTCTATATCAAACCATTTATTGTAATATAAAATGAAAAGTTTTCCATTAATAAAAATAAATGAAAAACTAAAATAAATAGATAAGTAAATTACATTGGGCTCCACTTGGAAACCAATTTTATTTTTCTTGCTTCATCCTAAGCTGGTGAATATGAATAAAGGGATCATGACAAGGTAAATGGAGTGAAATTATATGTGATAAGTTAGACTATCCCTAAGGTTGTGATTGGTCTTGGAGGAAACATCTCTATGTTTCCAAAACCAAAGGATCATTTCTCAATTTAAATCATTTATATAATTTTAAAATTCAATTCAACATTTTATAATGTTCTACGAGTCACCCTGATCCCATCCAAAGAAATTCTAAAAAAACTAAAAGTATTTCTCTAGGGTATCGGTATAGGTCCAATTCTAAGGATCCCATCCAAGTGACCCAAGAATGAAGTCACAAGTGTTACTCTAGGCATGGCGTGGAAACAACACAAACTAAAATATGAGTTCATAACTAGTATCAAATATAGGTACCTAAGTCTCTCTCATGTAATGGAATAACCATTTTACTATCAAGACTGTCCATGTGGTCTACCCTAGAGAAGTAGTGACACTAATTTAGTGATGAAAATGGATAATGTATGGTGAGTCCATACGAGGAATAGAAAGTGTCACCCTCAGCATGTTTTAATTATATTATTAAATCAAACAAGAATTCAATAGATTTAAACTAACGGTTCCTTAAGTCAGAACCACTTGTTTAACCCTTATAAATAAGGTGAATTTATTAAAAAAGAAATGTACATGTGTAACATGTCTAGAAAGAATGTCTATTTCAGTAGTTCAAGTATTTATATCATAGTAAGAATATGGGAAAAAAGGAATTTTCATTGCGTAACCCATGTATATACTAAAGCATGAGGCTCATGGCCTAATCTCATTTAAAATTAAACAAGATCATATTAAGTGATTAATTCAAATAATTGTTTATAAAGAAACACCCTAAAGGGTATTTAAACTACTATAGAAGAAGGTAAAATAAGGTTAAAAGGTGGAGAACACCCATTATGTTGGTATTAATCTAGTTTATTAACCTATGGGGTTGATCTTCTATGAATACAAGTCACCAAAGTCAAGGTAGGGAATTTTATTTTAATTTAATTAAAATATTAGTGGCATCACTGGAAGGGTATAACTTGAAAAAAAATGAATCATGATATAGAATTCAATAAACCAAGGTTAAGGAACCTAGACCACCTATATTTTCCTTGTAGTGCTTCACTCTTCCAGCTTTGGCCTTTTATTCGAGCTAGAATGGAAAAAAATTAGAAAAATCATTAAATAACCAGAAAAATGGGAAAATGAGATTGCACTGAGATATAAAAAAATAGACGAAGTTAAAGTTGAAATAGAATGGAGAAGATTTAGGAGTGTACCTCTAGCTTCCCCATGGTTTCGGTTGTGAGAGAAGAAATTAGTGAATGGGGGAGTTAGCTTGATCTCTTGGTTGAGAGTGATAGGCGAACTCCATGTAAATAAAGAGGAGTATATCACTGGAAATGAAGAGTGGGAGTATGAATGAAAGAGTTAAATCATTTAAGAGGGGGGAAATGTAATTTTACCCTCAAATATAAGGGCACATGGTTTTTCCACTTTATTTTACAAATAGTACACAAACCATTCACTAAGATACTACATCAAGGGTAACCTTGTATGGTTCAAGATCAAGGTTTTCCTAACGATGTTCCACCCATACAAAAATACACTACCAAAAACTAAATATGGCTCACACGGCCATGTAACTTAGGTCACAAGACTGTAGATAAACTATGCGGACCCCCATGTATGCACTATCAGAAGTGACATGGTTTAGTGAAACCATGTGGGTTGGAAGGCATCGTTTCTATTAACCTTACAACCCACTCTTCCTCTTTAAATTGCAGAGAACTATGCTTCAAAAAACCCTGGACACCCCCAAGACCACCTTGACTCCCTTAGGTAACATTATAATGTCCAAAAAAGGAAAATTATCATCCATAAAATTAGAAATAGATTATATGTTACATAGTTTTTATCAAATTAAGAGTTTAGATAAATTTAAAGGTTAGGAATTTTTTGATGAAATTAATTTTAACTATATTTAAAACCTTACGAATTAGTATTTTCTAATGGTATTATGAGTAAAAATCCTTCTATTACCTTAAATTTTTGTATGTTATGTACAATGATATTTATTTTTTCTAAAATGGAAGATTTGAATAAAATGTGACCGAATTATTGAATAATTACTATTTATAAGGTGGTTTGTTATGATTTTATTAATAAACACAATCTAACCATTTTTTTATTATGTGAGTAGAACTAGGAGGAATGATGTCAATAATAACTCTAAAGAGTAATGTGTTGGTTATTATAAAGAGAAAAAATTGGATTGTATTTGGATTGGAATATATAACAGTTATTCCTAATCATCTATTTCAAGTCATGGTTAAAAATGTAAACCTATATGGATTTTCTAACACAACAAATAATTTTAAAATGGAATTTCATGGAATTTTAGGTGATAAATTTCAAGAAGGTAAAAAGATTAAACTTATTACACATCGTGAATTTTGATGGAATCACCTATAAAAATGCATCAATAGAATATAATGATGTTTTATATGTGGAAAATAAGGGAATAGATAAATAAAATTATGAGAAAAAATAAATAATTTTAGATAAATAATGGGTGCTTATAATGTGCTCCTAAAGTGTCAATTGAATGTCTTAAACATGGGGATTATAAGAATTAAGAAAATAGATTCCGTAAGAGGAATTATTATAAATGGGATCAATAATATCATACAAATAAAGTTATATCAATTTCATATATTAAAAATGAAACTACTTTTAATGACATAGAAAATGTATGAATTATTTTAATATGATTAATTATGTTTAATGTATGAACAATGTTTACATTGAGAGTTAATTATTATTAGGACATGATTCATATTTAGAATTTTAAGAAAAATTTATTAATGAAAATGATGAAAAATATTGGCAAGAATATTATAATAAAATATTAAATGAATGAATTGTATACATATAGGGTTTTGAAATTTATGATGTAGGGGTATCTTATTTGTGGGTTTATAAATTAAAATAGGATAAAATGTTAAAAAGTATAAATACCCTTTTTTAAAACTTATGTGATTTTATTCTAAGGTGATTAATTTATTTCAATATCATTTTATTATATTTTATGAAGATTTCATGACCGATGTATGGATAAATATTAGTGTTTTTATTTTATTTGACGATATAATTATTGTTATTATATATAAAAAATTATGAATATATGTTGAAGAGATACATATAACATTGGGGATTGAAAGTTAATTTGGTTACATTGTGATAAAAGTTATTATTGTATAATTTCACAATATTAGAAACATTAAATATTTATGATAAATTCAATATTTTTTTATAATGGGATTTTAGGTTAGAATGGTTGATACTATTTAAGGAATAATGCTTCAGATGTCTTTTTGAATAATATAATATTTTTCTAGGTTTTAATCCCTAATGACTCATGTTATTTTTAAATATATTAGTATATTATGAATAATATATTATTTTGGTATATATATTTTTATATGTGACTTTATGAGTGATCGATGTTACTCGGAGATAAATATTAAGTTTATTTTGGAAGTTTACTTGATCAAATCATTATAAATAATGGGTTTAAAATTTTCTAAAAACCATTTTAAAGTATTATAGGGTTAAATATTTTTTGTAAATATTTATTTTTAACATTGGGTGTTATTATTGAGGTTTGGGTGATTCAATTATTGTTTCATAATATAATCATTTTTTCATAATTATCTAGAATTATGGATTTTAGTAATCAGATAAAAATAGGTGGATGGGTTTAAATACTTTTATGGATCTTAAGAACTAATATATTATTATTTATATTCTTAGACAAAATAAAATAAACTTTTTATTTCCCCATTTGAATACAAGAATATTTAGATGTGAAATATAATCAAACACAAAACCAAATGATGAATTTAATCTTATGTAATGAATTGAAGCCATGTAAGTATATTTACACTTACTCTCTAACATGATAGTAAAATAATTGCTCAAATAAAGTAAGAGGAAGATAAATCTATCGATTATTATATGGAAAGTATCTCTCTATCACCATGGTATAGTTTTTCAAACTCTTTCACAAGTATGAGTCTCGCAATTGTAAAAAAACTTTTTATGAAATATTTAGGAAATGATATGTTTTACAGTCTTAAAATAATCACTAAATTACTTTTCAAAAGTAAATTTAATCAATGTGGATTAACATTTTCCACTTCTATATATTTATATTTCACTACACGTTTATTATCTTTTACACTATTTTAATATTACATTGTTGAAGATCATTTTAAATTAATATTTTTAGAAGGTCTCTTCCACTCCTTCGAATTGATAATAATTTTCTCAAAACCTTTATAATTATTTATTGGATAAATACTTTATCACCACCTATATCAGTTAATTGAAAATTTATTTATGTTATTTTAACTTATAAAATACTTGGTTTATGTTTAGGTAGTTTCTTATAGGTTTAGACATGTTTTGAATGTTTTTCTAAGGTGCACAGTTTGTGTATGGTTAGTAAAAACCATGTACATCATCTTGGAAACCGTGAAACCTTTTCTAGAATCCACTTGGTAGGCACACATATAAAAAATATTGTATAGAAACCATGAATGATTACAGTGGAAACCTTGAAAATTAAAATAGAGGGGAAAACATAGTTGGTGCATGATTTGAATGACCACTTAATCCAACTATGTGAGGGGTTGTATTGAGATAGTAGAATTGAATGGCTAGAAGAATATTTGAAAAAACGTGTGGTATACCAATATATTGTATTTTTGGAACACTAAAATTAGTTGATTTGATATGAATTAATACTCATAAAATTCAATAGTTGGATAATTCTCTTGAATCTTGAATTCATTATTCTCCTAGAACTTGGGAGACATTCCCTTTGATACAGTAGTAAATTTTAAGAAAATTGTAGTACTTTGGGGATATGGATTTATTTTTAATTTGTTGTTCTTCATCATTCATCGTGGATCTATTCTTATATTCTTATCCAAAACTATAAATCTTGTATATTGTGGACATATCCTTGTTCATTGAAGGGAATATTAATGAAACATGATTGAATCAATTGATGGGAAGATGATCGAAGCCTAGATATAGGGTATCGTGGTGTTATTCATTATTTTTTCAATTGGTGAGAGGTAGGTGGATTATATATAATATTTAATGAATTATAAATTGAATTATTATTTTTTAATTAAGTAAATACATTGAAATGATTATGAAATCCTTATATTATTTTCATGGAAAATCATTCTAGGTTATTGTTTGGAAATTTTCAGAAATTGTTTTTCTTTTCGTAAAAACTCATTAGGGATACTTTTACAGTTATGATTTTCAAATTATGGTTCTATTTTTATGAATGTGAAGATTTAATATAAATTATTTATATAAATATATTAATTTATTTGTAATTCATTGGAATTATTTTTTTATAACTATTTTGGTATGTGTTGAGAGGGATAGATTATGGTCGTGTGGTACCATCACCCATGTGGCATGGAGGATGGATGTGAAGTTACACTTTTAATAGTGACACTAATCATTATAGTGTCTATGTGGTAATTTTTTGTCATGGGAATGAATATTCCAAATCAATGAAAAATGTTTTAAAGTATTTGTTGAATGTTAATTCATACAACTTATTATGAATTTATATAAACTATTTTTATTATTTTAAATTATTGTAAATAAAATTTGTTAACTGGTTCTTATCATAGTGGATTATGTTGGCATGTTTTGGGGAATTTATATTGTGTTTATACTCATCCACTACTTGGTTACTTCAAAGCATTTTCATATTTCATCTATCAGGACATTTGTAATGGGAAGGGATCGTATTTCTATAAGGGTGAGAATTTATTTTTGGGAAGAACATGTGGAGTCAGAGCTTTGATCTTGGATGAGTTTTTCTTGTGTGTATGTCTTTTAGTAGACTTAGGTTCTTGTAGTCAATTATTTTGTCTTGGTTATTGATTTTTTTCTGATTGTTTTCTAATGTTGTGTTGTACCATTAGATCTATCTTTGGTTGTATTGTTCACCCATGCATCATATAGAGGTTTTTATTTTTATTTTTTATACTTATTTTAATGTTCTATATATAGGGAAAATAATCCCCAAAAATTCATTGAATGTACTGGAATTTATTTTGAAAATTTGGTGTCTTGGGGATACAACCTAAGGATAGTATCACATCTGCCTCTTCTCAATATATGTTGGATTGGAAGAATGTTACAAAGAATATCAATTTTCTCTACCCTTGATTTGGTAATAGAATCATTGTTTTTAAGTCCTAGACATGGTATGGTAGCATGGATTTAGGAATGTAAGAACCTAAAATGCATATCATTAAAATACATAAACAACCTTTTTATATTTAACATCATGTTAGTAGGGTAGTTTCATTACAAAATATTTTGTAGAAACTTTTTGGTGAGTTCTCACCTCATCCACATGTTTTTAGCTGATGATATTTTCATAGAGTACATTTTAGGTAAGGCATCCAACTATGACTTAATCATTCATTATGGGTATAATAATTTCTTAAAATTGTAAAAAATGTCAATTTTTTAATATAGTTTCAATGCATGGATTGAAATGAAAATAATTATAGTATTTTAAAAAATAATTTAGTTCATTAAATGGATGAATTTGTATTAATGTGATAATTTGGAAATTATAAGCCTTCGGTTTCAAGTGAGTGAGGACTGAAGAGAGTTTTGTCTAGTTATAGGTAATGAAACTAGGATTACTTTAATAAAATTAACCAGAATAGGCTACTGGTAATGTGGTTTCATCTAAGCCATATGTGAACCAATAGTTGGTGGAAATTAATGTCCTAGATTTTATATCTATTGATAGGGATAATTGTAATCATTATGGTCAAAAAGTGGACCACTCATTTTAATTCCAAATGAAGAACCCACCCAAATTTTAGGTGGATTACGAACATAAAAATTATAAAACTAAATGAATATGATGAATCAAATCTTAAATTTACTTATGACACTAGTATTTTTGAAAGTACAATTCGGAATGTATATGTTGGATGATCTATGAAACTAATGGTAGGTTTTAGTTGTTCAGGATAAAGTTTACCAAGTAATACATTGGGTATTTTGAATAATTTTTCAAGAAATAATTTTAACCTCGCACATCCAGGATTGCTAGAATAATGGAAATTGTTAGTTTGATATGAGAAAATATCTTGGTCACATATTATGAAGCTAAATTTATGGATTTGGTCATCTTTTCTAAATAATTTTTTGAAATGTTTTTAAATACATGATGTTTTTACACATTATTGGGACCTAAATTCACTCAAAGATTGTATTTATTTTTATTATAGACTATACAAAATGGTTCAATTGAGATAAAGTGGCACAAAAGGAAATATCAAGAAATATATATATATATATATATATAATGTTTATTCATAGAGAATGTTTATACATTTAGGAACAAGTGGGAACTTTAATTATTTGAATAAGTAGAATATAGACACCAACATTGAGAGTGGGAGATACCACAAAATCCGACCATGGGATCTATATGCATTCCTCCGTGATTGAAGATAAGGCTAGCATATTTTCAGTGTGGTTCAAAATATCACTCAAAATTAAGTTTTTATTATCAAACACATTAAAAATGCGAGAAATATCACTTCCTGAAAAAAAGGAAATAACTGAGCTAATAAATTGATATTTCAGCTTACTAGTTTTAATCTACCTAAATTGTTTCCATATGATAGTGTTTACCTGAGTGTCGTGTTCCTCTATTAGAAGATCTTCAAACCTTAATGCCATATTGTCCCAGGATTGAATGTAATCCTCAATACTGGTCTTCCCCTTATTTAATCCCCCTATTAAAATCAAATTATTCTTATTCATCCAGGTTCCCTACTCCTCATTAGGATCCACCCTGAGGGCCCGGTCCATCATTCTTTTAGCCACTTCGTCATGAGAATTAATTCATAGAACAATTTCAACAATTACCTCTTCCAAACTCATGAGAAATTTCAAAGGTTTTTTGTTCATAGAATCAGTATCCCATTACTATCAAGATGACATAGAGAGATGGTGATTACTAATCACTAGTTTCCTCTACTGGAAAGTAGCATTGGAGAAATATTAGGTATCGTTGTCCATTACCTTATATTTTATCTTCTTTGTTGATCGAGTCTTCATTGGTAGAGGTAAGTAAGAGTAGTCATTCCTATCTTTATAGTAACCCATCTTACTCTTAATCCACCTTGGGCTTCAAAGATTATCACCTGGTATGTCCTACTCTAAATTTATTATAAAGTAGATAGAGAGACCATTATAGGATTTATTTCCAAAAACCGTCAGTTCATCCATGGATGTCAAGGCCGAACCATCCTCTAGAACTTTGACCTTGTTCACTAGTTGTGTAAAGTGATTTCCCATCAAAATTTTAGCAACCTACCTCATGAGACTTACCCTGGTAAAGGAATCACCCTCTGGGCATATACTCAAAGAAATACATCATATATGATCCTCCTTGGGAACTCTATCCCTTTATTCTTTGTCATTGGTACCACTCCCTACACACACCACATCAGTATATGAGGCACCCAGTTTTTGAACTCCCTCACCAATCCTAATTCCACCCTAGGAGCCATCAAGTATCATAGGTTTAAAAACTTCTTCATTTTTCTCCATCTACACTCCTTTTCTCTGAGGAGACATTCACAAACTTTTGGGTGTTTAGGTCCTTTCTCATACTATGGTAGACATCTTCTACTAAGAGGTTCTCCCGTGATCCACTATGTGTTTCCTTTGTCTTAGCCTCCAAACCCACATTCCTCTTACCAACATTCCCATCCATAGTACTGGGGACAAAATCATTGTTTCCACCAAATCCTAGGCCCTTCAGCTTGTCGAGTGTGCGAGACCCACACCTACAGTTCATCGATGAATGGACTAACCATGTGAAATTAGAATAGAAATTAACCCACAATTCATAATCCACATGTTGAATAAAAACATATTCATCTATTATTGTAATCCAAACAAATTCAAATGGTGTTCTTGAAGAATATAATTCCACACACACTCATGGATTAACAGGACGACAAACCTATTTCATTAGGTTATCATAGAATTAATACCTAATTACAAGGTTACTAAGCATCCTAATATCATGGAATTTAAAATGGGAGGGGAGATTAGAAAAACTCACCCAAATTTCCATTGAAGGGGATTCATCCTTCCTATGTACTTTTTAGGCCCTTCTATAGAGATAAAAGTGGGTTTTGTTACATTTGCAGGGCACAACAGACCAAGATTTGATCATGTCATCCTCTGATGCAAAACACATCATAATATTCTTTTTATTGGGAAACACACAGTAGCCCTATCTTTTAAATCCCATGATCTAAAAATGATCCTATAAAAGGTTTCCACCAAAGTCCTCCTATGTGAAAAGAATGCTATCAAGGTTAGATTGAGTAGCGACAAAGCTTTGTTAACCTCCACAATAAATCCTTCATATATCTCAAGAACATTTAGACATATAGAACAATGAGGTAATGGTGGAATAATCATGGGGATGGAGAAGGAAGAAAAGAAATATTCCTCTCCCTTGAAGGATTATGAAGGTCCCTCCCCCGCCAGTGGGGGAGGGACCATCACATATGACGTCGCCATCATGGTGTGTGATGAGAAATAATAGCACTCTCCTAGGATTCTATATCCAGTATAACACACCATTCATAGGTTCAAAATATCATATTAAGAAATATTTTATGGGAGAACCTAGATATTTTCATAATTATCAATAGTTTATAAATCTTAAGCGTTATTATCGCAATTCTCCAAGGTCCATTTCTAAAAACACAACTAATATTTCTTAGGAATTTTATGATTTGATGAGATGAGATCAACATAATGGATCTTTATATGTGAATCGAGCAAGCCATGGTGATTCTCGGAACACCATGAATCCTCAACCTATGCAATCTAAATTGGGTAAAAATGAGAAAAATTCAGTGAGTTAGTAATTGTATAGAGCTAAGAATGTGATCATGGATGATCATTAATTTTCATAAATTGTAAGATGTATGATTCCATCAACTTAAACACTTATTCAATACTTGTTTAATAAGTTCATGTCCCATTAGATTATTTATTCTCTTGTGTTTGATCATATGGGTTTTCATGTTGTTTTAATGCCTTCTATTTTGAAACATCAAACTCTTACTGTGTAAAGATAATGTTTATCCTTTATGTGTAGATATTATTTTATAACTATTGATGGGGAATATTTTCATTGGTATTTCTCTATTATTAAGATGGATTTTTATGAATTTATTTTAGGTATGTACGGTTAAACATTATTCAAGTCTCATATTGACTATTATGCTCAAAAGGACAGCTTAACTTCTTCCAATATCATTGAGCATCTCTTTAGACGATATTGGGATGTAAAGTCAAGAAGAGAATGATATATGGAATCAGTGGTTGGAACCATCTTTTATAAATTAGTATCACTAAAATCAAAATATATGGATGATATCATAAAAAATTATTTTCTAGACACCGTTGAAAAATTCTTGATTTTTCTCATTATAATTTCCTAGGGTTTACACCTAAAATATATGTGGATTTAAAGACTGATCTCGTAATGGGGAAATATAATATTTCCCTTCTGTCCTATTGGATAAAAACAATATAATTTATAGAGTTGAAAATTCATTTGGAAGATTTTCAAATTAAATATCCCATTTGACTATGCATGTATTTTTGGGTAGCACTAGCACTTTTTTGGAAGAAGATTGGTGAAACAGTTAATATTTGGGTGGATTATTGTATGTTTATTCAAGTTATGATAATGAATTGGTATCCTATTCCATGAAATGATGATATTTTTGATCAATTTAGGGGATACCAGTGGTTCTAAAAATTTGAAATATGTTTGGGATATCACCAAATGTGATCATGAAAGGTTTATATTCCAGATACAGGTTTCAGAAGTAGATATATCCATTATTAATTTTTCATTATGCCTTTTGGATTACAAATTCACAAGGGGTCGTCATAGAATTAGTGAATAAGATCATACATTTGTATCTTGATTCTCTTTTTATGGTGCATTATAAGATAATGTTTTATCATTAGTAGCACTTGGAAATAATGTTGGTTTCCATTCAAGATCATTGAATTTATGTTAACCTTTCAAAGTGTTATTTCTCAACACATGATATATATTTCCTTATTTATTTAATTTATGGAAAAAAATTATCTATAGATATAGAAAAAAATAGAATATACTACCTTGTATAAACCACCAAAGAATGTCTTTGAAGTATGTGATTTACTAGGACTAGCAGGATACTAAAAAATATTTTTTTTGACTTTTTATGTCTTGCCTCACCATTGATGGATTAGATAAAGAGAATTGTTATTTTACAGTAGACTGATGAATTCTTGAAATATTTCCAATAGCATCTGGTTCTACTAAATTTAACACCTATAATGATTTTTCAAGAATCAGGATTTATTTATATGGTTTATTGTGATGCATCAGGATCTGGGTTGGGTTTCATTATGATTCACGGAGTCCAAGTTATTTGTTATGGTTCAAGGAAGATGTAGGTAAATGAGATGAACTATCCAACAAAAGATTTATATTTTTTTGTTTATGTTCATTCCATTAAGACATGTAATAACTATATTTTTGTAAGAAAATTAATGTTTTATGTATAATAAGAGTTTGAAACACAATTTATCATAATGAGATTTGAAATTAAGTAAGCGCAGAAGGATGGATTGTCTTATGATGTTTGAATTTGAACTGATGTATAAATCAGGTAACGAGAACTTAAATGTAAATTTATTAAGTATAAAGTCATTTAATCTATTGTAAAAATAAGCATCAGATAAATGGTTGTTTATGTCATTCATAGTTGATATGCATCTAGATTATACAGCGTAATGAAATGTTGTCGTTTACTTTTAGGTTTCTATGGTTTCTGATTTGGTTGAGCATATTATAAATTCTTCTACATTTGATCCTGAATTTTTTAACATGACATCAAAACACATTAGTGGTGAGATAATTGATTTATGGAGTCTAGATGTGAGTACAATATTAAATTTTAGAGATTTGGTAGTCATTCAATTGATTTATTAGGAACAACTTCTTAGTACCTAACACTATTTATGATTTGGTTGTTCATTATAATATTTAGAACATTTATACAGAACTAAAAGAATAGTTTTGGGGGGTTGAAATGAAAATATATATAGCCATGTTTTTTTCGAGATGTCTTGGATTTTAGTAGGTCACGTTAGAGAATCAAAAGCCAATGGGTATGTTTTAGTATTTACTAATTCAAATATGGGATTTGGAGGTAGATAGACATGGATTTATTAATAGTTATATCAATTATTGTTTGGAAATATGATTCAACATTGGTCATATTATATCATCTCTCAAATTTGGTTCATTTCATTCTTATTAATTAAACTTTGTGTAAGAATTTTAAAAACAATACATTGGGAAATGTTAAAGATTAACGATCTTCTAGTTTTGATTATATCTCAGTGAGGCCTTAGGTTTATGTCTTATTTTTCAAAATCCTTATATTGAGAGCATAGAATCTATTTGAAAATGAATAGAAAATATCAGCCTCAAATGGATTAAAAATCCAAATGGACAATCCAAATGTTATAATATATTATTGTGGATTTTCTAATGGATTTTAGAGGATCATTTAAATTTAGTAAAGTTTTCATATAATTATATTTTTTAAGAATATATAATGATGGATCCCTTAGAACCATTGTATGGGAAACCTTGTCATTATTAACTATATTTGGTGGGAAGTAAAGAGACTTCACTATTTTGGACATATCCTTGTGAAATATGTAATCTAAAAATATTATGATGATATTAAGTAGAATAGAATAATCTCAAATTCATCAAAAATTATATACGGATCATTTTTTATAACCCTTATCATTTGAGGTGAGTGATCATGTTTTCTTGAGAATATATCCATGGTTGGTAAAATTTCATATTTGTAGAAAAGGTATGTCTTATCTATAGTACATTATGACTCTTGAGATACTATAATGAGTTAGATATGTGATTTATTGGTTGTACTTCCCACCATGGTTTATTTTTGTGCATAATTTATTTCATGTATCAAAATTGATGAATTACTATCCTAATCTTGAAAATGTAATATAATGGGTATAGTGACCCAAGCATAAATTATATGAATATTACATAATTTTAGATGAATATTAATTAAATTTTACAAATGAATTCCTAAGGACCTTAATAGTTGAGTTCCTTTGAAAACATGGAATACATTCTTCTAACTTGTGAAAGATCTTCAACATCTCCCGTAAAGATCTCCCCCTTTAGTACTCCTGCTTAAATGACTTCTTTATAAAATGAATAATGGAACCAAAATAAAGGGTTATCTTATATTCTTATTAATGTTAAGAAAACAATATATGAACATATGAATGTAAAAAAACATGAACATAACTGATTCATGAAATAAATCATAGAATTTCGTAAGGTGTAAATCATAAAGGAACATTAACCATGAAAACATAAAATTTCCATAAAACATGAACTTGTGGAAAAAACATAAACACAGAAAATCATTTCCATATTATCCAAGGCTCATAGCCAAGATGATCGTAGTAGACAGATTCCATTACAAAATCGGGTGTACTTGTTGTTCTAGTCCTGTATGACTGAACAAGATTTACTTGTCATTCTAGTTATGTCCATATTATGAGATATAATTTATTACTCAATGAATTATAGGTATATATAGGTCCCACCCTTCCCATAATTAAATAATTCAAACATGTGCCACAAAAATATAAACCATTCATCATAGTATAACCCAAGGAACAAAAAATGGGTTTCTTAAACATAATTCCATTGTAATCCATATAAAATAAATTGATTTCATAAAAATAATTCCATCATAAAAACAATAAAATAAAATTAATAATTGGGATATAAACATAACTCTATGTCATATTATATGGAAAATATTTTTTATAAAATGCTTGAAATAAATTATTGAGGAAAATATCCTTTCTTCTCCCAAAACCTTTTATTTTCTCAAAATGTTATAAAATTTTAAAGGAAAAATATTAAATTGAAAATAAACTTTAAATATTGTAAAGTTAGATCCTTTAAATATAGAGTTATGAAATTATAATAATACATTCATTCTATATATTCTAATAAACATTCTTCTTGTACTTTTTCCAGAAAAGTCAAAAAGTACCTCATAAGGTAAATGAAATAAAAATTCTTTATAAACCATGTAGTAAAAGTAAAAAATGGGTAAAAATGAATTTAAAAATACATAGAATAATAATAAACTTTTGATGAAAACATTTTTAGAAAAAATAGACATGGATGATAAATATACCCCCAGTAAATATTTACATATAAACAATCTCAGATATAAATGAGATTGAAAAATTATCTCTTACCTTAGGTATGTTATCCTTCATATGATTACGAACCTCCTATATAATGATTTAAATAATGTAATTTAATTATTTAAGAATCATAATAATTTTTATTATATCATATATGATTATATTATCATTCTTTTGTTTGTAACATTTAATTGTCGCTCGTTATTTGAATATTAATTGCTTTATGTTCTTATGAATGTTTTTCAGATAAGATCATGTTCCACTTCTTAGGATATAGTTATATCATTTTAATAATTATATTATTATAATATATATTGTATTTATTCACTTCATTAATGTATATAATTTTGGTTTAATGAAGATCATATAGAATGAATCACATCGCATCATTGAGACCGCAGGCCATACCTACGCATGAGTGACGATATCATTATCTTAATCGTAAATGATATGCAATTGTATGTTATATTAATTGTATATAATAATTATCATGTCATATAAATTATTTAAATCCATTATAATAATAATTATATTCATCCAAATTATGTGTTTTTAATAAAAAAAATCACCACAGCGTGGAGACGGTAAGTCGTACATACGCATGCATGGTGATATTGTTATTCAAATAACGGATAAAATGTGGTTTAAGTTTTTACAATAATAATAATAACATATATAAATGTACAATATATTGGATTTATTAATTTATTATGGAAACAATATAATAATAGGATGTAGAATAAGAAATGAATTTTTAAAGAGGTGATAAAACAATTTCCTCTTTTTTCAGTATCTATTTTTGATTTGCACAAAAGGTCTCATTAATATTGATTTATACCCAAATTTTGGCCTCTAGATGTATGGTAGGGATGTTGGGAGATTATTTAAGAAGAATTAGGATGATACAAGGGTCATGAGAGGAGTGAGTAAGTGGGAAGATGTGGTGGCCTTTTAAAAGAGGGAGGAGGGGAACTTTAGGAAAGACTTGAAATATTATTTTATTATAATTTGATTTTAGAATTATAATATCAAAAAAGTGATGTATTCCTAGGATTAGATGATGATGGGTCTAAATCCTTTCAACCAATAGGTTTTATACAAGTTTAGGGCACAAATTTAACATTATCTTCTGTCTTTAATCGTTAGTTAAATAAATTAACTCTTACTATGTCTTGTTGTATTTTTACACTATATGGTAAATATAATTACAATAAAATTACAAGAGAACCTCAAGTTGATACGTAATTATATTTTTAACATTATGTAAGTAATTTGTGTGAATCATATATTTTTATGACTATTATATCATTTAAAGAACTATTATTTGTTTAAAAAATCATTTATTTCAATTTTGACACTATTTAGTAATTGATTTTTGTTAAAGATGTAAAAAATTAATTGATTAAAATAAACTACATCAACTAAAATATAACATGTCATTATCATCCATAAAAAAAATTATGTTATAAAACTTTCCAAATTTCATTTATATTAATATTTATAATATCATTTATTTGAATCTTTCATTAATAAGGTAATCACTCCAACATCATTGTGTCATTAATAAATTTATTTATTTAATGTCTAAAATTTTTAAATAAAATACCATGATGTAGGAAATATTTTTATATTAATAATTACTATTTATAGTCAAATATATAATTTATATAAACCGTCTTAAAATTTTTTTAGTAAAAATATACAAGTTTATGTTATATTTCCCTTTACTTTAAATTAATTATTATAACATGTCATTTTCACAGCCATGTGGCTCCCAAATGCCAAAAGTTCAGAATAGGTATTTTTTATTGGTCACCCATGACTTATCCAATAATATTATAACATGTTTTAGGGTATTTTTATATTATTATATTATTATTTTTATTCTTATTTACCTAATTTACCATTTATCTCTGGTAAATAAAAAATAATTTCTTAAGTTACTATTCATAATTTCCCAAAATAAAAAGTAACTATTTAAATAATATGGATATTATGATTCCAAACATGGAATCCATTTTTAAAAATTAAAAACACATAATTTTAGTTACTTAATTTAAAATTAATTCACATTGTCAAAATTAGAAAGCGTGTTTTTAAGAAGTAAAAACTATCAAAAGATTAACAAGTGTTTATGTTTAATTTAAATGTAAAACTACTTCCCATGGCTGAAATTAGAATAAATGATAAAAAAATAATCCAATTACACATTAAAACCAATTAAAAGTTTAATATGACTATATATATAAATTATAATAAAAGGTAGTGTTGAATTAAAAATACAGTATTTTCACTATTCATTAAAATATGAAATTCGTCAACAAAATACCAAAATTTCAAACAAGTTAAATTTTGATGTCCTGATTCAAAATAATAAGTTAATTATTTTAAATATAACTTCTAAAATTATCAAAAACTATATTTAAAAAATCCACCAAAAGAATCAAAACTCTATTTTATGAAAAATACTTCTTTTATCCCAAAAATTAAATTTGTTCTTATATAATAAATAGAAAAAATATAATATGAATTTAAATAATTAAATTGAATGAATTATATATATATTTAACTAATAAATTCCCAAAAGAGTGAATTTATTATTATACTAACTCCCTTATTTTCATTAAAATAGTTTTTTAGAAGGAAGTTAATACAATTCATACTCGCCATTATAATGACTATGTTATAATATTTAGTTATCAATTATACTCAGTCTTGTGTGAAATGAATTATATCAAAATAACTTGAAATTTTGTGTAACATAATCCATGAATATTGTTGCAGTTACTTCAATATAATATGGCGTTGCGTATAGCACGGGCTAATCATGGTGTAGTGTACAACACAAGACATCAAAGAAATTAAAAATAATATATCACATAAAATATCAATGTGTTACATTCTACCCCCCTTAAAATAAATTTCACCCTCGAAATTTTTCGAGGTTATAAAAGGATTACTACTTGAAAGTTTCTTTCATAGAAACACACATTGTAAAAAGGAATACTAAAACATCATTTTAAAAAATAAAGATAGAAACATAATGGTTACCCAAAGTAAATCATCATTGGGTTTACACAAAGTATAACATATGTGGGATGTGAAATAATGGATATAGAAGGAAAATCTAACCATCAAGTTCTGATGTATAGTGATAGAGAACAAGGTTTGGATTATTTTAACAATGAGAAACCCATAAATCTGTGATGATTTACGGGACCATATGATTCATTGGATAAGAAGGTACTAAGATCACATTTTTGGTTCTCAAGATACTTTCCATAAAGTTGAAGAACATACTAATAAATACTTACTTTATTTCAGTACAATCTCAACATTGTTCATGCCTTGAATAATTGTCACTTCATCTCAAATTCAAATAAATAAAGTTGTTTTTTTCATTCCTAAAGTGTTAGTAGATCATGCGATCCATAAATAGAATGATAGGTCATTCTATATGTCTGAAAAAAATGTTAACAAATATTATCAAATATGCTTAAGTCCACCTATATTTAGATAATACATTAATCTAACAAACATCAACTGAAGTATAACTTATACTATCTATAAATGGATAAACATACAATCCTTCTAAAAAACCAAAAATCTAAAATTGTATAAATAGGTGAACTAAATAAGTTTAACATTTACCTCCCACATCTTATAAGGAAGTTCTTGTTTTTCACATTACAAACATGTGAATACCCTGATCATTTATTCTCTTGAGTCATGTTAACAACCAGAACATTCAGATATCCTTATTGAAAACATGCATGTTTTCTTATTCTTAAGTCCATAATGTTTTAATATTCATCCTAGATAGCATAACCCACGTGTCAATAAATCCTTATCTTGTTCCAAGGTAAATAATATATTCAAATTTACTTATTCTTATCCAATATACCATTATTCAAATATAATTACTCAATATCATGTTCATATTAAGGGTCCTCCTTCCCTAAATCATGTGTTTTCCAAAAACCTTTCCTTATTACCTCAATCACTTTTCATGGTTACCAGTACCACTCTATATATACTTTCAAATACATTTGTAAAACCACATTGGAACACTACTTAGGTATTTCATTATTCTATAATGCCATAAAATTGATTCTACAGCATTATTCTATGATCCCATTAAATAAACACTAAATCATTCCACCACTTCATTGCCATACTCAACGTCATCAATAATGGTGGCATGTGATTTTTCTTTGTCTTTAGCGTTAAGTGGTTGTTGACATATATCATGATTGATCACCCTTATATTAGGAAATTGGTTAGCATAATTCCACATTTCCTTGCACGTGTAGCATTGATGTGTTGGTGGTGCATTATTTATAACCTTTTCTCTATTCACGCCATTAGCTACATTTTTCTCATTACTTTGGCACTAAACTACATGATGTAATTCATTACACATATAAAACATTTTCTAGTCCCTTAAATAAAGTCTCCACTATGCTTATTTCCACACTTTGAGAATAAGGAAACACTCATCTTCTTTTCACCATTATTTATAGATTTTCTTTTGAACTCGATCTTTTGTTTATCTTAAAAACCATGTTATTGATATGTAACTCCAACTTCCATTTCTACCTTGATATCACAACACAAAATCTCTTCATAGAAACTAAATTCTCTTATAGCTAACTCCCTTATAATAATTGGTTTTAAGCCACTGAAGAATTGTTCAACTTTACTTTTTGGTTGGATGATAAAGCCAGAATCATACATTGCAAGTCTTGTAAAATTTTCCACTTATGTAAAAACGGATTCATTATAATTTTTCTTAAGCTCAAGTAACTCCTTCTTAATTTTCATTTGAATAATAAGAGGAATGTAATTATTAAAAATTATGTTCTTGAACTCATCACATTCAATGAATAAAATTTAATCTTGTAGCCTCATATTCTTGATTAGAGCCAACCACTGGTTCTCTTCACCTTCTAAATGATAGATAGTCAAAATGAACTTTTCATGTTTTTAATAGTGAGGGATGGAAAATATCTTTTCAATGGTACTGATCCGTTATTTAGAAACAAGTGGATAAAAAACCCACTAAAATAAGGTGGACGTTTTCTCATGAGGGACTCAACATAATGTTGTTCCCTTATCTATTCATTTGGAAGTACATAAATATTCATAACTTGTGTAAGTATAGTGATAAATTTTTTCATTGCATCTCCCAAAACATTTGTTTGTTCAAGAGGTCAATCATTTCATTTCCCATTGCATTGATCATTAACATGGTTCTTTTAGGTTTCATCCATTATCTAAAACCCAAAAAGAATGGTGTGAGAGGAAAATATCATACTAGGAAAACAACATAATCAAGAGGGTGTATTTTCAATCACTAACATATTAGATTTAATAATAGTTTATTCATGATCGTTACCATAATTCTAGGACTTTAACCTATAATTATACATATCCTCAATAAATCCCTTAGAAATATTTCTAGAAATCTCACTAAATTTTTTGCATCCTAGTTTTTAAAGGTTGACTAAACCTATCCTTGGATACCAACTATAACAACCCAAGAATTACATATATTCATATTACATTTTTTTATATTAATATTTATTACATTTTACAAATGCACACTTGAGGATTTTAATAGTTTAGTGCTTTTGAAAACATGGAATACATTCTTTTAACTTGTGAAATATCTTCATCTTCTCCCATAAGAATATTCCCCTTTATTACCCCCTATATAAATGATTTATTTATAACCTGACTAATGGAAACATAATAAATGGTGATCTTAGATGCTCAATAAGGGTAATAAAATAATAGATGAATAGATTGATGTAAACAAACATGAACATAACTTTTGAATATCAAAATCATGAGTTATGAAATAAATCTTATAAGTTTGTAAGGAATAAATAATAAAGGAAAATTAAGCATGATAAAATATCATTATCATAAAACATGAGCTTTTGGAAAACAAATAAGAACATAAAATCATTTCCATATTATCTAAGGCTCATATCCAAGATGATCATAGCAGACAAACTCTATTACTGAACCAGGTTTACATATCGTTCTAGACCTATATTGTTTAATCATATTTACATATCATTTCAGTCATGTCTATCTCATGAGATATAAATCTTTACCCAATGCATTAGAGGTAGATATAGGTTCCACCCATCTCATAATGAAATCATTCTTATATGTGCCACAAAAATATAAATCAATCATCATAGAATAATCCAAGGAAAAATGGGTTTCTTAAACATAATTCCATAATAATCCATATAAAATAAATGGATATCATAAAAATAATTCCATTATAAACATAATAAAATAAAATTAATAATAGTGACATAAACATAAACCTATTTCATCTTATATGGAAATTGTTTTTTATAAAATACTTGAAATTAATTCCTGAGGAAAATATCGTTTCTATTCCCAAAATGGATTCTTTTTTCAAAATGTCATGCAATTTTAAAAGAAAACAATTTAATTGAAAATAAACATGAAATATTTTAAACGAATATTCATGGAAATAAGGTGTTATGAAAGCTTAATAATACATTCATACTTTATAAGTAAAAACCCATTATCCTCATACCTTTTTCGAAGATATTAAAAAGTACCTCGTATGGTAAATGAAAGAATGATTCATTCCAAACCAAAAATATAAAGGACTTTAAAAATACATATATTAATAGTCAACATATTATGATAAAATTTTAGAAAACATAGACATGGATGATGAATATACCTCTCGTAAGTACTTACATATAAACAATCTCAGATATAAATGAGATTGAAAAATTATTCATTACATTAGGTAAAATATCATTCGTATATATCTAAACCTTCTGTATAATGATTTAAATAAAGTTATTGAATTATTAAAAAATCATGATCATTTTTATGATATCATATTTTATTATATTATCAACCTTTTGTTAGTAACATTTCATTGTCACTCGTTATTTGGATACTAACTACTTTTTGTTCTTATGCAAGTTTTGTTGGATAATTTCATGATACAATTCTTAGGTTATAGTTATATCATTTATTGAATGATATTAGTATAATATATATCATATTTATTCATTCTATTCATATATAAAATTATGTTTTAATGAATATCATGTAGAAAGAACTGCATCACATCATGGAGAAGGTAGGCCGTATGTACGCATGAGCGACGATATCTTTCTATTAATGGTTAAATGGTATGTAATTTGAAGGTATATTAATTATAGATCATAATTATAAATTTATATTAATTATTTAAATCCATTACAATCATTATTATACCCATCCAAATTAATTATTTTTGAACAACATGTAACACCATGACATAGAGACGGTAAGCAGTGTGTACGCACGCTTGGTGATATTATTATTCATAGGATGGATAGAATGGGGTATAAGTTTTTACCATAATTTTAATAACATATAATAATTTATAATATACTATATTCATTACTTTATTATGTAAACAACATAATAAGATGAAGTATAAGAAGAAATGAATTTTGAAAGAGGAGATAAAACAATTACCTCTTTTTCAAGTATTTGCTTTTGATTTTCACCAAAGGTCTCATTAGAATGGATTTCTACCCAAATTGTGGCCTCTAAGAGTAATTTTGGGATTTTGGGATCTTATTTGAGCATATTTTGGATGAGCCATGGGTCGTGAGAGGTGTGTGAAAGGGAGTAGATGTGGTGGCCTTTTATAAGAGGGAAGAGGTACACTTTCTAAATGTCTTGAAATATTATTTTATTATAAATTAATTTTCTAATTATAATATATCCAAAGTGATATATTTCTAGGATAAGGTGAGTATGGATCTCAATTCTCTCAAAAAATAGGTTTTATACAAGTTTAGGACAAAAATTTAACTTTATCTTTCGGCTTTAACCAATAGTGAAATAAATTATGTCCTACAATGTCTTTTTTGTATTTTTATATTATATGGTCACTATAGTTACAAGAAAATGCCAAGAGAACCTTAAATGGATATTTAATGTAATTTTTAACATTATATAGGTAATTTTTTTAAATATTATATTTTTATGACTATTATATTATTTAATAAAATAGTATTTGTTTTAATAACTCATTTATGTCAATTTTGAAACTATTTAGTAATTGATTTTTGTTAAAGCTATAAAAACTTGATTAATTAGAAAAAACTACATTAACTCAAATATAATATGTCATAAAAATCCATAAAATATGTGTATATAATCAAAATTTTCAAATTATATTTATTTTAATATATATAATAGCATTTATTTGAATTTTTCATTAATAAGGTAATCACTACATCATTATTGTGTCATAAATAAATTTATTTATTTAATGTATATAAATTATAAATGATACGAAATTATGTAGGAAATATTTTAATATTTATAATTTATAATTATAGTAAAACACATATATTAAATAACCTCACCTTAAATTTTTTTAATAAAAAGATATATGTTTATTTTATATTTCCACATACTTTAAATTAACTATTAAAACATGTCATTTTCACACCCAAGTGATTCCCAAATTCCAAAAATTTGGAATGAGGATAGTTTTGGTCGCAAATTACTCTTCCAATAATAATATGACATGTTTTAGGGTAGTTTTATATTATTATAAAATTATTTTTACCCGTATTTACCCAATTTACCATTTAACCATGGTATGTAAAAAAATAATTACTAATGTTACTATTTTTAATATCCAAAAATGAAAGGTTCCAATTAATATAATTTGGAATTTCAGTTTTCAAATATAGAATCAATTTTTACAAATTTAAAACACATAGTTTTCTTTAATTAATTTCATATTAATTCATTTTTTCAAAACTCAAACAGGTTTTTAAGAAGTAAATACTCTAAAAAGATAGAAATATGTTTATGTCCAATTTAAAGGTAAAATTGCCTATAATGACCCACATTTGATTAAATTATATAAACATATATAGTGAAAAATTAAAACCAATTAAAAATATAATCTAAATATATATATAAATTAGGTGAAAATACCGTTTTGAATTAAAATGCAGTATTTTTTGTTATTCATTAAAATATTAATTTCATCTGAAAAATACCAAAATTTCAACCAAGGTAAATTTTCTTGTCCCTATTACAAATTAGAGTTTATTATTTCAAATATTACTTATAAAATTATCAATAACTATATTTGAAAAGGGATTGTCATCAAAATATTATAAAACTGTATTTTTTTTGAAAAATACTTATATTATCTGAAAAAATAAATTTTTTATTATATCATATATAGAAAACATATATGATGAATTTAAAATGTTAAATTGAATATATTACATAAATATTTCACTAATAATATCCATAAAGAGATATTTTATTATTTTATAGAATATATTATTTTCATTTAAATAGTTTTTTATAAGGAAGATAATTTTATTCATACCCACCATTATAATGAATAGGTTATACTATTTAGTTATCAATTATACTCGGTCTTCAATGAAATTAATTCTATCAAAAGAAGTTGTTATTTTCTGTAATGAAAGCCAAAAATATTATTACTTATACATCAAGCTAATATGGTGTTGCGTATAGCGCATCTTAATCTTGGTGTAGCGTATAACACATGAAATCAAAGAAATTAAAAAGAAACATTATCATAAAATGTTAGGGTGTTATAGTGGGAAAAAGCTAATATAGAACCAGATTATAAATTGATTCATCCATCGCTATAGGTTTTGTAAAGGAAAGAGAATATCTTGAGTGGTTTATATCGGTTTAGTAAATGTTTAATGGAAACATAGTCATATTTAATAAGAAATGTGGGAGAGTGAAAAGTATATTTTGAGTAAATTTACAGAACTCTTACGATAAAACTCTTATTTTCTAATTATCAAGGATGGAAAGACTAATTTTGGTGAGAATATATCACCCACGGTTCTAGGTACATGACCTTTTATTGATGCACACTATGATTATAAAAGACATTGGTTATGTTTTGGGAGTTTCCAAAAGATTTTAAAAAAAATAGAGGTGTTTCAGGAGGTGAAATGTTTTTGCATAATTAGTATAAATCATGAGCCACATCTATAAAAGAGTGAAACATATTCTATCAGTAATTGTATAGGAGCACATTTGTTGTAAGATTTGGAAAAACATTATGAGTTCTTTGGGGAAACTATTAAAATTGAAATAGAGGTAATACCATTGTCGGTGAATAGTTTGTCTAACAATATGTGGTAATAGTATGAAGGGTTGGATTGAGACAGTAGTACCACATAGTTGGAAAAAGGTTTTCTAAATCATGCAACATATCTATGTGGCTTATATTTGGCACCCATAAATTAGTGTATCTGATCTAAATTAAGCCCCATAAGCCATATTAAATTCCTAGTTCTCCCATATCTAAAATTCCTTTTTCTCCCAAGTCTCGAGAGACCATAAACTTTGATCTAATAGCTACTTTTTGGAAAATCATAATGCGTTAGAGATTTAAATTCATTATTAAGTCATTATTCTTCGTCATTCTTCCAAGATATTTTATTCTCATCTCCCTCTGAACCAGAGATCTAGTCTGTTGATGACAAATACTTATTATTTTATTTTAATATTTATGATATATGATTTAATCTATTGAAGGTATATAGATCAATGCTCTAATCAAGATAATTATAGTTTTATACTTAATTTTCTCCAAACATTTAAAGGTATGTCACTTCTCTCTCATCTCTACATTATTTAAAACTTCATGAATTTGTTTTAATTATATTATTTAATTGAAATGATGATGAAATACTTCATTGATTCTCATTATAAAATTAATTTTGGTTATAATTTTCAAATTTTGATAAATTGCTTTTTTTTAGATATCTCTTTGGATATAATTTTAAAGGGATTATTTTAAAAAAAAATCATGCATGTGACTAGTATTTTGAAATACATTAATGAAAAAAAATTATTTTATTAAGAATGTAATGGAATTATTTTAGAATAACGTTTTTAGCATGTTTCAAGTGATATATATTATGAAATGATGTACCACCATAAAAGTGTGATAGAGAACGTACATGAAGTTCCACCATCAATAGTGACACCAAGCAGGAGTTCCTATGTGTGGTTGTGTGTAGACATGGGACTGAATATTCTAAATTAGGGGGAATTTTTTTAAATGATTTATTGATTTTTCACAAAACTTCTTAGAACTTTGTATAAACTATTTTAATATTTTTAAAATATTTTATATAAAATGTGTAAACCACTTAATGTCCAACTTTATTAATTTGGGTAGTCTTTGGGGAGTGCCTACTAAATTTATACACCCCCCTGCTTGGACACTATGTTGTGTCTGAATATGTCATTTTCCAAGACATAGATAAAGGTAAGATATCATATTTATCTAGTGGTGCATCTTGTTTATGTGGGTGTAGCTAGTGGGGTTGGATTTGGGATCATGGTTGGGAGTTTCTTTGTTCTATGTATTTTTGTGGTCTTTGTGTCTTCTGGTAATTTGGTCTTTCAAGGTTATTTTATCATGGTTTCCTCTTATACTCTGATATTTTTGTTTCCTTTAGATATATCATTGGTTTTATTGTTTAATCAGGATTCGTATATTGTTTTGGATGTTTACTTTTTATTGTTGTCTGAATGTTTTATTTAAATGTAAAAGCATCCCCCAATGTTATATGAAGCCTTTGGAATATATTTTTAACCTTTATTGTCTTGGGGATGTCACCTAATGCTAGTATCACCTCCTAATTCTCTCAAGAGAATGAGGAAAGGTGATATTTTAAGGGTGAAAGTTATTTAAGGGGGGAGAATGTAAAAAATAAGGATTTTAGTATGTATTACCTTAATTAAATATATTGTTGAATAGCTTCTGATATACGCAACTCAAATCTAATTCGAGTAATACTATATTGAAATTAATGTAAAATAGAAAAACATAATTAATATAATATTTAAAAATAAATAAATTAACACTCCTTGGTATATAATATGAAATTAGGTAAAGAACACTTTATGTTTTAATAGGGTCATTATTCTAGAAAAGTAATTTTTAATTATATTTTGTATTACATTTAAAATATAATTTTTTAAATTAATTTGAATTTAAATTTCATTTAATAAAATTCACTATATATTTCATCATGTAAAAAATATATTTGGGTGATTTTTTATGTTTTTTATGAAAAAATTATTTTTGGGGTGAATAGTTAAATGTTCCAATTTTATAAATACTATCACATTTATGATATTATAATGATATAATATTGAATATTAAGTTTATAAAAACATTTTATAGATAAAATATATAATTAATATGTAATAAAATTAATTTTATAATATAATGGTGTACATAGAAATATATTTTTGACATTTTGGACATCTAATTATAAATTTTATTCAAATAAAATCGGTTTTCTCTTATTTTATTTTAATCATGTTTTCAAAATGTTTTTTTTTTGTTTTGGTTTATTTTGAAATTCAAATAGGTCTTTTTTATGAAAAATAATTCAATTAATTACCCCAAAATAAATCAATATAAGCTAATCATGACACATATAACACATTAATCTAATGATTTAAATAATAATTCTCCCAAACAGTCACACAACCCAAAGATCAATAGTGTCTTAGAGATTAGTTACATAAAAATATTATTTTACTAATATTTATCATGATTCTCTTTATCCTTACCTATATATCTTGTTTGACATAATCATCTTCATAAAATGGGGAATGGAAATATAATATAGGGTGAGATCAGATCCTCAATAAGTGAAAAAACATATCATAATTTGTTAGATCGTAAAAATCATGTAGAATATTAGTAAGAATTAAATATCTTAATAATAAATCATAAAACCATATATGATAATCATATAACATTATTGAGCAACAAAAGATCATAATTGTAATGATATGGATGTGTAAATGTTATGACTTGGCTCAAAATAAAAATTATTAATCCAAAACATGTGCTCAGTAAAAAAAGTGTCTTGTAATTTAAAAAAATATGTCATAATAATGAAAACATGTAATTTGTTGAAATGAATTCCATCTAGAAAATTTCCAATAACATAATAAAAAACAAGAAAATTTGACGTAAATACAAAAAAATGATTCCAATCCATTTTGAACCTAGTTATCCACCATCCCATTCACAAGTAAAATTAATATTAGTGATAAATATCATCAAACAAAAACATTGTTAACCTAGATACTTTATTACCCCTTAACATGTAAAATTTTGAGTGTAGTTTATCACCATCACACTAGCCCACTATAAACCTAACTACTATCTGACCTGTTAAAATAAAATTTATATCTAATAAGATATAAACATTTAAACAATTCATTATATGGAGATATTTATTCCACCCATAATCTCTCATACATATTTATTCCATAAGAAAAAAACATTCATTGTTTCATAATGAACCAAATTTAAAATAATGGGTTAATTAAACCATTCAAAAACCTAACATATAATGAATTTAAGATATTATAGAATATATAAAAAATCACTTGAAAAAATAAATCATATCATAATTAAATATATATTGGGTGATAAAAACATCACATTAATAAATATAAACCTTTTTGGGTAAATATAAGTGAAAATACCAAATTTTTTACAAAACCTTTTAAACATTATCTTATAAGATAAAGTGTAATTTTATTTTAATAATATTTATTGAGATGGTAAAGTAGATTATTTTTGAAAAAATTATTATTATGAGTTAAAATTTTAATATCCTTGAAGATAAAAATGGTTAATGAGAATAGGGTGGAGTAAAAGATAAATCAATTTATTTCATAATTATTGGAAAATTCCTTTCCTAAATATTTTGAAATACATTTTTTTTGAAAACCCTAATTGTTAAAATGAGTATTAAATTTTCATTTTATAAATGGTAAGAGTTTTATAAAAATCATATAAAATAATCTATATTATCATTACCAAAAAATATATCATTGTAAGGAAGGAAAAATCATGAATATGGAATAAAAATCCATTAAAAGAAACAAGAATTATTCATTTAAAAAACATTATTATGAAATATTAAAATCTCAAAGGGAGAATAATATGGTTTTAAATAATAATTTCCCCATAAAATAAGGTTTACATAAAACATAACATCACCAAAGTTATAATTGATCAATTTTGAAATATTATAATCAAGGAAGAGTGATAATGACCCAATGGAGAGATGAGTTATGAAAACCTCATACAAAATTTTAATTTTTTGGAATCAACCCTCTATGAGTGGAATAAAATTAAATATAAAAATGAATTTAATTAATTATATAAGGATTATGATAAAAAATATTATACCCTTCTTTATTACATATAAAATGAAGCATGGTGAGAAACATAAACATGTCTCATGGGACTCAAATTTTAGATAAAGAAACCATTACCGTGTATCCCTATAAAGTCGAATACACTCTAAAATATTGTAAATAAATATACATATATTAATATAATATCTCAAGAACCATATTAATACCTATAAATATTTATAATTATAATTTTTTGAACATTATCTATATGTATATTGGTTATTGTTTTCCATTTTTTCTCACATTGGGGGTTTATAGTTTTGGACTTTTGTAGAAGTTCCATTGGAGAAGGGTAGATATTTTTTCATTTTAAAAATATCATAATTTAACGTTTATTAAATTTAATATATTGGAGTAATTATATTTATTTGTTATATTTAAATTTCCTTTCAAGGGTGAGTTATTATTTATCCAAGAATGCGAAATTGACAAGCTAAAAATTAAATTTTTATTTCCAAACACTTTAAGGAGAAGTTTGATCACTCAAATCCCTCAAAACAAAATAGGATCCACGCTTACAACATCACAAAATAGTCACCTACAAAACAAACCACAACCAAAAAGACCATCATATCATTACATATCATAATACCCATACTCATCATTGCATCCCACACAGGACTCCTCCTTCGGAGTAGCTGATTCCCATTCGGAAGCTGGTTTATTCTGCCACCAAAAGCCATCACCATGATCCCGGTTTCTCAGCTGGTCAAGTGAAGGCTGCACAGGATAAGGCTTCTTGAACAGGCTATTCTTTTTGAAAGCAAGAATTACCATGCTATCCTACTCAAAGTATGATCTAGTACTCACTGGTCGCGGAAGGTAGGAGTAATCCCTTCTAGTACTTCTTCTTGGTGTAGCAGACAAGGTTCCTTCACACTTATTCATCCTTTTATTCCCATTCTGCACCATATCACTGAAGGAGAGACGGACCCGACCACTATCATTTTTTTTTCTCATCCACAGAGAGGTACCTCCATTAGTCGAGGAGGTTCATCGATGCATTATCCTTACATCCCTTAGTATTCCCCCAATCTCGATCCGGTGTGTTGCTCTCATTCAAGGAAAGGAATATGACCGCAATAAGGGGCTCTTCCCCAGCCATTGGAGCTTCCACATAACCCAAATATTTAGCATTGTGCCCTTCCATAGAGTCCCCATCATTATTACCTCCTACCACAGTATCATCATTCACAGTTTATTCAACCATGACTTCAGAGAGACTTTCAATTATATTTCTCAAAGAAAGAACGAGCATTGCCGAAGGGTCCAAACCCCTATTTTTTCCAGCTCTTCTAGGCTTTCCCACCTCCGAGTAGATGATGCCTCCCTCACCCCACACCATCTGGTCCTTGATCACCATCTCCCACTTCGATAATTTCTCTGTACAATTGAACGTAGAGGGTCCCTCCAAACCCTTCCTCAAACTGGTATGAACATCAATAACCTTTGAATTAGGTTAGGGAGTCATAACACTTGGTAGCTCAAATGCATGAACATCCTTGATAGGTTCCTTGCAAACACAAACTGGAAGGTCTTCCACCACTGGACTTGACGATCGAAGACCCATGCCTCTTCCTATTGGACCTGAATCCTCTTCTTCCAGAACTATTGTCACACCAGCCTAACGAGCCTTACCCTTTGAATCATCATTTATTCTTGAAGCAACCTGGTTAATCCTATGACAAGCCTCTATCATAGGAGAAGGGGATCCCCTTCGGCAAACCATTGACGAATGGACCAATTGATTGTAATATGAGAAGAAATTGGTCAAATTCTCATAAACTACACATTTCATACATCTGTATTTCTCACCAATAGTAACCCACACAAAATAAAAAGGTAATTAAGATGTGTCCATTTTAACACACACTCAGTGGTTCACCGAATGACACACTAGTTAAGTGCGACTATCAGTGTAGAGGTGTCTTCCTATGAGATTACCTAAAATTCGAATAACCGAGGGATTCTGGAAGGCAAAGGGATAGATGGGGATGCTTACCCAAACCGTCATAGAAGGTGGGTCACAATTCATGTGAAACTCAAAGGACCAGAACAAGAGGATGAAATGAAGACCATTGAAGCTACGAGGCACCATTGACCATACATGGATGAGATCTGCCTCCAATTCAATCAAAATCATAATATGACGGCTGTCGAGCAATGCCACAATCACCCTTTCTTGAAGGTCCCAAGATCCAAAGATGAAACTATCAAAAGCATCGATTGAGGGTCTCCTTATCTTGAAGCGCGCCACCAGGGTAAGATTAAAGAGCGCAGAGGTTTCTGAAAACTCATAATTCAATAGCTGATGGTTGGGGAATCCATCCAGAAGATCCAGAGCTTTAGGTCTCAGTGAAGCTTTTAGAAATGGTGGATATAACAACCATGCTCTTTTATTACACAATTAAACATAATTTTTTACATAAAATTCAATTGATAAAACATAGAATATCGAGAGGTCTAATGTAATTGGTTCTTAGGATCACTACATAACCACTTAAAACATGAAAAAACAACATCTTTATTGAAAACTTCTTTTACATGACCACTACATTCCCTCATACCTAGCATTTCATGGGATAACCTATGTACATGCATAAAAAAGGTGAGTTATAAAACCCATTATGGGAAAAATCATTGAATAAAATGAGGAAAAAAATACATTTTATACAATAGGCATATCAATAGAGCACAAGAGAAGCATACACATAAAGGCATGATGAAGCATGATAATCATAACATGGAAATGTGGCAAAACACTTAACATTTAATTAGCATGAGTCAAGGCTCGTTGCACATGGATCATGAGTAAATCCTCATTGCACATTAAGCATGAGAAAAACCTAGTTTCACTTGAATTATCATGAGTCAAAACCCATTTAACATGATGTATCATGATACTATACTTTACTCAATGCATTGAATCACTATAAAGACGCACCCTTCTTAAACATTTCATTTCATCCATAAGTGTGTCACATGGATCATATAACATGGATTCATAAAACATAATTATTTATTCCCTGATAAAGGAACATGGAATTCTTACATGAAAATTTATAATCAATAAGTAAATGTGCATAAAGTTGAATGCCCTTGATAGAGAAATGAGCATGGTATTCACTATACAATGACATTAGCATGGAAAATCGGTGCAATTTCGGCAACGTAACGACGTGACGTAAGAATTCATAAAAATGGTTGATGAGAGAGAAAGTGGTGTCTCATCATATGTACATGAAATTTACAGTAAGTGGGGTCTTATAGATACATTTCCCAACAATTGTAATGGAATTTAGATTCATGATACAAAATAATTACTTGAATGTAAGTGAGGAGTGTTAAATTCCTTTCAGAATTTCGGCATTGTAACGGTTGTACGTGGGATGAATTTATTGAGAGAGAAAGGGGTATATCATTATTCAAAAATAACAAGGGATGTATAGGAGAGGTGAGAAACCATACCCCAATATTTATAATTGAAATTAATAAGGCATAACAATTTTAATAATATTTGACAAAAATGAGAAAGGAACAAAAACCCTTACTTGGAAGTATGCTTCCAATTGCTTGAGAGAGGCTTGTGAGAGTATTCTTGGGATATTGGGGCACCTTGGGAGGATTCTAGAGATAAGAGAGTAGAGGTTGGATGAACTACAAAGGCTTTGAGTGAGGATGAAGTGGGAGCTTGGGTGGGTTTATATAGGAAAGGTGAGGGAATTCTTTATTATTTAGGTTTGGGACCCTCACAATAAATTAATCCAAACCACAAACCAGGCCATGGTTTTTTCCAATGGATGTTGGAAAAGAGAAGTGGGAAAAAATATTTTATAAGGCCAATGTCCTGACGTCTTAAAATAATGGGGTTTCTTATGTGGAGGTGAGTCACACTCCCTAGGAAAACAATTTAAAAATACAAGATGTTTAATAAGTCTTGAAGGGTCGATTAATGCTTTGTAAAATAAGTCAAACAAACCCAAAATCACATTATTTCAATGGTAAAACATATATTTGATGAACAAAAGGCTTATATTATTTTATTCAATCACTATTGGGTCATTATGATGTCATAAAACACATTATATATTTAAACGGTATTTAATTTTTACCCAAATATTTGACTATCTTAGAAAATTATGAAAAATTCACCGTTGGATAATTTCTACATCCGGATTCCAGAAATAATATTTATTTTATCTAAGTAATTTTTTAAATATGTTAGTTTTCACATATAAAATAAAGACCAAACTTTATCGAAAATTCATGGGTTTTGACAAAAATGGATTTCAAACCTTAATAAAAATTAAAATTTTATTCATAAAATTATAAAATCATTTATATTTAATAAAACATAATTTAATAAAGATAATAATATTTTATTAAAATATTATTTAATTTAAAAATCCATAATTTCATCAAAATAGATTTCTTAGTTTGAACATCAACTAAAAATACTATATATACTTTAAAAACAATTTACAAAGTAACAATAACAAAATGAATGTATATTCATTATTATATACAAAAAAATGCACATATTTATAGTGCTGATGTCTTGTTACATAACCCCTTATAACACCCGCGTAAGACCGAAGGGTAATGTGTGCGATGGTGACAGACTCTTGGGGTGGCTCGGATAACATTGCTCAGGTGGTAATCTCTATCAAAATTCACTTCACTCGTTGGCGGTCCTGTTCGAGCTTGACATGATAAAACCCAATTTAGGCTTGGTCAAGAGTAAAGCCCAATGATGCCACCTCTTTTTTGAGCTTTGACAGATTGGCTTTGTATATAACAATTCTACTGGATGAGGTCATCACTTCCTTTGTCTAAGTAAATTAGATTTGTTAAATCCCTATATCTATAATAATCATGTGATCACTATTCAATGGCTATATTAGCCATGGTCACAATTCGTAAAATAAAACCAAAGAATTTGACATTTTATATAAACATTTTACATAAAGAGACATTTAATTAGATTAAGATGGATTACCATTAATGAATGTTTGAGACGTTACAATCTTTGCCCCTTAAGAAATTTCTCCCTTGAAATTTCCCTTTCCCACACT
The DNA here is from genome assembly GCA_963277665.1 of Viscum album. NCBI lineage: Eukaryota > Viridiplantae > Streptophyta > Magnoliopsida > Santalales > Viscaceae > Viscum > Viscum album. The sequence goes on along the minus strand of OY728140.1, from coordinate 560,587,431 downwards.
AAAACAGATATGGGTAACTTTGCTTCATCATTTCCTCTGATTCCCATGCTGCTTCTTCAAAATTGTGGTTTCTCCACAACACCTTGATGAGGGGAATTGTCTTTTTTCATAGAACTTTTTCTCTATGATATAATATCTTCCCTGGTTTCTCCGCACAAGAAATATCATCCTCTAACTGTACCACCTTTGAAGACAGTACTTGTGAAGGGTCCGGTATGTACTTCCTTAATAATAATAAATGAAATACATCATGTACTTTGGCCATGGAAGGTGGACGTGCTAGTCGATAGGCCACATCCCCAACATGATCAGAAATCTCAAAGGGGCCGATATACCTTGGACTTAACTTCTCTTTCTTTCCAAACCTCATGACCCTCTTCCACAGAGATATGCGTAGAAATACCATGTCTCCAACTTTAAACTCAAGGTCTCATCGATGGTTATCTGCATAACCCTTCTGTCGACTCTGGGATGCCTTGATATGCTGTTGAATGGTTCTCACCTTCTCAACCATTTCTTCGACCATTTTTGGTCCAAGCTGCTTACTCTCACTGACCTCATCCCAATAGGCCAGTGTTCTGCACCATTTCCCATGAAGGGCTTCATATGGTGCCATTTGGATGCTCGAGTGGACACCGTTATTATAAGAGGACTCAACCAGAGGAAGATGTTGATCCCATCCTCCTTTGAATTCCATTGAGCACACTCGACATGTTCTCAAGTGTTTCCATAGACTTCTCGGATTGGCCATCAGTTTGAGGATGATAAGTCATACTGAAGTTCAGTTCAGTATTCAAAGCATGTTGAAGACTATTCCAAAACATAGAGGTGAATATTGGATCTCGATCAGACATAATAGATAGCGGTACTACATTCAGCCTTACCACTTCCCTGACATATATCTGCACCAGTTCATCCGATGATAAATCCTCTCGAATAGCAATGAAGTGTGCATGCCTTTGTAAGACGATCCACAACAACCCATATTTCATTGTTTCCTTTGGGTGTCTTCGGATGTCCAGTGAAAAAGTTCATGGTGATATTCTCTCATTTCCATTCTGGTATGTGCAATGGTTGCATCATCCCCTTAGACCTTTGCCTCTCTGCCTTCACTTGCTGACACAAAAGGCACTTTTATGTTTATTCAGCGATCTCCCTCTTCATATTATCCCACCAATAATTCTCTCGGTGATCTCAATACAACTTTGTGTTTCCTGGGTGAATAGTGATATTTGAACTATGTGCATCTTCCAAAAGTTCATTCTTCAGCTGCAGACAAGATGGAACACATAGTCTTTTCCCAAATCTCACAATCACTTCTTCATTAACATTAAACTGTGGGGATTTTCCTTTTCCGATAGCTTCCACTTTTTCCTGAATTCCCACATGATCCTTTTGATCATACTTAAAGCTTTCCAAAAGTGACAGTGGAACAATAATTTGTTAAAGGATTGATTATCTTCCCTTTTTTATGATTCCCATATCCATCTTCTTCAAAACAAAGATGATTGGATCCCTTTAAATTCTCATCAATGACAGAATCTTTGGGTCCTTTCTACATAAAAAATCCTCCACCTTGTTCGCTTTCCCAATGTGATAATGGATTGAGTAGTCGTAGTCTTTGATGAGCTCTAAACATCTTTGTTGGTTCATTTTTAACTCTTTCTGTGTGAATATATACTTGAGGATTTTGTGGTCCCTATATATTTCACACTTCTCCCCAAAGAGATAATGCTGCCAAATTTTCAAAACGAAGATCACTGTAGCCAACTCAAGGTCGTGTGTTGGATAGTTTTGTTCATGAACATTCAATTTCCTTGAATCATAGGAAATGACTTCGTCATTTGGAATCAACACACAGCTGAGGCCCTTCTTCGAATCATCACTGAATACCAAAAAAAGTTTTCCACTTGTGGGTAAAGTGAGCATGGTCGCAGTGATAAGCCTCCTTTTTAACACCTTGAAGCATTATTTGCATTCATCACTCCAAGAAAACTTTACTACCTTCCGAGATAGCTTGGAAAGAGTATTGGAAAATCGTGATAAATTTATCATTAATCATCGATAATATCCAGACAACCCCAAAAAGCTACAGATATATGTTACCGATGTTGGCCTCATCCATCCATCAATTACATTTGTTTTAAGGGGAGCCACAGATATCTCATTGCTTGTGATGATATGGCCCAAGAATGAGACCTATTTCAACAATAACTCACAATTTCTTTACTTTTCATAGAGATTCTCCTTCCGCAAGGTCTCTAGTACAGTTCTTAGATGCTCCTCATAATCCTCCTTGGTTTTGGAGTATATCAAAATATCATCTATAAATATTACCACAAATTTATCGATGTAACATATAAATAATCTATTCATCAATTCCATGAAGATTGATGGATAATTAGTGAGTCCAAAAGGCATTAATATGAATTCATAGGGCCCGTATCTTGTACGAAAAGAAGTCTTGGGGATATCTTCCTTCTTCACCCTTACATGATAATATTTTGACCGCAAATACACCTGGAAGAAGTATTGTGCTCCACGCAGCTAATCAAACAAGTCATCAATTCGTTGGAGAGGATTCGTTTTCTTTATCATGATTTTTTAAGCTCGCGATAATCGATGAAAATCCGCATTGACCCATCCTTCTTCTTGATGAAGAGAACTGGTGTACCCCATGGTGAAGAACGTAGGTGTATATACCATTTATATAGATTCTCTTATAGTTGTTTCATTAGCTCCCTAAGCTCCAAAAACACAATTATATACATAGTCTTGGATATTGGCAATGCCCTCAGTATAAGATCAATTGAGAATTCAACATCTCTTCTAGGAGGAAGAACATGCAATTCCTCGGGAAACAGTTCAGTGAATTCCCTCAAAATAGGCATGAATTCTAGGATGGTTGGCTCCTTAGACCCAATCATCTAAGCCAGATATGCATTCTCATAAGGCAGTAATATCCACGCTTGAGATGATGGAGCTAAATAAGGTTCATATTTCTCTTTTCACATGTAAAGAATCGGGGGGCGATTATCCACATGTAGAGTGATTTACCTCTCACGGTAATTTATGTTGGTTATATATAAGGAAAGCCAATCCATACTAAGTATTGCATCAAATTCCACCAAAGGGAGTATGACGAGGTTCACTGGAATGTTCAATCCATATATTATGATAGGGGAGGAGTGATACTCATGGTATGAAAGGAATGCCCCATTTTCCGTACTCACTAACATCTTCACTTCCATGATTTGTGGTGGTGCTGGGATTGTTCTACTAAACTTTTTAGATATAAAATATTGTGTAGAATCAGAATCAAAAATTATTTTCACTATTATTTAATGAATAACTAGCTTACCTATCACCACATCGTTTTTGGGGTTCACTTCGGCAGTAGTGATGAAAAACGTTCGCCCTTGCTACCTTGGAGGTTGTTGGTTTCCTCCTAAAACCCTTGGCTTAGGGAACTAATTTGCAAGATGCACTGGTTATTTGTAGTTGTAGAAATGAAACACGGATTGAGGTTCAAAATGGAGTGTTCCTCTCCTCTATTGCAACTTCAGGTTTTTCTTATCTGCAGTTAATAGATAGGTTCCCTTCTCTTTCACACCTAATGCATTTCCTCGCCCCCTTCTAGAAATTTACAGGGTGCTTCTTTCAACACCTTTGTCAAGTGGGGTGCTGGATCTTCTTAGCACTTTGGTATTTATCCATCGGACTGCCAACATTGAAGACCACCTTACACTTATTATCCCCATGATACCCCTGAGATTCTCTGATATCTATTTCGACCTCGTGGACACATCAAAAAATTTCCTCATAGATGTCGAAGTCACAAATCGCCAGCGCTTTCTGAAGGCTAGGTTTCAGCCCACCAAAGAAGGGGTCAACCTTTAATTCAGGGGTAATGACAAAGTCAGAATAATATCATTCAAGTCTTGTAATGTTTGACTCATACGCTCCAACATATTCATCATCTTTTTTCTTGAGGGAAAGGAAGTCCCTTTTCATCTTAAGTCGAAGGGTGGGCAGAAAATATTTATCGAAAAACATCTTCTGGAAATCCTTCCATTCCAAAGCCTTGATCTCCTCCTCAAGATTTGTATTTTTGATCAATATCCACCATTGATCAGATTCACCCTCCATACGATAAGCATCCAGGAGAACCTTCTCTTGTTCAGAACATTGAAGGATGGAGAAGATCTTTTCAATAGAGTTGATCCATTGTTCAGTGGTTGAGGGATCAGATGAACCATTAAAAGTAGGAGGCCTTTGTCTCATGAAGCTCTAGATACTGACTTATTCTTTCATAGGGGGGGTTAAATGTTCCTATGGACCCATGTTTCTATTCAAATATTGATTTATATGAGAGAGTAGTGTGACAAAGTTCGTGATTCCTGCTCCCATTTCATTGGGCATCTAATTAGTACAGTCATCACATTGATGATCACATCGGTTGTTAGCCTGAGTTCTCATATTACTGGCCATTGGCTAGAATAAAAGGAAATTTAGGGTTAACGCATAAAGGGTAATACAAAGAAAAAACTGATGACTCATAAATAACTTTTATTTCCTTAATATATGAATCTATTGGCTTCAGTCTATGTTATCCATGATCTACTTTCTAACATATATTCTTATGGAATTTTTTTGTCCCTTAATAATGGTTAATACTAATCATGTGAATTTACCAAATCATATCCCCCATGAGTTTCATTACCAAGAGTGCAACAAGTCCCGTTGTTGTGCACCAGTTCTCATTCGAGTCTAGCTCAAAGCAGTGCTTTCAGGTTTTACCCCTTATGATACATCTATGCCTGAGCTGCCTCTACATGATCCTATCCAGACAGGGATATATTTTCTTGATAAACCACTTACTAAATACTCACCAAAAGTTAGGGATGTTTTTATTATACTTATTCTTGTATCTATGGATTTACTAGGGTTTTCTAACCCTAATCCCAAAAATAAGTAAACTGATCCTCTGATAGCAACTATAACAACTCTGCTCTTTTATTACACAATTAAACATAATTTATTACATAAACTTCACTTGATACAATATATAAGATCAAGAGGTATAGTGTATTTGGGGCTTATGATCATTACACACACACTTAATACACGAAAAAACAATATCTTTTTTGAAAACTTCTTCTACCTGACCACTACATTTCCTCGTACTTAGCATTGCATGGGATAACCTGAGGACATGCATAAAAAAGGCTGAGCTATAAATCCCAATAAGGGAATAATCATGGAATAACATGAGGAATACAATACATGTTAGAAAATAGGCATATCAATAGTGTACAAGAGAAGAATACACATAAAGTCTTGATAAATCATGATAATCATCACATGGAAATGTGGCAACTACACTTAACATGGAATTATCATGAGCCAAGGCTCATTGCACATGAAGCATGAGTAAATACTCATTTCATATAAAGCATGAGTAAAAAATCATTACACTTTAATTAGCATGAGTCAACACCCATTTCACACAACATATCATGATACTATACATTACTCAATGCTTTGTAGCGCTATAAGGGAACACCCTTCTTAAACATTTCATTTCATGCATAAGTGTGCCACATGGATTATATAACATGAATTCATTAAACATCATTATTTATTCCATGATAAAGTAATATTGAATTCATATATTAATCTTTATAATCAATAAGTAAATGTTCATAAAGTTGAATACCCTTGATATAGAAATGGTCATGGTATTTACTACACAATGACATTGGCTTGGAAAATCGGTGTAATTTCGGCAGCGTAATGGCGCGATGTAAGAATTCATAAGAATGGTTGATGAGATATAAAGGGGTGTATCATAATATGTACATGAAATGGACAGTAAGTGGGTCATATAGATACATGTCTCAACAATTGTAATGGAATTTAGATTCATGATACAAAATAATTTTTTTAATGTAAGTGAGTAGAGATAAATTCCTTTTAGAATTTGGGCATAGTAACGGGTGTACATGGGAGGAATTTATTGAGAGAGAAAGGGATATCTCATAATTCAAAAATAAATAGGGTAGTATGGGGGAGGTGAGAAACCATACCCCAACATTTATAATTTAAATTAAAAGGGCATAAAAATTTAAATAATATTGGAAAAATAAGAAAGCAAGAAAACCCCTTACATGGAAGTATGCTTCCAAAGGCTTGAGAGTAGCTTGAGAGAGGCTTCATGGGAGCTTGGGGAACCATAGGAAGATTATAGAGAGGAGAGGGAAGAGTTTTGATGAACTCAAAAGGCTTTGATTGAGGAGGAAGTGGGAGCTTGGGTGGGTTTATATAGGAAAGGTGGCAAAATTCTTTGTTATTTAGGTTTGGGACCCTCACATTAAACAAATCCAAACCACATACCAGCCCATGTTTTTTGCCCATGGTTTTTGGAAAAGGAAATTGTAAGACAATAATTTATAAGGAAAAATTCATAACTTCTTAAAATAATGGGTTTTCTTATGCGGAGCTGAGTCACACTCCCATGGAAAACAATTTAAAAAGACTAGATGATTAATAAGTTTGGAAGGCTCCATTAATGCTTTGTAAAATAATTCAAACAAACCCAAATACACATTATTTTAATGGTAAAACATATATTGGGTAATCATAAGGCTTATAATATTTTATTTCATCATTATTGGGTCATTATGTTTTCATAAAACATATTATATATTTAAACGGTATTTATTTTTTACCTAAAAATTTGACTGTCTTAGAAAATTGTGAAAAATTCAATGATGGATAATTTCAACATCCTGATTCCAGAAATAATATTTATTTTATCTAAATAATTTTCTAAATATGATTATTTTCACTTTTAAAATAAAAACCGACATTTATCAAAAATTCATGGGTTTTGATAAAAATTGTTTTCAAACCATAATAAAAATTACAAATGCATTCATAAAATTATACGGTAATTTATATTTAATAAAAATTAATTGAATAATAATAATAATAGTTTATTAAATAATTATTTAATTATAATTCATTAATTCATCAAAATAGATTTCTTAGTTGAACATTAATTAAAAATATTATCTGTGATTTAAAAACTATTTAAAAATTAACAGTAATAAAATGAATGTATATTCATTATTATATAAAAAATGCACATATTAATAGTGATATTGTCTTGTTACATAAACCCATATAACACCCACATAAGACCAAAGGGTACGGTGTGTGATGGTGATAGACTCTTGGGGTGGCTTGGATAAAATTTATTGGGTGGTAATCTCTATCAACTTCCACTTCTCTCAAAGGCGATTCCATTCGAGCTTGACATGATGAAGCTCGGCTTGGGCTTGGTCAAGAGCGAAGCCCAATGACACCACCTTTTTTTCGAAATATGAAAAATGGGCTTCGTATGGAGAAATTATACTTGATGAGGCCATTTCTTCCTTTGTCTGAGTTAATTAGATTTGTTAAAGCACTATATTTATACAAATCATGTGATCACTTCCCAACGACTATATTAGAAATGGTCATAATTATTAGAATAAAACCAAAAAAGATGATATTTTATATAAAAATTTTTGCATAAAGATATATTTATTTAGATAAAAAGAGATTTCCATTAATGAAATTTTGGGTTGTTACAGTGGAAGGAAGTCGGGGTAGGAGAAAGGACGGAAAAACCATGCTCTCTCATGTGATAGCGATTCACCCTCCCCTGCCACGGGGGAGGAATCGGCACGATGACCACCATCATCACCGAAGAAAGAAAGAAACAATAGGGAATTGGGTCATCCCAACCTCTATCCCCTTCTTCTTCGTTCAATGTTTGGTCTCTTGAATGAAAATACGAAATTGACAACAATCATTTTTCAGTGATTTTCATCCTACAAAGGGTGTTTTCATAATTAGTGAGTTAAATATTTATGTTTCCATTATAGAAAAAATATATAATATTTATTTAAAAAGTTATATCATATTATACTATAAATTGTGTTTCAAAATAATACATTTTGTAATTTCATAGCATTGTTCAAGTAGGTGGTCAATGTAACTCAATTGTGAACAAACCATGATTATTGATGATTATGAGGAGATTTTATTGTGATATAATTATATATGTAAAATTATCATAAAATTTAGTTTTTATTATTGTTGTTTATAATTATTTTTATATATTTATTGTAAAAATTATTGGATGTATAAATATTACATAATTCTTATTTAATGATTTTACCTTTTGTATGTTTGTTTTTATATTGTATAATTTATGATAATTGTTTTTTTATCAAAACATTAATAGGTTATCTAATTTATCAAAAAAATAATGATGTCCTAAAAATCATTTTTATCATTTAAAACCATTCTTATGGAAGTCTGTTTATGGTGGTGAGGAAACGAACATTTTAAACCGATCACTCCATTTAGGTGGTAGTCCACACGTATGCATGGTTGGTGATTTTACTTTCCATAGAACAAGAAAATGAATATTATGGTTTATCATTTTAGAATATAAAATATTTCATAAATATATTAATTATATATTATATTATATATTATGACCATTATTTTTTTGTGGTGATGGAAAATTAAACACATTTTATATTGCAGCCAGTACTCCACACAATGCAAGATTCACCATTTTATTTCACTTAATGGAAAAGGGGAGGAATGTTAAGGCTTGTACCCACATTTAATAATGAAAAATTATAATAATTATATTTATCTTATAAGTATAATATTTTAAAAAAAATTGATAAGAATAAAACCACAATAAAAATACAATAGAGAAAGGGAGGTTATGAACTAATACCTCTCTTCTTGGATGATCTCTTTTTTAAGGGGGATTAAATCATTAAGGGATCATATTTTGAGAATATAAAGAACTCATTATAGTTTATATGAGTGTTTAAGAGAGGTTTGGTTAGCTTTTATACCTAAATTAACTTGTTTTTTTGTGAGGGAATGTGAGGAGAGGAGTTCCCCTCTAATTTTTGAAAAAGAGTGGTGTTTTTGTAAATACTAAATGATTTTCAATAATGGGGAGACACTCTCCAGGAAAGTTGATATAAAAGGGATAAATAATAATGTGGTGTGGATATAAGGTTGATATAATACTCCATCGTTAAAATGAAAACATGTTTTAGATATATTAGGCCCTTTACCCTCAAGGTTACTTACATTTACAATTTTAGTTTTCACCGTGATAACTAGTTTTTAGCTAACAAATTTACCCCTTAAATGGAAAAATAAAATTTTTATTATTATAAATCTTGTAATTCAAAATAATAAATTTTATATCCATTTTTTATTCAATTTTTATGACTTATATAAATTAATTCTAAAATACTAAATATATGATGTATTAAAAAATTATGGAAAATATAACTTAAATTCTAAAATTTATAATTTGGTTTTATAAATTAACACCAACATTTTTAAAATTATAAAGTCACTATTAAAATATTTAAATAGTTTTGGAATAATGTTTCATAAATTTATAATTCATATTAATATACTAATAAGGTTACAAAAGTTGCAATATTAATTAAAATTTCACTATTCACCCAAATAAGAAAATTCTTCAAAAAAATACCTAAATAATTATAATAATATTTAAATATTACTGTTAGTCAAAAATTTCAGTTAATTATATCTAATTAAATTTTTAAAATTTTATAACTGAATATTAAAATAAAATCCCAAAATATAGTGGTATATTAATCATGTTAAGAAAAATAATCAAAATAATAACTATTATTTATTTTTGTTGTGTCTAATTTAAAAATTAATTTATTTGAAGTTTTTATTCATATTTTCAATACATTTTATTCTTATTTAACCATTACATAATCAGTTTCTTAAAAAAAAGACTAATATTATAAAAATATATTTTTCTTGATAAAATGATTTCCTTAGTCGTTTTTTTGTGGTTCTAGGTGCTGTGGAAGCACTTATCATGGATAATCCTGACTAAAAAATAAGATATTTGATCAACCATTTAAATATTGTACAAGAAATTAAAAACATGACCAATGGAAATTTTCAAATAATATTGAGAAGTAAATAAGGCAGATCTAAGAAGAGATCTTTTTTACAATAAATTTATTATTTATTTTTATTGAACAGAAAAAAAAAATAACTCAGTCTTGGGATCATTATATGTTGATGTTATTGATCATTGAAAACCCATATTATTTTACTTAAATTATTCTTATAGGAACCAAGTGTATAATCCCTCTAGTGGTGATCCACACAAGGCCTATTTATATCTATTTAATGTCAATGGATTGTCGGATGCTAGCATGACCGATCGATCATCTTATAATGTTCATTTGGATCACTCTGACAATTCCTTGGACTTAAAGAGATGTTATTTAAATCAAATTATTGATATGTTGTAAGATTTATTGTAATCCCTCGATCATTCTTTGTTCGTGAAATATATCTCTAGATTTTATTATGTACAACAATTCTCAATTTTGATCAATCTCTACAAAATAGACATAAACATATATTCATTCAGAAGGGGTTAGTGTTTAAATATTATTTAATTTCCTAATATCATTTAAATAATATATAATTCCATATATTACCCCATTATTTTTAATAATAAAAATATAATTTTTTCTCATGGTGTACGTTTACTGGTGCAATGATAAAAATATTTTACCGTATAGGTAATTAATATTTATCACTAGACATAATATTTCTCTACTAGCCTTCCTCAAAATTTCTAAATAAATATTATATATCATTATATTAACTAATTAACTTGAGAATATATATCTATTTAATTTATTTGGTCAATATATTATGAATAAAAATATTCATTGGTCATGGGAATAATATCTTTTCCAAAACATAAACTAAAGTAAAATTTTATTGAGATAAATAAAAACACATAGTGGATATACATCTAGGTTTTCTACCATTAGAATTAAATATTATTACTATATACAATGATTAATATCTACAAATGGTTCAAGGTATCCAAGAGAAATAATTTGATTTGATATTGTGGATAACCACATATGAGATCTTTATATGTAATATAATCCCTTTGTCACAATATCTCATCAAGTAGGTTTCATTACCTCATCAACAACCAATATGATTAATACATATTTTATTAAATATCTATAATAAATTAATCATTACACCATGCCCAAGGAATTTAATGTTTCGATTCTATATGAATCAAAGCATTGATATATTAAATTTCATAAAAATGGAAGGGAAGAATACTTCCTCAACATATTCAATAAGCACAAGCTATTTATGATGAACCAAACATACCCCAATTCCTTTGAAAATATGGTGTCATAGTTTTGGTCTATAAATCTATGTGTGACATTCATGAAATACATTAATAAAAATATTAAATTTTATGGACAATTACATGCACTCAAAAATAAAAAAATCTAATGACACATAAACATGTAGACTTCCTACTCGTGAGTCTAATTTCATTATCTCTCATCGTGGAAACTACTAAATATGAACTTCATGAGTTGAAGTCACATATTCTTATGAGTACTCTCAAATTATATTCAACATACTATATTCCTAATCATATAATTTTATCATAAAATAGTACTATTTTTAGAATATCATCACGGAATTTCAAGGTTCTCATCATTTTACATACGTAATATGCCCTTTCTATTGCAATAGATAATCTATGATATTATTACATTAAAATAATATAAAAATAAATACAATATAGTAAAATATATAATTAATACTCACATATTTTAATATACATGTAATCCAATATATAAACTATTTATTCTGGAAATTCAACTAAAAGACACACTTTCATGGACTAGAGACAACTTCTAATGACATTGAGTCTTTTAGACCTCACATGATGATATTTATTCCTCTAATATATGGATTTTTCCATGGGTTCATCCATATTTAATCTTTTAAATGTTATACTAATAGAAACTTCACTACTTTGAGAAAAATATCTCATGCGATGAAACTTTTCAATTATGTGATTTTTATTCAAATGTGGCCTTGGAAACTTTTTAAGATCCACCACTGCAATGTTATCACAATAGTGTGTGATAGGGTCTTTAATTTTAGGTACCACATCTTGATCATGGAAAATTATTATTATAAAAACTAATTATTTAGTGATCAAATAAGATACAATATACTCAAACTGATCTATATAATTTTTTACCATGAATTGCATTGATCTCTTCCATCTCACAACACATCTATTGAGGGTTATGATATATCCCTAATGTTATTTTATATCATCGTGATCTATTTAGAAATTGGAATCTACATATCCATTGATGACTAGTTCTTTATCCATTCCATTTCATAGGAACAAATCCTTAGGTTATATCATATCTTTAAGGATATTCTTGACTATCGTCTAATGGAAGGAACCTGGGTTAGATTGATATATTCCAACCACATATATGGTGCTAGAGATATCTATCCTAGTAAACTTCATATCATGGATGAATAACCCAATAAACTAAAAATATGGTTTTTTTCATCCTTTTTCATTCCTTATGTGTCTAATGACATAATGTTTTGGAAATATTAATTCCAAGTGAAACTGGAAACAATCCCCTATTGGATTGTAACACACCTAATGTCTTCATTATATTTTTTAATACATGTACTTTGACATATACTAAGAATGGTCTTGGATTTCCACTTATAGATATTGATCCAAATAATATATATTTATTCTCCTAAATACTTCTTGTAAAAGCATATATTTAACTATGATTTAACAGACTATAAGACTAGTCTTTTGTTTCCATTAAGTTGAATTTCATTAACATAAACTATTAAGAAAATGACCACACTTCCAATGAACTTATTATATAAAAAAGGCTCATATTTTTCATTATGAAACCATATTATATAATTCATTCATCAAATTAAATTTTCCATGACTAGGATACTTACTTTTATCTGAAAATGGATCTTTGAAATTTTTAAACCAAGTTATACTCCCTTATTTTTAAAACCCATTAGGGTTTTATCATATAGAATTCTTATTAAATGTTCCAATTAAGGAACTTTTTTTACATCCATTTCCCAAATCTAATATTCATGGTAAGACACAATGGGAATTATAATTATTATGGATTTAATCATTGAAACCGTTGAAATGGATTATTTATAGACTATGAATTGAAGATATTTGAACCCTCTTCCATCAATTCATTCTTTATAAGAACTGGATTATCCATCCAAGTCTAGTTTCTTCTTTAAAGTTCATTTTAAACCAAAACTATTTACATCCACTATTGGGTCTACCAAATTCTATTATTAATATTGATACAAGAATCCTTTTCAGAATTCATAGCTTCTTGCCACTTGGAATATTTTCTGTCACTTAATACTTCCCTAGAGGTTATATTATCATTATTACCAAATAATAATGAGTCACCATCCTATGTTACTAGAAAAACATATATTTTTTGTTCTCTAACCACCTATGAACTTCTACATAATACTTATGTCCCCATAACTTTTTCTTATTTTGGGATTTGTGGAATATTTCCTTGTACCAACATTTGTGTGCCTTGATCATATACTTCATTAAAGTCTATCTCACTCCCAATATAACTTTTATATATGTTCTTCTTATCAAGGAATATGGTGGTCCATCCCTCTATTTTCATTGATTCTTAGGGGTTGTATATCTAATTTCCACATGTTTTATCGAGCTATCCTAAAATGATACACATTATGACCCGAGGTGTGTGTTTTTTCAAAGAGGCCTTAAAAAACATGTCACACCCCCATACATGTACGTATAACAACATAAGATTAATTATACTCCATAATTGGTATGAGATACCATATGACTCTTTAAATGGAACCTTGTTTAGTATTTATGTTTTTTTCTATAATTATTCTCCCTAAAAAGAAAATAAAAGACATTCATGACTCATCCTTAATCTCTCCATGTCTAAGAAGGTGTGATTCCTACTTTAACATACACCATTCCATTAATGTATTTAAGGAGGGTTCAATTTGGATAGAATCCTAAACTCTTCTAAACAATCAATGAAGAATCTATTATAAAAATATACACCATGGATTGAGTGGAGTACAATACACCTCTTACCAATCGGATTCACAACTTCATTATTTTATTCTTTGAGTTTATAAAAATAATATCTTTTATACCTTTTCTAGTAGACATATCCATATATAAATAAATCACCAGTAAAGGTTATGAAGTATGAGTACCCAGTCATTGATTTAATTGGAAGTGGTATAGTCACATCAGTATGAACTAATTAAAGAATTAATTTTACCTTCATTCTACTTTAATATATTGGGATTCAGTAATTTTTTTCTTATAAAAATTATTGACATATACCAAGAAGTTTTAGATTAAATGAATCTAAATTTTCATATCGGTGTAATTTGGTCAAAAGAAATTATTTATACGAGTTAAGAAGTGATTGAATATTTTAGTGTGGTATGATTCATGTTAACTAATTTCATTATTGATTTAAATTACAAGGTTTACATAATCCAAGGGGTAAGAATTGATATTTAAATTCACCTTAACAAAAAATATTTTTTCATTATAAAATAAGGAATAATTATTCTAAATTATTAGAATTTATCTTTCTATATCAAGATAGAATATAGATATAATGTTTTTTATGTCTGAAGGAACATAATAATAATCTTTTAAAACCAAGATCGTTCACATCAACAGCGTGAGGTGGTAGTCACCAATAGGCATGACATAAGTTCTATCTCTATTGGATACTTATAGATATACCTCACCCAATGAAATTATATAGGATCTTCTTGGTTATTCTATTTATATATATATATATAGATATATGAGAACAACATGTTGTATCCAATACATAATTTATTGAAATAAATATATTTCACTTTATAAAAAAAGATCATGAAACATCTCATTAATTATTTTCCTAGGTATATTTTTTTTCATTTCCCCTTCTTAGAACATGAGAAATAGATAGCATATTTTTACGTTTATTATACCTTAGTATTTATATTCTTGGAGTGATATTATGGAGAAGTATTTTTTTATAGATCGTCACATAGAATTTCATTTTTTTCACTATAAAGAATAAAATATTTTCATGCATAATATTCTTATTAACTTAGAGAAGTAGCATGGAAAGATCTAGGAGGGAATTCAATATAATTTTCATATTTAAATAGATAAAAAATAAAATAATCTTTTAGAGAGTTTTGAATGAATGATATTAGAGTAATGATCATCAGTTAGATTAATGAATATAACCTCTTGGTGCTTAGTTTAGTCAATGAGTTTTACTATATGTGGCTTAGATGGTGTAGCTTCTCCTTGTTTAATTTGAAATAGAGCCTTGTATATCTCAGACTGTTCCAATATACATCTCTCCTAATAAACACCACATAGATGTTTGGCCATTCTATTAGAATCCATGGCTTTATTTGAATTCATGAATTCATTAGACATGGATTAAATCATTAAACACTAAATGTCAACCGTGTTTCTATTGGTAGTATTCTCCTCATCACTCACAACCCTTATAGGTAGATTAGGAATTAAAGATTCAAGACCATAATACTTTTGTTCATAGTTCAATAATACTCATAGGCTTCTGAACAATTCTTGTAAATTAATGCAAGTTATCATAGAGTCATTCTCCATATTTGATTATAGAGATTATTTTTTTTAAAATCATATAATTTTTCTAAAACATTTAAAATTATTTTATTAGTAAATCACCTGATTATAGTTAATATTTGACAAAATAATAAATTTATTTTTATTAAGTATTCTACTACATTATAAATTTCAAATGACATTCACCATTGATTTCAAAATGTAAAGTGTATCAAACATTCTAGTGGAAGGTATACTGATACCCCTTATTATAACCTATGTAAGGGATCAGTCAATAACTCAAAGGTATTTTGGTAGGTTTGTTTTTTCAAGCCATGGGCTTGTAGATCCTTAATCCATTGATGGACTCCCAAATCCAAATATTGTTACTCATATTTTTGGAAATACATTTCTCCAAGTAACACCATTTCTATAGAGCACTAGTTCTCTTGATGTAAATTGGATATGCTAACCCAAATAATTGTTATGAAATCCCTAATAAAATTATATTTCAAAATGAGGGTTGGTTAAATAATTTTCTCTTTGTTTTCATTCATAATTAAGTAATTGAATTCTTATTATACCTTTATATTATGTTGATGGATTTCATTTATTATGAAAAAAAAATTTCTTGGTTCATTCTTTACATGAATTATTAATATAATTTTTTTTATCTTTATGTAATAACCATGTTTTGATAAAAAAAATTATGCATATCCTAATTATTTTAATCCCATCATTGCATATCAGACAATTTATTTTTGTGATCATTGTCTAGCATCCATCAAATAAATTATGTATACGATTTAACTAAGAAAAAGAAATGATAATATCATAATATTATCTAATTATTGACTTATTTACAGGACAATAAATCAACCATGACCTGAGGAGAAGACTCTTTATGTTGGTCATGGTGTGATTTGTATATCCCACCTATCCACCTATGTAAATCGCATGTGGGTTTTGTGTCGGGTCTATCTTGAAATGCATTCACCTAAACTTTAAATTTAATGGAACCCATACAACTTTGGATACACTTTTAATTAAATATGTTTTATCAATCAAGTACATGTGAGGAAAACAGAATGATTAGTTTAAATAAATTACATAAAATAACCTTAATCAAACAGGAACTGTATAATGAAAGACTAAGGGATGAATTGTAGTCCATCACATTTAATTTAATTAAAATAATTTGAAAAAAATAAAATATTATTAAATTAAATAAAGATAAAACATACATAGTCTTGTTAAATATGATGTTTGGTCATGTACATTCATTGATTACACATTTAAAAACCCCAAAAAACATTAATTTCAATTTATTCTTAAATAAGATGAAGTAGATACGAATTAATCCACTTAATTTTCATATTACTTAATGCATTACTCATATCTTGTTCCATTGAATAATCATGAAATTCCCATATTCTGTGACTTTTAATAAAATAAATAACTAAATTTTATTTTAAAATTTAATAAAATATTACACAACTTATTACTTGGGATAAACATGGTGAGTACCTATACGAACTATTCAATATGGTTTTAATTGTAAATAATAGGCTCATAAAACATATTTTTTACATTGAATGTTTCATATTTATACACCATATACTGCTAATTTAGTTCCACAATGAACATGTGAAAATTATATAGTCTCTACAATTTGACCTTTTAAGCCTTTATTATATAATAATCATTCATAATTAATAGTTTTGAAATTTATGTGGAATTAATTAATCTTTTAATATATTATAAAACATAATGATAGGCATGTATTATCATCTTAATTACCCTTGAAACATAGGTCTATAAGGTTTAAAGGAATAAATAATTAAATTTAATAGTTCCACATTAATAGTTAAAGTACATGGTGGGTTCAGTTTTTCCATAAAGCAAGTACTTATCTTCATTTAATACCCATAGTACATGAATAGGGACTCAAAGTATACATCTCATAGACATTTATTATGTACATGTTGTGTATAAATAATATGCAGTGTGTAATTTAAGTTACATGACAATCAGTTAGTTCACATCATGTATCAGACACACAAGTTGTATTTATTACACAATGTGGTTTGACTATGTGGTTTTCACCTTAACAACTTAATTACAACATGGAATATAGTCAATCTACATGAAGTGTACTCCAAAATTGGTGTGTATCTCCCTGCATAGTTATCACTTGGTGTCTTTATTGTAATTGGTGTGTACTAATTTCATGATGACCTGAAATCCATAGGGGAATCCATGGGTAATGAACAATGATACATGACTTGTAAAAAAAGGATTATAATTCATTTAGTCTTTTATTTTGAAACCATAATTCTTGGATGATCTTGATAGGTTCTTTAGATGTGATATTTTTTAATTATTTATTGATCATATTAATATGAGAAATAAATTGTAAAAATCACATCTTTTGTAACCCATATCTATTATTTACATTATTATATTGGCATAAGATTAAAGGATTATAAACATGAAGCATATATCATTTCAGTAGTCATGAAGAAACAGATACAAAAAACCATCCCATTTTACATTGGAATTAAGATATAAAAACATATTGAAAATAAATATTCAACATCTTTGAACTCATTCAAAGATTACTTCTTCATTTACTAAGAAAAGGAATTAAAATATGGGTTATCTCAAACACTTGGTGATTTATATATATAATAGAAATTATCTTGATCAAATAATTTATAATCAATATAGAAAGATAGATAATTGAAAAAGGAAAGTGATTTAATAAATAACTTGACAATGAAAAGGATCCATGAATAATATTAATGAAATAATCATGTGGATAATTATTGTTTAATTTCCATAATAAATTGTGTTCATTTATTTATTCCATATGTACATTGTTATTCATTAATGTAAAAGTTAAGTTTAATTCTTTTTTTATTTATATGCTCAGATTTCGATTCTCGATCTTTTGGTCTTACACTTACACATTCCATTTTGGTTACCCTTACATGAGGCCTTATTTAAATTATGTGGATTCCCTTTACCTTTATTTGACTTCAAGAATAACATTACTTAATTATCACTAAGAACATTATGTGATATTTACCCTTACACAAGTGGTGAGTTGCAATTACAGAGTGATTTCATCCCTTACACAGCTAGATGTTAAACCTTACATAGTGGGTTTGTGACCTTATGCGAGGTCATAGGTACCCTTAGACAATATTTTTTTGGCCATTAGGTAGTTATTTAGGGTTTATGTCACAACTGTTTAACTTAATTCATCACTAGTTCAGAAATTAATTAGCATGGGTTATATTTACTTATGAATCTCATTACCCTTACATAGGTTTCTCTAACCCTTAAAAACATAATCCCTTTTAAAAAAATTCATGGATTATTTTTTGTTTTGTAGGGGATACATGAAATCCTATTATATGATGTTTAGTTTTATTAGATTGTGTATTTTTTAAGATAATTAATTTCCCCTAAAAGCCTTATCTTCTTAGAAGAGTAATTGATTCAATCATTCAGATCCCCAATGCATTTTCTCTTTTCTAGTAAATGGAAAACCATAGTTTCCTCTATGTTATTCCTTACATATACTCTAACTTCTACTCTATTTTCATATTCTAGATCATGCTTTATTGATCGGAGGTGTGGAGAAACCACCAAATATGACCCCTGGTAGAGATTCAGACGTGGTGAACTTCTGGTGCATGTTTTTGGATCCTGAAAATGATACTTGATATCAACATACCTTTAGTGAATCATACCAAGATAGTGGTAAGAACTCACGGGAATTGTATGATCTTTCCTATTATTTGAATATGTTTCTTGAATGTTTTATATCTTTTATCATATTCTCTATATTTTCTGGTTCATGTAATGTTCATTTCTATTTTTTATCATAATAAAATGTGATACTATGGAATTTTTTTCTTTACATTGATATAGGATCCCAAAGTATCTAAATTAAATTAAATCATGTGTCCATTTACTTTCATTCTGTGTTCCTTTTTTTTATTCCACATTAGATATCATCATGAATTAGAATATAATTCTATAAAAAACATTATGTGATATCCAATCTGAAATTTTGAGATCCGCAGCTATTCTTGGGGGAATATCACCAAGATTTCACCAAAAAACATTATATCAGGCCCACTGAATAACAATATTTAATCCTATAAATATGATATAGAAATGTTTGATGGTGATAAGGACTACAACCTTTGGAAAATCGAGCTTAGATATTTTCTCGTACGATATTGACTTATCGATAGTTTACATGGACCTAAAAAACTATTATTTTTCGAGTCTGATGATGGAGAGACTATAAATAATTATAAATATGTCCCTATTAAAACCTTGAAAATGTCCCATAACTCGATTCAACTATCCCTCTATGAAAGTGATTATAGAAGTATCTTATGAAATGAGTTTTTCTGATTTACAGTTAAAAAATAAAAAAAATTTGAATTCTTAACTTGTTGGTAATATGTATAAGAAACATAAATTTTTTACCTTTAAGCTACACCTGAGTAATCCAAATCAATATCACCATGTTGAATTTAATAAAATCTTGTTAGATATTTCTAACATTGATATTGAAATTGAGTTTTACGACTAAGTGATTATTTTGTTAAACTAAATTGATAGTTTCAATAATAACCATGTAGAGACCATGATGTATGTATAATAATCTTTAGAAATAGAATAATTTAATTCCAAACATATTTATGAAGGAATTCATGCTAACCCTAAAGTGAATTCTGAGGTAGAAATTATTTTTCAAGTGGTAGATCTGATAAAAAATAAAATTTTAAACGATAATAATGGATGTAAAAATAATAATAAACAACCTAATCATAAATAAAATATTAAGGTAATGCAAGTTAACTTCCATGATTAAGGAATTATTGGACACATTTCTCTAGAATTTTGCAACCCCATAGAAAATAAACATTTTAAACTTGACGAATTTTCTGATCATTCTTTGATATTTGATGCTGGTTATGATACTAATGAGGTGTAAAATTTTCCTAGAAATAATATTTAAAGTGAATGGGTGATAGATTTATAATTTTACTTGCATATGTTCCATGTTAAAGATTCTTTCCTTGATATATATGATAGATTTAAGGGAGATCTTTTGCTGGGTAAACCCATGAGGTGAAATGTTTATCGTAGAGTATCAAATCTTTTAGAGCTTCACAGTTAATCTTTATTGACATTACATGGTGTAATGTGGGTGCCCAAAATATATAGAAATCAAATTTACTTAGGTGTATTAGACTGGGAAGGGTACACACTATAGTATTATACTTGATGACTAAGGATCTCTAAGAGATCTATGATAATAATCAAATTAATATCTAAAAATGGATTGTATGTTTTAGATGGAAGGACACACCATAGGTAGTTCTGTAGTACATATGTCTACAAAGTATGTAGTACTATGGTTTGGAATGGAATAATGTGGCATGTCAGATCCAATTTCTAAGAGGATTTGATTATGAAAAGTCTATTAACTAGTATAAAAACAAGTAACCATACATTAAATTAATATTATGTTCTAAGAAAGGATGAGAGAGTCATATTTAATAATCCCTCATTTAAATATGGTCTTATTTTACAGTATGTCCATTCTTTCATACGGGTACAAGTGAGGAAAACCATTAATGGTATTGGCTTTTATTTTTTAACCTTCATCGATGATTACTCTAGAAGTGTTTGGATTTAATTCCATAAAAATAAGTTTTAATGTCATTGAAACCATTAAATCCTAGAAGTCCATTATTGCGAACCAAACTATTAGAATTAAATCTTCAATATAAAACATTAGATTAGAATATCTCCTATATAAGTTCATCTAATATTTTGAGTTAGAAGTCATTTGTAAGCATTTAACTGTTAAACAAACAACCCAAAAAATTGTTTGGTAGGTAGTATGAACCAAAATATACATAAAATAATCTAGGGTATGTAATCATACATAGGGATAACAATACATTTTTTGGGTAAAAAATAATCTACATCAATTTATCTAATCAATCAATGTCCTTATTCTTTATATGGATTTTAAACTCTGTAAGATTTTTGGTGTAACTTGTCCCCTTCTTATAACCATTTAATAATTTTTGGTTTCTTGGTCTATGAACATATTAAAGGTGACAAGATAATGTTGATCTCCCTTAAATTTTTATTCATAGGATATCCTCAAGGTACTAAGTAGTATATATTTTTAGTTGACCATCATTGTCACCAAAAATATATTATAAGTTCTAATGTAGTTTACCATGCGACTGTAGTTCCGAAAACTAAATCTATCATAAATAAAAATGATGAAATGTATCAAAATGTGGAAATCAAAAATAATAATCAAACTAGGTTTGAAGATCCAAAAAAACCTACTCCACCAGAACCTCACACAAAATACAAAAATGAAACTAATTATCTTATTCAATTAAATGACAAGATGGAAACGGTTCAAGATGATTACTAGCTTCAGGAGGGACACCATGAATCTGGATTAGTTTTATCAATATAACATGGATTTCTTTTCTTTTCATGCTTCATTGAATCTTGAATAATAGTATCCAAAGACTTATGAGTGGTCTATTAAGAATAGAGACTCTAAACACTGGGTCACACCCATGGAATTTGAACTAAAATCAATAAATGATATTAACACACTATATAATATTTCTAAGCCACCAAATTCCAATGTAATTGGCTATAAATTGAACCTTAAAAGAAAATAATATAACAAAAATATGAATAAAATAAAATTAGAGTATAGGATTATAGCCAAATGTTTCCTTCAAAGGAAGGGAGTTTGTTATTCTGAGTTTTTTTATCTTCTAGGTAAAAATCCATTGATATATTTGTATGATGATTTTTTACGTATTATAGTTTATAAATTGAGCAGTTTGATGTAAAAACACCTTCTTGTGTACTGATTTAGATGATACCATTTACATAAAACCACCTAATGGCCATTTCAATTATTTTAAGACAAATAAGTCATGTCTTATGAAAAATACACTATATAGTCTAAAGGAAACATATATTTTTGTGGTATTTTATGTTGTATTCATTCATTTTTAATAGTTATTTTAATATAATTAATAATGATGCATATTTAAATTTAAAAATTACCAAACAATTTCTACTCTATCTGCTACTATATATCGATGACATGCTTCTTAAGGGAAAGATACTTATAATTTATATTAAATCTTAGTTGAAGGAAATTATTGAAAAAGTGACCTAGGTAATGGTTAGAAAAACATTAGGATGTAAATTAAAATAAACAATTATATAAATTTTTTCTACCTATCACAACATTGTTATATACTAAAATTATGAGAAATATATGTTTTAATGATTAAAACATATTAATTTCTCAATATCACCACATTTAAATCTATCACTCTCTCAATATCCTAATATATAATCTAATATTAAATTTGTATCAAAGATACCAAATTCTAATGTAATGGGAGGCATCATATATACAATATTTTCTCATAAACTAATGTTAAATATGAATTTTATATACTTAATATATTTATGAGTAACTTTAAGAGGACACAATGTAAATCCCTAAATGGTTACCTAGATATATTTTTCAATGTCCATCATTTTTTGATGATATGGAATAATACTGATAGTACTAACCCTCTAATTGGTTTTGTAGATTCAGATTATGTCAGGAATATAGATACTCAAATTTCCCACATATGGTATTTGTTTACTACCTGTGGAGGACTAGTTTCATGTACTAGTAATATGAAATCCATTTTGGCCCAATTAGTCACTAAACAAAAATATATAACCCTAAATGAGGCTATCAAAGAGGCTATGGGTCTGAGCTACATTCTTTCTAAACACGGTCTTATAAATTCAATAATTACTATATATTTTGATAGTCAATCTACCTTACACCAGTCTAAATAAGATATTATTCTATAGTGATTCTATGTATATTGAATTTAGGTTACACTTAATTAGAGAAATCATTAATTAAGAACTATGTGTGTCAATAAGATATACACTGATTACAATCCGACCTATAGTTTTTCTAAGTACATGACTTTATCTGTGTTAAATAATTGTTTAAACATAGGGATATTTTTTCTAATTCAATAATAAAAAGTGAAAGTACTACAACAATCTCCTATATAAAATCTGAATATATTTTTTATAAATTTCTATATGGAATTTTGTTCATTTATTTTATTCATTTATATATTGATATACATAATTGTTAAAATGAATTTATTTTATCATTTTATTTTAATTCTAAAATTTTGATTATAGATCTTAAGGTATTACCCTCATGCATAGTATTTTGGTTACCCTAATGTAAGGCCTTATCTCCCTTAGATGGGGTCCCTTTACATTTAAATTTTTCCTACGTTACACTTATATAGGGCCCCTCGTGAACTTTATATGAGAATTAACCTTACACGTTTACCCTTATATGAGTGGGGTGTAAACCTTACATAGTTGGGTGTTGAATGTTATGTAGTGGATTTGTACCATTATGTGAGGTCATATATAACATTATGAAGTGGTATTTTGACCTTTATAGTGTGCTATAGGATTACCCTTAAGTCACAGTTATACAACCGTTTGCAATTTGGGTTCAAACATTATGTATCATGGGTTACCTTTACATATATCTCTATTTAACCTTATCTTAGTATCTTTAAAATATAAATAGTGTGTCCATTTTCAAATTTTGTTTCATGGTTTCTTTTATGATTTTGAGGCATCCATGGAATCTTTTTATTAGCTGGGTAGTTTGCCTTGAATGTGTTTTTGTAAGGGGAATTAATGACCCCCTTTAACCATATCATCCTAAAAGAGGATTTCATTTGATCAGTTATCTCCCTGATGCTCTTTAACTTTTTTAGTAGATGGAATACCCTAATTTTATGTGTGTTCTTCCTTAGAGAAGATTGACCTTAAAGCATTTCAAAATTTTCTTGATGATCCTTCATTGAGAAATGGTGTGTCTAAACCATACAAGATGACCCCCAATTTAGAATCATACCTAGTGCACTTCTGGTGAATTTTGTTGGATCATGAATAAGACAGTTGACATCATCATACCATCATTTACTCTTTA
Organism: Viscum album; assembly: GCA_963277665.1. Taxonomy (NCBI): domain Eukaryota; kingdom Viridiplantae; phylum Streptophyta; class Magnoliopsida; order Santalales; family Viscaceae; genus Viscum; species Viscum album. The sequence goes on along the minus strand of OY728140.1, from coordinate 560,562,679 downwards.
TTGGATATCCATGATATTATTTGAGATTTTTAATATCATTTTATTTCATTATATTCTATTATTGGTTTTTTTTAGCTTCTTTTTTCCTTTTATTTATAGTTTGACTATTTTATTATTAGTTTATATTATTTATCTTAATAAAATTAATTTTTTTGGGTAGTTTTATTCATATGAATATAGGATCCCAAAGGATCTGAAGCAGATTAAATAATGTGTTGAGTTTATTGATTAATTTCATTACTTTTTTTCACTTTAATAGTTGATCTATTCTTCATCACCAATCTCATTATATCAAACATATTAAGAAAAAAACAATATGCAATTCAATGATCCTTAGATGTTCTTCAAGATGAATCCTTAAAAATAATTCAAAAAAATAATTCAATTATTAATGCAGGAAATGAATATTGTTTGATCACATGATTTCAAACATCATGATATATTTACCTATGATGTTGTACACCAGGAAATCTTAAACAATGGGTAGGTATACACAAAATAATATATTTAATAATTTGTTCCAACCAGTTTTCTTGATGATACATACTAACGCATTGATGAGATATATATTATCAGGAACTACCCATTACTACATTTCCAATTCATAACTCATTTACTGAATTATTATATTAGTTCATAAGAAATATGCCATATCAACAAATATTTGTATTGAGTATAGAATGTAGACTATCATGATTTCCAAATTCAATCAAATAAAATTCAAAATAAAACACAATATGTAGAAATTTTATATAGTTTAGGAAGTAATAATACACATGATACAATGAATATGGATATGTATATTAAAAAATTATCACAATAAATTTAGGGTTTCTAGAGAAAGATAATGACACCAAATTAATCAGAAGATGAGATACGGCCATTAATTCCTTAGGAAAATATATTTTGTAGTAAAATCAAGTATTTTGAAGGATATAAGAAAATGAAGGAAAATAATTTATAAAAAAGTGAATTAAATAATTTTCTTTTTAAAACTATTGAAAAATTATATAATAAGCTAAATGGAATAAAAAATTTATGGAGGATGGTAATTCCCTCAGCATCATAAAATATAAATGAAACATTCCTTTGGTATTTATGAAAAAGATATTCATTAATGACCATTTCAGAAAATATTAGAAATATTCATTTAAAACCATTTTAATATGCAAATATAACATAACATATCAATAAAATATTATTTTATATAATATATTTTCTACAATAATTTTTAAAATATTCTCCTAGAAAAAATAACGAGTTAAAATGAAAAATAAGATATGATTTTTATTTAAACATTTATTCACTTGATTCATGTTCAAATGTGAGGAAAAGTTTGATGAAAATAATTAAAATCATTAAATATATATATTATAAAAAATAGATTATTTTTATGAAAGAAATTTTATAATATTCTTTTAATGAAAAATATAATCAATCCTATAAAATTGAGATTGTTAAATAAATTGTTACATTTTTGGTAACTTGTAAATTTTAACCCATTGAATATATACACATGAACTAAAACATGTTTCATAATAAATTAATATTTATTTATTTTAAATATATCAATATTTCATAATATACACAACATAGACAGAAATAGGTTCATATTACCAAATATGTCACAATGAAGTGGAAATTAAAATAGAATCACTTATGATGACTGTATCATTGAAGTGAGAATTAATCTATAAAGTAATTATTTTGAAAAAAATATAAATACATACACAATAATTTGAAATAAAAAATAATAAAATCATATGTCATTTCATAAATATTCATGACATTACATATTTAATGAAGATGAATTATAAGCCAATGAATGCAAATTGAGTTAAGAAACCTCTTACCTCCTGATAAAACTTAGTTAAACCTGATTTAGACTCCTTTATAATAAATTTAGATTTATTATAATTTCATAAAAGAATCATATTCATGTATAAAATATAATATATTATCCACTTATAACTTATTATCGATATATTGTTAATAATATTCCATTATTATTATTGTTTTGGGTGTTAACTGCTTAGTTTTCTAATATATGATTCATCATGGATGCTCCGGTTTTTTTGAATAGGCTAACGTTTCAGGAAATATATAATTATATTAATGTTATAAATATAATATTTAGTCATTATAAACCATTTTATGATCATTCCTGAATGGTGTAAATGAAAAATTAGTAACATCACTTCGTGGAGATGGTAATCCACACACATGCACGAGTGATATTATCATTTCGAAGGGGTGGAAGAGTAAATAAGTATAAGGTATATAATATTTATAGAATAATTATTATTTAATAATTATATTATATATTAATTATATAAATTATTATGACTATCCATGAGAGGTGGTGATGAAAAAAAATTAAATTGATTCACAAGGCGGTAGTCCACCGTACACAAAAGTAATGATTTTATCCCACTTGAGAAAGAAGGTTATAGATAAATATTATGAAAAAAACATAATAAAAACTCATAATATAATATATAATGTAGTTATTATACAGTAATTTCTATAAAATAATTTAATGTGGTAAAAGAAGAAGTAGAAAATAAAGAGATTATTTTAGATGATTCAATTATCTTAGAGAATCCTCCTTTGGATATCCACTTAAGGACCCTAGGGTTGACGTTTTTGGAATAAATTGACCTCTACACTGTGGATATGGATGTTGTGGATATATTTTCATAGCTTTTGGAAAATATGAATGTCCCAATATGTGTAATTAAGTGAGAGGATAAGATTCTCTCTTATAATTTAGGTGAGTTGTACACTTGTAAATTTTCGATGTTTTAAAATATGATTAAGTCACGTTCTTTGGAAAATGGATAAAAATGATTCATATTATAAGGTAATAATGTTAACATAGAAATAAAACCAAAAAATAAGGACTAATAATATTTTTAGGTGATTTTAACCCTTATCATTTTCTTTTACCCATTTCTTAACCATTTATAACCTTGACTATGGAGACAATTTTTTCAATATTAAAGGGTGAGAACATTAATTATAAGCTATAAATTAGATCATAACTTTCCAAGGGATGAAATTATAAAAAATTATCAGCTTACTTGTCCCCATTGAATATTTCAATTATTTATAAATTTTTTAATAATTTTTTCCCTAAAATATCATTAATTCAATTTTTTGTACAATAAATTTAATTTCACCTTAAAGAAGTCAAGATAAAAAAGGAATTAAAATATAAAATATTTAAACATAAATTCAACATTATTATTATCCCTACACTTCAGGTGGCACAATATTCCATCCCAAAAAATATTACTTCTTATATTTCTAAAATCATTTATTTTATTTTTCTACTACATTCACAAGCACTTTGCCAACATCATGTATGTTTTGAAGTTAATTATACCAATATAGAAAAATTAAAAATATATTATAATCCTAAAAATATAGTAATAATGTTAAAAATAAACATTTATATTTATTTATAAAATATTATTATCCCTATGTGAACAAATAAATTAAATTAAATTAAATAGAGTGAGATATGGGAATATTCATCCCTTAAAATAATATAAATTTCATTATAATTGAAAAAATCAACTAAATTGACATACATTAAAATTTGAGATGTATATGGTCTATATTATTACATAAAAGGAAATAATAAAAAATTTTGTGTTTATTTGAGACCTTAACTCTTATTTTTAACCATGTGTTCCCAATTTTACCCAAACAGTGGGGAAAATATTTAACAGGGTTACTATTCATAATGAAAAAAATAAAGAGGAACTAATTTAAAAAATATATTATCACAATTATAAATAAGGAATATATTTTTTAATATTCATTCTCTATAATTGAAGGAAATTTATTTTAACATAAATGTGTAAAATTCATCAAAAATAGATTTTAGAACAAAATGCATTTTTAAGCATAAAATTTTACTTATATAAAAATATAGAGTATTGATGATAAAAATGGAATTAATTAGAACGTTATAAATAAAATAGATTATATAAAACTTTTAAAACAAATAGTAAATATAATGGGCATTTTAAATGAATTTATTTAATGAAAAATAAATGAGAGTAATTGACCAATCGGTATTTTTCACTATTCACTAAACAATCAATCGTTTTAGAAAAATCCCAAAATTTCAACCAAAGATAATTTTAATATTATTATTTCAATAAATATGTTAATTTTGTTACATAGAATTTCTAAATATGTAATAAATTGATTACAATTTATAATAAAAAAGTAATGAAATTATTTTTGAAGAAAATTGTAGTTTTGAAGAATAATATGACTTCACTAAAAATTGAGTGTTTATTTCCTAATAATTACTCAGTATATTTTTATTGATTAGCACCATTATAAATGTAGAGACCCAAATATTTACATACATATACATTACATTACTTTTGTGGAATACTTAATACGTAACAAAAACAAACACACAAGGACCGTAATAGTTTAGGGTCTTTGAAAACTTGGAAAAATAATCTTCTATTCATGGTGAAAGATCTTTAACATCTCCCATAAAGATCTTACCTTTTGTTTTCTTACATAAAACTTTTATTTATATCCTGGGGAAAAGAAAACATAAAAAGTGTGAGCTCAAATGCCTAGTAAGGGAAAACATAGAGAACATAAAACAATCCATAAACATTTGAATGAAAAAACGTGTACATAAAATCTAAACATCAAAATCTTGAGCAAAGACAAAAATCTTGGAAGTGTTTAAGGAATATATCATAAAGGAACATAAATCATGATAAACTATCATTGGAATAAAAAAATTAATTGTAGAAAACCATTAAACACATGATATGATTTTTATAGTAGCCAAGACATTGCTGCCAAGACCATCTTAGTGGACAAAGTCCCTTTCTGAATCGAGTTCACTCCTCGTTCCAGTCCTGTATCACTGAACTGGATTAACTTACCATTCCAGAAATGTCTATCTCATGAGATATAAATCTTTACCCAATGCATTATAGGTAGATATAGGTCTCAACAATCTCATAATTAATTCATTCTTACGTGTGCCACAAAATAAACATAAATCATTCATCATAACCCAAAGAATAAAATGGGTTTCATAAACCTCATCCCATCATAACATAATACATATAAAACAAATGGTTATAATTTCATCATAATAAAATTGAAACCATGTAATAATAATAGATACATTATACTTGGAACATACACAAATGAAATAATGACATTTTAGATGGAAATGGTTTTAATAAAATACTTGAAATGAATTCTTGAGGAAAATATCCTTTCTTTTTAGAAATAATTTTCTTTTCACAAAATGCCACACAATTTTAAAATAAAAGTATTTTATTTAAAATAAAAATGAAATCTTGTATATTAAGCTTCATGAAAATAAGGTGTTATAAAACCGTAAAAATCTATTCATGCCGTATAAGTAAAAAAACATTCTCCTCGTACTTTTTCCGAAAAAGTCAAAAAATACCACGTATGGTAAACAAAAGAAATATTCCTTCCATAACATAAATTAAAATTCAAATATGGTTAAACATGAATTTAAAAATACATGGAATAATATTAAACACTTTATGAAAAACATTTTTAAGGACATGGATGAAAAATACAACCCTAGATAATACTAACATATAAGCAATCTTGAATAAAAATGAGATTGAAAAATTATCCCTTACCTAATGTATGATATGCTTCGTATGTATCCAAAACTTTTTTATAATGATTTAAATATTTTCATTGACATATTAAAGAATCATATTCATTGTTATGATATCATATATGGTTCACTTATGACTTTATATTACCCATTCCTTTGTAAATTCATGTTAAAGTAGTGTTTTGGGTAAAATCGTTTCATTTATCATCTGTGTTTTGACTTTTAGTTATTCATATGATTACATAGATCATGATTACTTACTTATATAATGTAAAACATTATTTATATATAATATATTTTCAGAATATACATATATATTATAGATCAATAAATGGAAAGAAATACACCGTTCATGGAGGCGGTAGGCTGTACGTACGGATGAACGATGTTTTCGTTTCCTTATTAAATTGAATGGAAGTAATTAAATAACATATAAATAAGTCCAGTATCATTTATATGTCATATATGTTATTATTATTTAATAAATATATACTTTATAATCATTCTTGAATGGATCACTTGGAGAATGAATCTCATCGCGTCGTGGAGACGGTAATCAGTACGTACGTACGAGTGATGATATCGTTCCCATAATTATTGAATGGTATTGGAGTGGATGATATAATTCCTAAGAATAATTATGATGTTATAATAACCATATATATTTATTCTTTACACCATTATACCCATCCAGGTAAGGTGGTCATGGAAAAACAGATTACACCACGGCGTGGAGACAGTATTCCGTACGTACGCACGCACGGTGATTTCATTTTCCGTAGGATGGATAGAAGGTGAAATGGGGTTGTTTAATATTTATAATAACATATAAGTATATTAGTGAAAATTATGTTATTAATTTATATTTAAACAACTAATTAAGAAGAAGTTGAAGAAGAAATAAACTTGAAAGAATCGGTAGAAGAGATTACCTCTTCTTCGACGCACCGTCTTTAAGCTTCTTCTTAAGGGACTAGAGTTGGTCTTTCAAGAAGACCAAAAACTCTATAATGTTTCCAGGGAAGTTTAGAATAGAAATGGGAAGGGTTTTTCGGAGCCTAAAGGCTCAATGTTGTGTAAAGAGGAGAGGGAGGAGGTTCCCTTTTATAAGGGAGGAGAGGGGCACCTTTGGAAACCACAAAAATATTAATTTATACTAAATCAAACACCTCTTACAAACCTCCAAAAATGATTCATATTCAAATATTAGATGAGATAGGGTTTTAATATCATCAACCAATAAAATTTAGATATGTTGGATGTTTATTTTAAACCTTATCAACTTGATTTATCCTTATTTAATCTATTTAATTTTATTTGTGGTAATAAAATTCTAAATTAAAAATTGTTATAAATAATTACTTATGTGTTTTGAATTGTCCATAATTGGATAATTTATGAAATTTTATATCACATAAATTTCAATTTATAATTTTTAAATATTTTTGTCATTTTTAAACAATTTTATAATATGTTATTTTAATAAAATAACAATAGTGTCAATTTAGACACTATTCATTTATTTGAATTTAAATAAAATCCAGACAGAAAATATGTTCAAAATAAAAGATTTAATAGATTCATAACATGTCATATTTATCTATAGAATTCTTGGAGAAAATTAAATAGTTCATATATAATTTATTTTAATATTTTTAAAACCATTTATTTCATATTTCAATCAATAACATAATTTCAACATCACTATTGTGTCACATTTAATGATAATTATTTAATCCCTAAAACTTCTAAATAAATACACATGATGTATATAAATTTATTATCTTTCTATGGAATATTCATTTTCAAAGTTTCATGAAGTTTATCACTAAATTAAAATTATTATACTTAAAATATTTAAGAGAGTGACATGTTGTCACTTTCTTTGGTTTTAATAATATTTAAATTGTTTTCATGGAAAAAAGTCCATAAAATGAATATATTCCGACCATTTGGTGATATGGGTCGACTTTTAGTCATACCATATAATTTTGGAAGGTTTTAGGGTAATTTTATAATCTTATTTTTACCCTTAATTACCAGATTTACCTTTAACTGCAGTAAATAAAAATTACTGTAGTTACTATTCATAATATCAAAAAAATAAAAGTAACCTATTAACATAATTTGGACCCACTAAATTAAAATATGGAATACATTTTTCTAAATTCAAAACACCTAAGTTTCAGTAATTAATTTAAAATTAATCCATTGTTAGGAAAACGGGTTTTAAAAGTTTAACCATTGACAAAGATTGAAATGTTTTTACCTATCAATTCAATGTAAAATTAATGGTAATGACTTAAATTATATTAAATGGTAACAATATATTATATTTATACATTAAAACCATTCAATATTATAATTTAACCATATAAATTATTGCGATGAAAAAAGCTGTTTTTAATTAAAATATAACGTGTTTTTACTATTCATTAAAATATGAAAGTTATCAGAATAATATGAAAATTTTATCCAAAAGTAATTTTTTTTATCCTTATCCTAAAGAAGATTTTTATTTTTTCAAATTGAACTTATAATCATGTCAAAAACTAGATTTAATGTGGGTGCGCCATCAAAAGGCAGTAAAACTGCATTTTTTGAAAAATACTTATTTTACCTGAAAATTTTATTTCGTTCTCATACCATGGTCTAGAAAATTCTTAAGATGAATAATAATTTCATAATATTCAAAATTTATTTAATACTATTCATAATGGCTAGTCCATAATAATATTATAATAATATATCATTATTTAGGGAAATCGGGTACTGCGTACAACACACGCTATTGAGAAAGGCCGTAATTGCGTGTAATGCAAGCCAAGTCAGGGTTGCGTGTAGTGCAAGACTCATTTGTTGTTGCATATAACAAAATCCAACCATATTTCAGTTATACATTGAATATATATATATATATATATACTCAATGTTGCATAGAATAACTACTATTAAACAAACTTGAAATTGTGTGTAACACGATCCAAGAATAGTGTTGCTTATAATACAAGCTAATACGGTGTTGCGTATAGCGCAAGATAATCTTGGTGTAGTGTACAACAAAAGACATCAAAGAAATTAAAAGTAATAATTCTCATAAAGTCTCGGTTTATTACATTCTACCCCTCTTAAAATGAATTTCACCCTCGAAATTCATCCGAGTTATAAATGGTTTTCTACTTGAAAGTTTACTTAATAGAAATGCACATTGTAAAAAGTAATACCAAAAAAAACATTAAAAACTAAAGTATGAAACATAACGGTTACCCAAATTAGCTAATCACTAGGTTTCCACATAGGAGAATATAGGTGAAAATATGGATATGGAAGAGAAATCTAACCATCATGTTCTGATAGAGAGTGGTAGAGAACCTGGCTATGAAAAATCCAACAATCACAAAGCCATAAATTTGTGACGATTTAAGGTTACATCTAATTCATTGGGTATAAGGGTAATAGGACAACGTTTTTAGTTCTCAAGATCATTTCCCTAATGTTGAAGAATTGTTGAATTAAAATAAATACTTACTTGATTTTGGTACAATCTTACCATTGTTCATGCCTTGAACAATTTCCACTTCATCACTTAAAGAAATGCAGTTGAATTTTTCATTTGTGAAGTGTTAGCAGATCATGCGATAGAATGATAGGTCATTCCATCTGTCTCAAACAAAAGGTTATAAAAAGTTATTAAATATACATAAGTCCATATATAGTGAGATTAATCGTATATGGTTACTAAAATTGACTTATACTTCATATGTCATGCCACATGATAAATTAAAACTAATTTCTATTAACCAGGGACTTCTTGTAGGCCAGTGGTAGGCGATAAAGGCTTGTCGTACTTCGGTTGTGGGTTAGCTTCCCCCATCCTTGTCTGATGTGATGGGTTGTTGCCTATCCTCTGGGTTGTCCTTTTTCTAAAACTATACTATTATAATATAACAAAAGGTTCTAGCCTTAAAAAATACTATCTGATGTCTAACTTAATCTATTCCAATCTTTAGGTTTATCCAAAATACTTCTGCCCAATCTCATAGTATAAATAAAATGATTACTAGAATGGTTATCTACCAAGCATTGAATACATTCATTTATCACTCGTATATCATAAGATATATATATATATATATATTATTGGTCACATTCTGAACATGTGAATTCCTTAATCATGTATTCTCTTCAAACATGAGTACCCATTGAACCTTAGTGAGAACATGAATGTTTTCAAAAGTATACTCTTTCCACATACCAAAATCCCAAAATTCTGTATACTCAAACCATGATATCACTTTGTCCTTATACCAGTCATGAGCTCATTAATACTATCAAAAATTTCATAATCTCTTTATCCCTTCATTATGTGCATGTCAACTTCTTTCCAAAGATATTTGAATAACCTTTAATGGTTACTGGTATCAATCAACATATACGTTCAAATACATTAGGAAAAATAATATTGTAACAATCCTTAGATGATTATTTATTCCATAGTACTATTAAATTACCTATACAACATAACTCTTGATAAACATACAATCATTCCACTACCTTCTTAAACCATTGACTGAGCTTCATCATTTTATTCCTCAACACTTATTTTATCTCATATATCATTTATAGTCTCTTCATCATCATCAACATAAATAATACCCATACGACCATGTTGATTCTCTTAATGAAATTTTCCCTTAGAGAATTGGTTTTCATAATGCCCGTACATTCCACATTTAAAACATTTAACCATTGTTGATGTGTTAGCAATACCATTATCCTTGTCCTTGGTGTTAACTGAACCTTTTCCTTTACAATTACAGGCTTTGTGTCCTTTTCCACACCCAAATAATCTTCCGGTTCCTTTGAAACATTCTCCCTGATGCCTCTTCCCACATTATTTACATGAGGTAAATTGAACTTTCTTTCCTCTATGATCTTCATGAAACTCCATTTTTCTCTTATTAGATGAGTTAGGAAACTTAACAAAGTTGAGATTATTGATCATATTATGAGATTGTTGATTAGGCATAATAACGATATTTGGACTTCCAAATCCCATTTCATTTGTGTAATGGGCCGGACCTCTCCAGTCCATTCCTTTGTGAAATGTGGTGCTGGAGGTGTGATGGGAGGTCAAGGTGACTTGTGGGTGCATTTGGGTGGAATTTTAAGGAAAGTTAAAGGGAAACATCTTTCGCACAGTAAGCGCACGGTTTGGCTAAACTGTGCCACAAAACAGTGCAAGGTTGGTGTTGGAGGCAGTGGATAATGCATGGTTAGTGCACGGTTTGTCTAACTATGCAAACTAACTGTGCAAGGAGTGTTTTGATAGGTAGAAGCTAACGCACGGTTAGCGCACGGTTTGTTAAACCGTGAAGACTAAACATGCGGGCACTTAACGTTACACCCTAAATTTTTTGATATGTACTCCTTTGCCTCTAAATGGTTCGTTTAAGCCCATAAGAGGCCATAAATTAGGTTTTCCCTTCCTTGGAGGTAGAATAACCTCTCCCAAGCGTTTTGGTGGTGATCTGGAGGCTTTTCTGGGTGAATAGAAGCCGGTTTCTCGAGGTATGTGATTGTTCTTTCTTGATTTCCAAGATCTAGTTAGATCTACTCCTCCTCTTCTCTTGGTCTCTTATATCTACGCCCTTTATGGGTAGATCTAAACCTGTGGATGTCGAATATGATGAGGTTTGGTATTGGTTGTGTTAGGAGAGGATATCTATGGAGGATTCACAGAGAATCGACCTGGTTTCTTGATCGTTCTTCGACCATCGTGGTTTCATCAAAAACCATTGAGGTAGGGATTTTACCTTTATCTATCTAATTTGAGCATCATGAGGGATGGGTGTCCTCTTGCTTCCACGGGAAATAGTTGAACCAGTTTAATGAATATAATAATTGGCTTAAAGAATGGGGATGGTAAAGTTGATATGTTTATCTTTTTTTATCCTATTGTTATGTTTTGAATTGAATAGGCTTATGCCTACTGAAAATCGTGGTCATTGGGGGCATTTTCTTGTGCAATTAAATGTTTCCCTATCTTTCAAGACCGTTTTTTGGATGGAAACATTATGGAATATGGAAATTGGTTAATCACGTAAAGTTGTCTGATCAAATGAATATCCATAACCCTTGTGTGATCACCCCAGTTGAAAAAAATGGGATAATTAACATGTGGGTGTTGGTTTGGTTATGTGGCGTGTGAAAGGGGGGGTTAATTCTGTGTTGTTATAAATAGGATGGGCAGCGGGGCTGTGGTAAATGATATTAAAGGGGCAATGATGTGGCACGCGCCTTGTTTTGTGATATGGTTGTGGAATTGTGGTTATAGTGGCAGCGGGGCTGCAGTAATGGGTTGTGATATTAAAATGAAGTTTAAAGTTTATAAATGGACTGTGGGGAACGATAATTAAACGCGGGAACAATCAATGGGGATTGTTTGATGATAAAAAGGTTGGTTTTGTGTTGCTTGTGTTATATCTAACTTGATTTTGTGGTAGATAGGGTTTTTCTACGAAACGATTGATCAAGTTTAATAATTTCCCAGTAGTTAAGGAAATAATAAACTAATACTATTTAAACATGAAAAGCTAAATGGGGTTGGGTTTATTCGTTATATGCACGCTTTGTAGTAGCAGTGCCGAGGCATGTGCTCAGTTTCTCTGTTTCGAGGCCATAAGTTGGGTTGTGTGTTTGGTAAACATATATGTATCTATATCTTTGTGTTTTATTGTACCCCACCCATGTTGATAACCTAGTGTAGAACACTCCCATTTCACGGGAGAGGGTGTTTTCCCTTTAGTTAATAGCTCATTCCTGCTCCTTCTTCAATAGGTTGTGATGGCTTGAGGCGACCTTACACCTAAGACTCTTCAAGTAGGTTTCGATTGGTGTGATTTTAGCCCAAGAATCTTCGGGTAGGATTACTGTTCCCAAGAATCTTCGGGATGTGGCCCCGATGTGTTCGTGCAGGGATGTGATTGTGGTTTGTGTGGCCCAAGTGTGTGTCGGTGGGATTTGTGGTCTGTGAGGCCTAGGTGTGATCGGGTAGGGATGTGATTTTGGTTTGTGAGGCCTAGGTGTGTACGGGAAAGATATGTGGTTTGTGAGGCCCATGTGTGTTTGGGCGGGGATGTGATTGTAGTTTGTGAGGCCCAGGTGTGTGCGGGTTGGATTTGTGTCTTTTGAGACCCAGGTGTGTGCGGGCAGGAAGAGTGTGGTAGCGTCAGGACGTTCGCCGTTTGGAAGACCAGATAACTAGTGGGGGAAAATGTTGTGGGGTACCCAATACTCTTGTTCTTTTATACTACTACCTGTTGTTTTTTGTTTTTGGTGAGCGTGGTTGTTGAGGTTGGGTGGATATAATTCCTTGCTATGTTTTGGTTTCTTCTGTTGTTCTCACGGGACATTAGGATGTCTCCCCACCTGTGCACGAGAACCTTATGTTTCCATACTGAGTATACTTGTATGGTCACCCTACGTTTACTTTCAGCTTTCCAGGAGGACTACCAGGGCCGTGTGGGACCCTACTTGTCGGGATAGTTGGAGTTGTTGTAGTTTTTGTACTCTTGTTTCTTTTGGTATTTCACTTTTGAGTTTTCTTGTACTTGCACTTTGTTTCAGAATTTTTTAAACATGCATGTGGGATTGGTTTGGTTTTTTTCATTACATGTTCCTTTTTATTTTTGGTGTTTGAATCATCTTATTTCGTGATCATAAATAATAGAAAGGTTAATGCATCCCATATTTGTGAAAACTCATACCCTTGGTGCTAGTCTCCACTTCGGGGCCTACTAGAGCCGGGACTCGGGGTGTCATTATCTCCCTTCCACCATTGCCACCTCAGATGTGACATCTGTGGTTGGAGGGGGTCGTGACAGAATGGTATCAGAGGTGATGGTTGAGAGATAGGATGGATTTTAGAGTTAGGCACAGTGAGGATTTCATGGGATGGTAGGGAAATAGTGTTAGGTGATCTTGGTGCGTGACATAGGCCATGGAAGACCAGCTAGGACACAGGATTTTAGGGGCCCCCCGTGATCCGATGCAAGGACTCTGAGCCTACTGAATGACCAAGTGAGACTACATTCATTGTAGGGTAGAGACCCTAGGGAAGGTACATGCATCATCATGTTTGTTTTTTACTTGATTTGGGTGTTCTGGGAATGAAATTGAAATAAAGTGATAAAATGAAACCTTGAGGAAATTACTTACTACTTGGGCTTAGGTAATCTTTGTTTACCATACAGCTATCGCACCTGGACGTCAACCCCAGGTGACTCAGACAGTCGAGGCCCAGAATATTCTGCTGGTCGATCAGTTGAGGATTGATCGAGAGGAGTAAGATGATCAGTGGAAGAAGAGTCTTCGTTCTTTCTATCAACAAAACCGCAAGAAGTACAAGTGTAGTACTTCAGATATGGAGACGGAGGGTTGGATTGGGGAGATAAGGATCAATTTTACTTTGTTCTATGCTCTGAGGGTGTACTGGGTTCCCCTAGCAGTTAGTCAGCTGAGAGGTGTGGCACGTCAGTGGCAGACGCTCTACCTCGGGGAGTGGTCAGAGGCAGAGGTTCCGTGGGCTGACTTTGAGAAGGAGTTCCAAGAGGAATTCCATTCATCCATGATCAAGGAAGATAAGTGGTAGTAGTTACTCTCCCTCCAACAGGGGAGTATTTAAGTACGAGATTTGGGGATCAATTTCAAGGATCTCCTACACTTTTCTACGGATCTCTTTCCAGATGAGGAGTCTCGGGCGAGACTTTTGGAGGAAGCACTTCTTCCTTCTCTCCAGTATGTTGTCACCACCTTCACCCTTACGACATACTTGGAGGTACAGAAGAAGGCAGAGGTTATAGGGATGATTCACTTGTAGGGAGGTGCACCATGAGAGGTGATCTAGCCGGGTTTGTCAAAGGGGAAGGCAGTCAGCAGCAGGTCTCCTGTGACATGACCTTCTAGATTTAAGCCAGTAGAGAGCATGCCCCAGCAGTTCCAGTTCAGATCTTCGGGTCCTCTTCCCTTTTTCACAAGCCCAGGACTGAAGAGTTTCTCTTCGAGACTTTTCAGGAACAATCAGATTCAGTGCCCGACCCATGCTCAGTACGGTTGAGGTGGGCAGGTTTAGCGCCCGCCTCAGCAGCACCAGTTGCCTGCAAGGCCCTTCCAGAAGCAACATGACCCTGCTCCTCTGAGGGCAGACATTTCAGGAGGGGGCTGACCTCAGGGTGCTCCTCAGGGAACATGACCAGGGCGTGGTCGGGGAGGTGTTCGACGTCAGGGAGGTAGACGAGCTGGGCGTGTAAAGTTGCACGCAGTAGAGTTGGCAGTTCCGGTAGGACCAGAGGTGGTGCGAGGTACGATTTTTTTGTTCACCACTCTCTTTTCTTCTTTGTTAGATTCGGGAGCTACACACTCCTTTGTTGCACTAGGTATATCTCATGCTTTGGGTATAAATGTAGAGAGACTTTTTGTACCCCTAGTTCTAAGCACACCAGTTGGAGGTCAGACCAGCGTATCTTGTGTTTTTCGGGGATGTGAGCTGACTTTCGGACCGCATCGATCTAGTGTGGATCTTTTTTTCTACAGATATAGCCATACGACGTCATCCTAGGCATTGACTGCCTGTTCTCGGTTAGTGCTGTTATCAACTACTTCTGAAGAAGAGTCGTGTTCTCCGACGTGGATGGGCAGCATGTAGCTTTTGTTGGTGAGAGGAGCTACCAGGCGGGAAGCCGCAATGTGAAGCCTCTCCTTTCCTTGTTAGGTGGGTTATCAGTGTTGTCAGGTGATACAGAGATGATGGATGTTCCAGATTTTTTTGGGGAGTTCCTTGATGTTTTTACCGAGGAGGTTGTGACTCTACCCCCCGACGTGACGTTGAGTTCGGGATAGACTTACAGCCTGGTGCCCATCCAATTTTAATGGACCCTTATCGGATGGCACCTTCGGTGTTGCGAGAGTTGCATATTCATATTGAAGATCTGATGGAGAAGTGTTTTGTTCAACCCTGTGTGTCACCATGGGGTGCTCCAGTTTTGTTTGTGAAGAAGGCAGATGGTGGTCTTAGTCTATGCATTGACTACCGAAGGTTGAATCAGGTAACTGTCAATAACCGTTACCCCCTTCCAAGGATAGATGATCTCTTCGACAAGCTGAGGGGATCAGGTTGGTTTTCTAAGATTTATCTATGATCTGGTTATCATCAGTTGAGGGTAATGGACATTGACATCTCGAAGATGACTTTCAGGTGAAGGTATGGGCACTTTGAGTTTGTAGTGATGTCATTTGGAGTTACGATTTCACAAGTTGTGTTCATGGGACTTATGAACTTTGTCTCTTGAGAGTTTCTGGACCAGCTCGTTATTGTGCTTATCGATTAAATCCTAATCTAATCAAGATCAGAGTAGGATCACGTTGAGTATCTCAGGGCAGTCTTGGAAGTCCTTTGACACCCCCAGCTTTATGGGAAATTGTCAAAGTGTAATTTCTTGACGCAATAAGTACACTTACTTGGGCACGTAGTGTCTCAGCATGGAGTGTCAGTGGACCCGTCGAAGGTGGAGGCAGTTGTTTTTTGGGTGGCACCCAAGAGTGTGAAAGACGTTCATAGTTTCCTGGGGTTGGCAGGTTATTATCGGAGGTTCGTTTTGGACTTCTCTCAAGTTTCTGCTCCATTGATAGCTTTTACTCGGAAGGACCAGGTTTTCCTATGGAGCAAGTAGTGCCAGAAATTGTTCGACGACTTGAAGGATAAGTTGATCAGTGCTCTAGTACTCAGGTTTCCAGAGGAAGGGTTGTTGTATGAGGTGTTTTTTATGATTCTGTCCTTGGTTTGGGGTGTGTACTGATGCAAAAGAAGGGTGTGATCTATTATGGGTCTAGGAAGTTGTGCCCTCACGAGCGTAACTATGCCACCCATGACCAAGAGCTTGCAGCAGTGGTGTTTTCACTGAAGTTGTGGTGACGTTACCTCTTTGGGGAGTGCTTTGTGGTCTTCTTAGATCACAAGAGCTTATGTTATATCTTCTCCCACCATGACCTGAACGGACGGCTGCGGAGATGGGTTGAGTTTCTCCAAGAATATGACATCGATATATTATACACTGATGTGAAGGGCAACGTTGTGGCTGATGTCTTGAGCAGGAAGTCACATAAGGAAGTGGTTCAAGAATCCGCTGATGCTTGGGAAGCGATGGGAGAGTTGGTTGCCTTGCACTTGGATGAAAGGGTAGAAGGTGTTAGAGGCTATTTGTTTCAGATGATGGTGCAGTCCTACTTGTTGCACCAGGTGGAAGAGTCTCAGTGGGGAGACTCTAAGGTGGAAGTAATGCAGGATCATATCGATCAGAGAAATGCTCTATAAGGATGGTCAGAGGACAACTGACATCAGATGCGTTTTCATGGAAGGTTGTTTGTTCCGGAGGCAATGCCTGAGGGAGTTCTCCGTGAGTTCCATAGCTCAGCCTTGGCCGTACATACGGGAGTTTCAAAAATGTACTGAGGCCTGAGGAAATAGTTTTTGTGGCCCAGGGTGAAACGGGCAGTGGCAGAGTTTGTGGCTAAGTGCCTTGTGTGTCAGCAAGTAAAGGATGAACACCGTTTTCCTAGTGGTTTGTTGCATCCTTTAGATGTCCCCGAGTGGAAATGGGATGGCATCTTAATGGACATTGTCACAAGACTACCCAGAGATCAGGGTGGTTATGATGCTATCTAGGTAGTGGTGGATCGACTGAAAACATCAGATCACTTCTTAGAAATTAAGGAGTCGGGCCTTGTGAGTACCTTAGCACAGAGGTATGTAGATCAGGTGGTGCATTTTCATGGAGTTCCAAATACTATCGTCTCATATCGGGATACTCAGCTTACCTCACGAGTCTGGAGGGGGTTACAGCATGCTTTTGGAACCTAGCTATGCCTTAGCACTGATTTCCACCCCTAGACTGATAGGCAGACAGAGCGAACTATCCAGACATTGGAGGACATGCTACGATCATGCATTTGGGATTTCGGAGGATCATGGGTGTGATACTTGCCTTTAGTAGAGTTTTCCTACAACACCAACTTCCACTATACTATTGGCATGGCACCGTTTGAGGCTTTGTATGGAAGACCATGTCGTTCACCCATTTTCTGGGTAGAGGTTGGTGAGATAGGTACTCTTGGGCCAGAGGTAGTACAGAGCACCACAGAGAAATTCCATCTTGTGCGTGAGAGGATGAAAGTGGATTAGGGCCGAAAGAAGTCTTATGAGGATCGTCAGAGGAGGCCCTTGGATTTCGAGGTGGGAGATCATGTGTTCTTGAAGGTTTCTCCTCGACAGGGGGCGCAGATGTTTGGGAAGGGGAGTAATCTCTCCCCTAGGTTCATCGGACCTTTCGAGGTGCTGAGGAGAGTCGGCGAAGTGGCATATCAGCTGGCCTTTCGACCTCAGTTGGAGAAGGTTCATGAAGTCTTCCACGTCTCCCAGCTTCGACGGTACTTACACAAAGAATCTCACATTATCGACTGGGGAGAGTTAGATATGGGAGACGACGTGACATTCGAGGAACAACGAGTCAGAATCGAGGATCATGAAGAGAAGGTGCTATGTGGACGAACCATCTCCTTGGTTCGTGTGTTGTGGAGGCATGGAGACCTCGAGGATAGTACTTGGGAGCGGGAGGCTCAAATGCACACTCAGTACTCGGAGTTATTTTGACTTGTGTTTTGATTTTTTCTTCTGAGATTTGTTTTTATGTTATACTCTTTACCTTTGATATATGGAATTCTTGGCTTGTCGGTTGTGAGACATTTTTTTCCTTGTTCTCTGTAAGTGTGTAACATGTCTGGATGTGTGGGGAAAGGTAAAAACCTAATCCTTAATCGACACACATTAATGCGGATGCGATTAAACATGTGCATGTAAGTCAGTGCTGCCTAAAGTGGATAAAATCTCAACATAAGATAAGGAGTTCCTAAAACCTATGATTAGGGTTGTTGGTTGGGTTCCTCTTATAATGAGAGCTCTAAGAGGTGTCATGTTGTGTTCCTTTGGGTTGGTTTTTGAATTATCGAGGAAGAGAATGTTTTGAGTGGTATCTAATGTAATGGCCTAGACCTCTCTAGTCCATTCCTTTGTGAAATGTGGTGCTGGAGGTGTGTCGGGAGGTCAAGGTGACTTGGGGGGTGCGTTTGGGTGGAATTTTAAGGAAAGATAAAGGGAAATAGCTTTTGCACGGTTGACGCACGGTTTGGCTAAACCATGCAGCCAAACTATGCAAGGTTGGTGTTAGAGGTAGTGGATAACGCACGATTAGTGCACGGTTTGACTAACCGTGCAGACTAACCGTGCGAGGAGTGTTTGGAGAGGCAGAAGCTAACGCATGGTTTGCACACAGTTTGTTAAACCATGCATACTAACTATGATGGCACATAAAGTTGGATCCTAGAATTGTGGATCTAAACTTTTTTGCCTCTAAATGGTTCGTTTAAGCCCATAAGTTTCCATAACTCGGGTTTTCCCTTCCGTGGAGGTAGAAGAACCTCTCCCAAGCATTTTGGAGGTGATCCGGAGACTTTTCTTGGAAAATAGAAGCCGGTTTCTTGAGGTATGTGATCGTTCTTGCTTGATTTCATAGATCTACTAAGATCTACTTCTCCACTTCTCTTAGTATCTTATATCTACACCCATTATGGGTAGATCTAAGCTTGTGGATTTTGAATATGATGAGATTTGTTCATGGTTGTGTTAGGAGAGGATATCTAAGGAGGATTCGTGGATAATCGACCCAATTTCTTAAGCATTATTCGACCATTGTGGTTTCGTCAAAAACCATTGAGGTAGGGATTTTTACCTTAGTCTCTCTAATTTGTGCATCATATGGGATGGGTGTCCTCTTGCTTTCATGATACATAGTTGAACCAATTTAATGAAGATAATAACTAGATTAAAGAATGGGGATGGGAAAGTTGTTATGTTTATCTTTGTTTATCCTATTGTTATATTGTGAATTGAATAGGCTTATGCCTTCTGAAAATCACGGCCTTTGGGGTCCTTTTTGTGCAATTAAATGTTTCCCTATCTTTCTAGACCATTTTGTGGATGGAAAATTTGTGGAATATGGAAATTGGTTAATCATGTAATGTTGGTTGATCAAATGAATATCTGGAATCCTTGTGTGATCACCCCGGTTGAACAAAATGGGATAATGAACATGTGGGTGTTGGTTTGGATACATGGTGTGTTAAAAAGGGGGGGGTGAATCCTGTGTTGTTATGAATAGGATGGGCAGCGGGGCTACAGTAAATGATATTAAAGGGGAAATGATGTGGCACGAGCCTTGTTTTGTGATACGGTTGTGGAATTGTGGTTATAGTGGAAGCAGGGCTATAGTAATGGGTTGTGATATTAAAAGAAAGTGTAAATTTGATAAATGAACTATGGGGAATGATAATTAAACGCAAGGACAATCAATTTTGATTGTTTGATGATAAAAATGTTTGTTTTGTGTTGCTTGTGTTTTATCTAACTTGTTTTTGTGGTTGTAAGGGTTTTTCTACGAAACGCTTGAACTTGTTTGATAATTTCCCAGTTGTTAAGGAACTAAAAAACTAATACAATGGAAATATGAAAACCTAAATGGGGTTGGGTTTATTCATTTTATTCACGCTTCGTAGTAGCAGTGTCGAGGCACATGCTCAGTTTCTCTATTTAGAGGCCATAGGTTGGGCTGTGTGTTTGGTATACATATATGTATCTATATCATTGTGTTTTGTCGCACCCCACCCATGTTAAGAACCTAGTGCCGAACACTCCCATTTCATGGGAGAGGGTGTTTTCCCCTTATTTCTAGCTCCTTTCTACTCCTTCTTCCATAGGTTGTGATGGATTGAGGCGACCTTACATATAAGACTCTTCGGGTAGGCTTCGATTGGTGTGATTTTAGCCCAAGACTCTTCGGGCAGGTTTACTGTTCCCAAGAATCTTCGGGATGAGTCCCAAGTGTGTTCGGGTGGGGATTTGATTTTGTTTTGTGAGGCCCAGGTGTGTGCGGGCGGGATATATGATTTGTGAGGCCAAGGTGTGTTTGGGCGGGGATATGATTGTGGTTTGTGAGGCCCAGGTGTGTACGGTCGGGATATGTGGTTTGTAAGGCTGATGTGTGTTCTGGAGAGGATGTGATTGTGGTTTATGAGGCCCATGTGTGCACGGGCGGGATGTGTAGATTTTAAGACCCAGGTGTGTGCGGGAAGGAAGAGTGTGGTAGCGTCATGACGTTCTCCATTACGTATATCAGCTAACTAGTGGAGGGAAATGGTGCGGGGTACCCAATACTCTTGTTCTTATATACTACTACCTATTGTTCTGTGTTTTTGGTGAGTGTGGCTGGTCAGTTTGGGTGGATAGAATTCCTTGCTAGGTTTTGGTTTCCTCTGTTGTTATCACGGGACATTAGGATGTCTCCCCACCTGTGCACGAGAGCTTTAGGTTACCCTAATGAGTATACTTATATGCTCACCCTACGTTTACATTCAGGTTTCTCGGAGAACTACCAGGTCCATGCGGTACCCTACTTGTTAGGACAGTTGGAGTTGTTGCAGTTGATGTACTCTTGCTTCTTTTGGTATTTCACTTTTGAGTTTTCTTGTACTTGTAATTTGTTTCATAATTGTTTAAACATGCAAGTGGGATTGGTTTGGGTTTATATTCATTACTTGTTCCTTTTCTTGGTGTTTGACTCATCCTATTTACTGATCTTAAAAAATAAAAAGGGTAATGCCTCCCATATTTGTGAAAACTCATACCCTTGGTTCCAGTCGCCACTCTGGGGCCTACTGGAGGTGGGACTCGGTGGGTCATTACCTCCCTTCCAACATTTCCAGCTTAGAAGGGGAATCTTTGGTGGGAGGGGGTCATAAAAATTTGGTTTCTCATGAAAACTATCTTTCCATTTTCCATCATATCATCCATTATCGTGAATCTTCCCATTTCCAGTCATTTTCTAAAACCCAAAAATAATATTGTGAGAGGAAAAAATCAAAATCAATGGGAGTAACTTCAATATATAACATATTTGGTTTAATTAAAATATCATTACTGCAATCCTTGGACTATAACCTATTCTTATTCTTAACCTTAGGGACATCCCCAGACATACCTTAGAAATATCTCTAGGGGTCTCACTAAAGTTTTCATATCCTAGTTTCTAAAGGTTAACTAAACCATTATTCTGATAGCAACTATAGAGACCCAAAGATTGACATATATAGACATTACTTTAATTTGTGGAATCCTTAATAGATAACAATAACAAACACACAAGGACCGTAATAGTTTAGTGTCTTTGGAAACTCGGAAAAATAATCTTCTAATCATGTTGAAAGATCTTCAATATCTCTCATAAAGATCTTCCCTTTTGTTTTCATACCTAAAATCTTTATTCATATACTGGGGAAAAGAAAACATAAAAAGGGTGAGGTCAAATTCTTAGTAAGGGTAAACATAAAGAACATAAAACAATCCATAAACTTTTGAATGAAAAAATGTGAACATAAAATCCAAACAAGAAAATCTTGAGCAAAGACATAAATCTTGGAAGTATGTAAGGCATATATCATAAAGGAACATCAATCATGATAAAATAGCATGGGAATAAAACATGTAATTGTGGTAAACAATTAATCACATGATATTATTTCCATAGTAGCCAAGGCATTGCTGCCATGACCATCTTAGTGGACAATGTCCCTTTCGGAATCGAGTTCACTCCTTGTTCCTGTCCTGTATCACTGAACCGGATTAACATACCGTTCCAGCCATGTCTATCTCATGAGATGTAAAGCTTTACCCAATGCATTAAAGGTAGATATAGGTCCCACCAATCTCATAATGAAATCATTCTTACATGTTCCACAACATTAACATAAACCATTCATCATAACCCAAAGAATAAAATGGGTTTCATAAACATCATCTCGTCATAACATAATCCATATATAACAAATGGATATTATTTCATCATAAGAAAAGTGAAACCATTTAAATCATATAGACATTATACTTTAAACATACACATATGAAATAATTTCATCTTAGATGGAGAATTGTTTTGATAAAATACTTGAAATGAATTCTTGAGTGAAAATATCCTTTCTCCTTAAAAATCATTTTCTTTTCACAAAATGCCACACAATTTTAAAAGAAAAGGATTTTATTGAAAATAAAAATGAACTCTTGTAGTTTAATATTCATGAAAATAAGGTGTTATAAAACCGTAAAAATCCGTTCATGTCGTATATGTAAAAAACATTCCCCTCGTACTTTTGCCAGAAAAGTCAAAAAATACGACGTATGGTGAACAAAAGAAAGATTCCTTCCATAAGACAAAGTAAAATTAAAATAGGGGTAAACATGACTTTAAACATACCTAGAATAATATTAAACACTTTATGAAAAACATTTTTATGGACATGGATGAAAAATACAACCCTAGTAAATACTAACGTATAAGAAATCTCGAATAAAAATGAGATAGAAAAATTATCCCTTATCTTATGTCTGATATGCTTCCTATGTATCTCATACTCCATTATAATGATTTATATAATGTAATAGAATTATTAAATAATCATATTCATTTTTATGATATCGTATATGGTTCACTTATGTCATTATAATACCTGTTCTTTTGTAAATTCATGTTAAAGTAGCATTTTGGGTAAAATCGTTTCATTTATGGTCTGTGTTTTGACTTGTAGTTATTTATATGATTACATAGATCATGATTACATAATTAAAGAATGTAATACATGATTTATATATAATATATCTTCAGAATATATATATATATAATAGTTCGATAAATGGAAAGAAATACACCGTTCATGGAGATGGTAGGTCGTACGTACGCATGAACGCTGTTTTCATTTCCTTATTAAATTGAATGGAAGTAAGTAAATAACATATACATAAGTCTAGTATCATTAATATGTCATATATTTTATTATTATTTAATATATATACTTTATAATCATTCTTGAATGGTTAACTTGGAGAATGAATCTCATTGCGTCATGGAGACGTTAATCCGTACGTATGCATGAACGATGATATCATTCCCATAATTATTTAATGGAATTGGAGTGGATGATATAATATCTCAGAATTAGTATGATGTTATAATAACCATATATATTTATTCTTTACACCATTATACCTATCCATCTAAGGTGGTGGTGGAAAAACAGATTACACCACGACGTGGAGACGGTATTCCATACGTATGCATGCGCGGTGATTTCGTTTTCTGTAAGATGGATAGAAGGTGAAATGGGGTTGTTTAAAATTTATAATAACATATCATTATATTTGTGATACTTATTTTATTACTTTATAATTAAACAACTAAAGAAGAAGAAGTTTAAGAAGAAAGAAACTTGAAGGAATCGGTAGAAGAGATTACCTCTTCTTCGACGCACCTCCTTTAAGCTTCCTCTTAAGGGACTAGAGTTGGTCTTTTGAGAAGAACAAATCTTCCAGAATGTTTATATGGAAGTGTAGTATAGAAATGGTCAGGGTTTATCCAAGATTAACGGCTCAAAGTTTTGTAAATAGAATACGAAGGAGGTGCCCTTTTATAAGGGATGAGAGGGGAACCTTTGGAAACCTCAAAAATATTAATTTACAATAAATCAAAACCCACTTAAAAATTTCCAAAAATGACTCATATTAGAATATTATATGATATATGGTTTTATTATCATCAACCAATAAAATTTATACATGTCTGAAGTTTATTTTAAACCTTATCAACTTGATTTATCCTTATTTAATCTATTTAATTTTTATTTGTGGTAACAACATTCTAAATTTTAAATTGTTATAAATAATTACTTATGTTTTTTGAATTGTCCATAATTGGATAATTTATGACATTTTAGATCACATAAATTTCAATTTATAAATTTTAAATATTTTTTTAATTTTTAAGCAATTTTATAATATGTTATTTTTATAAAATAACAATAGTATCAAATTAAACACTATTCATTTGAATTTAAATAAAATCCACACAGAAAATATGTTCGAAATAAAATATTTAATAGATTCATAATATGTCATATTTTTCTATAAAATTCTTATAGAAAATTAAATAGTTCATATATTATTTATTTTAATATTTTTAAAACCATTTATTTGATATTTGAATCAACAAAATAATTTCAACATCACTATTGTGTCACCATTAATGATAATTATTTAATCCCTAAAAATTCTAAATAAATTGAAATGATTTAGATAATTTTATTATCTTTCTGGAGACTATTCATGTTCTAATTTTCATGATGTTTATCACTAAATTAAAATTATTGTACTTATAATATTTAAGAGAGTGACATGTTGTCACTTTCTTTGGTTTTAATAATAATAAAATTATTTTCATGGTCAAAAGTCCATAAAATGAATCTATTCCGACCCTTAGGTGACATGGGTTGACATATAGTCAAAAAATAGTATTTTGTAAGGTGTTAGAATAATTTTATAATCTTATTTTTACCCTTAATTACCTGATTTACCTTTAACTGCAGTAAATAAAAATTATCATAGTTACTATTCATAATATCAAAAAAAGGAAAGTAAACTATTAACATAATTTTGACCCACTGAATTAAATTTTGGAATCCATTCTTTAAAATTCAAAACATATAAGTTTTAGTAATTAATTTAAAATTAATCTCGTTGTTAAGAAAACAGGTCTTAAAAGTTAAAACATTGCAATAGATTGAAATGTTTTTACCTATGAATTCAATGTAAAATTAATGTTAATTACATACATTATATTAAATGGTAAAAATATATTCTTCTTATAATTTAAAACCATTCAATATTATATTTTAACCATATATTTTATTACGATGAAAAAAGTTTTCTTTAATTAAAATATAACGTGTTTTTACTATTCATTAAAATAACAATGTTATCAGAATAATTTGAAAATTTTATCCAAAGTAAGATTTTATATCCTGATTCTAAATAAGAATTTTATTTTTTCAAATTGAACTTATAAAAATGTCAAAAACTAGATTTAATGTTGGTGCGCCATCAAAAGGAAGCAAAACTGCATTTTTTGAGAAATACTTATTTTACCCGAAAAAATTATTTGTTTCTCATACCATGTTCTAGGAAATGTGCATGATGAATAATAATGTTATAAAATTCAAAACTTAGTTAATAATATTCATAACGGCTAGTCTATAATAATGTTATAAAAATATATTGTTATTTAATGAAACTCGGTATTGCGTACAACACACGCTATCGAGGAAGGTCGTGATTTCGTGTAATGCAAGACAATCAGGGTTATGTGTAGTGCAAGACTCCTTTGTTGTTGTGTATAACAAAATCAAAACATATTCCAATTATACATTGAATTTGTATATATATATACACTCAATGTTGTGTAGAATAACTACTATCAAACAAACTTGAAATTGTGTGTAACACAATCCAAGAATAGTGTTGCGTATACTACAAGCTAATGCGGTGTTTCATACAGTGCTAGATAATCTTGTTGTTGTGTACAACAAAAGACATCAAATAAATTAAAAAGAATAATTCTCATAAAGTCTCGGGTTGTTACAATAGATATATTTTATAATGTTATTCATCATATTCAAACTGAAAAATTAAATATATAATATATAACTATAACATTTAAATAATAATATCTTTTATAATAAATCTTTATTCGCTTAAAGATCAATGTTGCGTGTTTAGTAAGATATCAACCTTATTGTTATTTTTAACAAATTTTTGGGTTGTTAAATAAATAAAGAATAGTAAGTAATTATTTTTTATGGCTTAATAATGAATTAAACATTAAATGAATTTTAAATTTAAAATGTGTGATAATCAATAATTAAAAGAATAATTATAAATTCAAACGTAACAGCTCTGATATAACTTATTGATTCTAGGTGCAGTGGAATCGCTTAATAGGAACAATATCAGCTCAAAAATGTAACATTTTATGGATCATTAAAATATTTAACATTTTTTGAACATTTCTAGAAAATATTGATAATGAAATTTGTTGAATCCAAGAGGTGATTTTTCCATGTTAAATTTATAATTAAGTTAAATATATTAGTAGAGAAAATACCTCAGTATTGGGATCTTTCTTCAATGATTTTTTGATCAATTTAAACCCATTTCAGTTTTCAATCATGTTCTTATATAGTTGAAGTGTAGAATCTCTCTAAAGGTGATATGAATGTGATCCTTTTACATTTGAACAACACCGATGGATTGTTGGGTGCTGGTGAGACATATTGATATACTAGAAGTGTTGTTTGGGTCATTGTGAAAATTCTTACTCGGTTGATTAATTTTTCATTCAATCTCATTAATGAGAGGATGGAGGGGGAGGAAATTTCCTAAAGAATTATTAGGTCTTGGGATAGAGCTGTAAATTTAATTATTTATAAAAAATATCAATTTTGATCAATTTCTACACAATATAAATAACCATCTTTTAGAGAGAAATAGAAAGGGTTTAAATATTATTTAAATTAAAAATGACCCTTAAATAATATATTAAAACTTATATGAACTCTTTTAGTGTAATATTATTTTTATTATTATTTTCTCTTGGCATGCTAACTATCCCATCAATAAGTATTGTATTACCAGCTATAAAATTAATATTTAGCACTAGACACAATCTTGGTCCACTATTCCACATAAAAATCTATAAATATATATTATATATCAGTGTAATAATTAATTAAATTGTAGATAAATATTCATATAATTTATGTGATCAATAAATTTTTAATAAATTTATTCCTCCGTATTTAGATTGATATTTATTCCAATAATTATATTAAAATGAAATTTAATTGAGATCAATGGAAACTTATAGTGTGTGGACCTATAGGATTGTTTATCATTTCCTTTAAACATGATTTCAAAAATTATAATTTTATTATCTAGTAATAGTTATAGGAGACTAAGATAATGAAGTTAATGTAGCGAAGTATAAAACCACATAAGAGCGCTTGCTATAAAATATTATCTATTTTCACAATATCTCATATAATAGTTTTCACACTCGTGTTATCAACCTATATTTTTTAAACTTATTTATTTAACTATATAAAATAAAATCATTGTTACACTAAGTCGATTGAATTTAATGGGATAGTACTTTTTCAATCAAAGACCTGAGATATTAACTACTATAAATAAAGAAAAATTTATTCCTATACTTATTCATTAATAACGTTTAATTCATGATACACCCAACATACCCTACTTTAAACAAATATATATCATCAAGGTATTAGTGTGTGATTCATGACATTCATTAACAGAATTCTTAAAGTCTAAGAATCATTATACACATTCGTAGATAGTAATATTCAATGACACACAAAATACAGAATTCTTACTAGTGCATCTATTCTTATAATCTACCATATTAGATATTACCAATTGATAACTTCAACAGAAGAAGTCTAATATACTTACAATTACTCGAACATAACATTAAACATACTATTTTCCCCAAAATAGAATGTTATCTATCCATAAAACTTGGTATAATAATATTATCATGGCATTTCAAGATTGTCATCATATCGGGTAACAATTATGCCCTTTCCAATGTGAAAGAAACTCTAGGACATTATTACATTAATTTCATGCAGAAAAATGAACAATATGTAATAATATGTTTAATTAATATCAACTTAGTTCAATATACATATAATAAAAACTATAAATAATTGTTTATAGAACACAAACATCAATATTCTTAGCTACACTAATTAAAATTAATTAGTGTTAAAAACATACTTTAATTTCACTATACCCATATTTTATAATGTGGAGACTCATATTCAAACCCACTAATTCATCAGGTTTTTTTCACAGTTATATTTAAAATTAAAAATATATCAATATTCTTCAATTTAGTTATGTATATCATGTGAAACACACTATTTAGTGTAGTATTTATTTATGAAGAATATAATAGAGAATATCATGTCATTACATTCCACCCTAATTAAATTTCATCATAATTTTTTTAATTATTAATTACTAATGAAATCATCTAAGGGTATCTATAAAGATGACTTTGGGATTAATTTCAATATAGATATCAACCTTGAAATATTAAAAACATCACTTTTATATACGAATTGGCATAATACTAATATTAAGTTTTCTTCCATATTTTTGAATAAAGAGTCTATAATTATTCAGTATCAAGACCTGAATTATATAATTTTTTCCTATAGAGTGTTTATTATCATTCAGTAATTAGTAGAATATTATAGGTTAATTGGAAAACTATTTGTCATACTTCATATATTTTTCCATCTAAGTAGAGGGAATCATTACATCACTAAAATATTTTTAAATTTATTTAAATGAAGGATAATAACTTACTATAAGTCACATTCTGGTAAAAATCGACATAGAATACCATAATCAGACTACTATAAGATTTTCTTGATAATAATATCATCATCTTGGTGATGAAATGGTCTTATAAAACATTTTGGATATGTTAGATCTCTTAGAATCAAATTACAACATGATATTAACAAATCCATATTAGAGGGTGCATAATCCTTAAAAATAAAGATCCTTATTGGGAGTATTTTTGAAAAAGATTACCATTATATTGTTGGTCTTAGAGGTTAGGGATGCTCATTTTCTTGAAAATTCTTTCAATGGTAAAATATTTCTTGGATAATTCCCAAGATAGGCACACATACGACATTGATTTATTAATGGTACCTTTTAACGAACACTATTTCTTTAATTCATATTATTTAAAACCTTCGGGCCACGATAAGGCCTTAGGGCCACCCCAAGGCCTTCAATACACAAGAATGCAGGCCCCAGACACACTAAAAAATGGAGCAGCCCTAGAAGAGGATTCAGAGCAGGTGCACTCACCAGAGCAGAACCAAATGGATTGTCAGAATTAGAGGGCATGGCTATGCCATTGTTACCAGCCTGTGCTTGCACGGGAAGCCAATCTAGATGGTCAAGAAAAGGTGGAGAGCTACTATCAAGATGCAGATGCTGGGGAGGGGTAGTTCCTTGTAGATATTCTGGTTGAATTTTCTAAGACCTTCAGGTCATGTAATCTCCTAAGCCTATGGGCCAATATAATCTCTAAGACAATGGGCCTTATAAGGGTTCCCCCTCATCCATTGAAAGGGGGGTTATCTAAAATCAATAAAAATGAAGGCCATCCAATTTAGTAAATTCTATTGAGGATTCATTAAATATTTTTTTTATATAATAAATTGAATTGTTTTTCTTTATAATCACCATCAAATGATATTTCTTGTGACTCCATATTTATTTTATTTTGTGTGTTTGGGACTTTGACTATATTCACATTATTAATCATAGTTTTTGATAACTGGTTTTGAATAATCATAGGGTTTATCATTCCATGTCTCATTCTGATGGTTTTTTCATTGAATTAATCTTTGTGGTGGGTTTTTCACCTATGGTTCCTTCTAGTTCCATCCATTTATAAAAATGGTTGAAATGAGTGAAAAATATTAACAATATATGGTAAATAACATAATTATAAATGAAATTAAACCTATAAAATCTGTGTTCTTTTATATTAACATGTTGGAATATAGTTCCTTTATTTCAATATATATCAATATTAGTTTGATCTAGGCTACATTAAGGTTGGGTACCTTATGTTACTTAACTTAATACATCAATATGACTATGAAAAAAATCATTTATATAATTTTATAAAGATCATATGATTATTTGATGAATATCGCTCAAGTGTTTCATTCTAGGGGTGTAGTAAGGCCTATTTTTCATGTACTGTTTTATGATTGAGTGAATAGATAATTTTTCATTTTTAGGTATATTACCCCTTAGTAAATATATTTTAGTGATTGCATCCACTTTTATAATCCAAAAAGAGATTTATTTATTTGGAAGACCATCTACATAATAATTTTTAAATATTTTAGAATATCTTCCTATATATATACTTGTATATATGATTTTCACAAAAGTTCTCAAAAATAATCTTTAAAAATAACCAAATCCTTATCTGATACAAATTTATATGAGCCATGCTTAACCTGACACAAATTACACATTAATCTCACAATTTAAATAATATTTATCAAAAATGGTCACACAACAAAAATACCAAAATATTTATTTTCTAAGAGATTAGCTACATAAAAATATTATTTTAATTCATTTGTGACCATTTCTCTATAATCATTCTCCTATATACCCTTTCCTATATATTTCATATGATATATTCATATTCATAACCTAAGGAACGGAAATATAAGAAATTTGGGAGCACAATCTCTTAGTAAGGGAAAAGGTATCCTAATGTATTAGATAAAAAACAAAAAGTAGAAGATGATAATGACACAAATATCATAATAAGTAAACATAATATCATATATGATAGCTAAAAACCCTAATAAAGAATCACCATATCATAACTAGGATGTTATAATTGTTTAAATGTTATGATTGTGCTCAAAATACATATTGATAATAAAACAAATTCCCTCATGAAAGAGAAACATGTAATACTTTAAAAAAATGAAATATTTAGGAAAATAATCAATTTTATTGAAATGAAATGCATCTTGAAAATTATGAATAACTAGATAAAAAACATTAAAATATTACACGATCATAATCAATGTATTTCATATCATTATAAACCAGAATACCCTCTAATATATTCACGTGTAAAATTATGATTAGTGATAAACACTATCACACTCAACCTTTTTGATCCTAGCTACTCCCTAATATGTCCACACATAAAATTATAAGTAGAGAATAACAACATAACACTCAACATTTGTGAAACTAGCTACTCAAAAACCTATTAATATAAAATTTATAACTCTTGATATTTAAGAAATTAACTAATTCATTTGAGTGATATATTTATATCACACATAATTATTCATATATATAAGTTCTATAAAAAATCATTCATCATCTCATAAAAACCCATGAAAAAAGAATTAATTTCTTAAAATTTTCAAAAATTACATGTCCAGATCTTTAGAAATCATTGAATATAAAAACTCTCATTTTCTAAAATAAATCTTATAATAATTACATATATAGGGAGACAAAAACATAACTTCATAAAAGATAAATATTAGAGGGTAAATAAAAGTGAAAATAAAAAAAAATCACAAAAACATTTTAAAAAAATCTGTTAATAGTTGATGTGTAAATTTTGTTTAAAAACATATTTTTGTAAAGGGAACGTGGATAATTTTTTAAAACCTTATTAAAAAGAGTTAAAAATAAAATATTATTAAAAATACATAACGGTTATAAAAAATTTGATAGGAAGATAAATCATTTGATTTTTTAAGGATGGAAAATCATTTATTTAATATTTTCAAACTCCATTTTTTAAAAACCCACGTAATAAAAAAGAGTATTAAATTTTCCTTTTTAAGGAGGGTAAATATAATATTATAAGGAGAATATTTACGAGAAGGATGGAAGAAAAATAATTTAAAAGGAATGGAAATTATTCTTAAGAAATATGTATTTTAATGAAACAATAGAATCCTCAAGGAAGAATAATTTTGTGTGAAACATGATCTTCATTTAAAAATAATTTTTGAATAGAATATTTAATTTCCATATGTTATAATTGATCAATATTGAAATATAATATTCAATGAATAATGATTATGACATAAGAGATTTATGTCATGAAACCGCCTTACAACAACTTTTTTTTTGAATAAAAACACCATAAGAAGTATAACATTAAATACAACATTAAATATAATTAATTATAGTAAAATCATGATAAAAATTGAAAATATTGTAGTATTTTTACCATTATATTGGAAATAAGGTGTGCTAAATCAACATGTTTCAAGGGATTAAAATTTAAGATAAATAAATACCTTAATATAATATATAAATTATAATTATTTACTATGATTAAATTTGTATTCCTTAGAACGTTTCTATTTATACTAAAATATGAAGTTAAAAATGATCATTTTTTAGTGATTTCCATCTTATGAAGGGTTTTTTATTAATAAAAGAGTTAAATATTGATGTATCCATTCCAGAGAAAAAAATAAAATATTTATTTAAAAAAATTTATCTTATTATACCAGAATTTATGTATTTATATTCATTCATAATATAGTTTCATACCATTGCTCATGTAGGTGGTCCAACTAACCCACTCATGAATTTACCGTGATTGTTGATGATTATGTGGAAATTTAGTTGTAATATCATTACATCAATATAATATTGATTTAATATAGTGTCTATTAGTGTTATATTTATTAATTATAATGGATTTATAATAATAATTAATTGATATGAAAATATTACATAGTTTTATAGAATTATTTTCCACTTATTGTGATTTTTTTACCGATAAATTTATGATAATCATTTTCTAATTATATCATTAATTGGTTATGTAGTTTATCATAACATAAAATTAATAAAATCATAAAAATCATATTTATCCTTTATACTCATTTTCATGACCATATATGCAATATGGTTGGGAAATAAAAAACTAAAATCTATCATTCCATAAAGGTGGTAGTCCACACGTGCGCATGGATGTTGATTTCATTTTCTCTAGAATCGACAAAATACAATTATGTTTTATCATTTAAAAATATAAAATATATAATAAATACAATAAATTTATATTAATATCCCCATTATGAATGGCCTTGAAAGTTGTTGATGAAAAATGAAACATGTCGCATATGTTTGGCATATGTTGTCTCAACAATACTCTGTATTTTATGATGATTTTGATGTTCAAAAATACCATTGATTGTTATTATAATTTTTATATTTTTAGTATATTTTAGGGAATTTATATTCATTATAATTCCTATTTATTTGCAAGTAATTAGTTAAAGTGTGAAGAACGCTCTTAAGTGTATTCTGGAAACATTGTTCATCATTTGTCGTTTTGCTGAGAATACTGTTCATTTTATTCATTAGAAAAAGTAACATATAAAACAAACCTTACAATATTCGAAAATTATGGTTAATGTACCTTACGTTTGTTTGGAACCCTTCATGCGACAAAATCAGAAAAGTATGGTTGAGGAACCTTACATTCATAATGATCCTTACGTTTGTATCACAAAACGTATGGATCATGAACCTTACTTTTGTATGGAACCCTAAGTTTTGAGAGAAATGTATGGATGATCAACCATAAGTTTGAGAATAAACACATATGGATCATCAACCTTACGTTCATGATCTACCGTACATTTTTTGTTTTGTCTTCTAGTGAAGGAACCTTACGTTTGACTTTTCAACAGTGAGAATTTGAAATTAACGTCTTTATTGGAGATTCATGCAATGGTATCTACGGAATATCATGACGATTTAAAACTCGTTACTGACTATTTCAAAGTGAATTTATGATCGATTTAAAGATCCAATTACAGTAGAGATTTTCATTCCTATTCTTAAGGGGAGTTACGACGCCTCTAATCTGATCTATTCATTTTCTTATTCATCTTTTCCGGATCTGAAAAACTGTGCTAATGTTTCTGCTCATTATAAATCCCTATAAGTTTTCATCTAAAGAGATAGATAACTATCTGGTTTATGAAATCAATCAATCATCTATGGATTTTTTTTCAATTCAACAGTGATCAAGCATCACAGGAACACGAACTTCATCAAAAAGATGTCTTTTGATTTCAGTGAATACGACACTCTGTTTTTGTTTCTATTCTTAAAGATTCAAAGATCTTCTCTGCAACCGGATCTCTTCATCCATTATTCAATGTTTATTTTTTTCTGAATACAATGATCCATCTTTTATCAGTTGCATGCTGCTGCAACTATGAGCTGAATTAGTTTTTCTATAAACAAACATCTTTAACGTGAGTATCGGCTGCTCGTATTTAGTCATGGTGGAGTATCAGCTTCTCGTACTAAGCTATGGATTTCGATTCTCTATTGTAAAGAACCGTAAGTCTCTGTTTTATAAATCCATTGTTTTAATGGTGAAAACTGCCTCTACTCAGTTATGGAATGGTCTTAAGATAAGAGGACCTTACTAGTGATATTTACCAAGCCCACAGAGAGGGTGATTGGTGGAGTGGACTAGATGATATTCGTGCCCCGAACCACTAGAAATTGCTTTGTCTTATTTTCTATTCTATCCACTACATATTATCTATTACAGAAACATCTCAAGTTGTGTCTACTATGTTTTTAAGACATAATACAGGAATAATTTTAAGAAACACAATTCACCACCTCTTGTGTTATTGTCATAGTCAACCTGACCTAACATTTGGTATCAGAGGTTGAGATTTTCACCAGATCCTTAACACGCGAAAATCATAAGATCTACATTAATATGGAAATGACTGACCCAAAGGGAAGGTATGTCAATAGTTCATGCTCCATACTTTAATGGATAGAATTATGGTTATTGGAAATCAAGGGTGATTATATATTTGAAGAATCGTGGATACAAAGTCTACTAAATTTTTTTATCTCCCTATATGGTACCTAAGAAACTAGAAACATGGGATACTACTACAGAAGCTGAATATGATACAAACCCAAAGGCAATGAATGCTATCATTTACGGTCTTGGACCAGATGAATTCAATTTTGTATCACAGTGCCCAACAGCCTATGAAATGTGGCATACAATTGCAGTAGCCTATAGAGGTACTGACAATATTAGGAAAATGATATATGCAATATCAAAATTAAAGTTTGATACTTTCAGAATGTTTAATGGAGAGAGAATAACTCAAATGAATGGAATATTGACAGAAAGTTTCAAAAATGTGACATCCTTAGGTGAACCTATCAATCAATCTGATCAAGCCTTAAAATTTAAAAGATTTCAACCTACAAAGTGGAATAGAATATCAACAAGAATTCGACAATCAGAACCTGTCAAGGATATGACCATGAGAGAAATTATTGGGACATTAATGATGTATGAAGCTGAAATGCAAGATGAAGCTGAAGATCACAAGGTTCTAGTGAAAAAGGACAACACTACTTTAAAGGTAACATATCAGAAGAAAAACAGGAAAATGAAACAAGAAGTAAAGAATTAAAAAGATACAGACTCATCTGACTCTGAAATAGAACTGGCTCATCTAGCCAGATAAATCACCAAGTTCTACAGAATGAAGAAAGGATTCAGAAAGACCTTCAAAAAGGATGAGAAAGATTAAAAGGAAGTAAGATCCTATGAATGTAAAAAAATGGGTCATATAAGACTTGATTTCCCTCAATTGAAAGGAGAGAAGAGAAAGGAAGAAAATAGATATCAGAAGAATGATGACTATGAGAATAAAGATAATAGAGCAATGAAGGCTACATGGAGTTTCTCGGAAGAATCCAATATCTCATCTGATTCTGATACATAAAGGAAGTCAAATCTGAAGGCTAATATGTGCTTCATGGATAAATAAGATTAGGTACAAACTTATTATTCATCAGATTTTGACTCTAGTTACTCAAATGATAAAATGACTGGCTACTATAAAATTCTTGAAGATAAATATGATTCCTTGTTAAATAATCATAAATCCTTAAATCATATTCACAACACTATTATAAATGAAAGATATAATTTAGTTAAACAACATCAAGAGCTTGTTGAAAAATTCAATTCAACAACTACAAACTGTGATGTTCATGAAAATAAGATTAAAGTTCTACAAAAAGAAGAAGAAACTTATAAATCTGTTTCTCCTATGTTTACAAAAGGAGAAGATAAAATGAATGAAATACTTTGCAAAAATGATGTTAAAAAGGAAATATTTTCCATTGTAAGTAAGGGAGAAAACCCCAAACTATACAAGAATTACATTATTCCTAGAACCAAAAGAAAAAGTATATCTACTATTAAATGTTTTTACTGTGGTATTAATAGACATTATGCTAATGACTGTTATTTCAGAAAGCCTAAATTATGTGGTATCAAGCATGTTCGTTACTTAAAGGATTTATCTAGATGTAATTATAACAACTTTGCGCAATGCAAATATGTTTGGATTCCAAAGTCTTTAAAATCTAACACTGCAGGACCCAAAAAATATGGGTATCAAAACAAACTATTGTTTAATCTATCCTTATAGGTAACATGTCAAAAAATAGGAAAAGACATATGGTATATGGATAGTGGTTGTTCAATACATTTGAGTGGAAACTTATCAAATTTCCACACCCTAACAAAAATTGATGGAGGCCTAGTCACCTTTGGTGACAATGCTAAAGGAAAAATTATTGAACTTCGGACAGTTGGAGATATAGATTATATTTCAATTAATAAATTACTATAGGTACAAAGATTAATGCACAATCTGATAATTATCTCTCAACTCTGTGATGATGGATACAATGCTGATTTTTCAAATAACTCCTAGTCTGTATTTAAGGATAAAATACTTAAATTCAAATCCCCCATAACAGATAATGTCTACACTATGGATTTAAACATCCTGTGTAAATAAAAAGTGAACTATTTAAAAACTAAAATAAATGATTCATGGATTTGGCATATAAGACTTAGACATTGTAATATATATTCTTTAAATAAATTATCCTAGAATAAATTGTTTTCATATTTACCTTCTCTTAAATTTGATGTTAATAGATTCTGTAATGCATGCCAAATTGTTAAGCAACACAAATCTACCTTCAAACCTATTAACAACATTTTTACATCAAAACCCTTAGAAATCATCCATATGGATTTGTTTGGACCTTTGAGAGTAGAAATTTTGTCTTGTAAACTATATGTATATGTTTTAGTTGATGATTACTCAAGATTTACTTGGGTGTATTTTCTAAAACATAAGAATGAACCTTTTTCTATTTTTGAAAGTTTTTGTAGGAGTGTTGAAAATGAAAAAGGTTTTAAAATAGTTTCATTAAGAAGAGATCATGGTGGAGAATTTGAGAATCAAGACTCCAACTCTTTTTTCTCAAACATGGGTATTATACACACCTTCTCTGCACCAAGAACACCTCAACAAAATGGAATTACTAAAAGAAGAAACAGATCTTTACAAGAAATGTCTAGGACTATTCGAAATGAATACAGCATGCTGACCTATTTATGGGAAGAATTTTTATGTACAGAATGCTATATTATTAATATAGTTTTAATTCGGCCTATTTTAAAAAAGACTCTTTATGAACATTGGAATAACAGAAAACCGAAAGTAAAGTACTTTAAAGTTTTTGGATGCAAAGTGTATATCTTGAAGACCAAGGATAAGCTTGGTAAGTTCGATCCAAAATCTAATGAAGGAGTATATTTAGGATATTCTGCTACATCACAAGCTTATACAATTCTCAATAAAAAGCCAAGGATTATTGAAGATTCAGTTCATGTGAAGTTTGATGAAACTGACCCTTTTATTAAAGAGAAAGATCAAGCTGATGAGTTTATTGATCCTTCTAAAAACATGAGACTTGAAAATATGAAAAATGATTTTGAAAACAGTATGAATCAAATTCATTTCATTTCAGAAGAACATGGCACTGATGAACCTAAGAGTGTTCTACCTAGAAATCCCATAACCTTAAAGGATCATCCTTTAGAAACAGTTATAGGAAACCTAGAATCAGGTATTAAAACCAGAGGAAATGTAGGAATCCAAGTAGAATTATCTACTTTTCGATCTCAATTAGATCCTAAATCCTTTGAAGAAGCTTTAGAAGATGAAAGTGGGATGTTAGCAATGCAATAGGAGCTAAATCAATTTGAAATAAATAATGTTTGGAAATTAGTGTAAAGATCATCAAGTTTTCTTATAATAGGAACTAAATAAATCTTTAGGAATAAACAAGATGATCAAGGTATCATAACTAGAAACAAAGACAGACTAGTTGAAAAAGTTTATACTTAAGAAGAAGTTATAGATTATGATGAGACCTTTACTCTTGTACCTAGACTAGAATCCATTAGGATTCTCTTAGCTTATGCATCTCATATGAATTTTAAATTATATCATACGAATGTTAAATATGCCTTTCTAATGGTTATTTAAAGGAGGAAGTTTATGTTGAGAAACCTCCTGGTTTTTAAAATCCTCAAAAACCAAATTCAGTTTTTAAACTTACTAAAGCTCTATATGGCCTTAAACAAGCACCTAGAGCCTGGTATGAACGATTAAATTCTTTTCTTTTGAAAAATGGTTTTACTGTTGCTCTGGCAGACCCAACTCTTTTTAAGAAAAAAGTAAGTTCTAATTTTCTGTTAGTACAAATTTATGTTGATGATGTCATTTTTGGATCAAGAAAAAAAATATTTGTAATGATTTTTCAGAACTTATGCAAAAAGAATTTGAAATGATCATAATGGGAGAATTAAATTTCATTTTTGAACTTCAGATTTATCAAAAGGACTATGGAATTGTTTTAAATAAAAGTAAATATATTATTGATATATTGAAATAGTTTGGTCTTGAAAACAATAAGGCAAATTCAACTCCCATGGGTACCAATATTAAGCTTGATTTGGTTGAAACTAGAAAACCAGGGGATAACAAGTTATTTAGAGGTTTTTATTGGTAGCTTAATATATCTTACTGCAATCAGACCTGATATTATGTTCTATGTATGTTTATGTGAAATATTTTAATCAAATCCTAAATAATCTCATCTTATTTCTTTCAAAAAAAAGTTAGATATTTGAAAGGAACTGTTTTTCAATCCCTTCTCTACCCAAAAACATCTGATTTTAATTTAACATCATACTCAGATGAAAATTTTGGAGGATGTAGATTAGATAGAAAGAGTACATCAGAAACCTATCACTTCTTAGGAAAATCATTAGTTTTATTGTCAAGTAAGAGGAAACACTCAGTTTAAATCGCAGGATCCAAGGAAGAATATGTGTCTGCAGGCAGTTTTTGTGCACAAGCATTGTGGATAAAAAACACACTGATGGACTTTGGAGCAGATGACGACAGCTCAGAGCTGGTTTAAGTCTTATGCTGACAGGAGGCAGAGGCCACTAGAGTTCGAAGATGGCGACCACATTTTCATGCGGGTCTCACCTAAATGTGGATTACAGGGATTTGGCCGAGGCGATAGGCTACCTCCATTCTTCATCAGGCCATTCCAAGTCCTCAGTAAGGTAGGCGAGGTGTCATACCTTCTAGCTCTACCACCTAAGTTGCACCGGGTGCACGACGTCTTCCACGTATCTAAGCTTAGGAGATACGTGCACGTCCTGACGCATATCATCGACCATGGGGAGCTAGACATTGATGATGGGGAAACTTTTTCATAGGTCCTGGTGGAGATCGAGGATCCACAGGAGCGGGTCCTACGTGGATGGTCAATACCTCTAGTGTGCATCAGATGGCAGTATGGAAACCTCCAAGAGAGAACATGGGAGCGGGAGGCTCAGATGTGTGCTCAGTACCCACATTTGATTCCCTAGATTATGATGTAGCTTTATGGGGACGTAAAACCCTCAGGTGGGAGTAATTTAAAGACCCATAAAATTCAAGGGAAATTTTTTCTGAATTTTCTTTGGGATTTTACAATAATGCAGTTTCTGATGGAGCCTGATTCCGAGGCCCGGTGTGCCCGGAATCAATATCTGAAGTTTAGCTCGGGTACGTTCAGTGAACGAACGAGCGAGTTTTCCTAACATTTGAACTGGTACTCAGAATTGAAATCTGAGGGAACCGATGGAACTGCAGCGCCGATAATTTCTTAAGAACACCTTTTCCGGAGTTGCGTTTTCTTTGGTGAGGTTATTAGTTAATTGGGTTAACTAAAGAATAAAAATAAAATTTTTGCAACCAATTTTATTTTTATTTAAGGCAGCTTAAACCTATGCTTGGAGGTTGGGGTGGGACCCACTAGTTCCTAACTTCCCTAGGTAGGATATTACTGAAGTGGGGCCTACACGAGCCCCACCCCCTTTATTTCCTTTTACCTCCCACGTGCATTTAATATGGTAACTCACCCGCACCACCCTCTTAAATGTCAAGTCAACTCTCGGGTTTAATTGAATTATTAAATGCCTCATTAATTGGTCAACGCAAGATAATTAAATCATGATTTAATTTTTTAATTTCACAAAAAGTTGGAATGAAAAATAAAATAACTCAAAGCATTATTTTATTATGTTGTTTCGTTGTGCGAGGAGGATTTGAAGAAGAGATCTCAAGTCTTGGAATCCTCATCTTCCTCCTTGAAGAACGCGAAGAACCCACCATCACCGACAAAGAATGCCAGCCTTTGACGATGGATGACGAAGGACGCTGAATCCTCAGAGATCGACGACACGACGCCGTGTACCACGACGCCAACGATTCTCTTCTCCGGGATGTTGGCGACGCTTACGGAACCTTTTTTCACAATGAACCTTCGTTCAATGACACCTTGCGGTAGGGGATTTGGTTTAAATTAATTTATGTGGATTATATCCTCAGACTTTGATTAAATTGTTGAAATTCGTTTGAACCACTAACGCGGTGGGTGCGGACCAACGAACAAGTCTGAACCCACCGATTCTATGTTCTTGATGCGTGGAACATTGGGCG
Organism: Viscum album; assembly: GCA_963277665.1. Classification (NCBI taxonomy): domain Eukaryota; kingdom Viridiplantae; phylum Streptophyta; class Magnoliopsida; order Santalales; family Viscaceae; genus Viscum; species Viscum album. The sequence goes on along the minus strand of OY728140.1, from coordinate 560,521,410 downwards.
ATGATGAAATGGGACCGTTGATTGATTGGGGGCCGTCGTTGTAATCTACAGGTCCTGAGCCAACCCCAGGAACAGACGGGAGCAAGAACGGACCACCAGAGCGGCTCCGGTGGCCCGTGGACTACACCGGCGGCACGGTTCGCCGGCGCGGCGGCACTGGTGGCCGGACGCGGCGGCCGGCACCGGCCGACCGCCCGAAGGCGGTGGCGTCCCAGCATGCCGCCAGGAGGGACCGCCGTGGCGACAGGTCCCGCGGCCGCACAGGACCCGGGGGAGACGCGGCGCCCAGCGCCGCTTCCGTTGGCAGAAGGGAGTGGCCCCCATGCGGGGTCGTGGCTTCAATCAAGGGGGCAGCCGCCCCCTTGCACGTCCACTCGGCCAGCGCCGAGTCGACCCCGCTCGGCCAGCGCCGAGCCGCCCCGGGCCGGACCAGCCGCACCGGGCCAGGCCGCCCAGGCCGGGCTGGGCCCCACCGGCTGGGCCGGGCTGCACCCTAATGGGCTGGACCCGGACCCGGTTCGGTCCGACCCATGGGGGGTCTTGGGCCGGGTCGGTCTGGGCCCAAAACCCCCTATTTCCGGACAGTTCCGTTCAAACCCCCGTATTATGGGCTACGGACCTCCGATCGATGCACCGTCAGTTGCGATGTGATCCTTGGATAGAGAAAGTCATTTTGGTATTTTACACTCAAGGTTTCGGATAACTATGGGTATGGCCATGTTGGTTCGAACACAAAACCAACTGGGCCCTCAGAGCGGAAACGCTTATAACTTGAGCTTTGGACGTCTGATTGACGTGTCATCAACTTTGTTGGATTCTTCTTAGTGAGACGGACCTTTTGGCTTACTCTGCTTAAGGTTTGGACGTATTTGGAGTGCGGTCGGGTTGCTTTTGAATTAAAAACCAATCGGGCCCCTGGAACGAAAAGGCCAATAACTCTCAGACTGGGCGTCCGATTGACGCGCCGTCCGTCACGTTGAGTTCCTCTTGTCGAGACAGAACTTTGAGATACATCAACTCCGGACTACGTGTCAGTTGATTTATCGACCCCTTGGCTCGTGGAGCAGACCCTCCAAAAATCGAGCATTCAGTGTGCGGGAACCCTAGAGCTAGCTGCGACGGCGATGAAGACTGCAATGAAATCCTATGTGGGTTCGGCAGTGATGAAGACCGTACTGAAATCCTTTGTGGGTTCGATGGTGATGAAGAATACACTGAAATCCTACGTGGGTTCAGCAGCGATGATGACCGTACTAAAATACTATGTGGGTTCGACGGTGATGAAGACTGTACTGAAATCCTATGTGGGTTTGACAGTGATGGAGACCATCCTGAAATCCTCTGTGGGTTCGACGGCAATGAAGACTGCACTGAAATCCTCCATGGGTTCGACAGCAATGAAGACCATACTGAAATCCTCCGTGGGTTCGACGGAAATGACTACTATTCTTGTATCCTACGTGGGTCTGGCAGTGTCTGACTCTGTTCTTGCTATCCTACATGGGTCTGGCAGAGTAGCTGGTCTGTATCCTATGTGGGTCCGACAGCTTAGCTGGTTTAGTATCCTACGTGGGTCCTAGCTTAGATGAGTCAGTGGCTATATTTGATCATCTCTATCACCTTACGAAGAAGTATACCTCTGTGAGCTGAGTCTTGACTTTGAATCATTATCTTCGATATGATTGACCTGCTTTCCTATGTGGATTGAGTTGTGCTTTTATGTGTGGATTGGGTTGTACTATCCAGTGTGGACGTGATCGAACTTGGGCCCGGATGTTGGAGTCGAACTGGGATTGATGACTTAGGTATATGTATGGGCATATACCTATGTAGTGTTGGTTGTTACTTCGTGATTGTATCTTTCCTTTGTGGATTATCCTTTGTGGATTCTGGGAGACCTTCAAGGGGTATCAGGTTCCCTACTGAGTAGCGTATACTCACCCCTGCATGGGTTATGCCCGCACTACGTTGTGTTGGATGCTGACGACAGACAGAACTGATCATGGTTGAGGCTAGTGGAGCAGTTGGTACCTGGAGGTGGACCACTGGGCGGGACATACACGGAGCATACGGTTGGACCCGAGGAGATGAGGTGGCGATCTGTACCCACCCTTCAGGTGGGACTTCCAGTGGATGGCTCAACGTTGCTGCTTTACTTTCAGTTGATGTACTTTCTTTCCAGTTGTACTTTACTTTTAGTTTGGGTTTGTATTCTGGCCCATTTACTTTCTGCACTTACTTTTGTACCCAGTTTTACTTAGTGTTTACTTTTGTTGGCTTACTCTATGGTGTTTTTTTACTTTATAAAGGCAATGTCTTCCCCTTTTTGTCGGGATTTATGCCTTGGTGCTAGTCGCCAGCCCATGGCCTATGGGAGGCGGGCTTGGGGTAGTCACGACATGGGCCCCGAGGATGGATCGTGACATTACCAGTCACAGTCCGGCTCCAACTCTCGAGTCCAACCACATTCTGTTCCACAACTGTAGAAACGCTCCCCAAAGAAAGTACAACACAAGGTGTATCCCATAGGTACAGCTCATAGAAAAAATCCATGTACGCTTCTCAACAACACATCCATGAAGAAACAACCACGAATAAATATCCACCCTTACTTCGGTATATGCCCATACATATACCTATGTTGTCAAGAGTACACATCTCATACATGCGGTAAACCTGAAGGTAAAGACTCAGCTCACACCAGGATTTTCATTATCGAAACCACGGCTAGTAGAGAAATCCTATTATGTCAAGAATAGTGCCCATGTCGTGAATCTGAGGTGCTACTCACAACCCTTAGACTGCTGAGGTACCCCTCCTATCGATTATCGTAGGTTTGCTGCCAAATCGGGCTCTCCACCTGTTGTGGTTATGCTGCCAAACTGTGCGCTCCCCCTAATAGACTGCAGAGGTACTCCTCCTGTCGAGTACCGCGGGTCTGCTACCAAACTCGACACTCCGTCTGCTGTGGGTCAGCCTCCAAACTGGGCGCTCTGTCCACAGGGCTAGTCGAATCTCTCCAAGTCAAATCGGTCAAGCAGTTTTCAGGTCAACAACTACTTGGTCTCTGCACTCCGTCTGCTCGTCTCCGAGAGGTTCCGCTCCATGAGCTACTAGTCGATACTCCAACTGTCATGAAGTATCACGTAGAAATATCTCAAAGGACCTCCATGTCATAGGGTCTCAACGCAATAGTCCAAGTGTCAATCGGACGCCCGGTCTGTGAGTTATTGGTTTTTCCACTCAAGGGGCCCGGTTGGATTTACGCTCATTCCAAACCTGGCCATTTTCAAAATTTTTACAAAACTCACATTGAGTATCATAAAAGGACCGTCTCGTCGCGAGAGTCCCAATGCCGTAGACGACGCATTGATCGGATGCGCAGCCTAGAAGTTATTTATGTTCAAGCGAAACGAGTCCGGCCCGTCAACCCCAGTGGGCTGGCGGGTCGGCCCGACCCAGTTTGGTGGGTCCAACCCAGCTGGGGGTCAGCCCAGCCTAGTGGTGTGCAGCCCACCCACGGACCCGGCCCCGTGGGTCCGACCTGGTTGGGGGGTCAGCCTGGCCCGGTGGGGCGCGGTCCACCCGTGGACCCGGCCTAGATAGCGGGACATGTTCGATTCATCCGGCGGCGTCGAGCGGCGCCACCTCTCTTGCTCGGCCGGCCTTAGCTGGCCTATTCTGTCTGGCGTGAGGGGCTCGCGGTTGCGGGCCGCGGTTCCTCCACACTCGGAGCCATGCGGCACCACGGTTTCCTCAGCCCGGCCGGCCGGTTCATCCGTCGGGCGGCCCGTGTTGCGCGCTGCGGTCTTCTCCGCAGCGCGGCGTCAAGGGGGCTCCGCGGCCCGGCTTTCCCCGGCCTTCGGTTGCCACCGCCTTCGATCGCCATCGCCTTTGGTGGCCGCAACCTCAAAACTGTGGCCTCCTTCATCCAGCGCAGTGCGATGGCACCGCGCCCTCTTGGCTCCACCTCCATCATCAAAAAACATAAACCAACTGAGGGATGTCGGGTTGTGTTTGTTCGGTCCGCGCCCTCCGCGTTATATGATAACAAATAGCCATCGTCGAATAAAGTAAACATTGGAGAATTAAGGATATAATTTTATTCAATTAAAATTAAACAATTCCCCCTACCTCGTAAATGTTTCTCGCTCAGCGGAGTCGCGGGAAAGAGGGCAGACGTAGATTTCGTTGATGGCGGGAAACGTTCTTGGATGGAGTGTCGTCGATGTTATTTGCGGGCGGCACCCACTCCTTTAACGCGGAAGGAGGTCGCGGAACAGATGAAGACATGTCGTCATTCTTCGGTGGAAATGACATTCTTCGTCAAGAGGACATCGTTCCACATTGGAGATGTTCTTCATGTTCTTCTTGGGAAGAACACTTTCTTCCTAATTCCCTAAGCCTCCCAAGATAATATATCCAACCAACATAAAATAAAAACACACCACTTATTTAAAGGATGGCTTAATGAATTCAAAGGGATTCAAATTCATTAAGCCACATCCATTCATTAATTAAATGATGAGTTGGCTTATTAAAAAGGGAGGGAGGAGATGAAGAGGCTCCCAATTAATAAAGTAAGTTTCATCCTTTTTAATATTGGAGTTCAAGGGGTTAAAGTAGTTTAAGGGAGAGTTAAAGAGTTTGGAACTCGCATGGGCCCCACCCTTTGTTATATCCCCCCAAGGGAGGTTAGGGTGTGGTGGGACCCACTCCTAACCTCCAGTTTGAGACTTTAACCACCTTTCAAATAAAAATGTGTTACACCCACATTTTTGTTTAATATTTAATTTTTAATAAAACCCTAATTTATAACTTCCATCCTATATAAAACGCAACTACAGTAAAGGTCCCCAAAAGCGAATACAGGCGTTGTGAGTTCATCGGTGTCCTCGTATTTCGATTTCGAGCAACGGTTCAAAAGATAGAAAACCCCTTATATACGTTTACTGAACGTACCTAAACAAATGTTCGGAAAATAATTATCAGTCACCCTCGACTCGCGTCGGTCGAGGTTAGGATCTGCAGAAGTAAAAAACGCCCCATAAAACCCAACAGTACTCTCGGATTTTAAATATGAGTTACTGGTTAGAAGTTCTGAATTTTAAAATAAAATAATTATCACTTAATTATTTTATTTGCGGCCAAAAACTAGCTTTTTCTGGTGGCCCGCGCCGGCCAGAGTTAGTATCTTCTTAAATAAAGCATGCCCTGAAGAGTTCAGAGGTGGTCTCAGATTTTTAATTCGAGCTACCGTTTGTGAGTTATAAGCATTTGAAAAATAAAATAATTTATTTAATTATTTTATTTACGGTTATGCCATTTTTGGAATTTCTCACAAGAGGCCTGTGCCGACTAAAATTAAGTCTCGCCTAGGGTAAACCCATCATCTTGAGTGTAATGGTTCCCTAGGATTTCTAATTCGAGTGAACATTTAAGAGTTATTCATCTTTTTCAGTAAAACATCTTATTCGCATTAATTTACACTTAACAAAACTTCAGAAAATCATTTCGGGCACACTGGGCCTTAGAATTAGGTTCCGTCAGAAATTACGGACTCGTAAAATTTCAAAGAATTTAAGAAGAAAAAATTCCTTGAAATTTCTGGGTTGTTATAGTAAAGTAGCCGCATTCAATGTATTCCTCATGCATTTACAGTCTTACATGTTAAATTAAATTGTATGCATTAATTACCACATGCATTGCATGATTTACTCAACAATAACTTATGGAGTGCATGATGTGTATGACCACATGCACAATATGTAATCAAAAAACATTTTTGGAAGGTATCCAATCAAAACATGGTGTAACTAATATACTAAATCCCCTGATCTTCTCATGTATCGCATAGGGAATCTCGGTATAGTGAACTTTGGTATATAGTGTGTACCACTACATACAAGTCATGTATCCATGTATCCCAAAGTGAATATATCACACTTCATAACTACATACTTGGATTCTTATTTCAATAGTATTTATCAATTTCACAGTTACATGAAGGTGACTTATCATAATAAAAAACCAGCACAAGAATGAATAAAATATATATTAAACTAACAATAAATTCATTCAATGAACCATGAAAATAAATAATTATAAATTTAAATGAGACCACTCTGATACAACATCAAATGTTTCAGGGCATATTAGAAGAAATCGTGCCTATGACCAATAATATTTTTCATCAAATTATTTAGAATTAACAATAGAACTAGATAAAAATTCGTTTTAAATATCACAAATATAGGACTACACATTTAATTTATAATTTTTTTAGAGTGATGCAGAATTAAAAAAAAATTATTATTTATTCTTCATTGTTAAATTTAGGTGAAACATTTAATCAGACCATCATTGTTAAATAGAGATCAAGGGTGGATCCCCTATATAGGCTCCATACATACATGAAGAATTTCTTAATGTCGTGGTTGGGTTCTTTGGATTCTATTGTATATTTTTATATAACATACAAAACGTTTTGTTGATAATGACACAAAATCCCAAAAAAGGCCATTTGAATTCTCTTGCTTCTCTAAAATTCAGAGAGGAAGGATAGAGATTACCAATACTCATGGAATATAGAACATTCTTGAGAATATAATTGTCTTGATATAATTAAATAAAGACACCAATTTTTTGCACAATAGTTGTTATGAAAATAACATGATTTTTATAAGAAATATATAATAATGTATTTAGAGATCTATGGTTAGAATATTATTTAAACAATTTCGCTTTAATGTTCTCTTAATCCTTATCATACCCTAAGTCTAAATAATAATAATATTTTTATTATTTACTTGAAATGAATACAACATGATAAAAAATTAAATATTATATTTCCTGACTAAATTAATTAGTATTTATTCAAAAAATATTCCATTCTCAACAGACCATAAATCTTTATGTTCATCCTCCTCCTCATTTATCAGAACAAGTATAATATTTAGTTGTTTATTTAAATAAATATGGGTGTTTTATAAATCAATAAAAAATACTTTCTATTAACCATTAAATTATGATTAAATATTATTCCTCAAACATGAGAATAATATTCTAATCTAACTATTATATTAGTATATAAATGAATTGAGGTTCTTGGATTCACTTATTCTGTGACCCTCAATCCTCTTTTCTCATTCAAATTCTTCTAAACTATCTAAATTTGAATGTTAGCATCTAAAAACACACCAAGGTGCCAATAGAGAAAAGTGGTAATGTCTCAAAGACATTAAACATCCTATAATCCCTTATCCTATAATATAATCCCATCCTATCTAAACCTATTATAAAATATGTTGCATAACTAGTGTCATCAACCAATATATTTGACTCTATTTCTTTGAAATTCTAGAAATAAACACAATGATAAACCACCATGTCCATGGAGTTAATCTAGTTGTTCTATTACCTCAATGATCATGAGGTATTCAGTTCCAATATATGGGGAAAATCATCTCTGGCATTATTCATTAATGTTATGATACTTATAATGAACCCAAAATATCCATTTTCATTTGGAACTATTATCATCATGGTTTATAAAATAAATCTAATAATAATTTCATTAAACACATTAATAATAATCTTTCAGTTAATTTATCATTTTATAGGTTCTTTGATATGAATATCTAATGACATACGAAACATGTGTAATTACTATTTAAGTATTTGTTCTCATAAATTACCTTATTTTTTATTAGAAAGGGATTACACCATGAGAAGGTGTCTCAATGTCTTATGATCCTACTACCCATGATATCCTTTATAATCTATATCCCATCAGAAAACTTCATTCATCCGTAGAATATTTATTTAAGGAATATAATCATAGCATCAAAATTATTTCATTAGAGCGGGGAACTTCTATATACATTTTAGGTAGAAAGTAACCCTAGGTCATTATCACATACACTATTATGTAGAAGAAAAATGAGGACTCTCTTAGAAAAAATATTTTATATTCAAAAACAATGAATATAAAATGTAATTGAAAGTATGACGGTAGTTTATTTTAGAGAACCACCAACTCAACAAATTATATCCCTTATATATTTTTATTTTTCTCATCCCATGTTTTTATATTTTTTTTCATGTGTCATAAATATGATTTGGAAATTTTACCTTGGTCAATGGTGGCACATATTGAAAGAATAAAAAGTTTCATGAAATAAATATGAGTGTAAACATAAGAACTTTTTTTTTCTTAAAAGGGGTATATTATATGGAAATTTACACTATGTTATGTAATGGTTTTCCTAATCCCATAAATGTCTAAACCTAAAATATCATTAGAATTTAAGAAGGTTGAAAATATATTATATTAAGCTAATAATTATCTATTTTTTATGTATGGTTTGTTATAGTTTCTCAAAAAGTAATATTTTAGATAACATTAGATGTTATCATGTTTTTTGATGAGAATAATATAAATATTTAGAAAATTTTAGAGGTTAATATGTTGGTTTGGGATCATGAGTTGGAAATATTCTATAACATTAAAGGTTTTTATTTTTTGAGTAACAATAGATATTTTATTAGGAATTGAATGATTTGAACAGAATATGACATATTAATGACATATTATTATTTAAATGTTAGTTTATTATGATTTTATTGATATATTCACACAAAACATTTGTTCCCCATAAAGGATGAAATCATGAGGAAGAAGATGATAATGATTGTTAAGGGTAATATGGTGGTTATCCAAATGATAAACCAAAAAACATTTGATCAAGAGTAGAGAATATTATTGTTATTACTTTCCAGGAATCTCATTTTATGGTTAACTACTTGAACCTATTTTAATTTCTTGAAACACTAAATAATAGAATAATGGTGTTTAATTGAATTTTGGGTTAAAAATATCATGAAGGTAAAAATATTCATCATCATATAGTTTAATAATGTGGGAAAAATCACTTATGTATATGTATAAAATGAATATGAAGATTTTTTATATATAGAAAATGAGGTCATATAGGGAAAAAATGAGAAAAAAAATTAAGAGTTTAATTCACACAAAGGAGGGGAATAATATTTTCCTTAAGGTATTAATTGAATTTTTTAAATGTGGTATGTATAGACAATATAAAAAAATCCCTAAGGTTAAATCTTTTTAATGGAATCATTAATATCATACGAATAATGGTTTAATAAGGTCATATAATAAAGATGAAGAAACTATGAAAAACATATAAAATGTATGAATTACTTTATTTTTTTAATATGATTAAATTTGAAAACATGATTAAATTTATAATTGATGAATATTTAGAGATGGTCCAAATTTCTAATTGTTAGAAAAACTATTAAGTAATAACATGGAAATTCATGGGTATAGGATTATGAAGAAATATTAAATGATTAATGTTTCTACATATAGGCTTTCAAGAGTTATTATCTAGTGGTATTTTATTTAATGTTTACTAAATTGTAGGATTATTATACATGAAAAACTCTACATAACCTTTTTTAGACCTTATCTTATTGGATTGTAAGGTGATTAATAATATATTTGGATCTATTTATTAATGGTTATGTATAATTCATCATTGATAGAAACATACCATTTAGGGTTTTCAGGTGATTTGATGTTATAATTAAGCATATTTTAGAGTTATAATTATATAAATAAATATTGAAAAGATACAGATGTCCTCAGTATTGAAATTTTATTTGGTTACTAAGTGATTAAATTCATTTTTAAATCATTTAATTATATTTGTAACATTATATGGTCAAGATACACAGAATATTTCAACTATGATTGGATTTTTTTTTGAATGGTCGATGTCATTTGAGGAATAAATATTGATTTTACTTTTAGATGAATATATTATTTTATTATGGTTATATTTCATGGTGATTGAGGTTATTTTGTGAAATTATTTGTATATTTTAGATAATATATTATTTACGTTCATAAGTTTTCAATATGGGACTTTATGAGTGATTTATATTGTGTATAGATAAATTTTATGTTGATTTTGGAAGAGTATGTGATCAAATCATTTTAATAACTCGGTTTCAAATTTGGAAAGGTATAATTTAATTTTCTTTAGGTTTAATTATATGTTTAATAATATAAGTTTTACTTTTCATGTTATTGTTGAGGTTTTTAAGATTCTAGTATATTTCTTTGTATAAAGGATTATTTATAAGTATGTTAATCTTCTATTCTTTAATAATTGAATAGAAATAAGATTAATTTCTTGAATTATCTTCATTGATCTCAAGATCTATTTTATTTTAATTTGTGTTCTTTATTCATGAAAAAATAAACTTAGTTATTCATCATTGGAATGTGAAATGATTCATAGGTGAAAACATGTTAAACCCAAAACCAAAGGATGGAATTACACTAAGGGTTTGGAATGAAATAAATTTTTTTTTGAAATATTCTTTATCTTTATGGTAAAATAATTCCTAAAATCATCTAAGATGGATATAAATTTATTGATTCATATATGTAAAATATCTCTCAACTACCGAGGTAAGATTTATGAAACTCATTAATAAGTATGAGTCTCAAAATAGTAAACACATGGTTTAAGAAATATTTAAGAAATTATAACTTATGTTGCCTCAATATAGACACTAAATCCATTTTCAAGAGTAAATGTAATAGATGTTGATTAAAATTCATTTCTTTCCACTTATATTTATTTATCTTCCACTCAATTTTTATTCTCATTTAGTTTGTTTTTAGGTTCCATTATTAGGGATACTTTTAATTTAATGGTTTTATGAAATCCTCTTCCACTCTATAGAATTGATTATTAAAATATTTCCAACCATTTCCAAAATAAATGTGTTAAATATTATGAGGAAGTAATTTATTTAAGGTGGAATGTAATACGTAAATATTTTGGTATATATTACTTAAGTATCTTTTTGAATAGTATGTGACATACGCAAATCCAAACTAATGTGATTAATATGTTGTTAATATAAATGGTAATAATCAATAAATTATAAATATATGATTTGAAAACAAATAAATTAACCCTCATTTTTAAATTATATGAAATGAATCTAAGAATATATTAATTTTTAAAAGTTTCATTTATATATAGATATAGATTTTGATTATATTTTATATTTTCTTTTAAAAGTTAATTTTATTAATTTTATAAATTTAACTTGATAAATTTAACTTTATTTTTTAAGTCATCATGTAAAAAAATTCAAGGGTGATTTTTGGTAATTTTCTGAAAAATATAATTTTAGGAAATATTGAAAACTTTTGTATTTATAAATACTATCACTTTTATGATATTATATTGATAAAATAATGACATAAATTTTTATTAAACCTTTTTTATAGACCAAATATATATTTAATAAGAAATATAATTCATTTGATAATATAATTTTGAACTTATAAATTTATGTTTGACATTTTGGATACCTACGTAATGATTTTACCCATATAAAAAGTATTTTTGGTTATTTCATTTTATTAAAGTACTCAAAAGCTTCCATTAATTTTTATTTTGGTTTTGAATTAAAATAAGTATTATATTTTTAAAAATATTACATTAAATTCCTTTGGAATAAAAATTATACATTATTTTGGTGTAAAATATTTTTATCCTTAAAAATTATTTTTTCTAAAAACCGTTTTCATTGTGTTTTGGGAAATTATATTAAAAGTAATTTTTACCACATATTAAAATTTTATATTATAAAAGTTATTCATTTGTTGTAATTATAATATTAAAATTATATAATAATTTCCATTTCTTTTTATTCATGATTAATTGTTACCAGGGAAAACGTTTGTCACTATAGTAATGGTTAAAAGGGTTAAATATGGGTTAAACTAAAAGATAAAGCTTCAAATATATATAAAACATATTTAAAAATTATGTTTTCTTCTTTTTTTTACCTTAAAATATGTTATATTTTATATTTCACTGAATTAGACAAAAATTGTGTCACATTTTATGAGAAACACATTTTTTATATTTTAAAGATCTCAATATTTTCAAGGGTACCACTCCTATCACATATTAAAGGTAACTTTCTCTACTCATTAAAACACACACTTTGAATATCCTAAATTTATGAATCTATAACCATTTAACTTCAAAAAAAATCTCTTATCCAAGTGGTCTTGGTCATCCATAAATACCAATCCTAGAAGGCTTAACGTGTAAGCTAAAAAAAGATATTTATGGATGATTTATATGTCATTAAAACTTATTTCTTGTTTATTTCTTCTTCTAACCATTAAAATTTATTTGAAAACCTAATTTAATGGAAAGTATCTTAATATTAAAAAAATTATTTTTATGTAAAAAATATATACATTATTCGTCTAATGGAAAATAAAAATGTCCCTTATCCTTACGTGTGGACTATCACCTCCACAAAATGATGTATTTAATTTTTCATCACATCCTAGGATAGATGGTTATAAAGTAGGATTCAATGTATATATATATGAAATTTATGACATAAAAATTAATTTATTAATAAATTATATTATCAACCTTCTTATCCCATCCATTGGAAAATGAAAACATTTCTAGTGTAGACTACCGCCTTTATGAACAACATAATTCATTTTTCATTACCGAATCATGTGAAATGTACTAAGTATGGATTTAATGAATAAATACTATCATTATTATCTTTAATTATTATATAATGGTCAACTTTTATCTCATTTTTTCCCTTTTTCTTCCTTAGAAAAATAAAAAGTCACTCATGTGTACGTGCAAACTACTACCTCTAAGAATGACATATCTCATTTTTCATTATCATCTTATATAGATATATTTAGAATCATATTTAATGTATAAATATGAAAATTATAACATATTTAAGATTTTTAAGATTATTAAATCATGACCCCTTATGTCATAGTCCACACACTGATGCTTTTTGGGCAGAATGAGCCCAAAACATCTGACATTAACTTACCATATTTCATATCTAAATAGAACATGATACAAATCATATAAAATTAATAATGATAATTTAATGAACATGAAAATAATTTATTAATAAATCAAATAAATTATTTTATTTTATTATTAATGAAATTAAATAACTAACATTGAATTTTGAGCCTCGATGTAAAAGAATTCTCATCTCAATTTCCCTTATTTGAGAGGTATGCCATTTTAACCTAATATTCTCTTTTATCTATTGAATAAAATTTTATAAATATATTAATATCAATATTAATTTACTAAAACTAATTTTATTAGTAATATATTTCGATTTCCGCGATTCAATGTGTTTTTTATTTTAAAGTTTATTATATTTGTAATAGATTCTCTTTTAAACCATGTTTAAAATGTTTTATACTCTTTATCGTCCATGTCTATGTTCATATAAATGTTGTAAAAAAATTATATATAAATAAATTTATTTTTAAATGTTATTTCAAAAATATTATAAATTTCATTAAAATGGTTTATAAATGAATCTTTTAATTGTTATCAGTATCGGCTATTTGTATATTTTAATTCAAAAGTAAAAAAAGATTTTTTTAACATTTAGTGCATGACCTCTATTTCCTAACATCATATTATTTACCCATGATCATGATTATTATAAAATTGTATGTAGATTTTAAAATAATATTTTATTCTTATTGTTCCAACATTTTTTAGTTTTAAATGTTTTTCTTAAAAAAATATTATTTTCTCCTGTTTTTATGAGATAACTTATCCTTCTTTTTATTATGGACTCAAATGAATTTTTTTGTGTTATGAAAAAAATGAAAAAAAATTACATGTTTCATTCATGTTATTATTCGTTGAAAATTTTTATGATGATGGTGGGTCTGTTATATCCCCCTAGTGCATTAGTTAATTTTGTCATAGATAATTATTTCAATAACACCTATAAACTGAACAAGGCTAAATGTTAATTTGTTACTCTAATAAAGTGTATAACATTAACTATTTATAAGTTACTCCTAAGATGAATTTTTATTTGGCAAGATAGTTTTTATCATTGTTAATGTGATGATGAGAGTGATATGAATATAATGTCTCATGGTACCTTAATGTTTATTTTATGCTTGTAAATTATGTTTTATTGAAATATTTTGATATCATAATGTAATAAAATTATTTATAGAGAGTTTAAAACCATTTTATATAATAGTTTTTCTAGAAAGGATTTTTTTTATTTTTAATGAAACCCTCATCATCTTAAGTTTTTTTATGCTTTCTTATGATATATTTTATGGAAACAATTTGGAAGTAGTGTTGTTTTTATAAATAATTAAGTTATTATTATGGGTTCATTGTTTTTTATTTGAAAAGGGGATATTCCATATGTTTTTTCATTTTTTAAGGTGTAACAAGTTTTTATTATTTTATTATCCCTTATTTATCTTTTTTTATCATCCCATATTTTGAAATGTTTTTTACAGGGCTTAAGGATGTGTGTGAAATTTTATCAAGGATAGTAGTTACATGTCTTGAATAAATAAAATGTCTCATGAAAGTAATATACCTATAAACATATGAAATTATTTTTTGGAAAAAAATAATATTTTGATAAAATGTAATCTTTTGTTATGTTATGGTTTTCCTAATTCTCAAAAACTCTAAACCAAAAAATCAGGGTAATGTATGAAGGTTAAAAATAATTTATATTAAACTTATAATTATGTGTTTTTTTATATTTGAGTTGTTATAATTATTATCCATTACATTACTGCAATTTATTATTAATAATGACTTTATAATTATTTACTACATTAATAATTATAAATGTATTATGATTAATTTTTAAAATAAAACAATATAGAGACATAATTTATTCTTTATATGTAAATGATAATATTTTTCAACTCGGAATATTTTCTAGTTCTTATTCCCTCAAATTTTAATTAAGGTATTGAGGTGTGATTATTATCAAATGATCCTAGTGTAAATTCACACTCGATTTCCTTGGCTTTCAAAGTCTTCACATTTCATGGTACGTAATTTTATACTTGGGTCTCAATGTAATCCATTTAATTCTATGAATAGTTTATATAAAAATTATTTCGGAATTTTTTTTGGATTAATAAATTCCATTCCATGATTTTTATGCTCATTTTATTGCATCGGAATATCAGTGTTTATGGTTGTATACCTCTTATATAAATTGATATTACCTTTGGTGATTTTTATTTTATTTAGGTTTTAAATTAAATAATAGTAATATATGATATCTATAATCATATTGTTGAAATATTTGGGTTGTTTTTAAATATTCATGTCTTCACATTGAGTAAAAATATTATGAAATAATTTCTTCATACCTGAATTAATGATGTACACATGGGAAAGATGATAAACTGAACAATTATTTATTATTAAATAACTAATTTTTTCAGATAATGGTTAAATATAATTACTAATGAATTGATGATATGATTTTAAAAAATACATTTAAGATTAATGTGGTCTTTGTATTATCAGTAGTTCTTATCGTATGGTTGAATATTCACATGAAATTACACTATATTTTTAAATAAAATCTAACATATGGAATAATAATAATAATAATAATAAATGATACATAAAAAATTAATTCTCTAACATATTATTTTTTCTATATATTATGTATATTTTTATTATGGGAATTTCTTATAGGGAAAATTCTTATTGGTAAATGATTTTGGATTTTGATTAATAATTCAATTTGTAAATTTGATATTGGAATTAATTATACCCCTTGATTATGAAAAACAAAATGGGGAACCATGATAAAGAGTAAATGATCTAGGTTATATACCAATTCTATATTTTTAGGTCACCCTCCCTAGAATAACATTATACTGTCATGCACCCATGCTAGTGCATAGTAAAATTATGGCCATTAAATGTCACATTTGTTAACCCTTGATGGGCCTATTCCAATTAATTAGATCATATATATTTATTTATCCTCATTATGTGAATTAGACTAGTTTATGGTGGTCCTATTCCTAATGGATTTTGTTTCCAACTGTTTATTGATATGTTTAGTGTGAAAAATCTATATATTCCTTACCTTGGTCCTAAAGGTACATCAAATGAGGTTTATATAGAAACATTCATATAGATTTTTGTTTTATATTTATTTATACATGGATTTATTAATATATTTTTATATTAACTTCCATGGATTTATTATTTTTAAATTATGTAATTAGTTAAAATTTATCATTTTTTCTTATTTTCACTAAAAATAAAAATTTTATTTTCATACAAGTATTTCAAACTAGCCTGATAGATATATCATTTAATATTATTGTTATCGATTTTTTAATGTAAATTCCTACCTTTTATTCCCATACCCACCCTCTATATATGAACATTGATTCATAACATATATGTCTTTCTATTTTTGTTTTCATGTAGAGCATCAATTAGTTTTATGGAAATGATTTTGATGGGAATTAATTCCCACATGGATTTCATAGCTGGTTCGAGGGTAGTCTATAGATGATGTTCTCTATTTGGTCTATATGTTTTATTTTATTTATTATTGTGTTGTATTTGATTATGTTGTATTTAATTATTATTATTTATGACATTGAAATTATCTCTGATGAAATTTTTTTAAAATTTTTATTTTACATATTTATAAAAATTCATCTATAGATTTTAGTAAATTGAGTGTAATAGTTCCCCCATGATATATATTCATCTAGCGCATCTTGTCAAAAACCTGTAACAATCAAGGGGACATGCATTAGGTAAGTGGTTATTTGTATTTGCTTCAGGGCAAAGCTATTGCGGTTCATTATGGGAAAAATAAATTTATCAATCCTTTATAGTTTCATAAATGTATTAGTATAATTTACCATTTTCAGATTATTAAACAAGTATTTTTTACACACATCTTGGATCAAACTGAAGGGACAAATTTTTTTAATAAATTGAGCATTGTTTCAAATATTTTATATGGGGTAATAATTTTTTATTATAATATTAATTTTCTATAATATATTTAAAAAAATGAGTTTAATGACATTGAAAAAAAATTATATTTCAACAAGAAATAATACTATTATTTTTAATAAATAGTTTTTTTTAAAGATGAAAATTTTTATGTTTTGAAAAATTACATTTTTTCTCATTTGAAAAAAATTATGTAATTCAAAATAAAATATAATTTTTATAGCCATAAAATATTTTTAATAGATAAATAAAATATATATAAAAATATGTTGGTATGTTTATAGGAACTTAATTAATGATTTTTTAAAAACAAATATTTTATAAAAATAATATTATTAATCAATTTGAAAATTCTAATTGAATTTATTCGTATTTCAAAAACATATAAATTTTTAAAATGGAGATAATTTTTTGAAAATACCAAAGAAAAAATATTATATATTTTTAAAAGATATAATATTTTTTATGGTAATAAAAAAAATTTCTATTCATTTTTAAAAATCAAATCCAATATTATCAAATTGAACTGTTAAGTAATTTTACAAAAAATAAATTTTCAAGTTATATATTTAATGGAACTTAATTTTTTTTGAAATGCATAATAATTTATTTTATTGTAAAAAAATATTAATTTATGGTATTTTTAAATATTTCAAAAATAAATATATAAAGTTTTTTATTTATTGAAAATTTTATTTATAAATTTTTTTTGTGATTTTATTTTGTATTTTAGAATGAATTTTTATATCACAATATTCCACTAAAATGATAGTGTAATTTTCTACTATAGTTCTTTTGTGAACATTTCTATTATTTTATAGTGATTTTGGAATTTTTATGCAAAATTTATGTTGGATTATTTAACTTTATAAAACTATGGAGATTTTACACTATTATATTTTATTATATATTATGAATTGTATTTTCTAGGAAATTTTCAAATGGGATTTAGATTTTAAATTTCATACTATAAATATTTAATAATATTTTTCACTAGTAATTTACAATTGATTATATTAATGATATTTTATCATGTATAAAATTTTTGTGTTATTTGCAGCTGTAATTTTCCAAGGACATTTCCCACTAGTATATTAAATTTTATATATGTTATATATAACTGGAATTTTCCAATAAAATTTTATAGTGGAATTTCTTAGTATTGTTTTCATGTTGAATAATTATAACTTAAAAATAATTATTTTATTTAAAAGATAATAATAATTTAATAAATTAATATATATATATATATATATTAGTTTATTGCCTATTATGTAAAGATTTACATATTTATTACACTATTAAATTCACAGAAAACACAATTTTATGACATAACCATAATCAATATATAACTTTTTAGGTATTGATGTTGATTTTTTTTTAATTTGAATGAAAAATTATTTTCTTTTGTTAAGATTTACTATGGAGTTATAAACCATAAAAATATTTCTTATAAAGATGAAAGAAATAATAATTTTTAAAAAAAAATTATAATTTAATATTTTCAAGAAAGTAAAATGTGTTTTTATTTTTACGGAAATGAGTTAGATTTTTTTAAATATAAACACATAAAATCATTCAAAATTCATTTACAAATTGTACATAATTATAAATATATAATATATAACCAAATATTAGTTATAAAATATTAATTATGAACTAGTAAAATTTTCTAAATAATGATGGGAGAACTTCAATTCACTAAACTAAAAATATAGATGTACCCAGACATTCAAGTGGCTCAAGCCTCACCCCCCACCCCTACAAAAGGATTGACATACAAATAAAATACATATTTAATTACATTTTCGTGGTATGAAATCCAATGATATTGATAGACCAGAGGACTAACTATTTCTGTCCCAAATGACACAGAATAAAATTTCCCAGAGGCTCATATGCAGAGCCATTCCTCATGCTTTTTACCTAGACTTTAGATTCTGTCACGCCCATATGAGCATAGTCATGGCATATTGGCCTCCATCGCATTGGGGTAGGCCATACCACTATAACAAAATATAAAGATTCCTCTGTAGAAGGTCATTTAATATAAATAAACCCACACATCACTCTTTTGAATTGCCCATCTAGTGAATCATGCTTGGTTCTATGTTTTTCTGCATGACAGTGTAACATCCCGACCTCCCTCACCCCTGAACTGGTGGCGAGACTGGTCACCACATGACCTCAAGCATGTCTCCCCATACACCCTAGGCTGCTGACTAGTAGTTAGGGTCTAAGGATAGTCAGTGGAGATACTATACCCTCTTATTAGATTAAAAATATTGGACCAAATTAAATAATGGAAAAAGTGGAAATAATGATAAAGCATCGAAATATATAATTTTATAAATCTTGCATAAAACAAAATGGCCAATTCCAATGTTATAAAATAATTTTCAAGTTATGATGGTACAACTTTGAAAGTGAAAAAAATACATAATTATTTACATATCAAGAAGGAAATAAATGAATTATGACTCAATCCCTGAGGGAGATATCCTTGAGTATCCCTATCTTTCGCTCGATCCTATGCTCCTATCTCCCATGTATATAGAAACAGCACAATCCTTCCACCAAATAGAATCTAATCGGGTACCCCAGTGCAAGGGAGGCCTAAGTAGGGTGTGAGATATAAATCTCAATAAGTTGGGACCACCGGTGTCTACCTCAAATATAGAAAATCAATAAATAATTTAAACTGTGTGAAGGAATTCATAAATAAATTAAACAGTACAATGTAACTATTTAACCAAGTACCTAATTCAGCCCTAAGCTAATGTTTAAACTGGAAGTTTACATTTTCAATTCATGCACAAAAGTATTCAAACATTCATTTTCAATTATTAAATATTCAAGACTTATTAAATTATATAAACCTCATAAAATTATATAAGCCACATTAATTAATATTCATTATTTAACCACATAAATATCTGGGATACCCTTGACACCAATATCTTAATACTTGCCTCATTCATACCAAGATCTGAACCATTTTCCATATTCAATCACAAATCATTACATTGTACCAAATTTCATTAACCATTTAATTCATTTCATGTACGACCAATTGGACCTATAGTCCACTGTCAATTAATGGGTGTAGAGCATCATGTCTAGCACCAATGTGAGTATACGGAGCATCAGTCCCTATCTCACTACCCATTTATCAATCATACATATATATTTATTATTGGTGTAGAACTCCATGTCTAACACCCCAAAACCATCCATTAATTAATATATAAATTAATTAATCAAATTTGTTAATTAATTCAACAACTAATTAACAACATAAAACTCATGTAAAATGATTCTACAATTAATTGACCATTTAACACCTCAATAGTTAACAATTAATTAACAATTAATTATTCTTAACCACAATAAAGCCAACCAAATAATTAACTCAATATTTTATTATCCTAATTCATTAACCGAAAACATGAAAATTAATTTACCAGTCAATTATCCTTATTCCCATATTAATCTAATCGATTAGTTAAATATACCAAAACAATTAGTTAATGAAATATTTAATGAAGTACGCATTACCATTAATTAATCCTTCAATTAATTAATCTAAAAAATAAACCACATCCCATTATTAATTTTACAAAAAATTAATTATCTCAATCTAAATTTCAACTCTCCGTAATTAATTTCAAACAATTAATTATTTAAATCAATTACTACAAAAGCACGTAATTGATTCACCATTAATTATGTCAATTAATAAAAAATGAATTATCACATTAATTAATTTTAAAATAAAACTTAATTTATCACATCATTTCCATTTAATTAATTAACAATTAATTAGAAATTTTCAACAAGATCAATATCCCTAAATTAATTTAATAAGTAATTAACACTATTCAAGAGCCTCATCCTCCCATGATTAATTCTACCATCAAATATTCATTTCATTGAATCAACCTGTCATATATCAGTACTAACAAAAAGATATACAAAAAACTCAAACCACAAGCTATCATGATATAACAATATAACTACTTTTTGGTTTTAACTAAGTGCACCTCATTTGAGGGATTTTATTACAAAAACTTGATATTACTTATCACTCAAATCAATTGTGACATTTATAATTTTAAATCATTAAACATGATAAATTCACATTAAGAGTCATTCAATATAAATACTTCACTACATGGATTTATTTTCGAATAAAAGTGAAGTAGGAAATTTATTAATGCATTTATAAAATTGAGGACTTGGAAAGGGACCCTACCTCAATGAATTTGGTCGAGCCAAAGCTTCATAACTCAACTGTAATATTCTCACATAAACATACCTAAAAAAATATGTACGTGTATTCAAAATTTATCATCGCACAAAAAAACCATTAACCAACACCTATAAAATGGTGTGTCTGGGACCAACACACACCCAAAATATTAACCACAACACAAAAACACCATAAGCATCCAATTCATAGATTGAAACAAATAGCTGGTTTAGAACCACACCTGAATATAGCAACCATGTACTAAAATAGAGTCGAAATTGTTCTCCCTTGTAGTCGGTATTTGGAAGATGAACCAACGGGTCTTGAGGAGCCCCTCACACAACCCTAGAATCAAAGAAACAAGAAATCCCAATTAACCTGAACCTTAAGGTTTCATCCGAGCAAACAAGGCATGGGAAGAGCCAAACAGTCGATGAAAAATATGAAACATATATAGATAGACTCACCTTGACGAGGCAGACAAGACTCATGAAGACACTAGAAGGGTCCGAGCGTGAAAAGAGGAGCTATCAATGGGGTGTAATGCGCATCATAGGGTGGTGGGGGCTCGATGCATGTCACTCCTCCTATAGAATGCATCCTCCTTAATTCTCTCTCAATAAACTAGTTAACACCCTAATAAATTAATAGATATAATATAATAATAATAACATTTATTATTCTCATTTAAAATAACATATTTGTATTAATTAACCTCTAAATAAATGTTTCATAATTAATTCTGAAATCCACCATTAATCATCAAATTAAATTATTGTAACATTCATTTAATAAAATCAATACAATAATAATAATAACATCCTTTTTATTATTATTAAATATTTATTTTATTTAAATTAAATAAAAACATATTTTAAAAACCGAGTAATCGTGCATTTGACCCACACAGTTTGACTAACCATGCACAGCCCGATTACACATATCTCCTCGTTTACATGTCTTTTAATATTAACCTTCATTGATAACCACTAACTCATCATTAAAACATTATTTAATTAAATTCATTCACAAAATTTAATTAAATAAATTCCACACATCATTTTATTTAATTAAATTCTCTCAACATAATTAAATTAAATTAAAAACTCCAACTAATAATTATTTATTTAATTATATCAACACAAATTAAATAAATAAAACATCTTATTCGCATCGATTAATTAAATTCCTATTGACATTGAATTAAATTTAATGAAACCCCCAATAACTAATTTAATTAAAATCATTTCAACTTCAAATTAAATAAATAAAACTGCAATAATAATGACCATAATTATTATTATAATATGATAAAACACTTCTTTGATAAAACCCAGAAATCCACACTACACATCATTTAATTAAATTTTGTTTAACTCAATTTAATTAAATGAAACAACTATTTCACAATAATTAATTAAATCCCCCTTTTCCTTGGATTTAATTAAAAAACCTAAAATCCATTATTATTATTCTTCATTATAATAATAACAACCATAATTAATAATAATCATTCTACTCATAAAAAAAGAATAATAATAATCACATTATTATTATTATTCAACCTTAGCTATAACCCAACACCTCTATTCAATAAAAATGGAATCTTTGTTAATTATAAAACTCCTTATTTAATTAAACGCATCTTCATTAAATTTGAAACTCCTCATTTATTTTCACATAATTATTACTCCTCGTTTAATTAAATGTTTTTTTAGATACCCAAAAGTCACATTAATTTTACATATATGTTACACACCGTTAATCATGCAATTAAAATCTTTTAACATAAGTGTTATGCCCCGTTAATCATGCAACTAAAATCTTTTAACATCCAAATAATTTATGACAATATAATAATAAAAACAACATTATTATTATTAACACATTATTATATTTAAACAAAAATATCCCATTTAATATTATTTAATTAGAAGAAATAATATATTAAACTCGGTAAGCTTAATGGGATGGACGACAATCATGCGCAGCCCGTGCAGATCCATTAAATTGTACTTTTCCAGATGTGGTGCTCTCAAGACTTATCAGGACACTCGTCAAAATTATCAGGTATTCATCCAAGTCCTAAAACAACACCTTTAAGTTTTCCAACACTTGGAATAATGTTCTGGAGCACAGCTTAAAAATTGTCCCGTCGATACATGGGAATTTTTTTTGAAAAACTTCATAATTAAAACCCGATTAAAAAACATGGGACTTTACAATCTACCCACCCTAAAAACTTCTCATCCCCGAGAAGTCATTGAGAAGTACTACAATAGCTTCTGACCCAACAAGTTTGAGAATTTTCGTTTAAACAAATACTTTACGTTTTCAAATGCCAGATGTTCTACTAACCAAAACATAAGTCCAACTGCTTAATTCATTAAAACCTAAGCCAAAGCTCACCGAAATTGAGCTTAAAAATAAGGCCATTAGACGGACCTCATTGAAGAAAATGTTCTAATCTCGATCAACCAATAGAAACTAGTTTTTCATTATTTCATGGAATGACTTTATTCTCCCAAAACCGAAACTCAACCTTAAACAGACGACGTGCCTTTTAAAATAATTAAATCAACAGCTGCATATACACCAAATTTCGTAATCGACCCCAGGTGACATTACCAAGTCAATCCATCATCATCCTATTATAAAAAACTAACTTTCCCTAACATGAATGAAGAAATAGCCCAAATAAACCACACATCCCACGTACAACCCAGATAACAACCACTCATCAGGCCTAAAAACATTTAAATATATTAACGCGGCATAAGACCGACACTATCTTAGTGTGTCCATGACGAGCTCAATATACGATACATGATCGTCATATTTGGAAGAGTTCACTAAGAGAAAACCAAGGTCCCTAAAAAGATCTTTCGAACTAATGTCAGAAGATTCTATTCAAAAAGCTCAGCGTCACTTGTAGACACATTTACCGAAATCGATGTGACACTACCCACCTGAGAATTTTCCATGATGTCGAAAAACTTTATCTACTTACTAGTGATGTATTTATAAAACACCTTAAACACACTTGTGATGTTACATGAACCATGATCACTATGTCAAACATTCTCACATGAAATCCAAAATTTAAACCAACCAGCACGTCAAAACACTAGAATCCCATAGAATAGTCTCTTACAGAAAATGAATTTTGACCATATCTCTTAGTGTTATCTAAATATAAAGAGTAAATTTAGTATCTGAATTCCTTTTACCAAAAATGATACCACTGAGGGTCTCATTTATTCAATCTGGGTTCTTCAAAAAACAACCCAAAAAAGTTCATTTCAATCAAAACTCATCATTTTTACATTTATAACCATTTTAAAACATACCATGTCTATAAATATTCAAACACATTGGTGGAAATCTACCAGTCAATAAGGCACCCATACACCTTATCAACGGAATTTGGATCCCATTTATCACAATCAACATTCATTCAACAATTTAACTATAGGATCCCTTTCACACATCAAAACATCTCTAGAATTTATCAAAAGAAGTAACACAACAACATGTTATAACACAAAAGCATGGAAAATTTATAAAACATGCTAATCATAGAGGCAACATGGAATATAAACACTTCAGAAGGTCAAATATGACAATGAAACATGCCATTTACAATGGCATGCTAAATAATCACAAGTCATGGCACATATTCCAGGCACACAATCTATATTAGCCGACATCCTACTAATGCAACTATGTGGTATGAAATTTATACATGGAATGTGAATATCTATGCATCTAAAATGATGTATGTATACAACTTTAATGCCTTGTTAGGCCAAGACAATTGTTTCTGAAAATTCTAAAAATCAATAAGCAATGGAAAATACACCAGTCACTCAAGGTGAAATCATATCAACTGTAACCTCAAATACTACAAACATCAATTCCCGTCCCTAGACACTTTGTCATTTCCCGTACATGGGGTGATCAGTACCAAGCACAACTATTAACCCAAGTGCCGACACGTACCTTTTTTATTTTATACCAACCTCAAAATAGTAAGACAAAGAAAAAGAGACCTCCTCGGATACCACTTTATAATGCCCCGACCTATCTCACCCCTAAACTGGAGACCGGACTAGTCGCCACATGACCTAAAGTGCATCCCCTTGTATTCCAGAGGCTGTTGACTAGTAGAAAGGGTCTGAGGATAGTCAGTGGGGATACTTTACCCTCTTATCATAGTAAAAATAATGGAAAAATCAAAAAAAATGGCAGAAATATTGTGAATAATAATAAAGCAGCAGAAGACATAATTTTATAAATCTTGTATAAAACAAAATAGCAAATGACAATGGTATACTATGCATGCATGTTATGATGGTAAAACTATGATTGTGATAAAAAAATACATCATGATTTATATATCAATAAAGAAATAAATAAATTATGACTCAGTCCCCAAGGGAGATCTCCTCGAGCAGCCTGAGTTTCTGCTCAGTCCTATGGTCATTTCTCTCATGTATATGAAAACAGAACAATCTTGCAACCAAATATAATCTACTTGGGTACCACAATGAAATGGAGGAACGAATAGGGTGTGATATGTAAATCTGAGTAGGCTGAGACCACCGGTGTCTACCCTAAATCTAGACAATCAATAAATAAATTAAACTTGTTGAAGGCATGCATAAATAATATATGCAGTACAATGTAACTATATACCCAATTACTTGCTTCATCCCTCTTCTGGTGTCTAAACCTACATTATACATTTGGCATGAATACACAAAATTCAATACACATTCATTTCTAATTATCAAATATTCAAGCCCTATTAAATTATATAAGCCTCGTTAAATTATATAATCCTCATTAATTGATGTTCTTTATTTATCTGCATAAATCCATGGGTTCCCCTAGACACTCGTATCTCAATACCTACCTTGGTCGTGCCAGGATATGAACTATTTTCGTTATTCAATCACAAATCATTACATCACAATAGATTTCCTTAACTATTTAATTCAATTCATATACGACCAATTGTAAGCACAACCCAATGTCAATTAATGGGTGTAAAACATCATTTTTGTCACCCTTATGAGTATTTGGAGCATCGGTCCTTGACTCAGAACCCATGGGTATTTGGCCCCTTGAGTATTTGGAGCATCAGTCCCTATCTCAAAATCCATTTATCAATCATAAATATATTATTATCATTGGTGTATAATTCCATGTCTAACACCCCAAAACCATCCATTAATTATTTCATAAATTAATTAATCAAATCTTTTAATTAATTCAACAACTAATTAACAACATAAAACACTCGTAAAAAATTCTACAATTAATTAACCATTCAAATTCTTAATAGTTAATAACTAATTAACAATTAATTATTCTTAACCACAAGAAAGTCAACCAGATAATTAACTCGGAATTTTATTATCCCAATTCCTTAACTGAAAACATGATAATTAATTTACCAATCAATTATCATTATTCCCATGTTAGTCCAATCGATTAGTTAAATATACCAAAACTACTAGTTTCCACAAAAATTAACAAAGTAAATATTACCATTAATTAATCCTTCAATTAATTAATCTACAAAACAAACCACATCCCATAATTAATTTTCCAAAAAATTAATTATCTCAATCTAAATTTCATCTCTTCATAATTAATTTTCCACAATTAATTATTTAAATCAATTACTCTAAAAGAAAATAATTAATTCACCATCAATTATGTCAATTTATCCGTAATGACTTATCACATTAATTAATTTTAAAAAAACTTAATTTATCACATCATTTCCATTTTATTAATTCAATATTAATTAACAAGTTTTGACAAGGTCAACAACCCTTAATAAATTCAATAATTAATTAACACTATTCAAGTGCCTCATCATCCCATGATTAATTAAACAGTCAAATATTCATTCTATGGAATCAACCCATCATATATCAGTAATAAAAGAAAGATATATGGAAAACTCAAACCACAAGCAAACATGATATAACAATACAACTACTTTTTGGTTTAAAGGCATTGCACCTCATTTGATGGGTTTTATTAAAAAACCTGATATTACTTATCACACAAATCACTTATGTCATTTATAAATTTAAATCATTAAATATGTTGAATTCACATTAAGATTAATTCAATATAAATACATCACTGTATGGATTTAATTTCTAATAAAAGAGAAGTAGACAATTTATTAATGAATTTATAAAATTGAGGACTTTGTAAGGGACCCTAACTCAATGAATTATTCTTATCCAAATCTTCATAACTCAATTGTGATCTACTCACGTACATGAACCTCAACAAAAACGCACGTCTATATTGAATTTATCATCACACCAAAAAACTATTAACTAAAACACATAAAATAGTGTGTTGGGGACCAACACACACCTAAAATATTAACTGCAACACAAAAACACCATAAGCATCCAATTCATAGGATGAAAACCCAAATAACGGGTTTAAAACCACACATTAATATGGTGTCGATGAACCAAAATTGAGCCAAAATGCTTCGCCCATGGAAGTCATAGTTGGAATACAGACAAATGGGTCTTGAAAAACCCCTTGCACAACCCTAGAATTGAAGAAACAAGGAAACCCAATTAACTCAAACCTTAGGGTTTTGTACAAGAAAACAGGGTGAGGGAGGAGCCAAATGGTTGATGCGAAATACAAAACATACACAGATGGACTCATCCTGAAGAGGCATACAAGACTCGTGAATACACTAGAAGGATCCGAGCACGTGATGAAGATCCATCAAGGGGGGTGGAGGCCTGGTGCGTGTCACTGCTCCTACAGTGCACCTCCTTCTTAATTCTCTATCAATCAACTAGTTAACACCCTAATAAGGTAATATATATTATATTATAATAATAACATTTATTATTCTCATTTAAAATAATGTTTTGGTATTAATTAACCTTTAAATAAATGTTTCATAATTAATTCTGATATCCCACATTAATCATCCAATTAAAATCTTGTAACATTTATTTAATTAAATAGATAAAATAATAATAAGAACATCCTTATTATTATTATTCAATATTTATTTTATTCCAATTAAATAAAAACATATTTTAAAAATTGATAAATTGCGCTGCAGACCCGCACAGTTTGACTAGCTGTGCACAGCCCGATTACACCCAACTCCTCCTTTACATGTCTTTTAATATTACCCTTCATTGACAACCACTAACTCCTCATTAACATACTATTTAATTAAATTTATTCACAAAGTTTAATTAAATAAATTACCAACATTGTGCTATTTAATTAAAATCTCTCAGCACAAATTAATTAAATTAAAAACTCTGACTCGTCATTATTTAAATAATTCTCTCAACAGAAATTAATTAAATAAAACCTGTACTTCACATTGATTAATTAAATCCATATTGACCATGAATTTAATTAAATGAAACCCCTAATAACTCATTTAATTACAATCATTTCATCATCAAATTAAATAAATGAACCCGCTATAATAATAACCATCATTATTATTATCATCTAATAAAATACTTCTTTGATAAAACGAAAAATTACACACTATAAATCGTTTAATTATATTCTTTTTAACTTAATTTAATTTAATAAAGCATTTATTTCACAAAAATTAATTAAATCCCCCTTTTCCTTTAATTTAATTAAAAAACCCTAAAATCCATTATTATTATTATTCAAATAATAATAAAAACCCTAATTAGTAATTTTTATTCTACTCATAAAACCATAATAATAATAATAACATTATTATTATTATTATTAAACCTTAGATAAAACCCAACACCTCTATTAAATAAAAACATTTCTTTACTAATTTTAAAACTCTTTATTTAATTAAACGTATCTTTATTAAATCTAAAACACCTCATTTAATTTAAAATAACTTTTACTCCTCATTTAGTTAAACATTACTTTGAGATACCCAAAATCCAAATTAATTTTACAAAAATGTTACACCCCCTTAATCATGAAATAAAAAATATTTTTACATAAATTATACACCCCATTAATCATGAAACTAAAATATTTTAACATCCAAATAATTTGTGACACCATAATAATAATAACATTATTATTATTAACACATTTTTATATTTACACACAAATCCCCCATTTAATATTATTTAATTAGAATAAATAAAATATTAAACTGGGTAAGCTACACGGGTTGGACCACAACCATGTGCAGCCTGTCGAGATCCATTAAAGTGGAATTTTCTATATCTGATGCTTTTGAGACTTCTCAGGACACCTGTGAAAATTATCAGGTATTCATCCATGTTCAAAAGAAACACCTTTAAGTGTTCCAACAATCAAAATAATTTTCTGGATCTCGGTTTAAAAATTGACCCATCGATACATGGGAAAATGTTTCAAAAACCTTCGTAATTTAAACCCAATTAAAAAAACACCGGACTTTTCATACAGTCACACCATATCATATTATAGATCACACAAGGAAATTGTGTCCAAAATTGGCACATTGTGCCACCCCTCATCTAGAAACTTTCATGTCGTGATACCCTGGGTCATTTTTGTAAGAACCAAGGTTTTTAGAACGGATAAAAATCCCAAACTTGTGGGAATTTTGGCTTGTTCTAAGAAAACTGGGAGAACCTAGGAAAAACATTTAATGTTGTGGAGGTCGTACAGGGGTGCATGGTTGGATCACAGTCTGAAAAGGCCATGCGGCCAGCCCAGGAAACTATGCACCCTTGATAGTGGGCTCCGCACGGGCGGTGTACGGTTTGTCAAATCGTGCGGGAAAGTCATGTGATGTACCTGGGAGAGATAGTGGCAACCGTATGATTGACGCATGGTTTTCCAAACCATGCGGGGTAACTGTGAAACCCCTTAAGGTTGGGGTTTTTAAAGTTCTGGGCCAGTCGGGATTTACCATTCACCATATTTATTTTCCCTCTTTTGATTCACGTGGCGAGAGTCGGTTGGACATTCAAATCCTTCTTGTATCTTCATCTGAACCCCTTTTAGAACATTTTTTTATGATTTAGAACCCCCTCAGTAAGGCCTTGATTCCACTTGAGCCTTTTTTCTTGATTTTTGTTCTAGAATGATTTTTGGTGTTTGAGTGGTTTTGATTATTTTGTAGATCTACTGTGTTTTAGAACTAATTGGAGATTTTTATAGGAGGAGTAACATCGTACTAGTACAATTTAGGTGGTGCATATCTCTTTTTGTGTTTTCGTGGTCATTTGGGTAGCGTAGCCTTCAGTGCGTTTTCGGGTACTTGGGAGAGACCCTAATTTATATGCTATTGATTTTTAAATTTCTTATTAGACCTATGGGATACCTTTGGGTATGCCCTTTGTCCAATATTGATTGAGCAGAGCCGGGAAAGAGGTCATTGCTCACATGGGGTATTTTGGTTGGGGTTTCCAGAATGATAATACCTGAATTGTATTAGTTTAAATTTTTATGCTTAGTCACTTAATCCTTGATATAATTGTCGGAGACCTTAGAAAATGCAGTGCTGGTATGGGACAACACTTTTTAGTGAAATTCATCAATTTAGATGGTTTTTCCTATTATGTGTTCTGTTTAAATGTGTTTTATATGTAAATGTTGAATTGAATATGCTGGAACCTTCAAGATGTGATGGGTGTGACCCAGATATTGTTGAGTGATGCTGATCATAGTATGGGCATGACTCGGGTTACTTTGGGTAGTTTTTACCACGGGACTGGGTGTCATGGACGTCATCTTAAGGTAGTATGACTGTCAGGTTGGGCTTGGCCCACAGTTACTTTGGCTGGTTTTAAACACGGGATTGGGTGTCATGGACGTCAGATTGAGGTAGAATGACTGTCAGGTTGGGCATGGACCGGGCTACTGGGATGGCAAGGCCATCATACTTGAGCGGCATGGTCGAAGGGACACGAAGTGTCAGATATGTGGTGGCTTAGGTTCTATTTTGGTGATTACCGCTCACCCATAACTTTGACTAGTGTGCACACATAGATACTTCGTGATGAGGTGGTTTTGACCACCCATGGGGGTAGAGGCCCCCGTAGATGCGGTTTAGGTACTTTGGTTTGGGGTGGTTGTCATAGGAAGCCATGTGAGAGGTGAGGAGCCTTCAGTGGATAGCTTGACGCTATCGGGTTGGGGGCTAAGGCTCACCGTGATTTTAAGGCAGGTATCACTGTACCTCCGGTTACTTATTTGAGGGTGGATATCATCATCCCTCCAATTACTTAATATTAGGGCAGGTATCACTACCCCTAGGGATATTTATTTGAGGGCAAACATCGTTGTCCCTCCGGTTATTTATTTGAGGATAGGGATCGCTATTCCTCCGGGTTACTTCTTGGGTGTGCCTTCAGGACATCGGTACTTGAGGCATGAGGTGTCAGGAGACACAAGGTGCTAGGTTACTATTCTTGGGCATGCATTCAGGACATCGGTACTTGAGACACACGGTGTCAGGGGGCACATGGTGTCGTGTTACACAGTAGAGATTCTGGCGTGGGCCGAAGTAGGTGACACTCCATGGTGGCTGTTGAGCACCAGTGGAGTTTGTGTTTATTTGTGCATCATATTGTTTACTATTTTCCTTATAAATTAATACATGTTTAAGCAATTATATTAGGAACTCATCATTGGGTGCTATCCTACTGATATTTGTCTCACACCCTGCACGAGCCCTTCAGGACGTGTGCAGACCTTATGGATTTACATGTAGGAAAGAGGCCAGCTTCCAGAGCTGGGCTACATTAGCTATTGAATGGAGATGGTATGGACCTTAAGGTCTTTCCTATATACATTTTATCTTGTTTTTTTCCTGTATTATCATTATTATTTTTTATGTAGCTATGGTTGGTTAGCCATTGGTGCCTTTTTATATAAAAATACATGTATGACCTGTTTCGGATGCATGTTTGTTGTTTAGTGGTAGTTACAAGTTATCAGTGTGCTATTGTGTTTATTTTTTGCTACTATTGTTTATATTTATTACTTCTGCGGTTTATCGATATTGAATGTTCTTCTGCTCTGTGGGTCTGATTCGAGTCTGCTAAGCCATTTTTTCCGCTGCATCTTTATTATTATACTTGAACCAGTAACATTATTATCCTCTGAGAGGGTATTTCCTCCCCACTATACCTATGAGACCCTCACTGCTAGTCAAAACCCTTTTGCATTTGGGGAGGTGTGCCTAATGTAGTAACACCCGTCCCGTTTAGCACTTTTTGGGTGGATGCTTGGGTCTGGGTCATTACAAAGTTGTATCAGAGGAGTTGTTGATAGGGATTTAGTAGTAGTGGTTGCTGTCTACTAATGAGATTGAGACTTATATTTTATTTCTGCAAGTTTTACTATTTAGGATATAGTATACTGGAGATAGGATGTTACTGGAAACTGGGTTTCTAGCTTGTGCTTGGGTTCCTGCAGCCCCAGTTATAAGGGTTGGACCAAGTTTCAATGGGTGGGAATTGCTATTTTCTTTTGCTCGGATTACAGTTTATATGATTTCCACCTTGGTGGTTCACTTGATGTGTGATTTTATGGATTGTGATGTGTAACCCTTGACTCGGTACGATAAGGGAGAATTGGACCTTGGCCTGATATGGAAAGGCTTGTTTTCATGGATTTTGATAGGCACATTTTAGGGTATTTTATTTTCATAATTGCACGTATGCTTTGTGATGTGATAATACCATGTAAAGAAAATGTCAATTTCCATGCTTTGTATTCTTGAAATGTGAAAAGGTGAAATTCCTGATAGAGTTTCTTGTTTTTTTCAATATGTATTCCATACTTTATATTTTATTTAGAATTTCATGTGACAGGGTAATTGGGTCTGGCTCTTGTACGAGCAGGCAGGTACTATCGGTTGAGGTGATTTTGATCACTAGGATTGGGCAACTCGGTCATCATTTTGAGGCAACATGGGTTGTCGGGATGGGCATGGCCCAAATGGGTTCCTCTTAGACGTCTTGATGGAGAGTCAAGCAGGTGATGACACAGTGTCGTAGGTGCAAGATCAGGTTCAGGATCTGGTGTAGGCAGAGCAAGAGTCGTAGGTACAAGATCAGAGACAGACTCAGGTCCATGATTCAGTGCAAGCAGGACAACATCCTGGTTTGGCAACGTTCGGACCATGGCTCGATGAGAAGCTTTGAGCTATCCTGGTACGTGTCTTGAAGGGGATCAATAGAGGTGCGTAGGGTACAAATTCATATATGGATTAATTGATGCGGGACTTCTAGTCGTAGCAACCACCACTTTTTTAGGGTGAGGGTGGTCTACAAGCGGCTGAGAACTGGATAGAGAGCATGTAGATGATCTTAAAGAAGCTTGAGATGCCTCCAAGGTAGAGGGTCAAGCTGGAGATTCACATGCTACCAGGTCCGGAAAAGCATTGGTGGGATGTACAAGTTTAGGCTCGCAGGCATGAGGGACTAGCATGGAATAACTTTGATGACAGGTTCTTTGAGAACTATTACCCAAAGACACTGAGGGAAGAGAGAGCTTGGGAGTTCTTGAGTCTTCAGCAGGGAGACATGTTCGTCATGGACTATGCAGCTACTTTCACTAAGTTGTCCCACTATCACCTGGTATGGTAAGAAATGATGTGGAAAGGGTGAGGTGCTTTGAGGATGGCTTACGACACGCCATTCAGATCCAGGTAAATATCTTTCAGCTAGGTTCTTTCTCAGAAGCGGTGAATCATGCACTCATATCAAAGGGAAACCAGTGGGATAGGCCTTAGGTTTGTCAGATGACGGATTCAGGTAAGGGTTCAGATAGCAGGAAGCGAGGATGGGATGAGTTCTAGCAGGGCTGTCAAGCCAAGGACTCAGCTAGACCACCTCGTAGTAGTTCTTATATGGTTTGCTTTCAGTGTGGACAGCCATTACATGTTCGGACTCAGTGTGATAGGCCTCTAATAGAGTGCCAAGCGTGTGGAAAGGTGGGGTATATGAAGAGATTATCCAGGAAGCCTTCTCAGACCGCCAGTAAGCAGGGACCAGGACAGATTAAGGAATCTAGGGTTGGTTGAGGTTCGGTACCATGAGAGGGTAGTCAAGGTTAAGCTGCATGCGGAGGATGTGATAGAGACAGTGGGACCCAGCTGAGGGGTTAGTGTCCGGTGACTGGAGCAGCACCGCAGGGAGGCCAGGCATTAGGCAGTCGTGCTTCAGGACAGGTGCATGCCGTGGAGCTGCCAGAGGCTGAGCAGGCTGGTGATCCGATGACAGTTACAGGTACACCACGAGTGTGGACGTGATTTCCTTTTTCTCTTCTGGCATGACCTGTAGAGGCATGTCCGTTTTGAGTGTACTTGATGTACACGATCTATGTGGACTGACTAGATGCTAGACAGTGGGATTGGCGTCATATCAGGTGCGTGATATATTTATATATATATGTATGCGATGTGTAGCATCAGGGGCATCGAGAATGCGGGTTACTTGAGGTGCCTTGGGCATAGGGGCATTGAGTATGTGGGTTACTTGAGGTTCCATGGGTATTAGGGAATCGAGGATGTGGGTTACTTGAGGTGTTATACACCAGGTTCGTTTTGAGCATCCATGGGGTGCAGGACCTCGTGGAGGCGAACACCGATGCGGTGTGAGATACGTTGGATGTCAGAAGAGGAATGGGGGTGCCAATGAGGTGCAAATGTGATGATGTGTCACGAGAGGACCTTGAGTCCAGAAATAGGTTAGAGAACCTTTGCTTGTTCTGAGTTTTTTCGGGTTGAGACTGAGTTAGGCGATTCCTAAGGTGGGGATCCCCTTGAGGAATTTATCCAGAACCATGTGACCAGGGATTTCTAGGTTGCTTTGTTTAGGGTTCTATGTTCAGTGCCATCTCCAGGTTTCGTTTGATATATCGGGGACAAGATATGTTAATGTGGGGAGATTATAAGAACCCGGGTTTTTATAACGGGTCAAAATCACAAACCTGTTTGAATTTTGGATTGTTCTGAGAAAACTGGGAGAATCTTGGATAAACCTTTAAAGTTGTGGAGGTTGTACAGGGGCGCACAGTTGGCACACAGTCTAAACGAACCATGCGGCCAGCCTAGAAAGCAGTGCACCCTTGACAGTGGGCTCTGCACAGGTGGCACACAGTTTGTCAAACTATGTGGGAAAGTCGTGAAAAGTCCCTGGGTGAGACAGCGACAACTACATGGTTGACGCACAGTTTTCCAAACTGTGTGGGTAACCGTGCGAACACATAATGTTAGGGTTTTTAAAGTTTTGGGCCACTCAGGATTTCTCATTCTCCATCTTTCTTCCTCCCTCTTGTGATTCATGTGGGGATAGTTATCCGGACCTTCAAATCCTTCCCAGATCTTTATCTGAACCCCGTTTTGAACATCATTTGATGCGTTAGAACCCCTTCAGTAAGGCCTTGGTTTCTCATAAGCCGTTTTTCTGGATTTTTATTCTAGAATAAGTTTTTGGGTTTGAGATGTTTCAATTCTTTTGTATATCTACCGTGTTTTAGACCTAATTGGAGGTTGTTATTAGAGGAGTAACATCGTACTAGTACAAGGTAGGTGGTGCATATCTCTTTGTGTGTTTTCATGGTCATTTGGGTAGAGCGGCCTTCGGTGCATTTTAGGGTATTTGAGAGAGACCCTAATTTATCTACTGCTGCTTATTTAAATTTCTTATTAGACCTATGGGATACCTTTGGGTATACCCTTTGTCCTGTCTTCAAGAGCTGGGTTGCATTAGCTGTTGCATGAAGATGGTACTGACCTTGAGGTCTTGCTTAGATGGAGTTTATCTTAGTTTGTTTCCTTTCTTGTATTAACATGATTATTTGTTATGTATCTATAGTTGGTTGGCCATTGGCGCCTTTTTGTATATAAATACATGTAAGACCTATTTTGGATGCATGTTTTTTGTTTAGTGGTACTTACAAGTGATCAGTGTGTTGTTGTGTTTACTTTCTCCTGTTGTTGCTTATATTTATTTCTCCTGTTGTTGCTTATATTTGTTGCTCCTGCTGTTTATCGATATTGAATGTGCTTCCACTCTGTGGGTCTGGTTCGAGTCTGCTGAGTCATTTATCCCACTGCATCTTTATTATTACACTCGGACCCGTACCATTATTATCCTCCAGGAGGGTATAGCCTCTCCAATATACCTATGAGACCCTCGCTGCTAGTTGGCAACCTTTGGCGTTTGGGGAGGTTCACCTAAGGTAATAACACCCTACCCATTTAGCACTATTCTGGTGGCTACTCGGGTCTGGGTCATTACAATTTTGTGGTGGGAAACCCTACATCAAACATCCTAAATGCTAGTTGGTCGAGGGACAGTCAATGAGCACTAATGAACCCATTGATCTTTCAATATTCCCACCTACGAATGTATGTGTGTCTCGATACATTGTTCCCTCCCTATTCACCCCTTTACATTCACCTAGTCACATTATGCCACCTTACTTCCGGATGTTGTGTAGCCTTCTTTTTCATACCTATGGTGTCGAACAATCATTAATAACTAAAATGGATATATAAATCTTCCTTTAAATAGAATGATATATTTGAACCCTTTATAGATTTAAAATTATATCGTGACATTAAAAATCAGGTAGTGTCCCAATTTCATAATAATGTCGTTTTATTTAACTATTGAAACAATTTTTATATGATTATAAATGTAGTACTTTTAAATTCTAATTAAATTTTTAATTAATTTATATTTTAAATTTTTCAATTTTTCTTATTTGATATATTTATTAAATTAAAATTATTTATTAAAATTTCCCTTTTATATGTAATAATATAAATTATATATAAAATCCATTATTTGATTAATTAATTAGTATATTTGTAAGAGAGGGTAAAAAAGTATTTTATTTTTCATTCAAAAACTATTTTTTATTGGAATAAATATTTAGTGTTGTCAATATAATTTTCACTTGTCTATTTTAATTATATATATTTGTATCATAATTTAATTCTAGAATCCACTTTTCTCCCCTTTCGTGATGTTTTTCATAGTCCTTAGATTTTATATTCATGAAACTCTCTGTTAAAATTGAATAGGTTTAAATAATAATATGAATTATTCAGTAATTGGTAGTATTATATTCTTGACTAAAAAAATATTTTTATTAAAATATTACATAGGTTCAAAAAAATACAACTTAGATGTTTTTTAATGAAATATTTTTTAATGAAATATTTTTTAAAAAAATTAGAAACAAATTTTTATAATGATTATTATTAAATAAGAATTTTTTTAAATAAATATATTAACCTTTTAATTATATTTTATATAATAATAATAATACATATATATGTATAACATATTTTATTATAATTATAAGTATAACTAAATGATTATAAATATTAAATTACCCACCTTTCACTACTCTCCTAATAATATATATATATTTTTAATTATATATCTAATATATATATATATATATATCAAATAAAATTATTATAATGATGAAACAACTCATCTTTCACTACACTAAATATATTTTTAATTATATTTATAAAAAATATTTCAAAAACATATCTATATATATGTTTCTTAAATATTACTATTTATTTCATTATATTTAATTTTAGTGCCAATATTTATATTATTTTAAATACAGTAAATTTCAATATTAATTAAAAAAAATTTCTTATAATTATAAATCTTAAGTACTATACTATTTAAATTTAATTGTATTATATTTAAAAATTTTAAATTACATATAATTGATTTGGAATCCTAAATATATATATATATATAATTATGGTAATTTCACTTTTAAAAGTAATTAAATATTTTATAGTTGTTGTTTATTAATTAATTATTTTATTAATTTACTTGAAAATAGAAGATATTATTATCCACTAAAATGTACTTATAAGAGGGTAAAAAGGATGTCGTTTTTCATTTATAAAATATTCTTTTTCCTAAGTATTCCTTAATTTTGATATCATTTTTAGTATCCAATTATAATTATATATATTACTTCATAATTTTATTATGGAATCCTTCTTCTCTCATTTGTGATATGCACATGAGCCTGAGTCTAGTTGGTGAGGACTCCTTAAGTGCATCCATGAGACCCAGGGTCAAAACCAGGCGGAGGCATAATTTCAGGTACTATAGCAGTACTGTGAAGGCACTGTAGCAGGTATATTAGCAATACTATGTGGTATTGTAGCAGGTACTATAGCAGTGGGGAACTTTTCACATTGGGCCACCGTTTTCGTCTTGGAGTCTTTGAGGCCTTCGGGCCACTACAAGGCCTTTAGGCCACATGATCAGTGCAGTTTCCCTAGACAGACTCTAAAAAAAGTCAACCCAAAAGGAGGATTCATAGCAAGTGTACTCATCGGAGCAGAACCAAATGGAATTAGAAGAATGGGAGGGTATGAATATGTCACTGGGACCAGTCTGTGCTTGCATGGGAAGCCTAGACAAATGGCCATGCGAAGGTGGAGAGCTACCATCACGATACAGATGTTGGGGAGGGTTAGTTCCTTGCAGTTATAGTCTGGTTGAATTCCGTAAGACCTTTGGGTCATGTAATCTCTTAAGCCTACGATCCATGGAATCTCTAAGCCTACGGGCCTTGTAAGGGTTCCCCCTCATCCCTTGAAAGTGGGTTTATCAAAGAATCAATAAAAATGAAGGCCTTCAGGCCATTCGGGTCATTTATGATATTTTCACATCCCCCGAAATTTGGTTCTTTACAAGACAATATAAGCGATGATTTTTTTCATTCATAAACTATTCTCTTTTAACTTTCAAAAAAATGGTATATAATGATATTTTTCATTCTTAAACTATACATTTATTTTTAAAAATATTAATTAGTTTCAATATCATTTTCACCAGTCCATTATATTTATATATATTGCATACTAATTTAAGTATAGAATTACTCTTTCCCCTTTCTCCATACATTTCAAAATCCTTGAAATTTTTTTCTATTCCCTAATCCATGAGTTTGGAATATAATTAAATAATAACATGAAATATTACATTATTATTTTTATCTTTAGAACTAAAAAAATTCATATTTTTTAAATAATCAATGAAATATGTTCCAAATATAAATTCAAAGCCTTCATTACAAAAGGATAATTCCAAACATGCATATAATTAAACCAAATTTAATTATTTGATGAGATCATAAACATTAAAATGTGTCGGGAAACAAAATTATCCCCTATTCATAAAACTAAAACAATAATGATTAATAATTTAATCTGCACACAAAACCTCATATTCTGAAACAAATGGATGAGTTATCTGATCTATTACATGTTAATCAGGTGCTTAAGAATAATATTTTTCTGGGAAAAGTGATTATTATTGAAAGATCAAAAATGGATGTGTTTATATCTAACATGGATAGGGTTTGGAAGTGAATTAATGGTTGTAAGGGAAAGGATCTATCATGAAATAGAAATAATATGTTTAATGAATCAGTGGTGCAAGTTATTCCTACTTATTTTATGTTCATATTTAATCTTTTGAACCCTCTTATGAATCCATTTAATTATATGTTTTTAAACTTCTTGGGGGTTTATGTGTATGAAATAAAAAATATGCACATTGTTTAATGGGACATATTATGTCTTAATAAATTTAATGGAGGTTTGATATTCCAATATTTGGTTATTACCGTAAAACTCTTCTTTTTAAGTAGTTTTGGAGGGATTTATGTTTCCCTAGTTCACATTATGCTCAGGTCCTGAGTGAAAAATATTTTCCTCATGTTTGTTTACAGAAAACTCCACTTAGACATCAGCCCAGTTTTATATGGAATGTTATTTTTGATGCTAAGGTCCTTCTAGTATATGTTATTTGTTGGCACAGCTCTGATGGGTGTTCAATTGATATTTGGAAGTATCCTTTTCTTTGGAGTGTTGATTTTTATTTTATTTTTTCATCACCCCCTATTGAATTGAATAATGTGGTTGTTTGATATATTATTCATGATAATTTCTCAGGAGGGAATTTTATAAAATTAATTAATTATTAAATAAGAGGGATAAAGAATATATATTAAAGATTATTATTTGTAGATAGATATGCATTAATAGAATCATCTAAAGATTCTCTCATCATCCCGGGTACATGGTGAAGTCTAGATATTGGCTACCACTACTAAGGCTTGTCTATGGATCTCATTCGGTTTGGATGAAATTTTAGTCTTCCCACTAATTACCCAAGGTTGATGTTTTTTTATGTAGGTTTCTTTCCATGGTTATTTCAATTGAATTTGTTTGATAGGGAAGAAATATTATCATGGAGGTTCTAATCCTATTTTGAAAGTGCATCTTACAGATGAATTTTCATTCAAATTTTCAATTCCCTGACATGAAGACTATTTAGAAAATATAGGGTGTGGTGATTTATATGGTGTTATATGTGGTCTATTTTGATTCTAATGGAATCTCTAAATGGTTTGGATATTTAAATTATTTAGTATTTTAGGACTTCTTTACCATTTTCTAGTTTTTTTCATGGGGTAAAATGAATTGATTATCAAAAATTAGTTGATCCCTAATGATTCTTTTGTATAATGGTATTTTACACTAATTGAGGTCTAGAAAAACTATGGGATGGAGGAGTTTTGAGATCATGTAATTAAACAATATGTTTCTTGGTATTTTCCATCAATGGATT
The DNA here is from genome assembly GCA_963277665.1 of Viscum album. Taxonomy (NCBI): domain Eukaryota; kingdom Viridiplantae; phylum Streptophyta; class Magnoliopsida; order Santalales; family Viscaceae; genus Viscum; species Viscum album. Next base: position 560,480,572 of record OY728140.1, on the reverse strand, counting down.
TTGTAATAGTGAATATTGAGCTCATTATCTATAAATATACTCAGGTTTGAGAGGGAATAGTGGTTTGGGACTCTTCTGGGGATGTTTTGGAAACTATGAAACATGTTATTATTATGAGTTTGCATAAATATATTGCTAAAATATATTTCACCCTATTTTCTACTCTGGGTTTCAAGGGATATGGGTTTGTATAAGTTTAGTTTGGAATCAAATTTCCACCCTCTTGTCTCCTTGGTTAAGGTTCTCCCCACTATCTCTTCTTCCTTAGGGATCATCTTATAGGAGATTTGGTGGGATTCTTTATATTATATCAATTGTTAATTTTTTTCCATTAAAAGTGAGGATATTAATGTGGTCTATCATATTTCAAAGCCCCGCCTTGCTTATGAGGTTTTGGTTTGGCTTGGTTTCAGGCTTTATAATTTGTATCCTTGGATTTGGAACATGTTTGAATAGATTTTTTGGATTCAAAAAAAGGATCCTGAATAATTATTATAAACCTGTAAGGATTGTATATATTATTTACATAATAATATATTTTTATTATAATAAAACACAATTTCATCTTGTTGTAATTAAAATAATTATTAAAAATTATAAAACATTAATCATGGATTTAAATAAACGATTTAATGTAATTATTATTTTTAGTTAACAAAAAAAATCATTTAGTGGATTTATATATGAAATGAATGCCAATAATTATTTTCTAAGTCTATTTTCTCTGAAGTAAAATAAGAGTTCAAATATGGGTGGGGTGGATTTTAGTAGGAATTATAGTGGTGATGTAGAAGGTACTACAGTAGTGATGTATAAACAGTATAGTAATTTTGGTATTATTCACCTAATTTGGGCTTTTGGGCCATGCATTTGGTCCTTTAGGGTATTAGTCCTTCAGGTGACCAATGTTAAGTAGCTGGGTGATATAATTAGTCCATAATAATGGAGTAGGGAAACTCCACAGGTGACATTATATGAAAACACATAGGAATCACTGGGTGGATGGATTGAAAGAGTGATATGTTCATTGGAACTTATCATCTGACCATCCACCCACTCAGATATCTAATGTGCAATGGAGGGGAGACCTATCATGGAACGATGCATGAAAAACAATTCAATGTCTATTAGTTGGGGAAAAATGGTTTTCTAACTATTTATAATGCTATCTATATGACCATTCATATAACATGACTCAACTAGAAGGTGGTACTATATAAAGACATGCATGTGTCACTATTGTTGTTCTAGTGGGTCCACACAATTACTCAAGTGGTAGTGGGGGTGAATTTAGTTCATAAATTTTTTAATCCAAATAAACATACCTCTTTGAAAATATATTTGAATTTGTCCCACTATTCTCAAATACATATACAGATGAAATAAATAAAAGTTAAGAATAATGACACATGAAATTTATAGTGGTTGATATAAAAAATATCACCAAGTCCACTCCACCAACACTCTCTCTTATAGCTTTGTAATTTTCACTAGACATGTCCTTTTTTAAGAAAATTAATAGTTGAGTGAAAGAAACTACAACATGGTATAAAGGTGTGGATATCTTTCATTGGTATATTCTTTTATAAGACTTATCTACATTTTTTGAAAACTAATAAAAATGAGTAAAAAATTTATAAATAAGTAGATAAATAAAGTATTTCAGGTTCAACACACAATTGAAAATAGAAAATGTAAAATGTTGAAAAATTTCCATAGAGGTAGAATATAACATGAAAGTGAACCTCAAGAGGTTAATTAGTTATAGAAAATAATCTTTAATTCATAACAAAAGAAAATTTTCATTTTAATTCATCCAACAATAATGTATTAAATAAAATAGAATGAGAGGAACTATACTTATATTTTAATTCAAACTCTTCTACTTTAAGATAGTTAATAAAAATATTGTTTTAAAAATCATCCAGATGTACTTTTTAACTGATCATCAAAAAAAAACCTAGTCCTTTACTGAAACATTGGAAAACATTAGAACTATTTGTTTTTTGGAAATAGTAACGTTATTTAGTTAACCATTTCTTCATTTAGAAAGACCTCTAATGATAACAACAAAATTAAGTAATGACGTTTCTCATAATACCGCAATGCTAATAAGTTCCTCAATAATCTAATTATAAATTTGAAAAATACTAATCTTTATAAGTCTTCAAATCCATAAGAATCTTCTTTTTAAGTCTTTTGATCTCATGTGTTTTTCTTGATCGTAAAACTTTAAACGTTTGATATAGGATATAACAGTTCATAAAACTCTCCAATTAGTAAAAACTTATTAACTCTCTTCATATTTTTTAAAAAATATTATTTTTTAATCAGTTGTAAAAGGATAATTAACATTCTTCATATTTCAAAAATATATAATTTTTTAAAAGGAAAATAATTTTTTTTAAATCATTAGAAAAAAAATAATATTTTTAAATGAAATAATATTATTTTTAAAAATAATTGTATATAATTTTTTTAAAAATAATACCCATATTATAAAATAAGAATATTTTATCATTTGAAAAAAATAAAATAATTTAAGCTAACTATATCTTTAATGGCACATAATATTTTTGGAATGTATAAAAATTTATCTTGAAGTAAAGAAATTATTATTTTATAAAGTTCTCAAATATATATAATTTTTAAATATATAAATATTTTTGTGAGTAGAATATTTAATTATAAATTTTATATGATATTTTATCGTGTATTTTTCAAATTAAATTCTGTTGTTATTTTCAACTAAAATTTTTTAAAGTAATTTTCCACTATATTTTTCATGAGAAAATTTCTAATATTTTATAGTGTTTTTTTCTAGAATTTTAACATATAAAATTTAATTATGATTATTGATCTAAAAGAATATGGTTATATTTTCTACTATTATATTTAATTATATTATTTGAATTTAATTTTTAAGGAAATTTTTTATTAAGATTTTTTTTTTCAAATTTCCTACTATAAAATATATAATAATATTTTCCAAAATAATTTTACAATTGATTTTTCGGCAGTATTTTGTAAAAGATAAATTTTTAGTTGAATATTCAACTATAATTGTCAAAAAAACCTTTCACTAGTTTTTTACAACATATTTTTGTAATATTTTAGTGGAATTATCCGCTAAAATGTTAGAGTGTATGTTTTATGATGTTTTTTTTAAGTTGATTTTTTATAAAAAAAATATATTTTAAAATTTATAATATTTAACTAAATTAAAAAGGTGTTTTTTAAGTGGATTATCTCTTAAATGAATAATGACATATTAATTACACTATTAAAGTCACACAAAACATAATTTTACGTAATAATGATAATCAATATATCAATTTTTATAGATTGATTTTGAATTATAAAAAATTAGATTTGATACTTTTTTTCATTTTTAGGAATATAAATTGAGTTATTAATGTAAAAAATATATTTTATATGGATTATAAAAATATTTATTTTTTAAAAAAAATTAAAATTTGATATTTGTTTGAATGTAATATTTTTATTAAATTTTTAATTAATTGAGTTAAATTTTTTTAAACATAAACACATATAATATTTTCATTTCATCAAAAATCTGTAAATAATTATAAATATACACTATCCAAAAAAATGAGTGGTAAAACCCCAATTACCCATTTGTAAAATTTCATAAATAACGATGGAAAATAATTTTAATTCACTAATAAAAAACAAGTTTATTAAAAAACAAAAAAAAACTTAAAAAAATATCCTCTAAACCTCTTCATGTAAATCTCATAAAAAAACAATCACCAAAATGAAAGTAAAAAAATCCAAAAAAATGGAGTTTTACTATGGTGATGTAATCTATGTTTATTGAATCTATTCGGATGGGTGGAGGGGAGGATTTAATGATAATGATTTGTATGTATCATGAGATTATTACTCATCTTCTACTCTAATGATTTTTTTCTCCTTCACTGCATAAAATATTCATGGATATATATCATTAGCTACACATTATAAAGTCCTGGATGAATAAAAAACCCACAATGGTCATAAAATGGGTGGTCAAAACCCTTATCTTCCTATATGATAAAAAAATATGTGTCAATGTTGCGACACCCTTTAATTTTTTCATTAGTGAAGGAGTAATGGTTAAAATTGGAGTGGTGGGTTTCCTAAAACATAACCATCTATTAAAAATTGAATCTATTTCTTTTTTAAATTGGTTGAACCATTTCATAATAATGTAAAATCTATAAACCCAGACCGTTGGATTGTTTTTCCATGTGGTACATTTTAACATTGAGTTTTTACAATGCTGTAATAATGTTTTATTATGGGAATTGAATATTCATTCAAGAGTCACCCTCACATTACAACCTTCTTAAATCGGTTCAATGATGATAATGTTTCGATATAGAATTATGAATTAAAATGGAAATGGAATGTGTGAGGATTATCGAATACTCATAATGGAACATTTCTTCTCTCTCTATGCAATTAATATAGGGAACATGAAGGTGTGCATATAAAGAGATTCCATGAGAAGAAGACCAAAGTTGAGGTAAGTGTGGTGGGATGAGGTCTTCAGTGGAATTAGGTAATTTAATACATGATGAGAAAACAAGGACTCAATGAATGGAAACAAATCAAAGAGTCAACTATAATCCATCATTATTTCCAATTTTCATTTTTTTCATTAATTTAACGTATATTTTTATTTATCCTCGATCAAATAGCCACTTTTATGATTTGTTGAAATGGGATCCCAAAACACATTAATGTATTCAATTATTTGTCAAAAATAAGGAATAAATAGACATATTATTTATTTTTAAAATAATTAATATTTAATTATATTTTTAATTTATTATATAAAAGGAATAGATAAATATATACTAAAATAATAAATACATTCACAAATGTGCTATTGCCAGCTCAAACTAAAGACCAACTCGGTCGATGTTTTTTTAAAAGAAATATTGTTTTAAAAAAATATTTAATTACTATTTTTATAATTATTATTATTTTATGAAATTATTTCCAATATATTAATTAATATATTAATTATATTTTAAATAAAAATAATAATATATTACTTTATATAATCATATTATAATTATAATTAAATCCTATTATTATAATTATAGAATTTCTTTTTTTTTTCTTAGCTCTCCCAACACTCTAAATAAATTTTTAATTATATTTCTAATATATATATATATATATGCTATATTTTTCTAAAATTATCTACATTCATAAGAAGGGACTATAAATCATAAATAAAGATCCTCCCCCAAAATTATTTACATACATCCAATGGACATATTCTATAATAGTTAAATGAACTAAAGCCCTTGATATTCATTGACCAATGACCCAAGTGATTGTGGCCCAAACCCCCATAAGAGAATGATCCAAAGGCTCGTATGAGAATCCTTCCCTCATGCTTTGTAACTATTCTTCCCATCACAACGTCCCTATGAAATCATAGTAATGCCTTGTTGGTCTCCATTATGCTGTGGTAGGTCCTCCCTCAGTCCCACATCAGAAATTCTTCTAGGTATAGGGCTGATTAATATACCCCAATACACACATCACACTTTTGAAATACCAACCTAGTGATGCCTACTTGTTTCCATGGTGTGTCACCTAACACATAAAGAACTTCATCTTTCTGGTCACACAAGAATATTGTTTCCCTAATTACCACATCGTGCTACACCCTTCCATCTACTGTCATGTCATGTTTCCCCCAGTCACACTGTTGCAGGCACCACTCCAACCAATATAAAAAATAGGAGTCGGTAGAGGGTAGGTTAATGGGTACCAAATAACTCATTTATCTTTTGAGTATCCCACTCTACAATGACTATGTGTCTTTATGTCGTGCTACCTCTTTATTCTCCCAACACCATTCACCTGGTCTCATTGTACCCCCATGATGCATACTAATGTGCATTCACTGTCTTTATGACTATGGGTTGAACCTCCTTTTAAGTCCATAATTGGATAGATAAATCTCACCACATTATTCATCCATATAGCGTGGGCCTTGTTTTAATGCCTTAAACAAACAAATAAATCTCTCCATAAAGGGGATGAATAGATTTGAACCATTTTTAGATATAAAATTATGGGGCTACAATACCACTCAGGTATGCCCCCAACTAAAAATTAATATTGTTTTATTTAATTTTTGTGGTTATATTTATATTATTATAAATGTTGTGATTTTAAAATTTAATTAACTTATTGATTAAATTATATTTATAAATTTTAATTTATTAAGAGTACATATATTTTTTAAATTAAAATAATAATTAAAATTAAATATAAAAATTTTACTTTTAAATTTTAATGTATAAATTATAAGTAAAACAAATTATTTTATTAATTAATTAATATATCTGTAAGATAGGGTAAAAAGGATATAATTATTTATTTATAAACATATTTTTATTTGAATAAATATTTCTTGTTTTCAATATAATTTTCACCAGTCCATTCGTATTATATATATTACATCATAATTTAATTATAGAATCCCCATTTCTCACCTATCATAATATTTTTCATAAAACTCTGTATTGTTTTTCATTAATCTCTCCATGAGTGTAGAATTGGTTTTAATATCATATGAATTATTTAATGAACAGTAGTATTATATTATCAACTAAAAAAATTATTTTTATTAAAATATAAGAGAGGTTCAAACAAAAGACCTTTGTCATGTTATTTTAATGTAATATTTTCTTATTAAATATTTAAAGAAATTATAATAGTAATTATTGAATTATAACTTTTAAAAATAAATAAATTACGCTTTAAGATATATTTTATTTAATAATAATACTTTTGTAAATATATATAATTATATTCTTATTATAAATAAATTAATTAATAAAAATAAAAATGAAATTATCCTTCTTTCACGACTCTCATAGTAATCTAAATATATTTTTAATTATATATTATATATATAATGTGTCAAAATAAATTAATGAATCACAATATGAAAAAAAATAGTATTAGTCTCTCAAAAGGTTGAGAGCACACTACTAGGGTTTTCTAGGGTTTGACGCTATTTCGTAATTTTCCTTGTATCAACTAGGCATCCTAGTGTTAATGTGATCATGGTTGATGATACAGACACCCCCTTTGATGGAAATTAGTGACCTCTCTATTAAATGGGATGCATGATTGTGTAAGGCGAATGTGACTCCTATTTAAATAGTGATTAGCGGCATATTCTCTGAGAAGTATGGTAGGATGGAATCTAATCTTTTATGAAAGTGTAAAAAATATTTCATTGATAGAAAAGTAGAATATGGTTATTGTGGAAATAAAGGATGAGGATTTGTTTCTAATACATCACATATTCCTTTTTATTTTCCAAAATTTCATTTTAACTAACAATTTAATTAAAATACACTAAAAATATAATGTATAATATTTGGGTTTTAGATGAGGAGGTTCCTATCAGAGAAATTTGAATGGTTCATTTTATCTTTTAATTTTTAAATGAAAAATATAATTATATGGTTCTTAAATAAATACCATGGTCTTTTGATAATCAACTTATCTTAATGAAGGATTTGAAAAATAGTGGGGACATCTAGAACATCACCATCTCCAAAACCCCATTATGGATGCAGTTGATTTGTATTCCCTTATATGAAATATCTGAATATATAATTCACAAAATTATGTCCATAATTTATAGAGTTTCTATAATGGTAATGTTTAGATCCCATTCATCAGGGTCCAGCACTTTGAATCTAGGTTCTGATAGATATGGACCAACCTCTTATGAGATGGGCGTTCTTGTCTTTGGAGGAATCCAATACCTGGGTATCCTTTGAGAATAAGAAGTTACATGTTTTCTACTTCTATTTTGGATGTCTCAAACATAATTAAACATATTTTAAGGTGAAAACAATGGATTCAAAAATAAAATTATATTATAGTATGGATTGTGGATGTGTATCAAAACCATGGGAGAGTCCTTTACTCCATAATTAGAAATGAAATGGATTAATAAAACTATCAATGTCCCTAATATATCATTTTATCATAGAAAAAAATAAAATCATTATGAAGGGACAACAAGTACTTATCAAGAAGCAGTGGAACTACTCTCAACTAGATGAGGTGCAAGTTCAATTAGTATGAATTAATATGGGTGATTCTATGAAAATATTTAAAATCTAGGTTAATCATCTTAGGGTATTATAAAATATTTATTCTCATTGTAATGTATTTATAGAGGGAAAATACTAGCCCTACCTCCCTTTACCCCAAAACAAATCTTCTTATACTCCCCCTATATTAGAATACTTCTATGCCCCTTGATGACCTCCCACTTCCCCAATTACCCAATGGGGACCCTTTTGAACCTTCAATTTCTGGTACAAAAAATGATTCTATTTGGATGAAGAAATAGAGAAGATATAATAGAAGTGATATGATCATGATGAAAAAAGTGATTCTAAAAGGAATATGGAATTTCTATTGGTTGATAAAAGACATGATAAAAATTGAAATATGGAATAATATGGTGTCCTCCTTGAATTTTTAGAGGTGGAGGTTGGATTGAGCTATCCATACCTATCCCCATAAAAATCATATACTGGAACTACTTGGGATTTGGAACCCACGTTCTGTTTGGATACTCCAACATCATTGTGCTAAAAGCGTCCCTGATATATTTTTCCTATATGAAACTATATTAAAAAATTAAGGACATGCAAGGTATTAAAAAACCCTCCACTTTTATTGCTTATTTCCCATCCCCCGAAAAGATTGTGTAGGTGGAATCTGTCTTCTATGGAGTGAGGATGTGGGTATAAAGGCTAAAACCTTCTCTCATAATCACATTACTACCACCATTCACCAAATAGACACCCTAGAATGGAATGTTTTGGTTTTCATGGATGACGCTCCTAGATGGAGAAATATAAGTCATGGAAGTTGCTTAAATCCATAAATGAAATCTTACTCATACCTATACTAGTTAGCGGGGAAATTAATGAAATAATGATTCAACATGGTACGAATGGTGGTGCCTACAAGCCTTTTGATTCAATGCAATATTTCCAATAAGAAACTCAAATGGTGGCCCTTGATGCTTTGGGGTATTCATGAATCCTTCATTTATAGTTCCATAGGAAAACTTAAAATAATCATATTGCATAAATTCATAAGATATTTTTAGGATTGAGTGAATGGTAAACCATTTTTAGATTCTTCTATGTTTCTCACCTTTCTCCTACCACATCTGACCATTTCCCTATTTTCAATGATTTCTTAAACTGTAATTAATGTTTATACATGGATGATTTTTTATGATTGATTTATTTTTTTGAAAGATAAACAATGAAAATAAGTAATACATTCTTATTTGAAGAAAAGGGATCTAAATATGAGAAAAAATATCAATTTGGTAACTCATAATTTAATGCACTTAAGAAAATTCATGTTCTTCGAACTAGATTTTAATAATTATCAATTGAAAGAAATATAAAAGATTTATCTCATACCCCCCCCCCATGATTAAGTCCTTGAAATTATATTGACTCTTGAAGATGATAAAAATAAATCCCTTAATATCAAAGAAATATTTTGGTCCATGAAAATCCCATGAAACCAACATCAAGGATAGTGACTCTAATACCTTTTATTTTGACTAGATTTATTCCTTAAAGTGGTTTAAGAACATTATATCCTACCTCACATATGAAGAGGGTAGCGCTATGTCCAATGAATAGGAAATCCATGGTCATATCATAAAATTTTATTGGGATCCTTATATAGTGGTGGATTATACCACATCTCATAATATTTCATCATGTATTATGTTAGTGGTTATAAAGGAAATGAATGAAAATATCTCATTTTATCTCTTGGATAATAGTCCTTAAATAAATAAATTACACTAAAGCACAAGTATTGGATGGATTTCATTCCATGTTTTTTAAAAAATTATGGAATATTCTCGGGCTTGATGTATTGGGTTTTATGAAAGACCTATTTGTGGGTAAATAAAACATCTATATACTAAATTAATATTGTATTGATATGATCCAAAAGATCAAAGATCCCTCTTTGGACTCAAACTCTATCCTCATCAATTTGTACAAGGTTATCCACAAAAGTTTCTAAACGATTATGGTTAACTGCCTGTGTTTGTGGATTATTTATATTATTTCTAAAAAACAAAGTGATTTCGTTACCAAAATACTCATATCTAATAATACAATTATTTACCCTGAAGATATTAATCCATCAAAACTTGTTCAATTAATAAAAATGGTGTTATGGCCTGTAATATTTAGATGAAAAAATCATATGATAGGGTTGAATTTCCTTTAATTCAGGTTTTCTTGAGAAACATTTGATTCTAGAATAAATGTATTGAGTTTATCATGTCATTTATATATTCAATTTTTTTAGGATTATAATCAATGGAGGCCTCTCTTAGAGGATCACCCCAAACAAGGTACTTCACTCGGGAGGGCTCTTCCCCTTTCATTTTTTATTTTTTTGGCTAACATATTCTCTAATATTGCATCATTATTAGCATAGGGATACAATATTCATGGATTGAATGTGTGGATACTAATTCCACCCATCTACCATATGTTTTTTCAATGATAGATTACTTTTTTTAGAGAAACTGTTGAAGAATGAATCTATATTTGTCACTTATTTGATATTTTGAGAAATCATCCAAGTATTATTTCAACCCTTCTAAGTCTGAAATTTACTTCATTTCAAGGTTTATGACTTTTAGGAAATATAAAAATAATAGCACCTTTATAATTTGGGAAGTTAACAAGAATAATATGTTCCATACGATTCTTATGATCATTGTTCAATCTGAAAGGGAGGTTTTCTTGAGCATCTTAGACAGAGTAAAAAAATATTAAGGATAGAAATTTAAGAGGATATCTAAATATGGGACAGAGACACTAATCAAGGTGGTGGTACATGAGATACTGATTAATTATATATCACTTTTTAATGTTTTTGACTTTTTTATTGATCAGATCCACTCCCGCATCACCAATTTCTTGTGGAGGCCAAATAGTGAGAGAGAAAAAATCAATGGGTGTCTTGAAATATGCATTTAATTCCTAAAAAATTTAGGTTGATGGGGTTCTGTCATTTTCATAATTTCAATACTTATCTTCTAGTGAAGCATATTTCCTTGATACTCCAAAACTTGGATTCCCTATGCGCTCGGATCCTCCAGGATAATTCTTTACCTCAAAGATACATTTATGATTCCATATTGGGTCCCAATCCTAGTTCTTTTAGATAAGTTTATGGTGGTCATGAGTAACCCTTTACAAAGAACAATATTGGATTTCTGATGAATAAATAGAGGTACATGTGGTTGTTTTATGGTGAAGGGATGAAGGATACCTCACTAATGGTCTCTATATGGGAAGATATAATGGTATACTCTATTTTAGACACTACAGGCAATGGATGTTGTCCTAATGTTTCGGAAATATGGTTAAATAAGGGAGACATAATAATCATCCTGAGCATCCCATTTTTTAAAGACATCATCTAGTAAAGACTTTGTTAGATAAAGGAGAAATCAAGAAACTATTCTGTTAAATCTACCTATAATATTGAACTCAGGATGAAAATCCTGAAGAATGACATATAGTAGATGAATCTATGGTTGATGGTTGACCCTACCAATGTTCATTATTTCTGGGGGAAATAATTTGTCAGTATCCACCCTTATAAGGATATTATTATGTTCCTCAATGCATCTAATGATCTTATATACCCCATGTGCTTGTCAACGTCGGAATCTCTACCGTATGTTATCTTCTTTTACTCTAGGTATAGAGAAATCTATCTTTAATTTGATTTAAATGATGATTATATGGTAGAGATGGTGATTGAACCTATATTTTGTCTCTTGAAATGGTATTCCTCCCTCCAAAAGGAGATGGTGGATGCACTATGCACCATATTTTGTATTATTTGTGTGCAAAGAAATTAAAGTGTCTTTTATCAACGATCGAGGCCAACATACTTAAATTTATGCATGTGGAATTTGGGATGGAGTTATTGAAATATAATAATATGTATTTTGAGGTTGCAATTTCTAATGCCTAGACTACCTTATATAGACCCTTCCCAATGGATATAATGAAAATTAATGTGGAAATGTCACTCTCAAGGGGTGTAACAATCAATATTAGTATTTTTGTTCATGATTCCATCAGAGGTATGGTTTCGGCCTACCATAAATCATTCCATTATAATTGGGATCCATCGGTTACATAATCCCAGTCTATATGAGAGGGTCTTATATTTTCTATCAGGATAGGATGGAAATACATTATTTTTTTTAATTGGACTTTTATACCATTATTAATGTGATTCATGTGCCAGGGAATTCCTTCCAATCCTTTTAGTTACTATTTCTAAAAATGTTCTCCCTTTCCAAATTTTACTATTCTAGTAAGTTCCCTTTCATCAAAGGGGAATGGAATAAGGTTAACCACCTTATAGAAACATGGGGCCATACTGGTGAATTTCATGATTGTTTGGTCAATTTTCCTTTTGGGATAAACACTCTTATTTTTCTATATCATCAATGTTTCAAATAAATTTCCCCTTCTATCATAAATATATATTTTTTATTTGTAAAAATATATTACTATATTTATAATAAAATGATTATAATGATGAAATTGATCACCCTTTACTACTATCATATAACTCGACATATATTTTAAATAATATTTACAATAAATGTTTATAATAAATTTGATAGATGGACATTTTAATCTAGATCTCAATGACAGAAGTGGATCATTGGTGGGGCGTAGCAATTTATGTATCATGGTGTTATGATTGACGGTGATGTTATGGGGGGTGAGGGAATTTTTTTGCAAGTGATGGATTTGGCAGTGTATCGAGGGCTTGGGGAGGTGAGGATGATGGTCAAGATTCTTATTAGGAGGGGATATTCCACTCAATAAATGATGAATATTGGTGTTATTTTTATATTGTTTCTTTTTTTGGGGGATTTTTTCATGTAACCCCTCTCCTTAAACTTATTTTCTTTCAATAACGTTTTATTGGGATGATAGATTTGGTTTTTCAAAATCTATTATTCACATTTTCATGGTAATATACTTGCAAATAAAGGATATTGTTCCTTACTAACATGTAATTATAAGAGGGTAAAAAGGATATGGTTTTCACTAATAAAATATTTTTTTAATTTCATAAATATTCTATATTATTAACATAATTTTCACTAGTCCATTATAATTAGATATATTTCATTATAATTTTATTATAAAATTCATCTTCCTAAATTGTAAAGACCCGGAAATTTCAAGGAAATTTTTTTCTTAATTTTCTTTGGAATTTTACAAGAACGCAGTTTCTGACGGATCATGATTCCGAGGCCCAGTGTGCCCGGAATTAATTTCCGAAATTTAGCTCAGGAACGTTCAGTGAACGAACGAGTGGGAATTTCTAACTTTTGAACTGGTGCCCAGAATCGAATTCTGAGGGCACCGATGGAACTGCAGCGCCAGTAATTTCTTAGGAACTCTTTTTCCGTAGTTGCGTTTTATCGAGAGCGGAGGTTTGTTTTTTTTTGGGTTTTCATTAAAAGTGTAATAATAAAATAACGTGCCATGTTTCACTTTATTTTATTTCATCCTCCATTGGAAGTGAGGTGGTTGAAACCTCCTCATGGAGGTTGGAGGTGGGGCCACCACACCTTAACCTCCCTTGAGAGGTTATGGTGGTGGGGCCCACCCGAACTAAACCTCCCATGGGTGGTTTATTGTGGTGGGGACCACACGGGGCTTAACCCCCCAATTAATGGGAGGAGAGGAAACCTCCCAACTCTCCCTCATTAATGAGGGAGAGCCTCTTAAACTCCTTGGCACCCTCCCCTCTTAAGTGGTGCCAACGGACCTCTTTAATTGCGTCAACGCAATTTATTTCACCCGACCCCCCTTTTTTTAAAAAAAATTATGTAACCACGATGGTTACATACCTCTCCCCCTCACCTATATATAGGGATCTTGGGAGAGGGTTTGGGGGATGGCTTCACCAAGCAACGGAACGCTGGTAAAGTACTGCGACGCCCAACAATTGGGAGAATTAGAGTTCTCCAATGAAGAACCCCTTTTTCCAAAGTAGAAAGAAGACACTTCTTCTTCCTTTCCACGACCTCCTTCCGTGTTGAATGAATGGGCGTCGTCAGCAAGGAACATCGACGAGTCTTCATCTTCGAACGTTTCCCGATGTCAACGAACCGGCACCGCTTAGATCCGTGACTTCGCCAATGACGGTTACGGAGGCACGTTCCGTGAGGATGTCTTCCGCGACACCGATTTCTGCATCGGCGACAAATGAAATTCGAATCCGAGGTAGGGGTTTTGTCTTTTTTTTTCAAATTACGTGTTTCTTTCCCTCGAACATGAAAGAATAATCTGTTGGACGTTGTTCCAAATTTTATTAAAAATTGTGAAAAGTTCATCGTTGTGTTTTTACGATTGGCCGACTGTTATCGTTATAACGGGAAGAGACCGGACCGCACGAACACGGCCGATTCTCCTCCCCCCTTCTAATCCTTGGTGTTGATTTAGCGAAGACAGCGCGGTGTCGTCGCACCGCGCAGGAACAAAAGAAAACACGGCCGGAGCGGGCTGCGACGAAGGAACGCGGCGCCATCGTGTCGCGCCGTAGGTTTCAAACGAGGTCGCGGCCGGAGTCGGACCGCGGCGGAAGGACGCGGCATCGTCACGCCGCGTCGAACGGATTCACGTTCATCTTGGAAGTGGCGGCCGGAAAAACCGGCCGCCGAAGAACTCGAAGGAGGCGGCTGGAAATCCAGCCGCCGGTGCCGGAACGAGCGGGACCGCGGGGTCCCGCGGCGAGAACCCGGCCGGCCCCGCACTGGCCGGCCATTACAGGGGGGAGCCCGGGGGTGTAACCCCCTCGGAAATACACATGGCGCGGCCCCTTAAAGGGGCCGCCGTTTTAAAAATTATAGGGGGGCAATGCCCCTCCCTTTAGCGCGCCGCGCTGGCCGAGCCGCCGTGTCGTCGAGCCGCCGCGCCGCCAAGCGGCCGATCCGTCGCGCCACCGCGCCGCCGCGCCGCTGGCCGGGACGAGCCGCTGGCTGGGCCGAGCTGCCGGGTCGGGCCGGCCCAGGGGGTACTGGGCCGGGTCGGACCGGGCCCAGACCCCCCTGTCTTCGGACATGATTGGTTCAAATGCCCATAACTAGGGCTGCAGACATCTGATCGACGAACCGTCAGTTGCGTAGCGATCCTTGGATCGAGACGGTCATTTCGGTATACTATACTCAAGGTGCACCTTCCTTTTCGGGAGCCTACGTGGTTAAAACTCCATAGTTAAGCGTGCTTGGCCTAGAGTAGTGATCAGGATGGGTGACCTCCTGGGAAGTTTCCCAGGGTGGGTGTGAGACGAAAAAGCCAATAACTCTCAGACCGGGAGTCCGATTGATGTGTCGTCTATTGCGTTGAGTTCCGGTTGACAATACGGAACTTTGGGCATCCTCCGACCGAGATTTGGATGCAAATGGATAGTGTCCGGGTTGGATCGCACCGAAATCCAACCGGGCCCCTGGAACGGAAAAGCTGATACCTTTCTGACAGGACGTCCGTTTGACGAACCGTCAACGGCGTTGGTGATCACGTTGAGAAGCAGCCCCTATGAGTATACCCTATGAGAGTTTTGGGTGTAGTTGAGATACGGCTGGGTTGGTTCTCACACGAAACCAACCGGGCCCCTGGGATGAAAAGGCTAATAACTCACAGACCGGGCGTCCGATTGACGCGCCGTCTGTTGCGTTGAGACCCCTATGACGAGGCGGTCCTTTGAGATACTTCTTCGTGGGACTTTGAGATACTTGCAGTATCGACCTATAGCTCGTGGAGCGGACCCTCCCAGTGACGAGCGTGCGGAGTACGGAGACCGTGTAGCTGGCTGAGACCCGACGACTGCTGATCGAACGACTCGGTGTGTTACAGAGGTGCGCTTGGTTGTAGCGGCACATGGGAGCTCTTGGTTGTAGCGGCAGACCCACGACAGAGGTGCGCTTGGTTGTAGCGGCACATGGGAGCGCTTGGTTGTACCGGCAGACCCACGACAGAGGTGCGCTTGGTTGTAGCGGCACATGGGAGCGCTTGGTTGTAGCGGCAGACCCACGACAGAGGTGCGCTTGGTTGTAGCGGCACATGGGAGCGCTTGGTTGTAGCAGCTGGCCCGCAGTACTCGATGGATGGAGTTCTTCAGCAGTCCTGGGTTAGTGAGCAGTACCTCGGAGTCGTGACAGGACCACTGTACACTCCAGAGACGGAGCTCTTCAGCAGTTACGGTTTCGATAATGAAAATTCTGGTTTGAGCTGAGACTTTTGACCTTGTGTTTACCTCATGATTGAGATGGGTCACTTGCTAACTTAGGTATATGTATTGGCATATACCTGGGTAGTATTTATCCGTGGATTTCACAATCCTTGTGTTTCCTCATGATTGAGATGGGTTACTTGATAACTTAGGTATATGTATGGGCATATACCTAAGTAGAGGTTATCTGTTGAGATCTTCTATGTGGTTATCCTTGTTGGTTTTAGTGAGACCTTGAGGGTCTCGGGGTCCCTACTGAGTATCGTTATAATCACCCCTGCACGGGCTATGCCCGCACCTCGTTGTGTTGGTTGCAGACGACAGGCAGTGCTGACAGAGGCCGAGTGTTCGAGGACTGGACGGTACCTGGAGGTGGACTATACGACGAGATGGTACCCGTAGGAGGACCTCACGACGAGACGGTACCCATAGGTGGACGTGATGATGAGGCGGTACCCGGAGGTGGACCACTGGGCGGGACATTCTTGGAGCAGACGACGGGACCCGAGGAGCAGAGGAGCTATCTGTACCCACCCATCAGGTGAGATTTCCAGTGGACAGCTCGGCGTAGCAGCTTTACTTTTCAGTTGTTGTTTTCCCTTTCGAGTTGTACTTTACAGTTGGTCTTGTATTTCCAGCCACTTTATACTTTCCGCACATACTGTTGTACTCATTTTTTACTTAGTATTTACTTCTTCCGCTTGTACTCTGTGTGATTGTTTACTTTACAAAGGCAATGCCTTCCCTTTTTACCGGGATTTACGCCTTGGTGCTAGTCGCCAGCCCCTGGCCTATGGAAGGAGGGCTTGGGGTAGTCACGGCACGGGCCCCGAGGACGGGTCGTGACAAATTGGAATCAGAGGAGTTCGGTTCTACCGCAGAACTTATAACTCTGATGTTTCTTTCTGTGAAGCAATAGTGTTAAGAGTACCGAGTGTGGTTTTCAGTTCAGGGAGTCCAGTGTTGGTGCGGGCGGCCGACGTATCCATACACCAGGACCCTGAAAACTGATTTCCGACTTTGTGCATGAAAACATTGATTGCGTGTGTGTTTCCAGAAAGTTTTAAGTCAGCTCAAACCAGGTCAGCTCACCAGGTATAAGACGTTGACCATGTCGCATTGGTTCAGGATATCTCCACGTAGACAGTCAGTTGGAGTTCCGAGAGAGTACTCGATGACGGCTCACCGAGCGATGAGGCTCTGGTGCAGGTCCCTTTTTACTATGTTGGCACCCTCGGGTTGTGTACCAGCAGCACCACCAACTGTTGGGAAGCGGATTCCAATAGCTGTACTAGTGGACGGTGCACGCTGGCAGAGCGCGTTGCACGAGTTCCAGCAGTAGTAGCCTCCGAGGTTACGAGGCGAGGCAGTTTCCCAGACAGCAGAGCAGTGGATGGAGGCGATTGCTAGAGTTTTCCGCCTAGCTGAGACATCAATAGAGTGGATGATGGACTTGGCCACTAGTGTTTTCCAGTGAATGACCATGAGGATGGTCCGCATAGTGATGAGGCTTCGGTATGTGGACCGATGCTTGAGATAGTACCTTTGGGTAGTGTGTCAGCTATACATCACTACCTGCTGGTCAACAGATACAACCGGCGGTACCGATAGGTGACACATGTAGGCTTACTGCCTTATATGTGTTCTAACTTCAGATACCCTCATGTTCCGAGGCGAACCTGACTCATAGGCAGCTAAGGACTGGCTTGAGGAGGTGGTCGGGAGTTTTCTAGAGCTTTTACAGTTTCGGCGGGACGACGTGTCGGTAGTTGAGAATTCATCGAGGTGTACTGAACATACCGGGTACTCGATGGATGCGTTTCGATCAGTGCAATAGAGGTCGGACCTCTGAGCAGGGTATGTTTAAGGGCTTCCGAGCCAGCACCTTTTCTCTATGCATTCCTACTTAGGCTAGGGGGCTAGAAAGAACCTTTGTGGTTGAGAATTCTTTGCAGATCGAATACAGCCAGAGAATGTTAGAAGTTTGGAAAGCAGGAAACTGACACCAGTCTCAGAGACTTGGGTGTGTAAAATGTTTCAAGAAGAGGAAATGTTAAGGACAGATAAATCTGGAGAGCAGCAGACAAGGAGGCAGAGCTAGGATAGCAGCTTGTGGTGGTATACATTTCAACATGTTACCATCACCCGCCTTTGTAGTCCCCGCTAGACTCAGGGAGTTGGAGAGGAGGGAAAGAGAGTAGCTGCTTACAGTCATGGAGTGCGACCAAAAAGGGCTCTAAGGATGTTTCAAAGTGCGGACTTTGTCTTCTACTAGCTGTTGTAGCCACAAACATCGATACGAATCATCCCTTCCTTCTATGAATCTAGTCCCATACCTAGAGTTTCCGGTTAAGCCGTTGACTTGACCATCACGTCTGGAGATACCTTTGGGAGGAGACTCGATAGTCACACTTACGCTGATGGTGTGATCTGACCCTTGAGGCGAGAGTCTCGGTTGGGACCTCTTGGTGGCAGCGTCGAGGCCTTACGACGTTAGTTTGAGTATGAATTTGGCAATCACTATTCATATTCAAATTGACGGTATTAGCCAAGCGTCGGGAT
This sequence comes from Viscum album, assembly GCA_963277665.1. Taxonomy (NCBI): domain Eukaryota; kingdom Viridiplantae; phylum Streptophyta; class Magnoliopsida; order Santalales; family Viscaceae; genus Viscum; species Viscum album. The sequence goes on along the minus strand of OY728140.1, from coordinate 560,461,609 downwards.
GGGTTTTCCTTGGTCGGCGAAAAGGAAACCCTAGGAAGAACAAGTTAAACTCTTGCACGAGAGGGTGCGACCGATCACTCTTGAGTCGGCCAACCTTACCCTCGTGGCAGCAGTCGTTTAAGTTCCAGTTCTAACAGGAATTGGAAACCTCTGGAGTTCGAGGATGACGATCACGTCCTTATACGGGTCTCACCTCGACGAGGTTTACGGAGATGTGGCCAAGGCGGAAAGTTATCTCCGAGGTTCAACAGACCTTTCTAGGTCCTTAGCTGGGTAGGCGAGGTGGTTTACTGCTTGACCCATACACCTCAGTTGCACTAGGTGCACGATGTCTTCGACGTATCTCAACTAAGGAGATACTTGCTTGATCCTTCACACATCATCGACCTCAGGGAGTTAAACGTCGATGACAGGGCATCATGCACGGAGGTTCCAGTGGGGATTGAGGATCGACGGGAGCAGGTCCTACAAGGACGGTCGATTCCTCGGGTGCTTTTTCTCTGGAAGTATGGGAACCTCCAGGTGAGCACATGGGAGCGGAAGGCTCAGATGCGTGCTCTGTACCGCTTTTGTGACCCTAGTTTGTGTTGAAGCTTTACGGGGACGTAAAGCCCTGAGGTGGAAATAATGTAAAGACCTGGAAATTTCAAGGAAAATTTTTTCTTAATTTTCTTTGGAATTTTACAAAAACGCAGTTTCTGACGGCTCCTGATTCCGAGGCCCGGTGTGCCCGGAATTAATTTCCGAAGTTTAGCTCGGGTATGTTCAATGAACGAACGAGCGGGAATTTCTAACTTTTGAACCGGTGCCCGGAATCGAATTCTGAGGGCACCGATGGAACTGCAGCGCCAGTAATTTCTTAGGAACTCTATTTCCGTAGTTTCATTTTATCGAGAGCGGAGGTTTGTTTTTTTTGGGTTTTCTTTAAAAGTGTAATAATAAAATAACGTGCCATGTTGCACTTTATTTTATTTCAGCCACCATTGGGAGTGAGGTGGTTGAAACCTCCTCATGGAGGTTGGAGGTGGGGCCACCACACCTTAACCTCCCTTGAGAGGTTATGGTGGTGGGGCCCACCCGAACTAAACCTCCCATGGGTGGTTTATTGTGGTGGGGACCACACGGGGCTTAACCCCCCAATTAATGGGAGGAGAGGAAACCTCCCAACTCTCCCTCATTAATGAGGGAGAGCCTCTTAATTCCTCAACTCCCCATTAAATGGGGAGAACCTCCTTGGCACCCTCCCCTCTTAAGTGGTGCCAACAGACCTCTTTAATTGCGTCAACGCAATTTATTTCACCCGACCCCCCTTTTTTAAAAAAAAATTATGTAACCACGATGGTTACATACCTCTCCCCCTCACCTATATATAGGGATCTTGGGAGAGGGTTTGGGGGATGGCTTCACCAAGCAACGGAACGCTGGTAAAGTACCGCGACACACAACACTTGGGAGAATTAGAGTTCTCCAACGAAGAATGCCTTTTTCCAAAGCAGAAAGACGACACTTCTTCTTCCTTTCCACGACCTCCTTCCGTGTTGAATGAATGGGCGTCGTCAGCAAGGAACATCGACAACTCTTCATCTTCGAACGTTTCCCAATGTCAACGAACCGGCACCGCTTAGATCCGTGACTTCGTCCATGATGATTACGGAGGCACGTTCCGCGAGGATGTCTTCCGCGACACCGATTTCCCCATCGGCGACGAATGAACTTCGAATCCGAGGTAGGGGTTTGGTCTTTTTTTTCAAATTACGTGTTTCTTTCCCTCGAACAAGAAAGAATAATCTGTTGGACGTTGTTCCAAATTTTATTAAAAACTGTGAAAAGTTCATCGTTGTGTTTTTACGATTGGCCGACTGTTATCGTTATAACGGGAGGAGACCAGACCGCACGAACACGGCCGATTCTCCTCCCCCTTCTAATCCTTGGTGTTGATTTAGCGAAGACAGCGCGGTGTCGTTGCACCGCGCAGGAACAAAAGAAAACACGGCCGAAGCGGGCTGCGACGAAGGAACGCGGCGCAATCGTGTCGCGCCGTAGGTTTCAAACGAGGTCGCGGCCGGAGTCGGACCACGGCGGAAGGACGCGGCGTCGTCACGCCGCGTCGAACGGATTCATGTTCATCTTGGAAGTGGCGGCCGGAAAAACCGGCCGCCGGAGAACTCGAAGGAGGCGGCTGGAAATCCAGCCGCCGGTGCCGGAACGAGCGGGACCGCGGGGTCCCGCGGCGAGAACCCGGCCGGCCCCGCACTGGCTGGCCATTACAGGGGGGGAGCCCAGGGGTGTAACCCCCTCGGCAATACACATGGCACGGCCCCTTAAAGGGGCCGCTGTTTTAAAAATTAAAGGGGGGCAATGCCCCTCCCTTTAGCGCGCCGCGCTGGCCGAGCCGCCGTGCCGTCGAGCCGCCGTGCCGCCGAGCCGTCGCGCCACCGCGCCGCCGCGCCGCTGGCCGGGACGAGCCGCTGGCTGGGCCGAGCCGCTGGTTCGGGCCGCCACTCGAGCCGGGTCGACCCGGTTCAGGCCGGCCCAGGGGGTACTGGGCCGGGTCGGACCGGGCCCAGACCCCCCTGTCTTCGGATATGATTAGTTCAAATGCCCATAACTTGGGCTGCAGACATCCGATCGACGAACCGTCAGGTGCGTAGCGATCCTTGGATCGAGACGGTCGTTTCGGTATACTATACTCAAGGTGCACCTTCTTTTTCGGGAGCCTACGTGGTTAAAACTCCATAGTTAAGCGTGCTTGGCCTAGAGTAGTGATCAGGATGGGTGACCTCCTGGGAAGTTTCACAGGATGGGTGTGAGACGAAAAAGCCAATAACTCTCAGACCGGGCGTCCGATTGACGCGCCGTCTGTTGCGTTGAGTTCCGGTTGACAATACGGAACTTTGGGCATCCTCCGCCCGAGATTTGGATGCAAATGGATAGTGTCCGGGTTGGATCGCACCGAAATCCAACCGGGCCCCTGGAACGGAAAAGCTGATACCTTTCTGACAGAACGTCCATTTGACGAACCGTCAGCGGTGTTGGTGATCACGTTGAGAAGCAGTCCCTATGAGTATACCCTATGAGAGTTTGGGGTGCAGTTGAGATACGGCCGGGTTGGTTCACACACGAAACCAACCGGGCCCCTGGGACGAAAAGGCTAATAACTCACAGACCGGGCGTCCGATTGACGCGCCGTCTGTTGCGTTGAGACCCCTATGACGAGGCGGTCCTTTGAGATACTTCTTCGTGGGACTTTGAGATACTTGTAGTATCGACCTATAGCTCGTGGAGCGTGCGGAGTACGGAGACCGTGTAGCTGGCTGAGACCCGACGACTACTGATCGAACGACTCGGTGTGTTACAGAGGTGCGCTTGGTTGTAGCGGCACATGGGAGGGCTTGGTTGTAGCGGCAGACCCACGACAGAGGTTCACTTGGTTGTAGCGGCACATGGGAGCGCTTGGTTGTAGCGACAGACCCACGACAGAGGTGCGCTTGGTTGTAGCGGCACATGGGAGCGCTTGGTTGTAGTGGCAGACCCACGACAGAGGTGCGCTTGGTTGTAGCGGCACATGGGAGCGCTTGGTTGTAGCAGCTGGCCCGCAGTACTCGATGGGTGGAGTTCTTCAGCAGTCCTGGGTTAGTGAGCAGTACCTCGGAGTCGTGACAGGACCACTGTACACTCCAGAGACGGAGCTCTTCAGCAGTTACGGTTTCTATAATGAAAATCCTGGTTTGAGCTGAGACTTTTGACCTTGTGTTTACCTCATGATTGAGATGGGTCACTTGCTAACTTAGGTATATGTATGGGCATATACCTGGGTAGTAGTTATCCGTTGATTTCACAATCCTTGTGTTTCCTCATGATTGAGATGGGTTACTTGATAACTTAGGTATATGTATGGGCATATACCTAAGTAGAGGTTATCGGTTGAGATCTTCTATGTGGTTATCCTTGTTGGTTTTAGTGAGACCTTGAGGGTCTCGGGGTCCCTACTGAGTATCGTTATACTCACCCCTGCACGGGCTATGCCCGCACCTCGTTGTGTTGGTTGCTGACGACAGGCAGTGCTGACAGAGGCCGAGTGTTCGAGGACTGGACGGTACCTGGAGGTGGACTATATGACGAGATGGTACCCGGAGGAGGACCTCACGACGAGACGGTACCCAGAGGTGGACGTGACGACGAGGCGGTACCCGGAGGTGGACCACTGGGCGGGACATACTCGGAGCGGACGACGGGACCCGAGGAGCAGAGGAGCTATCTGTACCCACCCATCAGGTGGGATTTCTAGTGGACAGATCGGCGTAGCAGCTTTACTTTTCAGTTGTTGTTTTCCCTTTCGAGTTGTACTTTATAGTTGGGCTTGTATTTCCGGCCCCTTTATACTTTCCGCACTTACTGTTGTACTCAGTTTTTACTTAGTATTTACTTCTTCCACTTGTACTCTGTGTGATTGTTTACTTTACAAAGGCAATGCCTTCCCTTTTTACCGGGATTTACGCCTTGGTGCTAGTCGCCAGCCCCTGGCCTATGGAAGGCGGGCTTGGGGTAGTCACGGCACGGGCCCCGAGGACGGGTCATGACATAAATTTCTTAATATTTATCAAAATCCTCACAACTATGTTTTTTACAATATGGTAAAAAGGATATGGTTTTTCCTTCATAAACTATTACATTCTTTCTTCCAAAAAAGTATAAAAGGGATATGGTATTTTATTCATAACAAATTACATTATTTTCTTAAATATTCATTATATTCATTATTATTTTCACCAGTCCATTGTTATTATATATATTTTTTCATAATTTTATTATAGAATCAACCATCCGTACATTAATATATTTTTTCATAATCTTCGCAATTTTTTTTCTCTGCCTAACTATTACATTCTTTCTTAAATACAAATATTATATGGCCTCCTAAACCTTTCAATTTGGTGATCAACCAAATTACCCCCCCCCCCTCATAGAACTAAAAAACAGTGATTAAAAATTGAAGATGCACACCAAACCAGATCTTTCAATGCATAGGGATAATTTTTGTGATTTATTAAATTCTAATTGGGTTCTTAAGTAAAATAAGTATCTAGGGATTCTAATACTTATTATAATATCTAAAAAAGAGGTGATTTTATCTCTCCTGGATAGGGTGTTGAAGAAATAAATGTTTAGAAGGGGAATGATCTATCAAGGGTCGGGATTATTGTCGTGGTTAAATTAGTGGTGGAAGGTATACATACTTATTGTATATACCTATTGAAACATCTAGAAAATATTATCAACTAATTTCATTCTAGGTTTTCGGACTTTTGGTGTGGTTTTTTGGATGACAGGAAGAATATTCACATGGATTCATGGGAAGGGATATATATCCCTAAAGTAGATGGATGTCTTATATTATAGAATATGGGTTCTTTCAACACAGATCTTCTTTCTAAGTAGTGGTGGTGGATTTTATGTTTTCCATGTTCCTTTTCTTCTTGGGCCCTAAGTGAAAAATATTTCTCTCATGTTAGTTTTCTACAGGTTCTTCTTGGACATCCACTAAGTTTTCTATGTCATAGTATTTCAAAATCTAAGGTTGTTTTATTGGTGGGTAATTTATATATGATATCTAATTGGTGTTATATTAATATATGGATGGATCCTTGGATTTCTGATGCAACTTTTCAATTTATTTCATCGAATTTATCCTATTGAAATAAAGAATATACTTCTATGAGGTATTATTAAGGATGATTTTTCAGGATGGAATTTTTATAAACTTAATTCATTAGTAAATGATTGTTATATAAGTTGAATATTAAAAATCCCTATTTTTACATAGATGTTAGGTGATGGAATCTTATTGATATACTCTTATTATATAGGGTACATAGGGATGTCCGGATATTTCATGGAAATGTGGAGGCTTTTCTATGGATATGATTCAGTTTGGATGAAGTTTTAGCCTCTCCACTTATAACCAATGGTTATGGATTATTCATATAGGCTTATTGCTGATTTGATTCTGGTTCAGGATGATTTTTGAAGATCAAATATTATCAAAAATTATATATTCATGTTTTTAAAGGCCTCTTACAAGATGAGTTTTATTAATAACTTTCAATTCCTGAGAGTTAAGAATTTTTGTAAAAGATGCGGTAAAATGATTTCTCTAGTGCCAGATGGGCTCTGTTCTACTGCGGATGGCCTCTATAAATGGATTGGGGATTTAAAATATTTATTCTATCAGGAATTATTTAAAATTTATTAGTTTTTTTAGGAGGTTAAATGAATTGACTTTTTAAAATTAGTTGGTCCCTTGTGAATCTTGGGTACAGTGGTCTTTTGGTCTGATTGTGGTATAGAACAACCATAGGATAGATTAGTTTTCTGATCATGTCATGAAACATAATTTTTCTTGGTCTTTTCCTCTAATGGATTTTTTAATGGTGAATTATTGTTTCCTTATCATTGAATATGTTCATGTTTTAGTGGGCATGGTGGGTCATGACTTCTACAGGGAAGTCTTGGACTCTATGAATCATGTTTTATTACTAATTAGTATTTGTAGATTTATAATTCTATTGAATCCTATGTTGGCTTTAGTTTTTCTAGGTATCTAGGTCAATATAAGTTTCTTTCTGAATAAAATTCCCTCTCTTGTATCCTTATTTATGGATGAACCTCTTATCTATTCTTCTTTGGGGATCCTCCTGTATGTGTTTTGGTGTGCATCTTTAGATTATTTCCATTATTCCATTTTATTCATTTAAATGGAGGGTAATATGGTGGTTCATCATATTTTTAATTATAACCTTTCTATTAAGGCATCGTTTTGGCTGGGTTATTTCCTCTTAAATCATTATCATTTATATCCTTATAATTGATCATGTTTGAGTGGATTTTTTTTTGGCTTCAAACAAAAAATGATGCCCAAATAATTGTTATTTAAATGATAGGATTAAATATATTATTTTCATAAAAATAGTATTTAACTATAAATAATAATTATATAATATTTTATTAATAAAATATAATTATTATTAATTTAAACCCTTTTAACATCAATTTACAAGATAATTCTATATAATTAATTTGTTACTTAACAAAAAACTCATTCAAAAGGATGACATATGAAATGATAGATAATAATTTTCTCATAAGTTTAACATCATGGATAGAAAATTTAGATTAAAATATAGGTGTGGGTAGGATTTACATATGTATTGTAGAAGTAATGTAGTAGGTACATTAGCAGTGTTGTAGAAATAGTATTAAAATAGTGGTACTATTCACCATATTTTTGCTTTTGGACCAAGAATTTCAGACTTCATAGTATTGGGCCTTCAGGACACCAATGTAAATCATATGAGTGATATAATTGGTCTATATAGATAGAGTGGGGTGACATCATAGGTATAATTAAATTACAAGTCACAAGCATTACCTGTTGGGTGGATCCAAAGAGCGTTGAGTGCATTAGAACTTTTCATCTGATCCTCTTCTCACTCAAATATCTAATGTGGGGTAGAGGGGGGAAATTTGGGATACTAACTGGTGATAGATCTAAATGTGTGACCATGAAAAAAACATGACCCAATAGGTAGGTGACACAGAATTATGACATGCATGTTTTGTTGGTGATGTTCAGGTAGTGTTTGATAATGACATGGGAGGGGGTGAATTGAGTTTATAAAAATTTACACAAAATAGACATCCCTCAATAAAATCTTATTCAAATATATAATACTATTATCTAATAAATAAACATAGTAAATAAAGATAATATAATAATAATGACACAAGAGATTTATACTAGTTCATGGAACAATGATCCCCTAGTCTACTCCACCAACACTCTCTCTTAGAGATTGGTGATTTTCAATTTATAGGTCCTTTTTATGAGGACTATGATAGTTGAGTGGAAGGAACTACAACATGTTAAAAAGGATCCAAGTGATTTTAATGGGATCACCCTTCACAATAAAAATATATGGTCTTCACACAATAAGAACAAAGAGTGAAATTGAACAAGGAATGAGATGAATAAAGTATAACTGGTGCACAACACAAAGGAATATAGAAACTAAAAAATGATGAAAATGTCCATATAGATATAATATGACATCAAAGTAAATAATTAGATGATATTCACCTATAGAAAATAATCTTGAATGTAAAACAACATATATAAGATGTTCATTTTCAGGCATGCAATAATAATGACTGGAAGAAAACGGATTCAGTAGAACCCCACTATATATGAATTCAAAAAATTCTAGTTTCAAATATTTTAGAGAAGTGTATATATATATATTGGTTTAGAAATAATTCAAATTTACTTTTCATGTTACCATTATAAAAAGCACAATAAATAGGTAGTCATTTACAGAAACTTTGGTCTACCTTGTAACAATTTGTTTTCATGAAAATAGAAACAATATTCAATTATCCCTTATCTCATTCTGAAATATTTATTTTGAAAACAAAAAACAATTATTGGTGAAATTTTCATAGAATACTAAAATTGTAATAATTTCCTCAATAATATAATTTAATATTGTAAAAATACTAATCTTCACATGTCTTCAGCTATATATGTCTTTTCTTTGTAAGACTTTTGATCACATGTGTTATATTTTTATCATAAGACATTAAACACTAGTAATAGACTAAAACAGTTTATATGAATAATGACCTAGTAAAATCTTATTAACTTATATTATATTAAAAAATACATTTATTTTCTTAATCAATTGTAAAAGGATAATTATATGTCTTCATATTTCATGAATATATAATTTTTTGTAAGGAAAATAATATTTTTACAATACATAAGAATATGTATATATATATATATATAATAAATAATATTTTTTATGTTTATAAAGATGTGTGTCTATGAATTTTTTTAAAAAAATATCTATATAATTAAATTAAACTTTTTAGTCATTTGATAAAAATAAAAAAACATCAAATTATATATTTAATGGAACATAATAATATTTGAAATGCATAAGAATTTATTATGAAGTAAAAAATTATTATTTTATTAATTTATAAAATATTTCTATTTTTTTATATTTAATGATTATTTGAGTGGGATATTTAATAATATATTTTTCGTGTGATATTCCCTAGTATTTTACAATTTATTTTTCTATTATAATTTTCCAATAAGATTTTAAAAAGTAATTTTCCTCTATAATTTTACTGTCAAATTTTATATTATTTTATAGTTACTTTTTAAAAGAATTTTATAATTTAAAATTTACTTTGGATTATTGAACAATAAAATTCTAGTGATATTTTTTGCTATTATAATTAATTATATTTTTTTAATTGAATTTTCACGAAAAAATTTTATTGGTATTTTAGATATTGAATTTTCTACTGTAAGATATATAATAATTTCTTCTACTAGAATTTTAAAATTTATTTTTTTGATAATATTTTATTCGGGGTCAATTTTAAGTGGGATTTTCAAGTGTAATTTCCCAAGGAAACTTTTCACTGGTATTTTATATTCTATGTTTTTAATGTTTTAGTGTAATAATTATTTTAAAAATCTATTGTATAATTTATATATATTATTTTATATTTGATTGTTTATAAATTAGAAAAATAGTTCTTATATTTAAAAAATAATAATATTTAACTAAATTAGATATATTTATTTATATATTGATTTTATATTATATAATGAATTAAATATTTATTATACCATTAAAGTTACAAAAATATGGTGTTTATATGGGTGTTAATTTGAATCATCGTGGAGTTCTATCTTTAATTTTTTAGCATAGTGGTAGCTCCAGGTTGATTTTCATGCAATCCACTGGTTAGGATGGGAGGCACTCTGGTGAGGTGGGTGGTTTGTAGAGGTTATTGGTGTTGCTATTAGGTGTTCTCTTTTCACTAATTTATGAACAAAATTGTATTGTGAAACTACGAGTCGCAGACTTTTCAGGGCATGTTCATTTAGATGATGGGTCTAGGAAATCTGATTTTTAGTAGAGAATGAATTACCTTCAATATATTAAGAATGTATTCATAAATAATATTTAGTAAATGGGGTAATGTTTTTTATGACGGAAGTGACAAGTAGAATAATATGGTTTTTTTAATAAACCACTCATCATTGATCTATGTGAAGTGGTGAAGATGTTTCTTTTAAGGATGTTGTTTTAAGAGGAAAGGGAAAGATGGTTGGTAGAGAAGTTTTTTCTCTAGTTCCTTCAAAAATATCACTGCTAAATGATTATTCTAATTTTTCCATGAATGTGTATAACAGGTTATCATCTAAGGAATCAATGATCAAATTCACTCTAGGATAAGAAAGGGCCAATGAAAGGATCCTTGGGTCCTCAATAAAATATATTCACATTCAGAATAGGAAACTGCTAATGATGGTGATGATTCTGATGATGATTATAGAAATGATCATTCTTTTTGAGATTTGTAGTTTTTTCAATCTGGATGAGGGCATGTATCATTGAATGAGCTCATCCATTTACATTATTTCATGATATATTTTAATTCCATCTTTAATAAATGTTTAAGATATTCGGGTTATGGAAAGTCATATTTCATATTAAATTCAAAAAAACATAATTTTATATAATAACTATAGTCAATATATAAACTTTTAGGGATTGATTTTGGTTTATTTTTTAGTTTTATTCAAAACTCCTTTTTCAAATTCAATAATTAAAATTGAGTAATAAACCGTAAAAAATATTTTTTATATGGATGATAAAACTATTAGTTTTTTTAAGATAAAATATTTTGTTTTTTGAAAGTAAATATTTTTTCAATTTCAATGAATTGAGTTGAAATGTTTTTTGAAATATAAACACAAATATTCTATTTTATTTCCTCAAAAAACAGTAGTTAATTATAACTATAAACAATCCAAAAAATCTTGAGCTATATAATACCTCAATTAAACATTTTTTAAATTATCTGAATAAAAATTGAAAATTTTCAATTCACTAATTCAAAACAAAAAAAAATTAAAAAAATTAAAAAATCACCTCTAAACATCTGCATGTTCATCTCCAACTCTATAAAAAATCCATAAAAATGTAAAAAATATACAAAAATGGATTTTCTCCATGGTGATGTAATCCATGGTAATCTACTCCATGTATATGGGTAGAGGGAAGGATTTAATGAAAATAAGCTACAAGTGTCACTGGATTCTTCCCCTTCTTTTAGTCTAAAGAGTTATCACACCCTATAATTTTTGTATTGGTGTTGGAGATGTGTTGGTAGTAGGATGTGTGGTGAGTTTCTTGGAACTGTTTCAGTTAGTGAAAATTGAATGTATTTATTTCTTTAATTGATTGATCTATTTCTGAACATTGGTGAATCCAAAAACTTGGTCCGGAAGAGTGCATGTCTGGGTGGTACATATTGAATTTTAGTTTTTACCATGGTGTGAGACCATTTTATTTTGGGAAAGGAATGCTCATTCAGAAGTTACCCTCACGTTACGACATTCTTCAATCTGGTTGAGGAAGAAGATGCTACTATAGAATATTATGAAAGAAAATGGGAATGGATTACACTAGGATGCTAGACTAATCATTATGGAATGGAATATACTCTATTTTTACAATAAATACAAGGAACAAAAAGGTGAGACTTCTAAGAGATTGTATGGAAAGAAGGCTAGGGATGAGGGAAGTGCAGTGGGTTGAGGTATTTAGTGGGGTTATTAAATTTTATATAGGATGACAAAACAAGGATTAAATGTTTGAAAAAAATAAAAGTGTCCACTATTATCCTTAATTACTAAAATTTTACTTTTATTAATTAATAAAACATATATTTTTATTTATCAGTAATTAAAGAAAACACGTTTATGATTTTTCAAAGTGTATTCTCAAAAACCAAAAATGTATTTCATTTATCTTAAAAAATAATTAATAAATTGAAATATTAAAATTTAAATAAATATTTATTTTTTTAACAATATTTTTAGTTTATTTTGTTAATTTAATGAATAAATATAGAAAAAATAATAATAAGCACATCTAAAAATTTATAAATAAAGGCTCAAATACAAGACTAACTCAATTGATGTTTTTTTAATCAATATTTTTTTTAAATTTTTTTTTAAATTTAAAACATTATAAATATTATTACTTTATGGAATTATTTTCAACATTTTAATTAACATTTTAATTATGTTTTAAATTATAAAAATATTTTATAACTATATCCAATAATATTATAATTATAATAAAATTTAATGATTATAATGGAAGAATTAATCTTCCTTCACTTCCTTGTATGTTCTGTAAATATATTTTTAATTGTCTGTGTGTGTGTGTGTGTGTCTATAAATTTCTAAAATAATTTATATTCAAAAGAAGGGACTATAAACAACAAATACATATATACCCATACATTTTGGTGGGTAAATCCTCCCGCCCCCAAGGAATGACATACACCCAAAGGGAATATTTCTTTACAGTTAGGAGGTATAAAAGTCTATGATATTAATGGCCTAGTGCCCAAAATGATTGTGGCCCAAACACCCATGAAGAAAATGAAAAAGAGTCCAATATGAGTAGAATTCCCACATTTTTTTCACTACTATTCACATGAAACCACCACATGCATGCATAGTAACATCGTGTTGGCCTCCATCATACTTGTTAGGTCCTCCCTCCAACCCATGTTGAATATTTGTCTTGGTAGAGGGATTATTAATAGAAACCAATAAACACATCACTCTGTCAGAAACACCTACATAGTGACACCTTCTTGTTTCCATACTGTTCTACATGCCACTCCCACTAAATCATCTTCCTGATCACACAAGCATATTTTGTCACCAATTAGCACATCGTGCTTCCCACTTCCAAAAAATGTCACATTTTATCCCCTTGGGCCATACTATGGCAGGCACCCCTCCATCCAAAATCATAAATATGAGTCAGTAGAGGGCCAGTTGATTGGTTCTATAGAACCCATCAATATTTTGATTCACCCACCCAACAATTTCAGTGTGTCTCCATGCCGCACCGCCTCTCTATTCTCCACATGACATTCTCTGGGTATTATTATACCACATTGATTCCTACTAATATACAACCACCTTGTTCATGCCTATGGTGTGAGACAATTTTTAATGCCTTAATTAGCTAGATAAATATGTCGACCTTTTTCATTCCTATAGTGCGGGAAACATTTTAATGCATTAAATTACCAGATAAATATCCCATTAAATAGGATTCATGAATTTCAACCTTTGTTAGATGTAAAAATTTGGGGTTCCTTTCCCACTCATGTAAGTCCCCAACTACAAAATAATATTTTTATATTTAATGTTTTAGCTATATCTATAAGATTATAAATGTAGAGATTTTGAATTTCAATTACCTTTTTATTTAAATTATATTTATAAAAATTTAATTAGTTTTAATAGATATATTTTACAAATTAAGATAATAATTAAAATTATTTATAACAATTTCACTCTTAAATTTTATTATATAAATCATATGTAAAATTAATAATTTGATAAATTAATTAATATATTCATAAGATATCGTATAATAGGATATGTATTTTTATTTACAAATAGTTTTATATTGGAATAAATATATCATGTTTTAAATATAATTTTCACTCTCCCATTCAGATTATATATATTACATGATAATTTAATATTGAATCCCTTATTCTATCCTTTCCAAATATTTTTTGTATTCCTCAGAAATTTTTTTCACTCACCACTACATGAATATAAAATAAGTTCAAATAAAAATATGAATATTTAAATAATAAGTACTATTATATTCTGTATTGAAAAAATTTAATATAACAAATACTAAAAAAAGACCTCAGAGACATTTATTTAATTTAATATTTAAAAAATGAAAATAACATTTCTAAATAATTATTATTAAATTTTTATTTTTAAAAATAAATAAATTTTCCATTTAATTATATTTTATATAATAATAATAATTTTATATGTATATAAAATTATAGTGTAATTATAATTAAATTACATGTTCTTAATGAATAAATTAACCTTCTTTTATTACTCTCCTATTACTTTAAATATATTTTTAATTATATATTTAATATAAAAATGTATTATAAAAAAATTCAAAGAACTACTAATTAAAAAAATATCTCTACGTGCATTGAGAGGGAACTACTATTGTTTCCTAGGGTTTGAAATTACCTATAATGTTTTCGTGGATCACCAAGACCTCCCAGTGCTAGTGTGATCATGGTTGTCAACAGTGATACACCCTTCGATGATGATTAGTGGTATCCTTATTAAAAGGAACATGTGTTCATGTAAGGTGAAAATGACTTTTATTTTGATGGTGATTAGTGGTATTTTTATAGAGAAGAATGCTGGGATAGAATATTATTTATTAAGTTGGAGTAAAAAACATTCATTAATATAGAAATAGAAGATGGATCTTATAGAAAAGAAGGATGATGATATGTTTCTGATACATTATATGCCCCTCTTGATTGTTGTAAAATTAATTATCAACCAACATTTTAATTTAAATGCGCAAAAAACACAATATATAATATATGAATATTGGATGAGGATTTGTTCATCCCATAAATTGTTATGGGTTATATGATTTTTTTAATTATTAAATGATAAGGATAAGTAGGGGTTCTTAACGTACGACCATAGTCTTCCATAATCAACTCATCTTAATGGAGGATCTGAAAATGGAGGGGACATCCAGAACATCACATTCTCTTAAATGCCCTTCTAGATATTACTGATAAGTATTCTCTTATGGGGAATATTGGACATATTAATGTGTAAAATAATGGCCATAATTATAATTTTTATGGAATTGGACAATTCATATCCTATTCACTAGGTCCAGTAGTGTAAATCGGCATTTTGATAATTATAGATCAGCCTCTTATGAGAGGGATGTTATTTTCTATATAGGACACCAATACCAAGATATCCTTCAAGTATGAGAATTTATATTTTTTATACTTCTATTATTTATTTCATGAACATATGAAAAAAAATATTATCTAATAGTATGGGCCATGGATGTGTGCTAAGAACTTGGGGGAGTCCTTTACTCTAGAATTATAAAGTAAAGGGGATTAAGAAAAACTATCAAAAGCCCTAAAAGATCATATTATCCTAGAAAGAAATAAAATAATCATAATGGTTCCACCTTTATTTCTTGATAAACTGTGGAATTACTCTTGACTAGAATAGGTTCAGGTTCAAGTAGTCTGAATTAATTTTGGTGTTTGTTATAAATGTTTTGAATGCCAAATTAAACATCCTAGGGAATTATACGCTCTCTCATCTAGGATGAATGCTATAGTCTAAGGAAAATAAAAACCCCATTTATCCCAACATATATATACTTAGACCCCCATATCAAAATACTTCATTTCCCATTAATGACCTCCCATATCCCCCTTTACCAGATAAGGACCCTTTTAAAACATCGATATTTGGTACAAAAAAATCATATATGTAGGGGGAAATATAGAGGTGGGAATGGATTTAATATGAGAATGAAAGAGAAAATTAGTTCTAAAATACATATATAATTTCCATTGGTTGATGAAATATATTCCCAAATATAGAAAAAGGGTGGGGATGATGTCTTCTTTAAATTTTTAGTGGAAAAGGATGGATTGATCCAGACCTGTCTTTCCCCCAGAAATCCTTATGGTAAAACTATCATGGGATTGGAAACTAATTTTCTATTAAAATTCTCTATCATTGTTAGGCTAATATCATTCTTGATTTCATTTTCCTTTCAGAAACCATATTATGAATTATGGACATGGAAGTTATTTTAAACAAAGATGGTTTTTATTATTGTTCCCCTATTCCATGACAAGGCTATACAGGTGGAATATATATTTTATGGAGATAGTGGTAGTTTAAAGGGTTAAATACTTCTCTCATAATAACATTTCTACCTCCATTAAACACAATAGCCACCCAAAAAATTGATTTTGTATGATTTTATGTATGAACCTCTCAAAATGAGAAGTAAAAATCATGGAAACTGCTTAAATCTATCCATTAAAGTTTACTATAACCTCTACCTATCAATGTGGATGTTAAAGAAATCATGTTCCAACATGAGAATATTGGGGGTGCCTAAATTCCTTTTTATTTAATGATAGAGATTTATAAATCATCTCTTATATAGGACCCACCTAATTTGGTTATTCAGGAGAACCGCCTACATGGCTTCATGGGAGCACTATGAATAATCATAATACAGAAAATCTTGATAGATTTTTGGGATTTAGTGAATGGAAAAAAATTAGCTTCTTACATGTTTCTCATCTTACTACCATGACATCATAATATTACCCTATTCTCATAGATTTCTCTTACAAACAAATAATTCCAAGACATGGGAGATTTTCTAGATTTGAATACTTTTGGGGGAAAGATAAAAAATGTGAAGAATTAATATGTTATTATTGGGAGATAGTTGATCCTAATATAATAATTAATATCAAAAAGGTAGTAGAGAATGTAACGCACTAGATAAACTTCTTATTCAATAAACTATATTCTCATTGCGATTCTATTGAATGAAAGTTAAAATATATATACTCATGCCTCTCATCTAATTTAATCCTGAAGGACCCCGGGACACCCTGAGAGGGGAGGGGTGAATCAGGGTGACCACTTTTTCTTTTAATGTGTTGGATCTTGTTCCCACGTTGGTAGGAACTTGTTGAACCTTTATGATGATTATGATCAGAATGAAAACATTCACATGCACAGAGAAGACACAGCCATTTTTACTTGGTTCACAACTAAGGGCTACGTCCAAGGAGCATACGCCGACAGGTTGCCGGTCGTACCTAAATCCACTATGCTTCACTAGCTGCGGATACAAAAGTTCGGGTACAGACACTCTGTCCCAGGCTCACTGCCTTTACAATTTTTCAGGGATAGCTCACTGCGTCCCTCGGGTCACTCCCGTTGACTCCCCCTGGCTCACTGCCGTTGGTGAAGTCCCACTCAGTTTATAGACGTGAGGGTCTCTTCTTCATTTGCATAAGAGTGCATCCTTTGTTGTATGTAGATGCTCTATTGAGGTTCGATTCTCACCAGAAGAAGAATATCTCTTTTCCTCGAATGTACCGAGTAGTCTCTCGGCTTTCGTGCAGCTCCAGACACACCGGTGGGCTTCAGCAAAACCAGGCGCGCTTTTCCAAGACAGTCGCGCAAGTCCCACTACGGCGCGGAAGTCCAAACTGGCGTGCAAGTGTCATCAACACACATGCGCGACTCTTCCTTCCCCAACTACAAACTTGCGCGGTCCACTTCCTTTCTCTTCCAAACCACCTTGGGCGCACAGCCAAAAACCAGCGCGCAAGCTCTACTTGCGCGACAAAACCACCACCTGCGCGACTCAACCACCTGCGCGACGAGAGCTCGAGCAATCTCTCGGTGTTGAACTTTTTTGCAAATGAGGAGGGGTGGTCCAGTATTTATAGGCAAACTGGACCCCCTGCGCGGCGGCGCGCAAGTCCTCAACGGCGCGCAAGTCTTTTCTTCAATAAACTCTGTTGCACAACTCACTTGCGCGACCCAACCAACACTTGCGCGACCTTCTTTACTTAGCCAAATTTTGATGTTCTGATCCTCAAAAACATATGGCGCGCAAGTCTTTTATCCTCCAAGTGCACGGCGCGCAAGTACCTTTGCCAAAAACACTTTACTTTATTGGCCAATTTTTAGGCCCAAAAATTTGGAAAACACTGGGAAACAGCACCACCTTCACTACTGTTTTCTGCTTGAACGGTATGATTGCTTTGTTGGTACACACCCTGAACTTCCACTGAGGATTGAAAACAAACACAAACCATACACCAAATCATTCTTTGAAGAACCTGGTTCCAACAATCTCCCCCTTTGGGTTTGTTGGCAATCAGAATAAATTCAATAGATCTCCAACCATGAGCAAATCCAAAACGCAAGAATCAACTCAGCCAACACTCTAAGTCTACATGAGCAATGCTCGGTGTAGAAAACAAGAGAGAAAGCTTGAATTGGGTCTTAGTGTTTTGAAATTCTCCATGACGCCCGATGTTATCCTTATTAAACTTCTCATCACAATCTTACACTTCTCATCACAGAAGAATTTCTTTCCTTGGATTTATTCCTTTCTCCCCCATTGACAATAAAACCACAGACCGAAAAGTTTGTGCAACGTTCAGCTCAAGCCATACTCCCCCTGGATAGTATCTCCCCCATAAACCGGCATCACAGCCATAAGCAGATAAAAACAGTTAAAACAAACGGGGAGAGGGGACTTCCGGTGCCTCCTTATGCAGTAGGAGGTGGTCGAACACCGAGGTGCAACCGATGCTTCTCGAACACAGTCGCGGACAATGGCTTGGTTAGGATATCAGCCACTTTCTCATTAGTTCCAACATGATACATTTTAATCACTCCTTGTTCAACCTTTTCTTTGATAAAATGATACCGTATTTCAATATGTTTTGTACGAGAATGTTGAACCGGATTCTTCGTAAGATCAATTGCACTTTTGTTATCGCAATAAATCACCATTGGTTGCTGCACCTTATCACCAATATCTGTTAGTTGCTGCTTCATCCAAAGAAGTTGAGTGCATGCTTTTTTGGCGGAGATATATTCAGCTTCAGCAGTACTAAGAGAAGTACTTTCTTGCTTCTTTCTCAACCAGCCAACACATTTATGCCCAATATAGAAAGCTCCACCACTAGTGGACTTTCTGTCTACTACATCCCCAGCCCAGTCAACATCAGAAAACGCTGATAATTTACTGTCCCTGCCTGCAGCAAAAAATAACCCGAAGTTATGTGTGCCTTGAATATACCTCATGATTCTTTTTACTGCTGACATATGTTCCTCCTTTGGATTACTCTGAAAGCGGGCCGCAAGGCATGTCGCAAAGACAATATCTGGCCTTGTCGCTGTCAGATACAGTAGGCTTCCAATGATCCTCCTGTACATGGTGGGATCAACAGAGTTCCCATCCTCATGCTTTCCAAGTTTAGTTCCAACAGCAATCGGAGTTTACATTGGTTTGGAGTCTTGCATATTGAACTTCTTCAGCAACTCTCTTGCATATTTTTCCTGAGAAATGAAAGTGTATTCCTTCTTTTGAATCACTTGTAACCCCAAGAAATATGTGAGCTCCCCAATCATAGACATTTCAAATTCTGATTTCATGTGGTTGGCAAATTCATCCACTGATTTCTGCCTGCTGCCACCAAAAATGATATCATCAACGTAGACAAGAACCATGAACTGATCTTTTGGAGAATTCTTCACATAGAGATTGTGATCAACTCCTCCTCTTTTGAATTCCAACTTCTTGAGATATGAATCTAGCCGTGAGTACCATGCCTGTGGTGCCTGCTTCAAACCATATAGAGCTTTCTTTAGTTTGCAGACCTTTGTTTCATCGGTACCCAAGACAAACCCCACCGGTTGTTCAATGTAGACTTCTTCTTTGAGTACACCATTCAAGAATGCTGTCTTAACATCCATTTGATATACTTTATATCCTATTTGGAGTGCCATGGCAAGGAAAAGCCTGATTGATTCCAGTCTAGCAACTGGAGCAAAGGTTTCTTCAACATCAATACCTTCAATCTGGGAGTATCCTTTACATACCAGTCGTGCCTTGTTTCTGATAACACTTCCATGCTCATCAAACTTATTTTTGAAGATCCATTTGGTACCAATCACATTGTGACCTTCGGGTCTCTGAACAAGATCCCATGTCTGATTCTTATCAATCTGATCTAATTCATCATTCATGGCTTTCACCCAAGATTCATCTTTTTCAGCTTCTTCAAATGAGGATGGCTCTACAACTGATAGAAATGAAGATTGCGTGGTATTCCTCATCCTTCTGGTTTGAGTGGGTGCACTCCTATCACCAATTATGTTGGATGGATCAATCTCAGCTCTTCGATTTCTCCTGCGAGGTTCAGTAGAATTCTCTTCAGCCATAGTTTCTTCTTCATATTCTTTTTCTGAGTCAACATCATTATGTGATTGATGAGTGTTTTGAACAGCTTCCTCTATTTCTGCATTTGTAGTTTCTTCATGTCCACATTCTTCATGACTTTCTATCACATCAGCATATGACGTCCGTGAAGCATTTGTGGTTTTCTCTTCAATTATCTTAACATCATTGCTTTCCACAATCCTTCCCAAACGATTGTTGAAACATTTGTAGGCTTTGCTGTTCATTGAGTAACCGAGGAATATTCCTTCATCTGCGTTGTCACCATATTTCCCCTGATTTCCTTCTTTGTTCCTGATGAAGCACTTACTTCCAAAGACATGAAAGTATTTTAGAGAAGGCTTCCGTCCATGCCACAATTCATATGGTGTCTTCGTCTCACCCATATAAAGTCCTGTTCGATTCTGAATGTACACTGCAGCTTGAACAGCCTCTTTCCAGTAATGTCGTGGAATACGACTCTCAATCAGCATAGTTCGTGCCATGTTGTTCACCTGTCGATTCCTTCGTTCAACAACTCCATTTTGTTGTGGATTTCTCACAGCAGCTACCTCATGTTGTATCCCATGCTTCTCCAGATAATTTTCAAATTCAATGGACGTGTATTCTCCTCCATTGTCAGATCGCAACACTTTGATTGTTCGTCCAGTATCATTCTCGGCGATTCGCCGGTATGTTTTCATGCAGTCAAGGACCTGTCGTTTTCGGTGAATGACCATCACACATGCCATTCGACTGTAATCATCTATGAAAAGGACAAAGTACCTTTCTCCATGAGTTCCGGCAACATTTATTGGACCACAAACATCTGTATGAATCAGATCAAGAAGGTGAGATGCCTTTTTCTTCTTTGGCCGATATGAACTGCAGACCAGCTTCCCACGAATACAAGTATCACAGTATTTTTCACGCTCACGCTTCAGGTTGGGGATGTCCATGACAATTCTCAGTTTTGATATTTTCTCCATGTCTTGTTGATTGATGTGTCCCAATCTCCGATGCCACAAATTGTTTTCTTCTTCAACAGTCATGTAACATACATTTTCTTCACTATCAACCTGATACAAGTTGCCTTCTGTTCTGCATCCTTTCATAAGTGAATTGCCGGTTTCTCCCTTGATGGTGCAGCCTTTCTGATTAAAAGTAACTATAAGTCCTGAGTCACAGAGTTGACTCACACTAAGGAGATTATGGCGTAGGCCATCTACGTAAAGGACTTCAGTCTTCGTTAGTTCTCCATTAGCTAATTGGGTACTTCCACTCCCTTTGATTTTCAGAGCCCCATCATTACCAAATCTTACTGTACCATCAACATTCTTTATGATATTCGTTAGTAGGCCGGCATTACTCGTCATATGAGATGAACAACCGCTATCCAGAATCCAGGTACTGTTGTTCTTTGTAGCTTTGAGGGCTACCTCTGTAAGGTTTGATTTCTCAATCTTCTTCCTTTCCTTCCATGAGACATTAGATTGAGTATATAGGACTGATGGCCTTTCAACTATCTCTTCCGCATACCCAGGTTCTTCATAGTCAAAGTCTTCTGCGAGAGGTGAGAACCTGTTTAAAAGAGCAACATTGTCTTGCTGACGAGACGTGACTTGTCTTGAACTTCGGTATGAGGTGTCTATGTCTCTTTTCTGCCTGCAATTAATGGCCTTATGACCAAAGTTAGAACAACAAAAACAATATCCATAGAAATTATTTCTTCTATGAGAATTAGGATATGAGATTGTTCTCCTTTGTTGAGCGTCTATATCTTCTCCATTCAGATAGCTTCTTGCCTCTTCACAATAAGACATGGTATGGCCCAGATAGCCACAGAACTGACACTTCATGAGAGGAAATGTCTTCTCACTTGAATTTCTCCTTATACCTTCTTCCTTGGGAGAATAGTAAGACTGTCTTTCATTTTTTAATGTTTGAGGATAATTTTCAGGTCTCCTTTTAGTTTGGATTGAGGGTTCCTTTTTCAGCACTCTAGGAAACATTTCATCATGTTCAACTTTCATCTTGTCTTTCTTTTGGATCTTTTCACTTCCAGCAGTTGATGACTCAGCCTCACAGCCAATTCCACTCTTTCCCATGCAAGCAGGTCTTTGATCACTCAAGACTTTTCCAACCCCATCTGAACCACACTTGGCTCTTGCAAGTAATTCTGCATCTGAGAATCTTCCGAACTGTATTTTCTTCCTCGATTCTTTTGGAACTGATTCTGTCTCCATTTTACTCCTTAGAGTAACTAATTCCTCCTCAAGACCCTCAACAGTCTTGGATTTTTCATTCAGTCTGGATGTGAGGTCATTGATGACCTTTGCCTGCTCTTCAATTCTCAGCTTCATATCATCTGCATCATCATTGCTTTCAATTATTTTAGACTGTACCTTCACAAATTCTTCCAGTCGTTCAATTTCAGCTTCAAGTTGATCAACATATTCAGTTGATTCTTCTACAATTGATTTCCACTTATTGCAGCTCTTACATTTAATCTTAAGCTTACTAACTGCATCCTTAAGTTGCACCTCAGGATCTACACAAGTTCTCAGTTGTTTTTCACCATCAGTATCTTCTGACTTTTCAACAGTGGCCATCATAGAAGCATGGTTCCCAGTTTTGAATTCTGGTTCTTCTTCATCACAGAATTCATTGTCATCTTCTTCCTCTTCACAGACAAAACTCTTCCTTTTCATTTTCTTACCAGATTTGAAGTCTCCCTTTTTGAAGAACCTTCTTTGAGGCTTCTTGAAGTTTTCATCTTCACTATCATCATCATTGATATTCTTCAGGCACTGAGAGGCAATGTGCCCAACTTTTCCACAACGGAAACATGCGAGAGGTAACTTCCCTTTGAATTTCCCTTTCCCCTTCTGGAACTTCTTTGCAATGAGAGAAAGAATTTCATTCTCTTCGTCATCATCACCACTACTATCCTTTGAGATTTTCAATTTATCCATGGCCTTGAATGCCATTTCCTTGCTCACCCGAGTCGTAGCATCTTCTGGTTTGACTCTCATTTCATATGCTACCAAACTGCTCAGTAAATCATCTAGAGAAAGTTTGGAAAGATCTCTTTCCTCAAGAGCTGACACCTTCACATTATACAAAGGTGGAAGTCTTCTTAATATTTTCTTTACAATATCAATGTCTTTGATTTCTTCGCCTAGACCCCGAATTTCTCCAACCACTTCAGTAATTCGATTGAAGAAAGAGTCTGCATTCTCGTCTGGATGCATCTTCAGATCATCAAATCGATTGTGTAGCACTTGTAGTTTCACCTCCTTAACTTTTCTATCACCTTCATAAATATTCTCAAGTTTATCCCACATAGATTTTTCTGAGGTGCAATTCATCACCTTCAGGTAAATCTGATCAGAAAGGGCTGCAGTGAGAGCATTCTATGCTTTAGCATCTGCATCAAGAAGTTTCCTGTCTGTTTCAGTCATAGCCAGACCTGTTGGATCAGTGACATGTATTCCTTGCACAGTAGAAAAAAGAACTTCCATTACAAGAGATCTTAGATGAGATCTCATTCTGTTCTTCCGGATCTGGAAATTGCTTCTATCGAAGTGAGGGACTCCCCTGACATTGACGGCGTTTTCCATGACGAAGAAGGTCAGATTCAACACCAACAACCTTTACCCTCTGATACCACTTGAAGGACCCCGGGACACCCTGAGAGGGGAGGGGTGAATCAGGGTGACCAATTTTTCTTTTAATGTGTTGGATCTTGTTCCCACGTTGGTAGGAACTTGTTGAACCTGTATGATGATTATGATCAGAATGAAAACATTCACATGCACAGAGAAGACACAGCAATTTTTACTTGGTTCACCACTAAGGGCTACGTCCAAGGAGCATACGCCGACAGGTTGCCGGTCGTACCTAAATCCACTATGCTTCACTAGCTGCGGATACAAAAGTTTGGGTACAGACACTCTGTCCCAGGCTCACTGCCATTACAATTGTTCAGGGATAGCTCACTGCGTCCCTCGGGTCACTCCCGTTGACTCCCCCTGGCTCACTGCCGTTGGTGAAGTCCCACTCAGTTTATAGACGTGAGGGTCTCTTCTTCATTTTCATAAGAGTGCATCCTTTGTTGTATGTAGATGCTCTATTGAGGTTCGATTCTCACCAGAAGAAGAATATCTCTTTTCCTCGAATGTACCGAGTAGTCTCTCGGCTTTCGTGCAGCTCCAGACACACCGGTGGGCTTCAGCAAAACCAGGCACGCTTTTCCAAGACAGTCGCGCAAGTCCCACTACGGCGCGCAAGTCCAAACTGGCGCGTAAGTGTCATCAACACACATGCACGACTCTTCCTTCCCCAACTACAAACTTGCGCGGTCCACTTCCTTTCTCTTCCAAACCACCTTGGGCGCACAGCCAAAAACTGGCGCGCAAGCTCTACTTGCGCGACAAAACCACCACCTGCGCGACTCAACCACCTGCGTGACGAGAGCTCGAGCAATCTCTCGGCGTTGAACGTTTTTGCAAATGAGGAGGGGTGGTCCAGTATTTATAGGCAAACTGGACCCCCTGCGCGGCGGCGCGCAAGTCCTCAACGGCGCGCAAGTCTTGTCTTCAATAAACTATGTCGCGCAACTCACTTGCGCGACCCAACCAACACTTGCGTGACCTTCTTTCCTTAGCCAAATTTTGATGTTCTGATCCTCAAAAACATATGGCGCTCAAGTCTTTTATCCTCCAAGTGCACGGCGCGCAAGTACCTTTGCCAAAAACACTTTACTTTATTGGCCGATTTTTAGGCCCAAAAATTTGGCAAACACTGGGAAACAGCACCACCTTCACTACTGTTTTCTGCTTGAATGGTATGATCGCTTTGTTGGTACACACCCTGAACTTCCACTGAGGATTGACAACAAACACAAACTATACACCAAATCATGCTTTGAAGAACCTGGTTCCAACAAATCCTTTAATGTATTTCAAACCTTGAAGGGAAGATGGATGCATACCTTAAAATCAAGGATATCATTTAGTCCTGGTATGATTAGGAAACCCATATAAAGGATTTTAAATCTAATACCTTTTATTTCCACCTAAAGGCTTCTATAATGAGGTGTAAGAACACAATTTCCCACACCAAAGATCTACATGGTGGAACTATGTCAAATAAATTGGGGATCTGGGGTATTATCATGGATTTTTATGGGGATTATTATATAGTTGGGGAGTTTACACCTTCTCCAAACATGTCTTCATGTATTATACTTGTGATTACATAGGAAATTAATTGGAAGATCACATGTGATCTCTCAGATAATGAAATTTTTATGGCCCTTAAACAAATCCATTCCACAAAAGTACTAGGATCATATGGATTTCAAAACTTATATTTTAAAAAATCAAGTATATTATTGATATTGATTTCATGGGTCTTAGGAACGACATCTGGGTGGGTAAATCCAAATTTTATATGCTAAATGAAACTGTTATCACTATGATCCCAAAGATCAAAAATCCCTCTCTAGTCTTGGACTTTAGGCACATCAGTTTGTTCCATATTATCTATAATTTGTTTTCAAATATTCTGGTTTACTTCCTACATTCATGGCCTCAATATATTATTTCTAAAAATTAGATTCATTTTCTATCTAATGACTCATATATGATAATTTAATTATTTCCCATGAATTGTTCCATTCTATGAAAGCTTTCACCTTTATTAAAATATATGTTATGTCTTGGATTCTTGATATGAGAAAGGTATATGATAAGGTATAATATCCCTTTATTTGAATTTTTATGAGAAAAAATTTATTCTGTTCTGAATTGATTGAGGTCATAATGTGATGTGCATCTTAATTTTCATTTAGGACTAAGATCAATGGTGTACTCTTTAAAAACATCACCCCATACTAGGGGTCTTCATCAAGGGGTCCCTCTTTCCTCTTTAATTTTTATTTTGGTGCCTAAGGTGTTATCTAACATTATTTTAGTAGCATAAATGGGAAATAATATTCATATAGAAAAGTTTTTTAGAATAAGTCCACCCATCACCTATCTTTTTTTTCTAATGATGGGTTTTGATTTTCTAGAGACAACCTTGTAGAATAAAACTCTATTTTTCAGTTGATTTTATTATTTGGGAAAGTATTTAGAGAGACTTTCGGCCTTGATAAGTCAAAAATTTCATTAAGTTCGAGATTTTTGACTTATAGGAAAGATAAACTTAACAAAGCCTCTAGAATTTGGGTTATTACCAAACACAATAAGAACCTTGTAATTTTTATGATCATTTGTCTATTTAAAAGGGAGGTTTTCTTGAGTATCTTGAACACAGTGGAAAATATTTAGGGATATACATTTAAGAGGATATATAATGATGGGATATAGAATATAATCAATGTTGCGGGATAGGTGATACAGACCTATGTTATATCTATTTTTATAGTACCTTACATTGCCAATTTCTAGTGGGGGACAAATAGTGGGAGAAAAAAATAAGTGGATGTCCTGGGAAATTCTTTTCAATACTAAAAATTATATTCAAATGGGGTTCATGGGTTGGAGTCATTTAAATACCACTCTACTATAAAATCAATGGTGGTGGTTGATCTAAAACCTTGATTCATTGTGGCATAGGATCCTCTAGGCTAAGTATTTTCCACATGTAGACTTATTGGGCTCCACATTAGGTCTCCATCCTAGTTTTTTTAGATTTTTATGGGGATCATGATTATCCATTTTTAATTTAACATATAGGAGAGTTGAGGATGGGACTATGGCGAATATATAGAGGGACTTATTGCTAGTCTATGATGAAGTGATGAAGGCTACCTCGCCAATGGTCTATCGGTGAGAAGATGGAACGGTAAACTCCATGTTTCATAATACAATAAATTCTTAGTGTCCTGAAATTCTAGAAATATGGTTCAATGAGATAGGTAGAAGGATCATAATAAGTGTTCTATTTGTGAAGGACGTGGTAAACAATAGACATTACTAGATCTTTGAGATCTTGACAAACTATTCGATTAAATTTTTATATATTTTGGAACTCGGGAATTTTATCCTGATGAATGTAGTAATATGGAAGACTCTATGGTGGATGGAAGTCCCTCAAAAGGTTCGGTACTTCTGGTGGAAATTGTGTGTCGTTATCCACACCTCTAGGGAGTTTCCCTTGTTCTGCCACACATCTGGTGATCCTATATGTCTCATGTTCTTATATAAATCAGAGTATCCATCACATGCTCTCTTCTTCTACTCTAGGTCCAGGGAAGTTTGGAAATCATGGGATTAAAATGATGATTATATGGTAGACATAGAAAATGAACATAAAATGCTTCTCTGGAATTTTTCTCCATCCTTCCCACATGATATGATTCATGCACTATGCACTTTCACCTAGATTATCTAGTTGAAAAGAAATTAAATTAAATTTCATCATTGATCGTGGCCAATGTTATTTTGGATTGTGTATGTGGAATCTTTGTTGGAGTTATGGAAACAAAATGGGATGTATTTTGAGGTCCCAATTGATAACTCCAACATTATCTTGTGGACTTGTAACCCAATGTATTTGATGAAAATTAGTGTGGAAATTTCACTATAAAGGGGTGGAACAACCAGTAATGTTATTAAGGTTATTGATTCTCTCAAGGACATGGTGTCGTCCTACCAAAAATATTTCAATTCATATTGTGATCAATCGATTGTAGAAGACCGGGATATATAAGAGGATCTTATGATTTCCATCAATATTGGTTGGAAATCCATTATTTTTTACTCGAACTATTGTACCATTATTAATGTTATCCATGTGCCGGGGAATTCCTTCCAATCTGTTGGGGTCCTAGTTCTAAAGATCCACTCCATTTCCCTATTAATCTCTATATAACTGTTCCTTTTCATCAAAAGGGAAGAGAATAGGGATTCCCATCTTTTGGAAACATATGGTCATATTAGAGGACTACATATTTGGTTGGTTGATTTTCCTTCTTAAATAAACTCTCGTTTTTTCCAAATATTTGATCTTTAAATAAAATTGCCTCATTTTTAAAAATAATATCAAAATTTAAAATTTATATATATATGTAATTATATTTCAAATAACATGATTATAATGATTAAATTACTCATCTTTCACTACTCTCTTAGTATTAAAAATATATTTTAAATTATATTTATAACAAATTATTCTAATTTATATATATATATATAATATAATATATTATTATTATTATATTTAATGTTAATGAATATATATGTGTGTGTGTGAATTTAAATATTGTAAATTTTAATATTAATTAAAATAAAATTTATTTGTATTTATAAATTTTAAGTACTGCCCTTTTAAATTTTAATTAAATTTTAATTTTAAATTTTAAATTATTTATAATTAAGTTGGTTTTATAATAAATAAATATAAATAATTATAATAATTTCACTTCTTAATGTAATTATATATATTAAAGACGACGTTAATTAATTAATTAATTAATTAATTAATTAATTAACATACTTGTAACTAAAGGATATTGTTCTTCGCTAACATGTATTTTTAAGAGGGTAAAAAAGGATATGGTTTCATTCATAAAATATTCTTTAATTTTACTAAATATTCCATATTTTCAATATCATTTTCACTAGTCCATTATAATTATATATATCAATTCCTAATTTTATTATGTAATCATCATTCTCTCATTTCATAATAATTTCCATAACCTTTATAATTTGGTTTATCATAAAATGGAAAAATGGACATGGTTGTTCATTAATAAATGATTATATTTTTAATTAAAAGAAGAGTAAAATGGGTATGGTTTTAAATTAATAATAAATTATTATATATTACTAAATAGTATTTATTTTCAATATCATTTTCTCTAGCCCATTATTATTATATATATTTCATCTTAATTTTATTTTGGAACCCTCTTTCCTCATTTATTAATATTTTTCTTAATCCAATTTTTTTTCTTTGCTTGAATCCTTGAGTTTGGAATATTATTAAATACTAACATGATATTTTAAATTATTATTATTATTTACATAACAAAAAATAATTTTTGTTTTTTAAATAAACATTTAAATATCTTCTAAATAGAAATTCATATCCCTAAATATAAATGGTTAATCCACAATGGGCACACAATTAAATGAAATCAAAAGCTCTTAAACATTGTAATGTGGTGAGAAACCAAATAACCCCCCCCCCCCCCTCAACTTGATGAAACTAATACAATAACGATTCAAAAATGAAGATTCACAGTAAACATAATATCTTGCGGTAACGTGATGAGTAGTGTTTTCTATTAAATGTTAATCAAGTTATTAAGAATAATAAGTATTTGAGACTTCTAATACTTATTATCAAATCAAAAATAGAGTTTTTTACATCTATAATGGATAGGTTTTGGATGAAAATAAATGGTTGGAAGTTGAAGGTTCTGTTAAGGGATGAGAATACTATCTGGATCCAATTAGTTGTGCAATATATTCATAAAAATTTTCTATCATTCATCAAACTTCTAAAAACTTTTATTAATCTATTTCATTCCTTATTCTTGGACTTCTATTGGGGTTTTTAGGATGACATGAAGAATATGCACATTTTTTTTGGGGGAATGATTATGTATCCCTATTATGGATGAAGGTTTTTTATTCCAGAATATAGGACCCTTCAAAATAGCACTTCTGGGTCAGAATTATTGGAAGATTTTATGTTTTCGTAGTTCCTTTTCTTCTCAGGTCCTGAGTGAAAAATATTTTCCCCGGGTTCATTTTTTAAAATTTTCTCTTTGACATTAGCCCTGTTTTATTTGGTATAGGATTTTAGAAGCTAATGTCTTTTTGGTGGAGGATATTTTTTAGATCATCTTTAATGGTCAGTCTGTTAATATCTAGATGGATCCTTGGATTTGGGGTGCTTATTGACAGTTCATTTCTGTGGTTTCCCCTATTTAAATGAATAATTTTATTGAATTATGTATTATTAATGATTATTTTTTAGGATGTAATTTTTATAAACATAATTAATTGTTTAATGAGAGGGGTGAAATTTGGATCTTAAAGATACCTTTTGGTAAACATTTTTATGGTAATGGAATCTTTAGGTGGTTCTATTAGCATAGAGGGTGCACATTGAAGTCTCGATATTAGATGATAATGTGTTTTATTTTCTATGGTTATGATTTAGTTTAGAAGAAGTTTCAATCTATCCACTTATTACTAAAGGTTCTTGATTTTTTATGCAGGCTTATTGCTGATATGATTTTGATTAGAGATATTTTTGGGGTGATGATATTGTCAACGATGATTTATGCATGTTTTTAAGTGCCTCTCAAAGATGAATTTTCATGATAACATTCAATACATGATGGTAATACCCATTTTGGAAAGATTTAGTAGGGTGATTTCTCTCATGTTGAATGAATTTTCTTATACTTTTTATGGCCTCTCAAAATGCTTTTTGGATTTAAAATATCTATTATTTCATGAATTCATTATAATTTCTTGGATTTTATAATGATTAAAAAATTAATTTATTTCATCAAAATTAGTTTATCCCCAATGAATCATGAGAAAATATATATTTAAATCTGATTGAGGTATGTAATCACCATAGGATGGAGGGGTTTTATGATAAAGTAATGAGACATGATCTGTCTTGGCCTTGAAATCCAATGGATGTATTAATGGTAAAATTTGATGTTGTTTTCTTTAAATATGCTCATGATTGAGTTGAAATGGTAGGTAATTACTTCTTTTAGATGTCTTGGCTTCTATGAAACATTATTTTTTACTAATTGGTATCTATAGGTTTCTAAATCTATTACAACATGTGTTTTTCTCATGATTTTGAGGGATCTAGGATGGCATAAGGTTATTTGGGAATAATATTTTCTCCTTATTGTATCTTTGTTTAAGGTTAACCATACCATCTCTTCTTCTTTGGGATCCTCTTGTATGAGATTTTGTGTTCATCTTTAGATTATTTCTATTGTTCCATTTTCTTTTGTTAAAGGGGATGGAAATATGGTGGTATATCATATTGATAAGTCTGACCTTTCTTATGAGTATTTGTTTTGGATTGGTTTTATTGCACTCAAAGCTTTATCATTTTTATCCATGTATTTGGAACATGATTGAATGGATTTTTGTTTAGATTAAAAAAACAATAATCCCCAACAATTGTTTTTAAAATGTAAGGATTAAATATAATATTTAACTAATAATAGTTTTTCATTATAAATAATAATAAAAGTCTTATTGTAATAAAGATAATTATTAATAATTTTAAAATTTTATACATTAATTTAAAAAAATCCATATAATTTTTATAATTAGTTAAGAAAAAAACTCATTAAAAAGTACGACATATGAAATGAAAGCTAAAAATTCGTTCATAATTTTATCTTATTGGATGGAAATATAAGCAAAATCATGGAGGGGGAGGATTTCCATAGGTATTGTTCAAGTAATATAGTATGTACTATAGTAGTTTTAACAAAATTATACTATAATAGTGGTACTATTCACCTAATTTGGGATTTCGAGCCATCCATTTTGTCCTATAAAGAACTGGACATTAAGCCCTCCAATTTCAAGTATTTTGGTGATATAATTAGACAAAAATAAAAAATTGGGATGAAATCAAAGGAAGAATAACATGAAAACACATAGGAATCACTAGGTGGGAATCTCAAAATCTAAATGAGTGCATTGGGACTTGTCATCCGACCCTATGCCCACTCAGATATATAATGTGGGATAGTGGGGGGAAATATAGAATGTTAAATGGTGATGTAAAGACATGGATTTTAAATGTAATTTTTTTATTATATTGAATTATTAAAAGTCTTTGAAAATTACTGGTGCGTGATTCTGAGGCCTGGGGTGCCCGGAATGAATTTTAGAACTTTTTTTAATGCACATTCAATAGAAGCTTGCGCGGAATTTTATAACTTTGGAATCAGTGATCGGATTAAAAATCCAAGGGCACTGTTGAATCCACAGCACTGGAATTCAGTTAAGGAAGGCTTCACTTTGACCGCAGTAGGTTTGGAGAAAAGGTTAGATTTTGGGACTTTTAAAATAATAATAAAAATAACTTTGTTAATTTTTATTTTCTTTCTTTTCCTCCAACGGACAAGCGGCAACAAGGGACCAGTGACCTGTCAAGAAAAAAATGGATTGACCTTTCAATCCTAAGTAATAGCTCTATTGGGGAATTAAGAGGGTTACTAATTAATGAGCCCCCACTAATTCCCAACGTCGTTAATTACCCTCCTTCTCTCCTCTTTATATGGATATTGGGTAGAGGTTTCAATGCAACTTCACCAAGAAATTAAGTGCTGACAATGTTCCGAGATGCCAAACACATGTAGGACGGAGCCGGTTCCGAAGAGCGGTGACGAGCAACAACGAAACACCGAACCAAATATCGACAATCAAGTGACACCGTTGGAGGCTAGTTGTGGGGACGGTGAACACCAAACCAATTCCTCAATCACGGGCGTTCTACATCGTTCTTGAGGTAGGGTTTTTTATTGTTTAATTCAAGTATTTTCTTGAACCCTTTAATCCTCCCTCATTATTACAAGCTAACGCAGAGGGCGTGGGCCAAACGAACCCAACCCAGACCCTCCACTATCATGCTACCCTTGTGAATCCATGGAAGACCGTCGGCACGGTGGCACCAATCGGCTAATATGAATGTGGTGTGCCATCGTGCATCGTAAGAGTATGCCACGACACTAAGCCACGGTAGTCAGCAAAGAAGTTGGCACCGGCATGCCACGGAAGAGGTGTGGCGCGCTGTCACACACTGTCGATGAGCAATGTGATGCTTCTCATCAGACATTCCATTTGGAGGAGGTGGTCGGCACCTCGTCCAGCCACGTAAGGGATAGGCAGTGCGACTAGTGCACCACCAATGACCCGGAGGCCAAAGCTGATGTCGCGGCGGAGGGGGAACCCGCGCCTTCGGCGGGTTCCACGGTGACCGGGCGACAACCACATTGCGCCACTATTTCAAAAGATGAATGGACTCTGAGCCATTTGGAATACCAGGGGTCTCACCCCCCCCCCCCCCCGTTTCCAGCTCTGGCGGACAGCGGGCCGCCTACCCATACGGTTTGTGCCTCACACGGTCGGGCCTCCTGCCCAGCGGGCCGCGCGCCCAGCGGGCTGCGCCCCCTTGTAGACTAGGCCAAGCCCACCGCGGCCCAGTCCAGTTGAGTCAGACCTGAACCGGGTCGGTTTTCCCCATACCAGGTCAGGCTGGGTTGGCCCGACGACCGGGTCAGCCTGGAACCGGGCCCAACCGAACCCAGAAATGCTTAAAGGGTTATATCTTGAGAACCATAAATCTGTTTGACGAACCGTAAATGGAGTCGGGATCCTTGGAGTGAGACAGTCCTCTTGGTATACTCTACTTAATTTTTGGACACAGTTGGAGTACAGCTAGGTTGGATCAAACGTGAATCCAACCGGGCCCTCAGAACTAAAAGGCTTATAACTCACAGACTGGGCGTCTGGTTGGCACACCGTTTGTCATGTTGGAAACCTTACGACATGACGGTCCATTGGGTTAATACTTTTTATATATTATTGGAGGTTGAGTTATGACCGATATCTATAAGGTCACATTCTACAGAACTCGAGCGCACAGGGTGTGAGGAACCCTGTGTCTGGTTGTAACGTGAAGAAAGAACATTGATCCTGTGTGGGTCAGCATCTGTTGATCCTATGTGGGTCAGCAACTATCGATCATGTGTGGGTCAGCTTCTATTATATCCTTTGTAGGTCAGTGCTCAGCTATCTTCTGTGGGTTGGTGCATACTAATCCTTTGTTTGTTAGATCCTGTGTGGGTCAGTGGGGGTTAGTTACCTATCGATCCTTTGTGGGTCAAAAGCAGTACTACTTAACAGAATAAGATGACCTAGTTGTACTACTAATCATTTTTACTTCTATACATAAGTTATACCTGTGTGTGAGATGAGTCTTTTAACTTAATAGTGTTAACTTTGTGGTGTTACCTATGTGGTACTTCTATATTTGTGGTGTTACGTGTGTGGTGCTTCTATCTTCATGGTGTCACCTATGTGGTGCTTCTACCTTCATGGTGTTACCTCTATGGTACTTCTATCTTCATGGTGTTACCTATGTGGTACTTTTACCTTTGTGGTGTTGTCTTCGTGGTGTTACTTGTGTGGTACTTCTACATTCGTGTTGTTCTCTTCGTGGTGCTACCTGTGTGGTACATCTATCTTCATGGTGTTACATGTGTGGTACTTATATCTTTGTGGTGTTACCTCTGTGGTACTTCTATCTTTGTAGTTTTACCTTTGTGTTATTCTTCCCTCGTGTGTGAGATGAGTATATCTTGATAAATTTGGTATATTTATGGGCATATACCTAAGTAGTATTGAAGTCTATTACTTTTTGCATTGAAATTGAGGCCTTGATTTCTGGTATTTCCTATGGGGAACTCTGGGAGACCTACGAGGGTCTCAGGGTCCCTACTGAGTATCATTATACTCACCCCAACATGGACTTTGCATGCACCTTGTTTTTTCTTGTGCAGACGATGGACAATAGTGATCAAGGTTGAGGGATCCAAGACTGGACGATGCTTGGAGGCAGACCTTTTGGCGTGACATGATGCAGGGACTACTAATTGTGAGTTGTACCTACCATTCAGGTAGGATCCTTGGTGGATGATCTGGGAGTTGTTTGTAATTTTTAGTCGTATGTTTACTTTTCAGTTGGGCTTGTATTCCACACCCCTTTACTTTCTGCATACTTTTACTATAGCAGTTTACTTCGTGGTTGCTTATTGTTGTGTTCTTGGACTGTGTGTCTATATAGGTTAAAAGGTAATGCCTTTCCATTTTAGAGTTACACCTTTCTGGTGCGAGTCTCCATCCCCTAGCCTATGGAAGGCAGGATTGGGGTAGTCACGGCACTGGCCCTGGGGGACGGTTCATGACAAAGTTGTATCAAAGGAATCAGTCCTACCAAAGAACTTGTACAATGATATTTTCTATGTTGAAATAGTGTTAAGTGTTATGAGTATGGTTATCTGTTTGGGGAATCCATTGTTGGTGTGGCGACCGATGTATCCATACACAAGGACCCTGAATTCTGATTTTTGAATCAATACACAGAAACACTGATTGCGTGTGTTTTTGAAAAAAAAATCGTGTGATCTATTTGAGTCATATAGGGACCCGCACTTGACGTACATGGAAATTACATTAATTTTGTGAAATACTAAATACAAAACAAAAATAGACACCCACGGATCGTAATAGTTTAGTGTCTTTTAAAACTCAGAACATAATTTTCTAATAATGGAGAATGATCTTCAACATCTCCCATAAAGATCTTCCACTTTTTTTCTTACCTAGAACCTTTCTTTAAATCCTGGGTAAAAGAAAACATAAAAGGGTGAGCTCAAATGCTTAGTAAGGGTAAACATGGATAACATAAAACAATCCCTAAACATTCGAATGTAATAACATGAACGTAAAACATCAAAATCATGGGTAATGACATAAATCATGACGGTACATAAGCCATAGATCATAAAGGAACATTAATCATGATAAAATAGCATGGTAATAAAACATGTAATTATGGAAACCATTAAGCACATGTTATGATTTCCATAGTATCCAGGGAATTGCTGCCAATACCATCATAGTGGACAAAGTCCATTACTGAACCGGGTTTACATGTCGATCCATCCCTGTATTACTGAACCGGATTCAATTGCCATTCCAACCATGCCTATCTCATGAGATATAAATCTTTACCCAATGAATTGGAGGGAGATATAGGTCACAACCATCTCATAATGAAAATGTTCCACAAAATAAACATAAATCCTTAAACACAACCCAAAGAATAAAATGGGTTTCATAAACATCATCCCATCATAACATAATCTATATTAAACAAATGGATATCATTTCATCATAAGAAAAATAACACCATGTAAATAATATAGACATTATAATTGAAACATAAAATATTAAATACTCTCATTTCAGAAGGAAAATAGTGTTGATAAAACAATTGAAATGAATTCTTGAGGAAAATATCCTTTCTTCTTCAAAATCATTATCTTTTCACAAAATGACATTCAATTTTAAAAGAAAGGGATTTTGTTAAAAATAATCATTAAATCTTGTAGATGAAGCTTCCTGAATGTTATGCGTTATGAAACCCTAAAAATCTTTTCATGTCGTATAATTTTAAAAAAACATTCTCTTCGTACTTTTTCCAGAAAAGTCAAAAAGTTCCGTATATGGTAAACAAAAGAAAGATTACCTCCATAAAACAGTGTAGAAGTCAAAGAGGGGTAAACATGACTTTAAACATATATGGAATAATATTAAAAAATTTATGAAAAACATTTTTATGGACATAGATGAAAAATATAACCCCAGTAAATACTTACGTATAAGCAATCTCGAATAAAAATGATATTTGAAAAATTATCCCTTACCTTATGTCTAATTTCTTCTGAATGTGTCTGAGACTCCTATATAGTGGGTTCAAACATATTATTAACTTGTAAAAAACCATAATAATATTTATGATATCATATATGATTCACTTATGAATTTATATTACCTGTTCTTTTGTCAATTCCATGTTAATGCAATGTTTTGGGTAAAATCATTTCATTTATCGTACGTGTTTGGACTTGTTGTTCTTGATATTATCACTTATAACCTGATTTACATAATTCCAGAATGTAAAAAAATGATTTATATATAATATATATTCATCATATAAATATATTTGATAGATCTATAAATTGAATGAAATACACCGTTCATGGAGACAGTAGGTCGTACATACACATGAACGCTGCTTTCGTTTCCTTAATGAATTGAATGGAATTAAGTAAATGAAACATATATGTATATAAATCTAGTATAATTATTATGTCATATATTTAATGATTATTTATTATATATACTTTATAATCATTCTTGAATGGTTAACATAGAGAATGAATCTAATCACGTCCTGGAGACGGTAATCTTTACCAACGCACGAGTGATGACATCATTCTCATAATTATTGAATGGTATTGGAGTAGATTATATAATATCTCATAATTAGTATCATGTTTTAATAATCATGTATAGATATTCTTTACACCATTATACCCATCCAGGAAAGGTTGTGGTGGAAAACAGATTACACCACGGCGTTGAGATGGTATTCCATACGTACGCACGTGCGGGGATTTCATTTTTTGTAGGATGGATAAAAGGTTAAAGGTGAAATAGGGTTGTTTTATATTTATAATAACATATAAGTATATTATTGGTACTTATGTTATTACTTTATAATTAAACAAATAAAGAATAAGAAGTAGAAAAAGAAATAAATTTGAAAAAATCTGTAATGGACATTACCTCTTCTTCAATGCGCCTCTTCTAAACCTCTTCTTAGGGCACTAAAGATTGTATTTGAAGACGATCAGGACCTCTATTATGTTTCTATGGAATTGGATAAGAGAAATTCCTAGGGTTTTTCCAATCTTGAACGCTCAAAATGGTGTGAGGAGGAGAGGGAGGAGGTACCCTTTTATAAGAGAGGAGAGGGACACTTTTGGAAACCTCTAAACTATTAATTTATAATAAACTCAAACCCCACTTAAAAACCACCACAAATGACTCAAATACTAATATTAAATGATATATTGTTGTAATCTCATCAACCAATAAAATTTATACATGTTCGAAATTTATTTTAAACCATATCAACTTGATTTATCCTTATTTAATCTATTTTATTTTATTAGTGGTAATAAGATTCTATATTTTAAATTTTTATGAATATTTACTTATGTGTTGTGAATTATACATAATTGGGTAATTTTTGACATTTTAGATCATATAAATTTCTATATATAATTTTTAATTATTTTTGTGGTTTTTAAACAATTTAATAATATGTTATTTCTATAAAATAACAATAGTGTTAATTTTGACACTATTTATTTATTTGAATTTAAATAAAATCCACAGAGAGGATATATTCAAACCAAAATGTTTAATATATTCCTAACATGTCATATCTATCTAGAAAATTTTTGAGAACAGTAATTAGTTCATATAATATTTGTTTTAATATTTACAAAACTATTTATTTGATATTTCTCTTAATAAAACTATTACAACATCATTTTTGTATAATCATTTAATATACTTATTATTTGCATAAAAATTAAAAATAAAATACTATGATGATTATAAATCTAATATCTTTCAAAAGAATACATTTACTCGAATTTATCATCTTAAAATCACAACATGTAAATTGTAATATTTACTAAATTATGAAGGTGACAACTTTGACATCATTTAAAATAATATAATATAAGTGTACTAATCGCTTTTATAAAGCTCCAAATGGTCACAAATTTTACCATTGTATGGTTATTGTATATATATATACGACCAATAATATGTTTCAGGTTTTTTGTCCTTTTAATTGGTATTATTACTATATTATTGATTTTTTACTAAATAGATAATTTTTGTATCATTAATGTATAAGCTATTAAGGTAATTAAATATCACTTAAAAATTACAATAAATTACTATAAAAAATAAAAAAATTATATATTTTAAATGAGTATTTATAATATAATTTATATTCTATATAACCTTATATTAAAAATACTTTAATTATTAATGTTTGAGTGAGACATATTTCACTTTCTTTAATATAAAATAAATTAAATGTATTAATCACATCCAAGTGGGTTCCAATGGATTCCATTTCGACCCAAATATGCCTTAGATGAAATATAATTATCCAATTATATTAAGACAAGTGTTAGGGTAATTTTATAATATTATATTTACCCTTAATTACCCGATTTACCATTAACTATGGTAAATAAAATTTAACGTAGTTACTATTCAGAGTGCCCAAAAATAAAAAGTATCTTATTAAAATAATTTGGACCTACTGATTCCAAATATCGAATCCATTTTTCCAAATTCAAATCATATAATTTTCATAAATTAATTCAAAATTAATCCCTTTGTTAAGAAAATGAGTTTTTAAAGTTAAAACATTGCAAAAGATTGAAATGATTCTACCTTTGAATTCAATGTAAAATCAATGATAATGACATACATTATATTAAATAGTAAAAATATTTTCTATTTATACTTTAAAACCATTCAATATTATAATTTAACCATATAAATTATTACGATGAAAAAAATTGTTTTTAATTAAAATATAGCATGTTTTTACTATTCATTAAAATTTGAAAGTTATCAGAATAAAATGAAAAATTTTTCCAAAGTAAATTTTCATATCCTGATTCCAAATGAGAATTTTATTTTGTCAAATTGAACTTATAAACATTTCAGTAACTAGATTTATAGTGGTTGCGCCATCAAAAGACGACATAACTACATTTTTTGAAAAATACTTATATACCCAAAAAAATTATTTTGTTCTCATGCCATATTCTAGAAAATGTGTAAGATGAATAATAATGTTACAAAATTCAAAATGTATTTAATACTATTCATAATAGCTAGTTCATAATAATATTATAAAAATATATCATTGTTTAGTGAAAATCGGTATTGCGTACAACGCAAGCTATTGAGGAAGGTTGCTCTTACGTGTAATGCAAGCCAAGAATAGTGTTTCATATACTATAATCTAATACGGTGTTACGTATAGCACAAGATAATCTTGGTGTAGTTTATAACACAAGAAATCAATGAAATTTAAAAAAAATATTTCTCATAAATTCTTGAGGTGTTACATTCTATCCCCCTTAAAATGAATTTCACCCTAGAAATTCGTTGGGGTTATAAAGCGTTTACTACTTGTAAGTTTCTTCAATAGAAACCCACATCGTAAAACGGAATACTAAAACATAATTTTAAAAACTAATGTATGAAACGTAACGGTTTTCCAAATTAACTCATCACTAGGTTTCCACATATAAGAACATAGGTGAAAATATGGAAATGGAAGAGAAATATAACCATCAACTTCTGATAAAAAGTTGTAGAGGATATGGCTATGAAAAATCCAACAATCACAAAGCCATAAATTTGTGATGATCTAAGGTACCATCTGATTCATCAGATATAAGTGCACTAGGACAGCAATTTTGGTTTTCAAGATCATTTCCCGAATGTTGAAGAATGTTTGAATTAAATGGAATTCATACTTGATTTTGGTAAAATCTCACCATTTCATATGCCTTGACCAGTTTTCAATTCATCTCTTAAAGAAATGAAGTTGAATTTTTCTTTTGTGATGTGTTAGAAGATCATGCAATAGAATGATAGGTCATTCCATCTGTCTCAAACATATGGTTAGAAAAAGTTATATGCATAAGTCCATATATGGTGAGATTAATCGTATATGGTTCCAAAAATGGACTTATACATCATCTATCATCCTTCTTAAAATAATAAAACTAGTTTCTACTAACCAGGGACTTTCTGTAGGCCAGTGGTAGGTGATAAAGGCCTGTCACACTTCGGTTGTGGGTTCAATTCCCACAACCATGTCCGACGCGATGGGTTGTCTCCCGTCCTACAGGTTTTCCTTTTTCTAAAACTACACTATTATAACATTACAGAAATAATATTGAAAAAATTTCAATCCTTAAACAATACTATCTGTTGTTCAACATAATCCATTCCTATCTTTAGACTTATCCAAAATACATCTGTCCAATCTCATAGTATAAAGAAAATGATTACTATAAAGGTCACATAACAAGAACGTGAATACCATCATTTATCCCCAATATATCATAAGATATATCTTGTTGATCCCATTCCAAACATGTGAATACCTTAATCAT
The DNA here is from genome assembly GCA_963277665.1 of Viscum album. NCBI lineage: Eukaryota > Viridiplantae > Streptophyta > Magnoliopsida > Santalales > Viscaceae > Viscum > Viscum album. The sequence continues at coordinate 560,420,734 of OY728140.1, read as the reverse complement.
GTATTCTCTTGAAACATAAATTACCATAGATCCTTAATGAAGACATGATTTCTATCAAAAGGTAACTCTTTCCACATTCCAAAATCCAAAAAATTCTATATACTCAAACCATGATATCACTTTGTCCTTATATCAGTCATTAGCTCATTAATACTCTCAAACATTTCATTATCTCCTTATCCCTTCTTTATGCGAATATTAGGAGCTTTCCAAAAACATTTCAATCACATTTCATGGTTACCGTTACCATATAATTATTGAAAACCACAACAAACTAATAAATAGATATTCCAATATTTCACAATACTAAAAATGAGATTCCACAACACTATTTTGTAATCCCGTTACATAAACACTTAATCATTCCACAACTTTGTTGTCATATTCAACATCGCCAATTGTGATAGCATGTGACTTCCCTTTGTCCTTTTCCTTAAGAGGTTGTTAATTTCAATAATCATTAACCCTTGTATTAGGGCATTGGTCAGCATAATGCCCTGTTTCTTTTCACTTGTAGCATTGAAGTGTTGGTGGAGTGTTCTCTGTAGTCTTTTCCCTATTCATTTCATTAAAAAACTTTTTCCCCATTAATTCATTACTCAGCTACTCGATGACCTTATTTTCCACAATTAAAACATTTTTTATTACCTTTTAGACAATCTCCACCATGATTCTTTCCACACTCTGAGAATAACGAAACATTTGTCTTCTTTTCACCATAGTTTTGAGATTTTTTCTTGAAATCAATATTTTGTTTCTTTTCAAAACCATGAGATGGATATGTTACACCAACTTCCAATTCTTCCTTGATAGCACAACGCACAATTTCTTTATATCTAATGAAGTCTCTTATAGCTAATGCCCTTCGAAGACTTGGTTTTAAGACACTGAAAAATCGATAAACATTACTTTCAGCATGGATGATATATCCAGATGCATACATTGCAAGCCTTGTAAAATTCACCTCGTATATACCATCAGATTCATCATCCTTTTTCTTAAGCTCAAGGAACTCCTTTTCCATCTTTGTTCGAAGAATAATAGGGAAGTACTTATTTAAAAACAAGTTCTTGGACTCGCCCCATTCCATGGATTCAATTTCATCTTGGGGACTTGTATTCTTAATTTGATTCCACCACTGGTCTACTTCTCCTTTTAAATGGTAAACAGATAGAATTAATTTTTCATGTTCTGAACATAAATGTATGGAAAATATCTTTTCAATGGTACTGATCCATTTTTCAGCAACAAGTGGATAATAAGACCCACTAAAAGAAGGTGGTCGTTGCCTCATGAAGGACTCAATAGAAGATTTTTCCCTTCTCTGCTCATTCAGAAGTCTAGAATGATTCATGGATTGTGTAAGTATAACAATAATATTTTTCACTCCATCTCCCATAACATTGGTTTGTTCAATATTACAATCATTGCATTGCCCATTTCATTGATCAACACGGTTCATTCGGGTTCCAGCCATCGTCTAAAACCCAAAAAGAATAGTGTAAGAGGAAAAAATCATGATAAGAAAACAACATAATAAAGGGGGATTACTTTCAATATCTAACATCATAGGTTTAATTCTATGATCATTACCATAATACTTTGACTATAACCTATACTTATACTTAACCTTAGGGACATACCTACGTATACCTTAGAAATATCCCTAGGGATCTCACTAAAGTTTTCGCATCCTAGTTTAAAAAGGTTAACTAAACATTTCCTCTAATACCAACTGTAGGGACCCACACTTTACATACATGGACATTACATTACTTTTGTGGAATACTTAATACATAACAAAAACAGACACTTAGGGATTCTAATAGTTTAGTTTCTTTGGAAACTTGGAACATAATCTTCTAATCATGGTGAAAGATCTTGAAAATCTCCCATAAAGATCTTCCACTTTTGTTTTCTTACCTAAAAAATTTCTTTACATCCTAGGGAAAAGAAAACATAAAAATGTTGAGCTCAAATGCTCAATAAGGGGAAACATGGATAACATAAAACAATCCCGAAACATTTGAATGTAAGAACATGAACATAAAACATCAAAATCATCGGTAATGACATAAATCTTAAAAGTACATAAGGAATAGATCATAAATGAACATTAATCATGATAAAATAGAATGGGAATAAAACATGTAATTGTGGAAACCAATAATCACATGTTATTATTTCCATAGTAGCCAAGGCATTGCTGCAAAGACCATCATAGTGGACAAAGTCCATTACTGAACCGGGTTTACTTGTCGTTTCCGCCCTGTATTACTGAACCGTATTCACTTTCCATTCTAGCCATGTCTATATCATGAGATTTAAATCTTTACCCAATTCATTGGAGGGAGATATAGGTCCCACCCATCTCATAATGAAATCATTCTTACGTGTGCCACAAAATAAACATAAATCATTCAGCACAACCCAAAGAATAAAATGGGTTTCATAAACATCATCTCATTATAACATAATCCAAATGAAACAAATGGATATCATTTCATCATATGAAAAATCACACCATGTAAATAATATAGACATTATACTTGAAACATAAACATATTAAATACTGTCATTTCAGATGGAAGATAGTTTTGATAAAACACTTGAAATGAATTCTTAAGGAAAATATCCTTTCTTCTTCAAAATCATTTTATTTTCACAAAATGTCATTCAATTTTAAATGGTAATAATTTTGTTGAAAATAATCATGAAATATTATAGTGTAATCTTCATGAAAATTAGGCATTATGATACCGTAAAAATATGTTCATGATGTATATGTTAAAAAAACATTCTCCTTGTACTTTTGTCGGAAAGTCAAAAAGTTCCTCGTATGGTAAACAAAAGAATGATTCCTTCCATAACACAATGTAAAAGTCAAAGAGTGGTAAACATGACTTTAAACATACAAGGAATAATAATAAACAATTTATGAAAAACATTTTTATGGACATGGATGAAAAATATAAACCCAGTAAATACTTACGTATAAGTAATCTCAGATAAAAATGAGATTTGAAACATTATCCCTTACCTTATGTCCAATTTCTTATGTATGTGTCTGAGACTCCTGTATAGTGAGTTTAAACATATTATTAACTTGTAACCGAACCATAATAATATTTATGATATCATATATGATTCACTTATGACTTTATATTACCCATTCTTTTGTCAATTCAATGTTAAAGAAACGTTTTGGGCAAAATAGTTTCATTTATCATACATGTTTGGACTTGTTTTTCTTGATATTATTACTTATAACCTGATTTAATTAATTCCATAAAGTTAAAAAAATTGTTTATATATAATATATATTCATCATATAAATCTATATGATAGATCGATAAAGGGAATGGTATACTCCATTCATGGAGACGGTAGGCTGTACGTATGCATGAACGCTGTTTTTGTTTCCTTATTAAATTGAATGAAATTAAGTAAATGAAACATATATTTACATAAATCCAGTATCATTATTATTTCATATATTTCATGATTATTTATTATATATAGTTTATAATCATTCTTGAATTTTTAACATAGGTAATGAATCTCATCGCGTCGTAGAGACGGCAATCCGTACGTACGCACGAGTGATGATATCGTTCTAATAATTATTGAATGGTATTGGAGTAGATTATATAATATCTCAGAATTAGTAACATGTTTTAATAATCATATATAGATATTCTTCACACCATTATACCCATCCAAGTAAGGTTGTGGTGGAAAACAGATTACACCACGTCGTGGAGACGGTATTCCGTACGTACGCACGCACAGTGATTTCATTTTCCATAGGATGTATAGAAGGTGAAATAGGGTTTTTTAATATTTATAATAACATATAAGTATATTAGTGATACTGATGTTATTACTTTATAAGGAAAGAAATAAATAAGAGGAAGTATAAAAAGAAATAAATTTGAACGAATCGGTAATGGATATTACCTCTTCTTCGACGCACTTCTTCTGAACCTCCTCTTATGGCAATAAAGTTGGTATTTGAAGAAGACAAGGACCTATAATATGTTTCTAGGGAAGTTTAGAAGATAAATTATCATTGTTTGGCCAATATTGAAGGCTTAAAATGGTGTGAGGATGAGAGGGAGTAGGTGGCCCTTTATATGAGAGGAGAGGGTCACTTTTGAAAACCTCTAAAATATTAATTTATAATAAACCCAAAGCCTTCTTAAAAATCTCCAAATATGACTCAAATCTAAATATTAATTGATATAGGGTTGTAATATCATCAAAAAATATCTAGAAATGTTGGTTATTTATTTTAATCCTTATCAACTTGATTTATCCTTATTTAATATATTTAATTTTATTTGTGGTAATAAGATTCTAAATTTTAAATTGTTATAAATAATTACTTATGTGTTTTGAATTATCCATAATTGTGTACTTTATGATATTTTAGACTATATAAATTTCAATTTCTAATTTTTAAATATTTTTGTGATTTTTAAAAAATTTAATAATATGTTATTTTTATAAAATAACAATATTTTTAATTTTGAAAATATTTATTTATTTGAATTTAAATAAAATCCACACAGAGTTTATATTCAAAAAAAATGTTTAATATATTCCTAACATGTCATATCCATCTAAATTTTTTTCGGAGAAAATTAATTAGTTCATATATTATTTATTTTAATATTTATAAAACTATTTATTTGATATTTCTCTTAATAAAAAATTTACTACATCATTTTTGTATAATCGATTTATATAATTATTAGTTGCATAAAATTAAAAATAAAATAATATAATGATTATAAATACAATATTCTTCAAAATAATACTTTTACTGGAATTTATCATCTTAAAATCACAACATGTAAATTGTTATATTTATTAAATTATGAAGGTGACAACTTTGACATCATTTCAAAAAAAATAATAAAAGTGTCCTAATCGATTTTATAAAGCTCCAAATGGTCAAAAATTTTACCATTGGATGGTTATGGTTTAGATATATACGACCAATAATATTTGGTCAGGTTTTTTGTCCTTTTAATGGGTATTATTACTATAGTATTGATTTTTCACTAAGTAAATAATTTCTTCATCATTAATGTATAAGCTATTAAGGCAATTAAATATCACTTAAAAATTACAAATAAATTTCCATAACAAATAAAAACATTTTAGATTTCAAATGAGTATTTATAGTCAAATTTATATTCTGTATAAATTTATATTAAAAATACATTAATTATTAAAGTTTTAGTGAGACATATTTCAGTTTCTTTAAAATAAAATAAATTAAAGGTCTTAATCACATCCAAGTGGGTTCCAATGGATTCCATTTTGACCAAAATATGCCTTAGGACGAAATATAATAATCCAATTATATTAATACAAGTGTTAGGGTAATTTTATAATTTTATATTTATCCTTAATTACCCGATGTACCATTAACGATGGTAAATAAACTTTACCGTATATACTATTCATAATGCCCAAAAATAAAAAGTAGCCTATTAACATAATTTGTACCTACTGATTCAAAATATGGAATCCATTTTTCTAAATTTAAATCACATAAGTTGCAGAAAATAATTTAAAATTAATCCCATTGTTAAGAAAATGAGTTTTAAAAGTTAAAACATTGCAAAAGATTGAAATGATTCTACCTATGAATTCAATGTAAAATCAATAATAATAACATAAATTATAGTAATTCTTAAAAATATATTCTATTTATACTTTAAAACCATTCAATATTATAATTTAACCTTATAAATTATTACGATTAAAAAAGTTGTTTTTAATTAAAATATAGAATGTTTTTACTATTTATTAAAATATGAAAGTTATCAGAATAATATGAAAATTTTATCCAAAGTAAATTTTTATATCCTAATTCAAATGAAGAATTTTATTTTGTAAAATTTAACTTATAAACTTGTCAAAAACTAGATTTAAAGTGGGAGCGACATCAAAAGGTGGCAAAACTGCATTTTTTGAAAAATACATATTTTACCCAAAAAGATTATTTTGTTCTCATACCAGGTTATGGAAAATGTGTAAGATGAATAATAATGTTTTAAAATTAAAATTTTAGTTAATACTATTCATAAAGGCTAGTTCATAATAATATTATAAGAATAAATTGTTGTTTAGTGAAACTGAGTATTGCGTACAACACAAGCTATCGAGGAAGGTTTCTCTTGCATGTAACGCAAGACAAGAATAGTGTTGTGTATAATATAAGCTAATACATTGTTGAATATAGCACAAGATAATATTTGTGTAGTATAAAACACTAGACATAAATGAAATTGAAAAAAATAGTCTCATAAATTCTCATGGTGTTAGATTCTAAACCCCCTTAAAATGAATTTCTCCCTCAAAATTCATTGGGGTTATAAATCATTTACTACTTATAAGTTTTTTCATAGAAACCCACATCGTAAAATGGAATACCAAAAACTTAATTTTAAAAACTAATTTATGAAATGTAATGGTTACCCAAATTAACTCATCACTGGGTTTCCCCATAGAAGAACATAGGTGAAAATATGGATATGGAAGAGAAATATAACCATCAACTTCTGATGAAGAGTGGTAGAGGACATGGCTATGAAAAAGCCAATAATCATAAAGCCATAAATTTTTGATGATCTAAGGTACCGTATGATTCATCATATATAAGGGAACTATGACAACATTTTTGGTTTTCAAGATCATTTCCCAAATGTTGAAGAATTTTTGAATTAAAAGAAATACTTAATTGATTTTGGTACAATCTCACCGTTTCTCGTGCTTTGAACAATTTCCACTTCATCTCTTAAAGAAATGAATTTGAATTTGTCTTTCATGAAGTGTTAGCAGATCATGCGATAGAATGATAGGGCATTCCATCTGTCTCAAACATAAGGTTAGCCAATGTTATATACATAAGCCCATCTATGGTGAGATTAATCGTATATGGTTCCAAAAATGGACTTATACTTCATCTATAATCCCGATTAATATAATAAAACTAGTTTCTACTAACCAGGGACTTATTGTAGGCTTATGGTAGGTGATAAAGCTTTGTCGCACTTAGGTTGTGGGTTTGATTCCCGCAAACTTGTCTGATGCAACGGGTTGTTGCCCATCCTGCAGGTTGTCCTTTTTTTAAAACTACACTATTATAAAATTACATAAATAATATCAAAAAAAGTTCTAGAATTAAACAATACTATCTGATGTTCAACTTAATCCAATCCAATCTTTAGACTTACCCAAAATACATCTGTCCAATCTCATAGTATAAAGAAAAAGATTACTGGAAAGGTCACATAATAAGCATGTGAATACCATCATCTATCCCCCATATATCATAAGATATATCTTGTTGATCACATTCCAAACATGTGAATACCTTAATCATGTATTCTTCATGAAACATAAATTACCATAGAACTTAAATGAACACATGATTGCTGTCAAAAGGTAACTCTTTCCACATACCAAAATCCCAAAAATTCTATATACTCAAACCATGATATCACTTTGTCCTTATATCAGTCATGAGCTCATTAATGCTATCAAACATTTCATTATCTCCTTATCCCTTCTTTATGAAATATTAGGTGATTTCCAAAAACATTTCAATCACCTTTCATGGTTATCGGTACCATATAATTATTGAAAACCACAACAAACCAATAAATAGATGTTCTAGAATTCCATGATACTAAAAATGAGATTCCACAACACTATTTTTGAATCTCGTTACATAAACACTTAATCATTCCACCACTTTTTTGTCATATTCAACATTTCCAATAGTCATCACATGTGACATACCTTTTTCCTTTTCCTTAATAGGTTGTTGATGTCGATAATCATTAATCCTTGGATTAGGGAATTGGTTATCATAAAGCCCCATTTCCTTGCACTTGTAGCATTGAAGTGTTAGTGGAGCATTCTCGGTAGTCTTTTCTCAATTCATGTCATCAGAAACCTTTTTCCCATTACTTCGTCACTTAGTTGCTCGATGACCTTCTTTTCCACAATTGAAACATTTTATAGTGCCTTTTAGATAATCTCCAGCATGCTTATTTCCACACTTTGAGAATAACGAAACATTTGTCTTCTTTTCACCATAGTTTTGAGATTTTCCCTTGAAATCCATCTTTCGTTTCTTGTCAAAACCATGAGATGGATATGTTACACCAACTTCCAGTTCTACCTTGATAGCACAATGCACAATTTCTTCATAGCTACTGAAGTCTCTTATATCTAATTCCCTTCAAAGACTTGATTTTAAGCCACTAAAGAATCGATCAACTTTACTTTCATCATGGATGATAAAGCCAGATGTATACACTGAAAGTCTTGTAAAATTCACCTCGTATATACCAATTGACTCATCATACTTTTTCTTAAGCACAATGAACTCCTTTTCAATCTTTGTTCGAAGAATACGAGAGAAGTACTTATTAAAAAACATGTTCTTGAACTTGTCCCATTCCATGGATTCAATTTCATCTTGGGGATTTGTATTCTTAATTAGATTCCACCACTGGTCTACTACTCCTTCTAAATGGTAAATAGACAGAATGAATTTTTCATGTTCTGAACATCTAAGTATGGAAAATATCTTTTCAATGGCACTGATCCATTGTTCAGCAACAAGTGGGTCAGAAGACCCACTGAAAGAAGGTGGATGTTGCCTCATGAAGGACTCAATAGAATATTTTTCCCTTCTCTACTCATTCGGAAGTCCAGAATTATTCATAGCTTGTGTAAATATAGCAAAAAGATTTTGCACTCCATCTCCCATAACATTGGTTTGTTCAGGAGTACAATCATTGCATTTCCCATTACATTGATCAACACGGTTCCTTTGGGTTCCAGCCATCTTCTAACACCCAAAAAGAATAGTGTAAGAGGCAAAAATCATGCTAGGAAAACAACATAATAAAGGGGGAGTAATTTCAATATCTAACATCATAGGTTTAATTTTATGATTGTTACTGTAATCCTAGGACTATAACCTGTACTTATACTTAAACTTAGGGACATCCCTAGACATACCTTAGAAATATCTCTAGGGATCTCACTAAAGTTTTCGCATTCTAATTTACAAAGGTTAAAAAAATCCTTCCTCTGATACCAATTGTAGGGACCCACACTTGACATATATGGACATTACATTACTTTTGTGGAATACTTAATACATTACAAAAATAGACACCCAAGTATTGTAATAGTTTAGTGTCTTTGGAAACTCATAACCTAATCTTCTAATCATGTTGAAAGATCTTCAACATCTCCCATAAAGATCTTCCACTTTTCTTTTCTTATCTAAAACCTTTCTTTAAATACTGTGGAAAAGAAAACATAAAATGGGTGAGCTCAAATGCTCAGTAAGGGTAAACATGGAGAACATAAAACAATCCCTAAGCATTTGAACGTAAGAACATGAACATAAAACATCAAAATCATGGGTAATGACATAAAGCTTAACAGTACATAAGGAATAGATCATAAAGGAACATGATCATGATAAAATAACATGGTAATAAAACATGTAATTGTGGAAACCATTAAGCACATGTAATGATTTCCATAGTAACCAAGACATTGCTGCGAAGACCATCATAGTGGACAAAGTCCATTACTGAACCGAGTTTACTTGTCGTTCCAACCCTGTATTACTGAACCAGATTCACTTTCCGTTCTAACCATGTCTATCTCATGAGATATAAATCTTCACCCAATGAATTTGAGGGAGATATAGGTCCCACCCATCTCATAATGAAATCATTCTTATGTGTGCCACAAAATAAACATAAATCATTCATCACAACCCAAAGAATAAAATGGGTTTCATAAACATCATCCCATAATAACATAATCCAAATTAAACAAATGGATATCATTTCATCAAATGAAAAATTACACCATTTAAATAATAGAGACATTATACTTGAAATATAAACATATTAAATATTGTCATTTCAGATGGAAAATAGTTTTGATAAAAGATTGGAAATGAAATCTTGAGGAAAATATCCTTTCTTTTTCAAAATCATTTCTTTTCACAAAATGTCATTAAATTTTAAAATATAAGGATTTTTTTGAAAATAATCATGAAATCTTATAGAAGAGGCTTCATTAAAATTAAGTGTTATGAAACTGTAAAAATATGTTCATGCCGTATAAGTTAAATAAACATTCTCCTCATACTTTTTCCGAAAAAGTAAAAAATTTCCTCACATGGTAAACAAAAGAAAGATTCCTTCCATAACACAATGTAAAAGTCAAAGAGGGGTAAACATGACTCTAAACATAAAAGGAAGAATATTAAACAATTTATGAAAAAAAATTATGGACATGGATGAAAAATATAACCCGAGTAAATACTTACGTATAAGCAATCTCAGATAAAAAAGAGATTTGAAAATTATCCCTTACCTTATGTCAAATTTCTTCTATATGTGTCCGAGACTCCTGTATAGTGGGTGTAAATATATTATTAACTTGTAAGATAACCATAATAATATTTATGATATCATATATGATTCACTTATGACTTTATATTACCCATTCTTTTGTCAATTCAATGTTAAAGCAACGTTTTTGGGTAAAATCGTTTCATTTATCATACATGTTTGGAATTGTTGTTCTTGATATTATTACTTATAACCTGATTTAATTAATTCCATAATGTAAAAAATTATTTATATATAATATATATGATAGATCGATAAATGGAATGAAATACACTGTTCATGGAGACGGTAGGTCGTGCGTACGCATGAACGTTGTTTTCCTTTCCTTATTGAATTGAATGAAATTAAGTAAATGAAAAATATATTTACATAAATCCAGTATCATTATTATGTAATATATTTCATGATTATTTATTAAATATACTATATAATTATTCTTGAATTGTTATCATAGATAATGAATCTCATCGCGTCGTGGAGACGGTAATCCGTACGTACGCACGAGTGATGATATTGTTCTCATAATTATTGAATGGTATTGGAGTAGATTATATAATATCTCAGAATTAGTACCATGTTATAATAATCATATATAGGTCTTCTTTACACCAATATACCCATCCAAGTAAGGTGGTGGTGGAAAATAGATTACACCACGGCGTGGAGACGGTATTCCGTACGTACGCACGCGTGGTGATTTGATTTTCCATGGGATGGATAGAAGGAGAAATAGGTTTGTTTCATATTTATAATAACATATCATTATATTATTTATACTGATTTTATTACTTTATAATGAAAAAAATAAATAACAGGAAGTAGAAAAATAAATAAATTTGAAAGAATCGGTAAAGGATATTACCTCTTCTTCAACGCACGTCTTCTGAACGTCCCCTTACGGCACTGAAGTTGGTATTTTAAGAAGATAGGGACCTCTAGTATGTTTCTAGGAATGTGTATAAGAGAAATTAGCAGGGTTTTACCGATCTTGAAGGCTCAAAATGGTGTGAGGGTGAGAGGGAGGTGGTGCCCTTTTATAAGAGAGGAGAGGGTCACTTTTGGAATCCTCTAAAATATTAATTTATAATAAACCCAAAACCCACTAAAAAACCTCCACAAATGACCCATATATAAATATTATATGAGATAGGGTTGTTATATCATCAAATAATAAAATTTAGACATGTTGTAAATTTATTTTAAACCTTATCAACTTGATTTATCCTTATTTAATCTATTTAATTTTATTTGAGGTAATAAGATTCTAAATTATAAATGGTTATAAATAATTACTTATATGTTGTGAATTATCCATAATTGGTTAATTTATAATATTTTTTACAATATAAATTTCAATTTATAATTTTTAAATATTTTTGTGATTTTTAAACAATTTAATAATATGTTATTTTTATAAAATAACATTATTTTTAATTTTGACACTATTTATTTATTTGAATTTAAATAAAATCCACAAAGAGTTTATATTCGAAAAAAAAATGTTTATTATATTCCTAAAATGTCATATCCATCTATAAAATTTGTGTAGAACATTAATTAGTTCATATAATTTTTATTTTAATATTTATAAGACCATTTATTTTATATTTCTCTTAATAAAACAATTACTACATCATTTTTGTATAATCATTTAATATACTTATTATCTTCATAAAAATTAAAAATAAAATAATATTCTGATGATAAATATAATATATTTCAAAAGAATATTTTTACTTTAATTTATCATCTTAAAATCACAACATGTAAGTTGTCATATTTATTAAATTATGAAGGTGACAACTTGGACATCATTTAAAATAAACTAATATATGTGTCCTAATCGCTTTTATAATGCTCCAAATGGTCAAAATTTTACCATTGGATGGTTATGGTTTATATATATATGACCAATAATATTTGGTCAGGTTTTTGGTCCTTTAAATGGGTATTATTACTATATTATTGATTTTTCACTAAATAAATAATTTCTGCATCATTAATGTATAAGCTATTAAGGTTATTAAATATAACTTAACAATTACAAATAAATTACCATAACAAATAAAAACAATTTATATTTCAAATGAGTATTGATAATCGAATTTGTATTCTGTATAACCTTATATTAAAAATACTTTAATTATTAAAGTTTGAGTGAGATATATTTCACTTTCTTTAAAATAAAATAAATTAAAGGTCTTAATCACATCCAAGTGGGTTCCAATGGACTCCATTTCAACAAAAATATGACTTAGGACGAAATATAATAATCCAATTCTATTAATACAAGTGTTAGGGTAATTTTATAATATTATATTTACCCTTAATTAGTCGATTTACCTTTAACTATGGTAAATAAAATTTACCGTAGTTACTATTCATTGTGCCCAAAAATTAAAAGTATCCTATTAAAATAATTTGGACCTAATGATTTCAAATATGGAATCCATTTTTACAAATTCAAATCACAGAAGTTGTAGAAATTAATTTGAAATTAATCCCGTTGTTAAGAAAACGAGTTTTAAAAGTTAAAACATTGTAAAATATTGAAATGATTATACCTATGAATTCGATGTAAAATCAATAATAATGACATAAATTATATTAAATGGTAAAAAAATATTATATTTATACTTTAAAACCATTCAATATTATAATTTAACCATCTAAATTATTTCGATGAAAAAATTGTTTTTAATTAAAATGTAGCGTGTTTTTACTATTCATTAAATATGAAAGTTATCAGAATAATATGAAAATTTTATCCAAAATAAATTTTTATATCCTGATTCCAAAGAAGAATTTTATTTTGTCAAATTAAACTTATTAATTATTCAAAAACTAGATTTAAATTGGGTGCGCCATCAAAAGGCTGCAAAACTACATTTTTTGAAAAATACTTATTTTACCCAAAAATTTTATTTTGTTCTCATACCAGGTTCTAGAAAATGTGTAAGATGAATAATAATGTTATAAAATTAAAAATTTAGTTAATACTATTCATAACGGCTAGTTTATAATAATATTATAAGAATATATCATTGTTTAGTGAAACTCGGTATTGCGTACAATGCAAGCTATCGAGGAAGGTTGCTCTTGAATATAATGCAAGCCAAGAATAGTGTTGTGTATACGATAAGCTAATACGGTGTTGCATATAGTGCAAGATAATCTTGGTGTAGCATACAACACAATAAATCTATGTAATTAAAAAAAATATTTCCCATAAATTATCAGGGTGTTACATTCTAAACGCCCTTAAAATGAATTTCTCCATCGAAATTCATAGGGGTTATAAATCATTTACTACTTGTATGTTTCTTTCATAGAAACCCACATCGTAAAACAGAATAGAAAAAAGTTAATTTTAAAAACTAATGTATGAAACGTAATAGTTACCCAAATTAACTCATCACTGGGTTTCCATATAGATGAACATTGGTGAAAATATGGATATAGAAGAGAAATATAACCATCAACTTCTGATGAAGATTGGTAGAGAACATGGCTATGAAAAATCCAAAAATCATAAAGCCATACATTTGTGATGATCTAAGGTACCATCTGATTCATCATATATAAGGGCACTAGGACAACATTTTTAGTTTTCAAGATCATTTCCCTAATGTTCAAGAATTTTTTAATTAAAAGAAATACTTACTTGATTTTGGTACAATCTCACCGTTGCTCGTGCCTTGAACAATTTCCACTTCACCTCTTAAAGAAATGAAGTTGAATTTTAATTTCGTGAAGTGTTAGCAGATCATGTGATAGAATGATAGGTCATTCCATCTATCGCATACATAAGGTTAGCCAAAGTTATATACATAAGTCCATCTTTGGTGAGATTAATCGTATATGGTTCCAAAAATGGACTTATACTTCATCTATAATCCTGCTTAATATAATTAAACTAGTTTATTCTAACCAGGGACTTCTTATAGGCCAGTGGTAGGCGATAAAGCCATATCTCACTTCTGTTGTAGATTCGATTCCCGCAACCTTGTCTGACGCGACGGGTTGTCGCCCATCCTGCAGGTTGTCCTTTTTCTAAAACTACACTATTATAAAATTACAGAAATAATATCAAAAAAAATTCTAGTATTAAAAAATACTATCTGATGTTCAACATAATCCATTCCAATCTTTAGACTTATCCAAAATGCATGTGTCCAATCTCATAGTATAATGAAAATGATTACTGGATAGGTCACATAACAATCACGTGAATACCATCGTTTATCCCCCATATATCGTAAGATATATCTTGTTGATCACATTCCAAACATGTGAATACCTTAATCTTGTATTCTTTTGAAACATAAATTACCATAAAACCTAAATGAAAACATGATTTCTGTCAAAAGGTAACTCTTTCCACATACCAAAATCCCAAAAAATCTATATACTCAAACCATGACATAACTTTGTCCTTATATCAGTCATGAGCTCATTAATACTATCAAGCATTTCATTATATCCTTATACATTCTTTATGCGCATATTAGGTGCTTTTAATAAACATCTTAATCACCTTTCATGGTTATCAGTACCATGTAATTATTGAAAACCACAAAAAACCAATAAATAGATATTCTAATATTCCATGATACTAAAAATGAGATTCCACAACACTATTTTGGAATCCCGTTACACAAACACTTAATCATTACATCACTTTGTTGTCACATTCAACATCGCCAATAGTCATCGCATGTGACTTCCCTTTTTCCTTTGCCTTAAGAGGTTGTTGATGTCGATCATCATTAACCCTTGGATTAGGGCATTGGTTAGCATAATGCCCCATTTCCTTGAACTTATTGCATTGAATTGTTGGTGGATAATTCTCTGTAGTCTTTTCTCTATTCACGTCATCAGAAATATTTTTCCCATTACTTTGGCACTAAATTGCTCAATGAACTTCTTTTCCACACTTGAAACATTTTCTAGTGCCATTTAGACAATCTCCACCATGCTTCTTTCCACACTTTTACCATAACGAAACATTTTCCTTCTTTTCACCATAGTTTTGAGATTTTTCCTTGAACTCCATCTTTTGTTTCTTGTCGAAACCATGAGATGGATATGTTACACCAACTTCCAGTTCTACATTGATATCACAAAGTACAATTTCTTCATAGCTACTAAAGTCTCTTATAGCTAATTCTCTTCGAAGACTTGGTTTTAATCCACTGAAGAATCGATCAACTTTACTTTCAGGTTGGATGATAAAGCTATATTCATACCTTGGAATCCTTGTAAAATTCACCTTGTATATACCAACAGATTCATCATCCTTTTGCTTAAGCTCACAGAACACCTTTTCCATATTTTTTCGAAGAATACGAGGGAAGTACTTATTGAAAAACAATTTCTTTAACTTGTCCCATTCCATGGATTGAATTTCATCTTGGGGCCTTGTAATCTTAATTAGAGTCCACCACTGGTCCACTTCTCCTTCTAAATGGTAAACATCCAGAATTACTTTTTCATGTTCCAAACATCGAAGTATGGAAAATATCTTTTCAATGGTACTAATTCATTATTTATAAACAAGTGGATCGGAGGACTCACTAAAAGAAGGTGGATGTTGGCTCAAGAAAGACTCAATAGAAAATTGTTCCCTTCACTGCTCATTCGAAAGTCCAAAATGATTAATATCTTGTGTAATTATAGCAATAATATTTTTCACTCCATCTCCTATAACATTGGTTTGTTCAGGAGGACAATCATTTCATTTCCCATTACATTGATCAACACAGTTCCTTCAGGTTACAGCCATCATCAAAAACCCAAAAAGAATAGTATAAGAGGCAAAAATCATGCTATGAAAACAACATACTAAGGGGGGTACTTTCAATATCTAACATCATAGGTTTAATTCTATGATTTTTACCATAATCCTAAGCCTATAACCTATACTTATTCTGAACTTTAGGGACATCCCTAGACATACCTTAGAAATATCTCTAGGGATCTCACTAAAGTTTTCGCATCCTAGTTTCCGAAGATTAACTAAACATTTTCTCTGATACCAACTGTAGGGACCCACACTTGATGTACATGGACATTACTTTACTTTTAAATAATACTTAATACATAACAAAAACAGACACCCAAGGATCGTAATAGTTTAGTGACTTTGGACTCTCAGAACATAATCTTCTAATCTTTGTGAAATATCTTCAACATCTCCCATAAAGATCTTCCACTTTTGTTTTCTTACCAAAAACCTTTCATTAAATCCTCGAGAAAAGAAAATATAAAAAGGATGAGCTCAAATTCTCAGTAAGGGTAAACGTGGAGAACATAAGACAATCCCTAAAAATTTGAACGTATGAACATGAACATAAAACATCAAAATCATGGGTAATGACATAAATCTTGACAGTACATAAGGAATAGATCATAAAGGAACATTAATCGAGATAAAATAGCATGGGAATAAAACATGTACTTGTGGAAACCATTAAACACATGTTATGATTTCCATAGTAGCCAAGGCATTGCTGCCAAGACCATCATAGTGGACAATGTTCATTACTAAATCGTGTTTACTTGTCGTTCCAGCCCTATATTACTCAACCGGATTCACTTACTATTCCAGCCATGTATATCTCATGAGATATAAATCTTTACCCAATTAATTGGAGGGAGATATAGGTCCCACCCATCTCATAATGAATTCATTATTACGTGTTCCCCAAAATAGACATAAATCATTCATCACAACCCAAAGAATAAAATGGTTTTCATAAAAATCATCCCATCATAACATAATACATATAAAACAAATGAATATCATTTCATCATAAGAAAAATCACACCATGTAAATAATAGAGACATTATACTTAAAATATAAACATATTAAATACTATCATTTCAGATGGAAAATAGTTTTGATAAAACACTTGAAATGAATTCTTTAAGAAAATAACCTTTTTTTTCATCAAAATCATTTTCTTTTCACAAAATTCCATTAAATTTTAAAAGAAAAGGATTTTGTTGAAAATAATCATGAAATATTATAGAGTAATCTTCATGAAAATTAGGCGTTATGAAACCGTAAAAATATATTCATACCGTATAAGTTAAAAAAACATTCTCCTCATACTTTTTCTGGAAAAGTCAAAAAGTTACTCGTATGGTAAACAAAAGAAATATTCCTTCTATAACACAATGTAAAAGTCAAAGAGTGGTAAAAATGACTTTAAACATACAATAAATAAAATTAAACAATTTATGAAAAACATTTTTATGGACATGGATGAAAAACATAACCCCAGTAAATACTTACGTATAAGCAATCTCAGATAAAATTGAGATTTGAAAAATTATCCCTTACTTTATGTCCAATTTCTTCTATATGTGTCTGAGACTCTTTTATATTGGGTTTAAACATATTATTAACTTGTAACATAACCATAATAATATTTATGATATCATATATGATTCACTTATGACTTTATATTACCCATTCTTTTCTCAATTCCATGCTAAAGCAACATTTTGGGTAAAATCGTTTCATTTATCGTACGTGTTTGGATTTGTTGTTCTTGATATTATTACTTATAACCTGATTTACATAATTATAGAATATAAAAAATGATTTATATATAATATATATTCATCATATAAATATATATGATAGATCGATAAATAGAATGAAATACACCGTTCATGGAGATATTAGCTCGTACGTACGCATGAACGCTGTTTTCGTTTCCTTATTGAATTGAATGGGGTTAAGTAAATGGAAAATATATGTAAATAAATCCAGTATAATTATTAGGTCATATATTTCATGATTATTTATTATATATACTTTATAATCATTCTTTAATGGTTAACATAGAGAATGAATCTCATCGCGTCGTGGAGACGGAAATCTGTACGTACGCACGAGAGATGATATCATTCTTATAATTATTGAATGGTATTGGAGTATATTATATAATATCTTTGAATTAGTATCATGTTATAATAATCATATATATCTATTTATTACACCATTATACCCATCTAAGTAAGGTTGTGGTGGAAAACATATTACACCACGGTGTGGAGATGGTATTTCATACGTACGCACACGTGGTGATTTCATTTTCCATAGGATGGATAGAAGGTGAAATAGTGTTGTTTCATATTTATAATATCATATCATTATATTAGTGATAATTATTTTATTATGTTATAATTAAACAAATAAATAATAGGAAGTACAAGAAGAAATAAATTTTAAAGAATCGGTAAATGATATTACCTCTTCTTCGACGCGCCTCTTCAAAGCCTCCTCTTAGGGCACTAGAGTTGGTATTTTAAGAAGACCAAGACCTCTAGTATGTTTCTATGGAAGTTTAGAATAGAAATTATCAGGGTTTGGCCGATCTTGAAATATCAAAATGGTCTGAGGATGAGAGGGAGGAGGTGCCCTTTTATAAGAGAGAAGAGGGTCACTTTTGGAAACCTCTAAAATATTAATTTATAATAAACCCAAACCCCAATTAAATACCTCAAAAAATGAATCAAATACGAATATTAGATGATATAGGGTTGTAATATCATCAACCAATAAAATTTAGACATGTTGGAAATTTATTTTAAACCATATCAACTTGATTTATCCTTATTTAATCTATTTAAATTTATTGGTGTTAATAAAATTCTAAATTTTAAATTGTTATAAATAATTACTTATGTGTTGTGAATTATCCATAATTGGGTACGTTATGACATTTTTGGCCATATAAATTCCAATTTATAATTTTTAAATATTTCTTGTGATTTTTAAACAATTTAATAATATGTTATTTTTATAAAATAACAATAGTGTTAATTTTGACACTATTTATTTATTTCAATTTAAATAAAATCCACACAGAGGATATATTCAAACAAAAATGTTTAATAGATTCCTAACATGTCATATCCATCTAAAAATTTGTGGAGAACATTAATTAGTTCATATAATATTTATTTTAATATTTATAAAACCATTTATTTGATATTTCTCTTAGTAAAACAATTACTACAAAATTTTTGTATAATCTCTTAATATAATTATTAGTTGCATAAAAATTAAAAATAAAATACTATGATGATGATAAATATAATATAATTAAAAATAATACTTTTACTCTAATTTATCATCTTAAAATCACAATATGTAAATTGTTATATTTATTAAAATATGAAGGTGAAAACTTTGACATCATTTAAAACAAAATAATATAAATGTCTTTATCGCTTTTATAAAGCTCCAAATGGTCAAATATTTGACAATTGTATGTTTATGGTTTATATATATACTAACAATAATAGTTGGTCAGGTTTTTGGTCCTTTTAATGGGTATTATTATTATATTATTGATTTTTCACTAAATATATAATTTCTGCACCATTAATGTATAAGCTATTAAGGTAATTAGATATCAATTAAAAATTACAAATAAATTACCATAACAAATAAAAACATTTTATATTTAAAATTATTATTTATAATTGAATTTATATTCTTTATAACCTTATATTAAAAATACATTAATTATTAATGTTTGAGTGAGACATATTTCACTTTCTTTAAAATAAAATAAATTAAAGGTCTTAATCACATCCAAGTGGGTTCCAATGGATTCCATTTCAACGAAAATATGACTTAGGACGAAATATAATCTTCCAATTATATTATGACTAGTGTTATGGAAATTTATAATATTATATTTCCCCTTAATTACCCGATTTACCTTTAACTATGGTAAATAAAATTTACCGTAGTTACTATTCGTAGTGCCCAAAAATAAAAAATTATCCTATTAACACAATTTATACCTACTGATTCCAAATATGGAATCCATTTTTTCAAATTCAAATCACAGAAGTTGCTGAAATTAATTTAAAATTAATCACGTTGTTAAGAAAACAAGTTTTAAAAGTTAAAACATTGCAAAAGATTGAAATGATTCTACCTATGAATTCAATGTAAAATCAATGATAATGACATAAATTATATTAAATGGTAAAAATATATTTTATTTATAATTTAAATCCATTACATATTATAATTTAACCATATAAATTATTAGGATGAAAAAAAGTTTTTAATTAAAATATAGCGTGTTTTTAATATTCATTAAAATATGAAATTTACCAGTATAATATGAAAATTTTATCCAAAGTAAATTTTTATATCCTGATTCCAAAGAAAAATTTTATTATTTCAAATTGAACTTATAAACATGTCAAAAACTATATTTAAAGTGAGTGCGCCATCAAAGGGCGGCATAACTGCATTTTTTGACAAATACTTATTTTACCCAAAAAATTATTTTGTTCTCATACCATGTTCTAGAAAATGTGTAAGACGAATAATAATGTTACAAAATTCAGAATTTAGTTATTACTATTCATAAAGACTAGTTCATAATAATATTATAACAATATATCGTTGTTTAGTGAAACTCGGTATTGCCTACAACGCAAGCTATCGAGAAAGGTTGCTCTTGTGTGTAACACAAGCCAAGAATAGTGTTGTGTATACTATAAGCTAATACGGTGTTGCGTATAGTGAAAGATAATCTTGGTGTAGCGTACAACACAAGACATCAATGAAATTAAAAATAATAATATTTCTCATAAATTCTTGGGCTGTTACAAGTCATCTCACTAGGTATAACTTATTAACCATGGAACACCTATTTCCTTTCAGGATGTCACCACATAGATAGCCAGCCATGATTCCTGAGAGAGTACATGATGAAGATCCACTGAGTGATGAGGCCTCGGTGCAGAGCCCTCTTACGGTGTTAGCACCTTCAGGTGGTGTACCAGTATCACCACTACCTGTTGGGAAGTTGTTGACACCAGACCCACCAGCTGAGGTTTCACTCCTACTGAGCATGTTACAAGAGTTCTAGTGGAAAAGGCCTCCTAGGTTCTGAGGCGAGATGGATCTGCATGTGGATGAGGACTGGATAGAGGCTGGGGTCAGAGTTTTTTTCTTAGTGGGGACACCAGTTGACCTTATGGTGATCCTAGCAGCCAGTCTTTGTTAGGCAGCAGTAGGGAGATGGTGGAGCTTGATGCTCCAGATATATGATGAGGTGAACGTCATCTGAGTAGACTTTGAGAGCCTTTTCATGGACGTGTTTTTCCTAACGACTCTACGCTCAGAGCATATACAGGAGGTGCTTCGCTTACAGTAGGGTAACATGAATGTGGCCCAGTACTTATTGAGGTCCACTGATATCTCCCGCTACACCACCGACATGGTACGATACCCTTTCTTTAATTCATAGACCTTTGATCAGGGTCTTTGATGGTAGATCAGAGCATCGATGATATCTCTCAGCATTCCAACGCAGGATGGGGTGCTAGAGCGAGCACTTTTGGTGGAGAGCTTCCTAGCTGAGAAGGCACCGACGATGAGAGCCACCACCGGATGTTACATAGAAGGGTCATCTGTAGCAGGCAGTAAAAGGATGATGCATAGTCCTAAGAGGGAAAGGCCTTCTAGTGGATGACCCAAGGATACAAGTTCGGTGGTGTGAGACTCACGGGATAGAGGAGGACAACTAAGGAGCAGGCAATGCTACTTTTGTGTCTGGTAGGGTCACATGGCTTGCGACTGCCTGAACCCTTGTACGGACGAACATAAGACAATTGAGGGACCAATGAGGTAGAGGCAGAGGTAGATATTTGATCGGAGAGCTCTGCAGGCAGTAGGTGAATGTGTCAGAGGAGCTGGTCATGCAGCAGGCAGTGGAAGGTGATTTGAGGTTCTACCGCCACCACCTCTAGGTGATCCACCCCAACCACAGGGAGTAGGTGGACAAGGACAAGCTCAACTCTAGGAAGCTGAGGCCTATGACCATGGCACTCTGGAGATGATTAGAGGTATGATATGTGTCTACTTCAGCTTATCTTTAGTACTTATACACACAGGTATCAGTCACTCTTTAATTTCCATGACCCTCATTCAGATCTTGGAGATTCCAGTGGAGTCATTGGCTCAATCCTTATGGCTAGAGACTCTTATGGAAAAGGATTCGACGATTACACACTGGTTCTAGCAGTGTGATCTTACTCTAGGAGGATAGAGCTTCTGCTGGGATATTCTAGCGGTGGCATCGAGGTTTTACGACGTCATCTTGGGTATGGACTGGTTATCCACAGTCCATGCTCAGATTGACTGTATTAGGCGCAAAGTGCGGTGTGTCCGCATAGATGGGACTAGTTTTTCTTTCATAGGTGAAAAGGGGACCTTTGCTGCATAGGATGGACATTCCCAAAGGAGGGTGCAGCCGATTACACATCAGTTGGCTAGCCTTACCCTCAGAGCAATAGATGCTGAGAGTCTGAGCTATCCTAGAGTGGTGGAGGAGTATGACGATGTCTTTCCTGATGATGTTCTAGGACTACCTCCATGTAGAGAGGTATACATTTACATCAACATGTTCCCTAGGATGGAACCGATATCTACACCAGCATATTAGATGGCTCCCGTAGAGCTTCTTGAGTTAAGGGTACAGTTATAGGACTTGAAGAGGAAGGGTTCATAAGGCCCAGTGTTTCTCCATGGGTTGCCCTGATTTTGTTCACCAAGAAAGCATATAGGAGTTTGAGACTATGTGTGGACTACCGGTTCCTGAACTAGGTGATTGTGAAGAACAAGTATCCAGTTCAAAGGATTGATGATCTTTAAGATCAACTGAAGGGAGCTCGTTGGTTTTTGAAGATAGACCTCAGATCAGGATATCATCAGCTCAGGGTACGAGACGGGGATGTGCATAAGATGGCCTTTAGATGTAGGTATGGCTACTATGAGTTCTTGGTTATTCCATTCAGCATGATCAATGCCCGAGCAGCATTCATGGGACTTATGAACAGGATCTTTCAGCCATACCTTGGTCGCATTGTGGTGGTCTTCATCGATGACATCTTGATATACTCAGCGATGGACTATCATCTACAGATAGTTCTAGATACACTCTGAGAGAACCACCTTTACGGTAATCTCTTGAAGTTCTATTTCTATATGAAAGAGGTCCACTTTATAGGACATGTTATCTCAGAGGCTGGAGTTTCAGTGGATTCAGTGAAGATAGAGGTTTTACTTGCTTGGGAGCCACCCAGGAGTGTGACCGAGGTGGGGAGTTTCCTGGGGTTTGATAGATACTACTAAAGATTCATGCCTAAATTTTCCATTGTTACGGCACCCTTGTCCGTATTGATGAAGAAGGGACAACCCTTTGTATGGACAAAGAGATTCCAGAATATTTTTCAGGAGCTGAGGCAGTGAATGATGAGTTCCCCCATCATGAGGATACCAGAAGAGGGTGTTGGGTATGTAGTCTACTGCAATGCATCAGGGACCAGACATGGATGTGTCCTGATGTAGAAGAGAGCAGTGATCACCTATGGCTCATGAAATCTGAGGCAACATGAGTAGAACTACGCTACCGATGACCTGAAATTAGCAACAGTGGTCTTCACCCTAAATATGTGGCGACATTACTTGATGGGCGAACATTTTACAGTCTCCTCTGATCACATGAGTCTCAGGTATATCATCATTCAGAATGAACTGAACCTAAGATAGCGGTGATGGGTAGAGTTTCTCTAGGACTAGGACTTTGAGATAGTCTATACTCTTAGAAAGGGAAACATGGTAGAAGATGCACTCAGCAAGAGGTCTGGTCTGCAGTTGTTGAGTGAGGCGACATAGCAACTAGCCGTGTTGCATATATCCTTGATTGACAGAGATGGAGCAGCATACCTCCAGTCTATGACTGTCACTCTCCCACTCCTTCAGCGAGTCAGGGAGGTGCTGCTTGGGGACATTGACTGTGAGGCTTGACATAATCAGATATCCTCAAGATAGGCACCTGATGGATTTTTTGAAAGTGGGGAGCATGTCATCTACTTCAGAGGATGTACCATGGTACCAGTGGTGCTACTGGAGGATGTGTTGAGGTAGTTTCATATGTACCCTCTGGCGATACATCCTAGTCTGGAAAAGATGTACCAGGACCTCTAGTGTCAGCACTGGTTGCCAGGGATGAAGAAATCAGTGGTAGAGTTTGTTTCTCAATGCTTCACTTATCAGCAAGTGAAGGCCAGGAATCAGGTTCCAGTAGGCTTATCACAGCCACTAGAGGTGCCATAGTGGAAGTGGGATGGGATCACTATGGAATTTGTGATAGGTCTTCCACGTACTTCCATGGAACATGATTCTATCTCATTGATCGTTTACCGACTCACCATGTTGGCCCACTTTCGATCTATTCGAGAGCAGGGATCATTAGAGGGATTGGGATTCCTCTACGTGCAGGAGATTTTGTGACTCCATGGGGTTCCATCGATGATTGTCTCTGACCATGACACGTAATTTACTTCCCGATTTTGTAAGGGATTGCAGGAAGAATTCGGGACATAGAAACGTTTGATCACCACCTTTCATCCTCAGACAGATGGTCAGACAAAGTGGACCATACAGTTACTGGAGGACAGGATTTGTGCTTGCGTACTAGATTCTGGCAATAGTTGGGAGGATCACTTTCTCTTGGTGGAGTTCTCATACAACAATAGTTGTCACTACACCATCGGTATGGAACCATTCGGGGACTTATACGGTTGACCTTGCAGATCACCTCTATGCTGGAAGGACACAAGGGAGTCAGCACTTATGGGTCCAAAGTTGGTATAGGATACCACTGAGAAGGTGCATATCATCTAGGAGCGAATGAAGACTGCACAGAGTAAACATAAGTCTTAAACTAATAGGAGATGGAGACCTTTTGAGTTCGAGGAGGGAGACCATGTCTTCCTACGGGTCTCACCTCGATACGGTTTACAGAGATTTGGCTGAGGCGGCAAGTTATCACTGAGGTTTATCGGACCATTTCTGATAATTTGGAGAATAGGTGAGGTGGAATACTGCTCGGCACTTCTACTATAGTTATAGAGGGTGAACGACATCTTCCACATATCTTAGCTGAGGAGATACGTGCATGACCCATCACATGTCATCGAACATGGCAAGCTAGACTTGGATGATGGGGTGACGTTTACAGAGGTTCCAATAGAGATTGAGGATCGACAAGAGCAGGTCCTTCATGGCTAGTTGATACCTCTAGTGTGCGTTCTCTGGAAACACGGGAACCTCCATGAGATCACATGGGAGCGGGAGGCTCAGATTCATCCTCATTACCCCCATTTGTTTTTTTAGTCTATGTTGTGGATTTTAGGGATGAAAAGCCCGAAGGTGGGGAGAATGTAATGACCCAGTTTTATTCATGTAATTTTTTTTATTATATGGAATTATTACAAGTCTGCAAAAATTGATGGCGCGGGATTTCGAGGCTCGGTGTACCCGTAATGAATCTATGAAATTTTTTTAAGGTACGTTCAGTAAAAGAACGATTGATATTTTCTAACTTTTGAACCGTTGATCAGATTAAAAATATGAGGTCCCTGTTGAATCCACAGCACCAGGATTCACTTAAGGGAGGCTTCACTTTTACCATAGAAGGTTCAGAGAAAAAGTAATATTTTGGGACTTTTAAAAGAATAATAAAAATAACTTAGTGAATTTTTATTTTCTTTCTTTTCCTCCAATGAACAAGCGGAAAAATGGGACCAGCGATGTGTCATGCCAATAAATGGCTTGCCCTATTAATCCAATGTAACAGCTCCGTTGGGGAATTTGGAAGGTTCTTAATTAATGAGCCCCCATTAATTCCTAATGTCCCTACTTACCCTACCCCTCTCCTATTTATATGGATCTTGGGGAGAGGTGTCCACACTACTTCACCAAGCAACGAAGTGCTGAAAAAGTGCCGAGACGCTAAACCCTTGGTGGACAGATCCAGTTTCGGCGAGCAGTGACGAGCGACACCACAACACCAAACTAAAGATCGAAAATCAAACGACATCGTTGGAGGCTAGTTGTGGGGATGGTGAACATTGACCCACTTCCACAATCACGGGTGTTCTTCATAGTTCTTGAGGTAGGTATTGGTTTATTGTTTTATTCAAGAGTTTTTCTTGAACCCTTTAATCCTCCCTCATGATTACAAGCTAACGTGGAGGGAGTGGGCCTAACGAACCCAGCCCGGACCCTCCGCTATCTTGCTACCCTTGTGCCTCTGTCAAACACTGTCGGTGCAGCAGCACCAACCTGCTATGATGGAGGCGGCATGCTGTCATGCGTAGTAAGAGGAGGCAGTGGCACTAAGCCACAGTGGTCAACGGAGCAGCCGGCACCGGCTGGTTGTGGAGGAGGTGTGGTGCACCATCGCGCACCGCGGGTGAGAAAGGGGACATGGATCATCAATCGCGGCATTTGGAGGATGTTTTAGGAACCTCATATGGCCGTGTAAGGAAAGGGCAGTACGACCACACACATTCAGTGAGTAGGAGGCCACGATTGAATCTGCTGTGAAGGGGGAACCTGTGCCTCCTACGGGTTCCTCAACGACAATGTGATGCCCATATGGCACCTCCATTTCACAAGATGAATGACCTCTGAGTCATTCAGAATATTGGGGTTCTCACCCCCCCCCCCTTTCTAACTCGGACGGACAGTGGGCCATCGGCCCCTGCGGGCTGCCTGCCTAGCGGGTCATGCCCCATTGCGGGCCGGGTCGCCCCCTTATGGGTTGGGATGTTGCCTTGTCAGGTGGGTCACCCCCTTGCGGGTCTACCCAAGCCCGCCACGGCCCAGTCCAGCCTGGTTGAACCCAAACCGGGTCGGGTCAGGCAGGACCTGGGCCCAACTGGACCCCGAAACACTTAAACGGTCATATCTTGAGAATCGAACATTTATTTGATGAACTATCTGCGGCACCAGGATCCTTGGAGTGAGACGGTCCATTTTGTATACTCCACAAGAGATTTGGAGATAGTTGGATTACGGTAGGGTTGGAGCGAGATGATCATTTTCGTATAATCCACAGCGGGCCGCCGGCCCCTGCGGGCCACACCTCATGCGGCCGGACTGCCTGCCTAGCGGGTCGCGCCCCCTTGCGGGCCGAGCCGCTCCCTTGTGGTTCGAGCTGCCCCCTTACGGTCTGGGCCGCCCCTTTATGGGATGGTATTCCCCCTTACAGGTTGGGCCTCCCCCTTGCAGGTTGGGTCGAGCCTTCCGTGTCCCAGTCTAACTGGGTCGGACCCGAAATGGGTCGGGTCAGGCCGGACCCGGGCCCAAATGGACCCCGAAACACCTAAAGGATAATATCTTGAGAACCAAATTTTTTTTGATGAACCTTCTAGGACACTGTGATCCTTGGAGTGAGACGGACCTTTTGGTATACTCTAATTGATATTTGGAGACAATTGGAGTACAGTAGGGTTGGATCGAACCTTAATCCAACTAGGCCCTTGGAACTAATACACTTATAACTCAGAGACCAGGTATTCTATTGACACACCGTATATCATGTTAGAACCCTTATGACATGATGGTCCTATAAGTTACTCCTTTTTGGAGCTTAATGGTAGTCGAGGTATGAATGATATCTCGAGGGGTAGATTCTACGGAACTCGAGTGCACCGGGTTCAAGGAATCATATGGATTGCTATGTCATGAAGAAAGAACATTGATCCTGTGTGGGTCAACATATATCGATTCTATGTGGGTCAGTATCTATCGATCCTATGTGGGTCATTATCTATCAGATCCTGTATGGGTCAGTGCTCAGTGATCCTGTGTGGGTCAGCGTATACCAATCCTCTATGGGTTATATCCTGTGTCGGTTAGCGGGGGTTATTGTCACATAAATGACTTATTTTGAAGTTAAATTTTATTTATTTTCCTTTCATTCTTTGTTTTGGATGGTTTCCAAATATTTTATGGAGAAATAGATGAGTTTTCATGAATTGGGCCAAACCGTGAGCCCAATTCCAGATTTAAAAATAAATTTTGTTTCCTTTATAACTTTTTAATTTTTTAATATTTTTCCCTCATTACAATTCCTAAATGGTCTCCTATGACTTATTAACAGTAAAATATAATTTTGGAGCCTTTATAAATCCATAATCATGGTGGATATGAGTTTTTAGTTAAGATATTGGGCCTGCCCGAAGGCCCGTTTCCTGCATTAAAAATAATTTTTAATGTTTTTATATCTCCTTCATTATTTGCATTATTTCGGTGATTCAACCTCCCCCTAGACCCTAATAAACCCAGGGGAGATCCCATTTCCTTTCCCCCCTCCTTGGAGCTCTTTGAAATCGCGAATTAGGGCTGATCTTCATAGGGTGTCTCAGATCGTCCAGAATTGAAGAGGTAACTTCATCCCTTCTTAACTCTCTCAATTCGTACTCTTTTCCCTCCATTATAGTTCCTAAATTACCTCCTAAATCTTTTTCAAATAATCCCTGAATTTTGGATATTTTAAATTTCATCAACTATTGTTTTTGGAGTGATTAATTCAGGATACTTCAAGTAGGTGAGTCTATTTTTTCCTCTTTCAAATTGCTTAGGGTTTGTTCCCTAATTCTTGAATTATAAAAATTCCAGAAGTTAGGGTTTGTGCCTAGGTTCTAATATACTGTATTTTGGGTGAAATATTGAGGTTTTAGGTTTCTTTTAACTTCCTCGAGGTTCGGCGGTCGTGCGGTTGATGTTTCACCCCAATATTTGAGGGTTCCAACACATTCGGTAGGTGATTCCATGGATAACCATTTAATGATGAGTTAGTTTGCTTGATTAAATAATTTTACATGTTCCTTATGTGCTGTGAATTATGAGAAAACCATTTTTGGTAGCAATATTAAAGCATTTGTTTTTAAAGTTACATTTTTTCTTGAAGTGTGTATTTTTCAAATGTATTTCATGTGTTATCTCTTGTGGTAGTTTTGTAAAATGTAGAATTGGTTTATTAGTTGTTGAAAGGGGCTTCCAATTACGGTTGGGCAATGATATAGTTCCATGTGGGCCTAAAAAGGGGGTGTAATTGAATAGTTTTATTTGTATAACCTTGTTATACTCCTTGAAAGTGTTTTATGGATTTGTGTGTTCTCATGGGTATCTTTTGTGATATTATTCAACGTGATTATATAACATTTGAAAGTGGATTATTACATGTTGATTGGGCTGCCAATTCTGTTTTGGTAGGGTCTTGGTGTGATTTTGGCTTAAAAAGAGGTTTTGGAAATGGATTTTATGTGAAATGTTTTGGTATACTCTTTATAATTGTTTTATGAAAGTTTTGAATGGTTTATTGGGTTGTGTAATAGGTGAAACTATATCAGCAAACTGTTTTGGTAGGAGTATATTTTTAAAAGTTCCATTTCATTTGTGAAAATGTTCTTATGTGATATGTATCATCTTGGAAATGTTTTATTAAATTGTTTGAAGGGGATATTGAGCAGTGAAAGTGAAGTGAAAGTGATGTAGAGTGTTTTGTGTGAGTGTGATGTGAAAAATTGAATTTTTGATTATGAAAGAAGTGTTATATTCCATGTGTGTGGGATGTTATATGAGTTTAAATATCTTATAATTGTTTTATAAATTTTTTTAATGGTTTTGTTGAAATGTTGACGAAATGTGAAACATGTTGTGGGCTATTTTGGTGTGATTCGGATTTCAAAATCATTTTGAATGAAAAATTGATTTTTGTGACTTTTGTGGTATACATATAGGCTGTTTGGTGAATTTCTGATGTGGAAATGATATTTTCATATTCAATGTATATTTATTGACTTGTTGAACTTGTTTGAGCACAAGGGGAAAACCTGGGTATCTAGGTGGGTGGACGTGTACTAGTATGCTAGTGAATCTGTGGGGTTTGGCCTCAGTTTCACTTAGCAAGATTGACGCTTACAACTCTAACTAAACTATGATGATGATGATTGGGGACCACTAGATTATGGGTATGTTTTCTACTAGTGGATCGTGCATGAGAATGGATATTTGTGATGGTTACTCTCACCGAGATACGAGGTACCTGGGACCCACAGCTAGCTAGTGCCTAGGTGTTACTTCCTATTTCTTGTGCTCATTATTTACTTTGTACTTACCGTCGGCATACGGTATAGTTCGCTGGAAAATTCAGTAGTGTTGACATTATTTTTAAAAGTGTTGATTCTTAATTATATCCCACTCGAAAACTGTTTTTATTCAAAGTTTCATATTTTAGAAATTGTAACCAGCTTTTCATGTTTTTGAAAACTTTCATACTTTTTGTCTTTAAATGTTTATCACATGAAATCTCTTAGTGGTGGTATCCTACTGGGAATTGGCTCACACCCTACTTACACCCTTGGGTGTAAGTAGACTTGGTTATTTTTTTGTCGCAGTTTGGGTACAGTTTTTTTGTTCCAGTGGTTTGGGTTTCTAGCAGGTCCTTGGTGGTGATGTCTTGTAGAGGTGGCTTGAGGGCGGTGCCCCTTGCCATGAGGGTTCTTGGGCTTTCCTTATTTGGTTTTGTACCTTTGGTATAGACCTTTTGAGTTGTTTTAAGCTATGTAATTCAGTTCTTAATTTTTGTAAAAGAGTTTGGTTTGAAAAATCCAGATTTGTTTCATCGGATTCTTTTGTTGTTTTATGTTTATAAACTCGGGTAAATCATTCCCAATTTTCTTTTTATGATACCCGAGCACTTGTTCCAGCCCGTGGGGATCGGGAACACCCTTCAGGCCTTGTCACGGGATGGGTTTGGTGCCATTTTTGGTGGCAATTGATTCGGTTCATGGCAAAATGGTATCAGAGGAGGTTCAGGTTAACTCTTTGGGTCATGTTATTTGGGGAAGAGTCGGGATAGTCTGGAGTTAGGATTGTTGGGACATGGAATTCTAGTTATGGGTAGTGTGCCTGATCACCACACCTCATAATGGGATTCATGTTTCCATGAGAGGTTGTGATTTATCAAAGTCTGTCGGTTTTCTTGGTTCGATGATGATTAAGGGAAATGAAAAGATAGTTGGGTTAATGGTCCTAGTGAGCTCGCAGGGCCTGGAAAGCCATGTGGAGCCAAGGATATTCCCTAGAACACTCTCTGTGACAGTGAAGTGATTGGAATATGGCCGCCAACCATATTTCCATGTCACCCACTGAAACTAGTTTCCTCTTGCACTATTTTGTGCTTAGGTTTTGAAATCATAGAACTTCGGTTTTAAGAAGTGTAAAGTTTTTGTGAAATGATTTTCAAATAAAGAGGGAGTGGTTTGGTTTATGAAATTGCAGGAACTTAATTTTCAGAATTGTTTTGAAATGTAAAATGGTGCGCTTACACCTCTTTGAAAGCAGGAACTATATTGAAGTTGGTTTGGAAAAGCTTTTCCAATAGAGATTTCTAAACAATCAGAGTGTGTTTTAATGGGATGAGATGTTTTGAAATTGATGTGAATATCTTGAAAGTGAGTTATTTTATAAATGTTTGTGACTTTCTGAAAAATTTTGTAAGATGTGAGTTGGTATTTTGATCTCATGGTTAGCAGTTTTGAGAGACAATGATGTGTTGGTTGACCATTTTGGTTTTGAAAAGTGGAAAAAAATTTGTTTTAACCTTTGGTATTTCCATTAGCAACCACATGCATGGGGTTATATGGGATGATGGACGGTTGATGGCACGACTGGATGAGTTCTGGGATGGATATGAGGAGGGTGTCTGGTGTGGCACAAAAACCTGCATGTGTGAGGCGCATGGGGTACCATTGGTGGATACGCTTACTGCTAAACTGTTCGTTCTCAAAGAATTACTTTTAAAGAAAAACATGATGTCTTGATGAATATTTTTGTATGGTTTCTATTATGGGTTTTTGAAAATGTTGATGTTGTGGGTTGTTTTGATTCCAAGAACCCCTTATGTTTGAACTGTGTTTTGGGTTTGTGTTTGGTCGGTAAGCTGTGTTGTAGGGACAGTTAGTGGTCTCTTTTGAAAAATGTTTTGGGATGCCTTTACGGTGGTTCCATTCATGTTTTTGGAGCTATTTTATGGATTGTTTTGACCAATGGACCAGATTGGTTGGGTCCTTGGGTTATCTCATTGGATAAGGTACGCCCCCATTAAAGGTTAATGCATAACTGAAACGCAACCCAGATTGTTTCTCCATTGTTAAATCCTCCAGTTGATCAATATAAGGAATCTATTTCTTGAGCTTTTTAGATTGAGTATACACCCTTTCCTTTATTGGTTTTTTGTATCCTCTTGTAGTGGGAGATTGATTATGGATGGTTGAAAGTGACCTTAGCCTCTTATGTTTCCTAATTTTTCGAAGGTGGAAGTGTTCTGGGGTTGTTAGCATGGATGAGTATTTGGATAGTGTCTAAGAGGAACTCTCGGTCCTTCATAGTCTCTTCGAAGAAAGAGTTCATGTTAAACTACTAGTGTGGTAAATCTGGTCATGAGAGGATATTATGGCCACTTTCTAGAATTGTGTGTTGTTTTGGGATGTTGTACAAGTTCCCTCTCTATTCATTGTTTATATCAGTCGCAATGGTCATGTTCGGTGATTCCTTGTGATGGCATGTGCTCGATTGACTGTAAAGGTGAAAGTTGGGCAATCATCTGAGAGTCTCTATTATGTTTGTAGAATGTCTCCCTTGAAAAAAAAACATAAAAAAAATATTCCATTTTAGAGGAATGTGAGTATAAGTGTTCTTTACTTCTATTGTTTCTCACCCGAACAAACAAGGTGTGATGTGTGTACATCTTCTAATCCTGTGTTTTAGTGAAATATCGAGTTAGGGTAAAGTGAGTTTGGAATGTGTTATCTCTTGGAAAAAACTTATCGGGGGGATTGCGGTGTAGTTGTTTTTTGAAATGAAAGAAGAATTCTCATTCAGGTGGTTTCCAAAGCCTAACTGTGAGGCCGAAGATGCTTCAATATTTTGAGCTCCAGCCATAGGTCCCGGAGAGAAGCTGGCGCATAGTCAGGGGAAACCCCAGTGTCATTTAAAACCTTGTGCAATGTACTATCCTCAATATGAAAGATAAGAAGAGTTTAAACCTATGGTGTCATCATATTTATTCTACTGTTCATGTTCGGTGGAAATAGGTGGAGGTCCTTGTACCCATGTCATCGCCCAATGTTATTCCCTCCCCCTTTGGTTTCCATTGAGTCTTTAGAGAAAGGTATGAAGTTTGGCTAGACAGGTTGACCACACGGTTTTCACTTGGTTAGTAGTGACCATGCCCCAAAAAAACATGTAGATAGAAAAATCTCCACTGTTAGTTCATGGTTTCCCAAACCGTGCAGACTAACCATGTGGTCGTCCCAAAACTTTATATTTTGGGGTCTTTCTGTACCGGCCCATGCTGGTTGATTAAGATTGTTGGTTCTTATGGTGGGGAGCCTATTTTTTTCCCCGTACCAATAACATAGACTTATCCATGGTCAAGGATTGGTGGTAGGTAGTCTCATTTGGATCTATCAAGCTACCTAAATCTTCCTTGGGTAACCATTGTTATTGGAGAGTGCCCAATGGTTTAGTTATAGCATGGTATGTGTAACCTTGTTCGATGTTGTTGTTCGTTTGAGTGAATTGCTTGAGTCTTGTTCGGATAGTGTTTGAGGAGTTTTTCTATGGGATAAATCCTGAATGTGATTGATTGTTTTAGGAAAGTGGTGTATGATTTTTTTGTGAAGTATTCCTTCCTTAATTGATCAATGGAGGTGTTTTGGCCATTGGGGGAGAAACCTGGAAAGGGAGTACATCTTGGTTTATCTGTTCGGTTTGGCTTTCGTATATGGCCTTTCTGTAGCTTTTCGGGGATGGAAAGTTTTCATTGTGGGGAGAATTGTCACATACATGACTTATTTTGAAGTTAAATTTCATTTATTTACCTTTAATTCTTTGTTTTGGATGGTTTCCAAAGGTTTTATGGAGAAATAGATGAGTTTTCATGAATTGGGCCAAACCATGAGCCCAATTCCAGATTAAAAAAAATGTTTCCTTTATAACTTTTTCATTTTTTAATATTTTTCCCTCATTACAATTTCTAAATGGTCTCCTCTGACGTATTAACACCAAAATATAAATTTGGAGCCTTTATAAATCCATAATCATGGTGGATATGGGTTTTTATTTAAGATATTGGGTCTGCCCGAAGGCCCATTTCCTGCATTAAAAATAATTTTTAAGTTTTTTATATCTCCTTCATTATTTGCGTTTTTTCGGTGATTCCACCTCCCCCTCGACCCTAATAAACCCAGGAGCGCTCTAATTTCCTTTCCCCCCTCCTTGGATCTCTTTGAAATCGTGAATTAGGGTTTATCTTCATAGGGTGTCTCAGATCGGCCAGAATTTAAGAGGTAACTTCATCCCTTATTAACTCTCTCAATTCTTACTCCTTTCCCTCCATTCCAGTTCATAAATTACCTCATAAATCTTTTTAGAACAATCCCTGAATTTTGTCTGTTTTAAATTTCATCAACTATTGTTTTTGGAGTGATTAATTCAGGATACTTCAAGTGGGTGAGTCTATTTCTTTCCTCTTTCTAATTGCTTAGGGTTTCTTACCTAATTCTTGAATTATAAAAATTCCAGAAGTTAGGGTTCGTGCCTAGGTTCTAATATACTATAATTTGGGTGAAATATTGAGGTTTTAGGTTTCTATTAACTTCCTTGAGGTGCGGTGGTCGTGTGGTTGATGTTTCGCCCCAATATTTGAGGGTTTCGACACATTCGGTAGGTGATTCCGTGGATAACCATTTAATGATGAGTTAGTTTGCTTGATTAAATAATTTTACATGTTCCTTATGTGATGTGCATTTTCAGAAAACCATTTTTGGTAGCAATAGTAAAGCATTTGTTTTTAAAGTTACATTTTTTGCTTGAAGTGTGTATTTTTCAAATGTATTTCATGTGTTATCTCTTGTGGTAGTTTTGTAAAATGTAGAAGTGGTTTATTAGTTGTTGAAAGGGGCTGAAAATTATGGTTGGGCAATGATATAGTTCTATGTGGGCCTAAAAAGGGGGTGTATTTGAATGGTTTTATTTGTATAACCTTGTTATACTCATTGAAAGTGTTTTATGGATTTGGGTGTTCTCATGGGTATCTTTTGTGATATTATTCAAGGTGATTATATAACATTTGAAAGTGGATTATTACATGTTTATTGGGCTGCCAATTCTGTTTTGGTAGGGTCTTGGTGTGCTTTTGGCTTAAAAAGAGGTTTCTGAAATGGATTTTATGTGCAATGTTTTGGTATACTCTTTATAATTGTTTTATGAAAGTTTTGAATGGTTTATTGGGTTGTGTAATAGGTGAAACTATATCAGCAAAATGTTTTGGTAGGAGTATATTTTTAAAAGGTCCATTTCATTTTTGAAAAGGTTGTTATGTGATATGTATCATCTTGGAAATATTTTATTAAATTCTTTGAAGGAGATATTGAGGAGTGAAAGTGATGTGAAAGTGATGTGGAGTGTTTTGTGTGAGTGTGATGTGAAAAATTGAATTTTTGATTATGAAAGAAGTGTTATATTCCATGTGTGTGGGATGTTATATTAGTTTAAATATCTTATAATTGTTTTATAAAATTTTTTAATGGTTTTGTGGAAGTGTTGAAGAAATGTGAAACGTGTTGTGGGCTATTTTGGTGTGATTCGGATTTCAAAATCTTTTTGAATGAAAAATGGATTTTTGTGACTTGTGTGGTATAAATATGGGTTTTTTGGTGAATTTGTGATGTGGAAATGATATTTTCATGTTCAATGTATATTTCTTGACTTGTTGAACTTGTTTGAGCACAAGGGGAAAACCTGGGTATCTAGGTGGGTGGATGTGTACTAGTATGCTAGTGAATCTGTGGGGTTTGGCCTCAGTTTCACTTAGCAAGATTGACGCTTACAACTCTAACTAAACTATGATTATGATTATTGGGGACCAATAGGTTATGTGTATGTTCCCTACTAGTGGCTCGTGCACGAGAATTGATATTTGTGATGGTTACTCTCACCGAGATATGAGGTACCTCGGACCCACAGCTAGCTAGTGCCTAGGTGTTACTTCCCATTTCTTGTGCTCATAATTTACTTTATACTTACCGTCGGCATACGGTATAGTTGGCTGGAAAATTCAGTAGTGTTGAAATTAATTTTAAAAGTGTTGATTCATAATGATAGCCCACTTGAAAACTGTTTTTATTCAAAGTTGCATCTTTTAGAAATTGTAACTAGTTTTTCATGTTTTTGAAAACTTGCATGCTTTTCGTCTTTAAATGTTTATCACATGGAATCTCTTAGTGGTGGTATCCTATTGGGCATTGTCTCACACCCTACTTACACCCTTGGGTGTAAGTATACTTGATTATTTTTTTTGTCGCGGGTTGGGTACAGTTTTTTTGTTCTAGTGGTTAGGGTTTCTAGCAGGTCCTTGGTGTGAAGTCTTGTGGAGGTGGCTTGAGGGCGGTGCCCCTTGCCATGAGGGTTCTTGGGCTGTCCTTATTTGGTTTGTACCTTTGGTATATACCTTTTTAGTTGTTTTAAGCTATGTAATTCAGTTCTGAATTTTTGTAAAAGAGTTTGGTTTGAAAAATCCAGATTTGTTTCATTGGATTATTTTGTTGTTTTATGTTTATAAACTCAGGTAAATTGTTCCCAATTTTCATTTTATAATACCCGAGCACGTGTGCCAGCCCGTGGGGATCGGTAACGCCCTTCGGGCCTTGTCACGGGCTGGGTTTGGTGCCATTTTTGGTGGCGATCGACTCGGTTCGTGACAGTTATTTACCTATCGATCCAATGTGGGTCAGAAGCAGTTCTACTTAGCATAATAAGATGACATGGCCTTACAACTAATAACCTATAATTATATACATTAGTTTTACCTGAGTCTGATCTGAGTCTTTTACCTTCTTGGTGTTAACTTTGTGGTGTTACCTATGTGGTACTTCAATCTTCGTGGTATTACATGTGTGGTACTTCTATCTTCGTGGTGTTTCATGTGTGATACTTCTATCTTCGTGGTGTTGCATATGTGGTACTTCTATCTTTGTGGTGTTACCTATGTGGTACTTCTACCTTCGTGGTCTTGTCTTCTTGATGTTACCTTTGTGGTACTTCTACCTTTTTGGTGTTCTCTTTGTGGTGTTACATGTGTGGTACTTATATCTTCATGGTGTTACATGTGTGGTACTTCTATCTTCGTGGTGTTACTTGTGTGGTACTTATATCATCATGGTGTTACCTTTGTGGTATTTTTCCCTCATGTGTGAGATGAGTATATCTTAATAACTTAGGTATATGTATGGGCATATACCTAAGTATTGTTGATTTCTATTGCTTTGTGCTTTGAGATTGAGGTCTTGATTTATGTTATTTCCTTTGTGGAACTCTGGGAGACCTACAGGGGTCTCGGGGTCCCTACTGAGTAACGTTATACACACCCCTATATGGGCTTCACTCGCACCATGTTTTTTCTTGTGTAGATGATGGACAGTAGTGATCATGGCTGAGGGAGCCAGGACAGAACGGTGCTCGGAGGATGAACTTTTGGCGTGATGTAACGTAGGTACTACTGATTGTGATTTGTACCTACCCTTCAGGTAGGATCCTCGGTGGACGATCTGGGAGCTATTTGTACTTCTCAGTTGTATTTTTACTTTTCAGTTGGGCTTGTCTTCCGCCCCCTTTAATTTCAGCACACTTTTACTACAACAGTTTACTTTGTGGTTGCTTCTTGTTGTGTTCTTGGACTATGTGTCTGTACATGTTAAAATGCAATGACTTCTTGTTTTAGAGTTATGCCTTTTCGGTGCTAGTCGCCAGCCCCTGGCCTATGGAAGGTGGGCTTGGGGTTGTCACAGCATGGGCCTCGGGGGACGGGTTGTGATAGGTGACACTTCTACCCATGTAACCATGAAAACAACATAATAGAACTAGTGGGTGACATAATATTACGACATCCATGTGTCTTTGGTGTCATTCTAGTAGGGTTGAATAATTACTTAATAGGGGGTGTGAATTGATTTCCTAAAACTTTTTACACCAACTAGAAATCACTATTTGAAAACTTATTTTAATTTGTTACAATATTATAAAATGAATAAAAATAAAAAATAAATAAATGAAAATAATCATGAAACATTATATGTTTTTTGGTTCAGGGCATAATGATCCCCTAGTTCACTCCACCAACACCCTCTCTTTAAGATTGGTGATTTTCACTATACAAGTCATTTTTGAGGATATTGATAGTTGAGTGGGAGAAAAAAACATTTTACAATGGTACCAAGATCATTCAATAAGATCTCCCTTCATAATACATATTTAAAGTCTTCACACACTATGAAAAAAGAGTGAAAACTTTACAAATGAAGAGTTATATAAATTATTTTGGGTGGACAACACAATTGCATGTTGCAACTAATAGATTATTAGAAATGTATATAGAGATATAATATAACTTTAAATTGAGGCACAAGAGGTTCTACAGCTATAGAAAATAATATTGAATGCATAAAAGTAGTATATGTTCATTTTCAGTCATCCAGTAAGAATAACTTGATGAAAATAGATCCAACAAAACTACACTTGTACATAAATTCAAAATCATCTATTTTCAAAAACTTAATGGAAATATACTTATATATAAACACATATATTCATTTATATATCATCCAGACATACTTTTCATGTGACCATCACCAATGAAACACAACAAATAGGTAGTTGTTTAATGCAACATTGGTCTACATTGGGAATATTTATTTTCTTAGAAATAAAAAATTATATGATTAACGCCATCAACATTTTGACTAACCTCTATTGAAAATGAAAAAGGTAGGTGTGTAATTTTCTTAGAATACTATAATGGTAATAAGTTCCTCAATAATCTAATTAAATTTTGAAAAAATACTAAGCTTTATAGGTCTATAGCTTTGTAAGGAATTTCATTGTAAGTCTTTTGATAATATGTGTTTCCTTTTAATCATAAGACATTAAACTTTTTAAATATAAGATAATAGTTTATATTACTCTCTAATTACTAAAAACTAATTAAATATATTCTTATTTTATAAAAATAGTATTTTTTTAATCAATTATAAAACTCTAATTATCACTCTTCATATTTCAAAAATATATAATTTTATAAAAGGAAAAAAAATTAAATTCACAGAAAAAATATTTTTAAAAAAAATTGTATTTTTTATGTTTATAAAAAATTTTATCTATTAATTTTTTAAAAATAATGGATATGTTAAAAAATTACATTTTTTCCCATTTGAAAAAAGGAACAAATTTTCAGCTTAATATATCATTAATGAAATATAATTTTTTTGAAATGCATAAGAATTTATTTTGAAGTAAAAAAATTATAATTTTATAAATTTATTAAATATACATATGTTTTTTATATCTAAATATATTTTGAGTGGAATATTTCATTATAAAATTTTAAATTACATTTTCCCTAATATTTTTCAACAAATTTTTCTATTGGAATTATCCTCTAAAATTTTATAAATTAATTTTCTACATAATTTTTTTTATATAAAATATTATATTATTTTATAGATGTTTTTTCAAGGAATATTAAATATAAATTTTACTTTGGATTATTGAAGTATTAAATTATACTAAGATTTCTCACAAATATATTTAATTATATTTTAAAATTTAAATTTTCAAGGATATTTTCTATTAAGGTTTTTTATTTTAAATTTACAAATGTAAAATATATAGTACATTTTTCCACTAGTATTTTAAAATATAATTTTTAGATATATTTTATCTTGGATAATTTTTTAGTGGGATATTAAACAATAATATTCTGAAGAAAATTTTATGTAGTGTTTTACATTCCATATTTGTAATATTTTAGTGTAATTTTAAATTAAAAAATTATTTTTTAATTTCTATGTATTATTTACAAGTTGATTGTTTATAACTTAAAAACGTTATTTAAAACATAATAACATTTAACAAATTAAAAATATATTTTTTAAGTGGATTGTCTTTGACATAAAGAATGAAATATTTATTACACTATTACAGTCACA
This sequence comes from Viscum album, assembly GCA_963277665.1. Lineage (NCBI taxonomy): Eukaryota > Viridiplantae > Streptophyta > Magnoliopsida > Santalales > Viscaceae > Viscum > Viscum album. The sequence continues at coordinate 560,380,303 of OY728140.1, read as the reverse complement.
AAAAAACAATTTTATGTAATAGCCAAAATGAATATATTAATTTATATGGAATAATTTAAATTTATTTAAAATTTTATTCAAAATTTTATTTTAATTTTCATGAATTACTATAGAGTTATTAACATTAAAAATTATTGTTTAAAATGGTGAAAAAAATATTTATTTTAAAAAAAATTATTTTATATAATTTTTTTGAAAGTATAATTGTTTTCCTTTTTTTAATGAATTGAGGAAAATTCAGTTTTTAGATTTTAAACACATATAATATTTCTATTTCTTCAAAACACAGTTCTTAATTTTAAATATACATAATCCATCCAAATTTGAGTGGTAAAACCGCAATTACCCACTCGTAGAATTTCTAAAATAACGATTGAAAAATTTCAATTCACTAATACAAAACAAAATAGGTTTATTAAAATAAAAAAACTTGAAAATTTATCCTCAAAACCTCTGTATTTATAACTCCAACTATTTCAAAAATCACCAAAATAAAAGAATAAATAATCCCAAAAAATGGAGTATCAACACAGTGAAGTAATTCATGCTAATATATTCCATAGATATGGGATGAGGTGAGTATTGAAGGAAAATGAGATGCAAGAATCATCAGTTTATTCCCTATATTCCACTCTAAGGATTTATTTCTCCTTAAATATATAAAATTTCTATGGAACGCTCTCAACAGCCACACATGAGGAAGGGTTGGATGAAATAGGGTCCCATAAATGCTCAACGGTAGTCAAATAATGGGGGTATCCTTTATCTTCTAGCATTATGAAAAATACATGCCATGGTTGTCCCACCATTTACTTTTTCCACCAGTACTAGATCCATGGTAGAAGTATGAAGAGTGGTGTATTTCCAAGAAATGCTACTGTTGGTGAAAATTGAATGTGTTTCTTTAAACAAATGTTTGATCATTATATAAACACTATTGAAAGAGAACACCCAAAATGGAGGAGTTTCTACCCAGGTGGTACATATTGACATTGGGTTTTTACTATGGTGGAAGGAAATTTTGTTCTTAGAAAGGAATGAATATTTAGGATTCACCCTCACTTTTAATCCTTCTTTAATCAATTCAAGGACATTGATGTTACTATAAATGAGTATGAAGGGAAATCAAATTAGAATGTGTGGGGATGCTGGAAAACTTGTCATAGAATGAGATCTTCTCTCTCTATAAATTTAATATCGGGAATACGGAGGCAAGACTCGGATGAGACAGTATGTGAAACAAACTAGATACTAGGGAAGTGTAGTGGGATGAAGTATTTAGTGGGTCATAGAATTATATATAGGGAGAAAAGACAATGATTCTGCATATGGAAAAAAATCAAAAAGTCAACTATTATCCTTCATTATTTCAAATTTTACTTCATGTAATTAATTTAAAATAGTTTTATTAATCCTCATTCAAATATCCACATTAATGACTAGTCAAAATGGGTTTACAAAAAATATCAAAGTATTTAGTTTTGTGCTAAAAATAATTAATAACTAAAAATATTAAAATTTGAAAAATTAATTAGTTTTTTAATAATATTTTAATTTTATTTTATTAATGGAATAGAGAAATATATATTAAAATAATAAATGAACATATGAATGTACAAATAGAGTATCAAAAAAATTAAAACTTCGTCAAAGAGTTTTAAAAGAAATATTATTTTAAACTTTTTATTTAATTACAATTTTTAAAATTATTAATATTTTCTGAAATTATTTTCAGTATATTAGTTAACCTTTTAATTATAATTTAAAAAATTATGATAATTTATAAACCTATCTCATAATATTAGAATTATCATTAAATTTAATGACTATAATGATAGAATTACTCTTCTAAAACAAATATCCCACCTTACAAATATATTTTTTAATAATACTTCTAATATATATATATATATTATTTTCCAAAAATTATCTTTATTTGGAATAAGGGACTATAAACACCAAATACAAATTTACCCAAACATTATAGTGGGTCAACCCCCCCCCCCCCCCCCACAAGTATTCACATATATCTAAAGGATTATATAATAGGTTTAAATTGTAATATGAATTATTAAATAATTAGTAGTATTATATTCACAACTAAAAAATTACTGTTTTTAAAATATATTAGAGGATTAAGAAAAACAACTGTAGATTTTTTTAATGTAAAATTTTAAAACAATATTTAAAAAAAATTATATAATAATAATTATTAAATGATAATTTTTATAAAATTAATAAATTATATTTTTAATTATATTTTTTATAATAATAATAATTTTATAAGTATATATAGTTATATTATTATTATAATTAAATTATATGATTATAATTATCAAATTACCCTTCTAACACTACTCTCCAAGTACTCTAAATTTATTTTTAATGATAATATATATATATATAATGTGTCATAAAAATTTGGAAATTAATCACTATTTAAAAATTTGTTTTTTTAGTCACTCCAGGGGTTGAAAGGGTACTACTTTAGTTTCTTGGGGTTTATTGCTCCCTCAGATTTTTCTTTGGTTTAGTGGGGGCACCAACTGTTGGTGTGATCATGGATGTCAATGGAGAAACCCCCTTTGATAATGATAAGTCGAATCTCTGTTAAAAGAGAGACATGACTGTGGTAGGTAGTATCTACTCCTCATTTGACAAAAATTAGCAGTATCATTGTTAAAAAGTGTTGGTGGAAGGAATTTGATCAGTTCATTGGGTGGGAAAATATGTTTTTGATGGAAAATGAGAAGAAATCTGTTGTGAAGAATAAGGATGTGGATGTGTTTCTAATACATCAAATATCCCTCCATATTGTTGAAAAATTCATTATCAATTTACACTTTAATATGAATGTGGTAAAAAATGATACATATTTTATTGATATTTTATGAGGAGGTGTCTATCGGAGAAATTGTTATGGATCATATGATTTTGGAACTTTCAAATGATAATGATGAGAATAGGGTTCTTAATGGGAGATTAGGGACCTTCTATAATCAACTCATCCTAATTGAGGATTTGAAAAATTGAGGGGAAATCTGGATCATCATATTCTCCCAACCCCGCTTCTAGATTTGACTAATAGGTATTCACTTATGTGTAAGATTAGAATTAACAATGCATTAAATCAGGACCAAAATTGGAGATTTTAAGGAATGGGTACATTTGGATCCAATTCACGGGGGGATAGTAATGTGAATTAGGGTACTGATAGATATGGATCAGCCTCTTATGGGAGGTATGTTCTTGCATGTGGAGGACTCCAATACCTTGATACCCTTCAATTATAAGACTTTTCCTATTTTCTACTTTTATTATGTATTTCATGGAAATATTAAAAGAAATTAAGGAGAAAATATTGGATAGATAAGGATAATATAAAGTATGTCAAGTGGATGTGTGCAAAAAATAGGGGGCATCCTTGACTCTAGAAGCAGAAAATAAAAGGGACCCTAAAAGATCAATTTAACTAAGATCAAGAAAAAATCATCATGATGGGTCCTCCTATCTTTGTCAAGAAATAGTGGAATTAATCTTTACCAGAAGAGGTGTAACGCCCCGACCCCAGCTACCCAGAGTCGGTGCATTACTTCGTAACATTGGCATGATCACAAAAGATCAAGTCTCGAAAGACCGATTAGTTTAGTAGCCTTGGAAACACTAGAAACATTCATAAGTCTTACATTACATCATAAAGTGAAAAACTAATAACAAAGTCTTCATAGTCCACACTCATATCCTCTTCTGACTATCCCTGCAGGTCATTCCTAAAATACTTCTTTCACATCCTGGAAAATATTAAAACATTGAAAGGGGTGAGCTCAGATGCTCAGTAAGGATAACAATATAGCGGAAGCTTTCATCAATAAACATAAACATTTAAGGCAATGTATAACTAAAACAAAAGCCTTTTAAACATGAACTTCAACATAATATGGAAAAGGTAAAATGAGATAATGTCATTCACTTCTTCACATGGATATTCTACTGGTCGAATAATCACATGCAATATCAATAACCACTTTCATAATGATGGAATGCATAATACCAGACATTCTGAAACATTTTGTCAAGGCCTCGGCCAAGACGTCTAAAATGATTAAGGCCTCGGCCAAAACCATAAATCAAATTGGGAAAGGTCCTCAGCCAATTCCACGTCTAGTTGTCTCATGAGACCTACTGATGCATCGAGGAGCTATAGCGGGATCCACCCGTCACTTATTAAGTCCAATGCATTCCTCATATGAATAGGTTTAAACATATCATAAACCATAACATAATCACATCACATAAAACATGCATAAGGGAAACATAACATTTCCACATTTCAATCACAAGATATCAATACAACACATTGATATAATAAAAATGCTTTCAAAACCATTTTCAATACCAAAATAAAGGAAAAGTATAACATGGTATTTATTTTTCATTAAAAAAAAGGTATGGCTTGTTGAGGAAGCCTAAACTCAAATAGTGGTTACGGCGGCGGAGAAGTCGTTGTCGCCGCATACATACGACAAAAACATTCCCTTTTGTCGTTTAGTAAACACTTCGTATAAAAAAGATTCCTTTTGAATATATGTAAAAGTCAAAGGGGTTTATACACCGTATAAAAGAAATTTGTGTATAAAACCAAATATGCCTCAAGGAAAGGAGATTGAGATGAAGTCCTTACAAAGATCATTTTTTTAAAATAAAATAGATATATTATGTGTATTCACTATAGTTACACATAAAGAAAGTAAAAATACAAAATAAGACATAATAATATCATGACATAATTTCAAAGTAGGAGATTAACCCAAAGAATGGAAGTTGGGTTAAGAAGTTCCCTTACCTTGTGTCCGACTTGATTCGACCATTATTTAACCTCCTGAATAATAAAATAGAGTTAATATCTACTATTTTCAATTTCATTATCCTTTTTATATCACTTATTACAATGTTATGAACATTATGTAATTATTTAAGTTAATAACGGTCGTTTTGTCGATTTTTGGTACTTGAGTCAACAATAAACTTCTTATAATTACAAGTTGTTTATGTGGTAGAATATCCATTATCTCCAGAATTATATTAATTATTTATATGTCATATATATCATATATATATCCAGTATATACATTCATTTATAATATTACGTAACATTTAGAGGTAAAAATGAAATGCACCGTTCATGGAGACGGTAAGCTGTACGTACGCATGAACGCTACTTTCATTTATATTTCATATTAAATGGAATGAAATCATAATTATATAAAGGTATAATATAGTTCCAGTATAATATCATATATAATATCATTTAATCCATCCTTTATACATCCCACATATGGCATTAACGATTCACATCACTTTGAGGGGGCGGTAGTCCGCACTTCCTAAAATGAAATTATCGCGTTTACCCATAATGGAAATCGTAAAGTATGCCATAAATGAGAAATACAGAAGCATAAGTAAAACATAAACATATTATATATCATATATAAATATAGTGACATCTTAATGGCCACCTTTGAAGGTGTTATATGAGTGTTGAACAATCATCGTTTCGTGAGGCAGAAATTCGCCATCCACAAAAACTGTATGTTCTTTAACCATTAGATGTAGGTGTGTGTAATTGTAGCTCGAATACTTAATATAAAAACATCCTAGTATATTTATGATACTGGTGTTGTTACAAAAGAAATGAATAAAAAGATTTTAGGGGGTTGGAGAAGAAAAATAAAACAAAACAACATTAGAGAAGACATTACCTCAAAATCGGGTAACTCTTTTTGATTTGAGCTAAAGGCTTCCTTGGGAAGAATTCTGCCCAAAGTGAGGCTTCTAGGAGTAATAGGGGGAAGTTGGTAGATTATTTGGGCAGAGGTTGGCCAAGCCAAATGGCTTGAATGTGTGAATGAGGTGGTAGAGGTGGGGGCATTTTATAAGAGGAGAGGAGGGGCACTCTTGGAAAGTAAGGAAATTTTACATTATTATACAATGCTTTTCGGATTCTAAAGGTCCCACACTTATATAATTCGTGGATAAGGTGATAAGGGTTCTAAATCTACCCATCCAATAGTCTTTGGACAAGTGTAAGCCTTGGATTGTAAATTATCTTTTAATTTTATTAAAATCGTTAAATAATGAGGTCATCGCTGCATCATAATGATGTCATAAATAATTTAATTTATTTAATGTCTAAAAATTATGAAAAAAATACTATGATGTAGGAAATATTTTTATCTTTCCAATTACTATTTATAGTCAAAAATATGACTTATATAACCCCATGTAAAAATTGTTTTAGTAAAACATTTCATGTTTGTGTAATTTTTTACTTTAACATTAAATAAAAGTTATTTATGTCATTTTCCAACTAAAGTGGCTCCATGGGGTCCCCAAGTTGACCCATGGATTGTGTTGGTCGTCCATGGCACATCCTATGAGGGTAGGACATGTGTCAATCTCATCTCATATTATTAAAACATTATTTTTACCTTAAACTACACTAATTACCTCTAATCGCGATTAAGAACTTAAAAGTTACTTTTCACCAAAAATTATTTTAATCTCATTGAACCACATTTTACTTCTTAATGACAACAATGTATGTCGGATTTTTGAAAATCAAATCACAGAAGTGGTACTATTTCATTAAAACGAAAAATCAGTTATTTAACTACCACTTAGTGGTTTCACTATTCATCAAAAATTGAAGTTTTTCAGAACAATGCCAAAATTTCACCCTAAGATATAATTGATATTCTGAATTCAAAAATGATGTCTATTTTACAAAATTACAAACATATAAGTTTCATTAATTAATTTTATAATTAATTCCTGCTGTCACAACAAATAGCGTGTTTTTAAGAAACAATTTATATCAAAAGATTGGCAATTGTTTATGTCCAATTTCAATGTTAAATTAATTATAATGACCACCATTGGATAAAATTGTAAAAATATATTCTAATTATACTTTAAAACCACTAAATTATATAATTTATCACTATAAATTATTTTGATTAAAAAAGTTGTTTTTAAGTATTTTTCACTATTCATAAAAAATTAGAAGTTCTCAGAAAAATACCAAAAATTCAACATAGGCTAATTTCGATATTCCGAATCCAAAAATGAAGTCCATTTTGAAATATAAAATTTCTATAATTTTAAAAAGTGGTTATTACTATTCATAACGGCTACATTGATTAGTCGCGGTGTTTTAGAACTCGAAGTTGCATACAATGCAAGCTATTTCATTATTGAATGAGAAGCGTATTGTGGAAGCTCGGGGTGTTACAAGAGGTGTTGGATCATGCATTCCAAAATAATTTTGGTGATTCTGATAAAATTTTTGAACGATAGGTTAATCATCCATGGGTGTTAAGAACTCTCTCTACCCACAGGAATGATGTAGTGGTGGGAAAATAAAAACACCATCTAGACAAAAACAGATCTTTTTAGACCCCCTAAATTATAAAACTTCTCTTCCACTTGATGACCTCCCATATCCCCTTTTACCAAATGATAAAGATTTTGAGCCTTCAATATCTGGTACAAAAAAACCACGAATGTGGAGGTGGAAGTCGGGAGGTGATAATTGAAGTTATATGAGCATGAAATCAAAAATGGATTCTAAAAGACATATGTATGGTCCAATTTTTGATGAAAGATATGCCAAAGAATTGAAAATGGAATAATAAAATTTTTTCCATGAATTTTCATAGGTGGAGGCTAGATTAAGTTGTCCCTTATAATCCCCATGAAATCCTTATGCTAAAACTATCATGATCTTGGAGACTGATGTTTTTTTCAGATTCTCTATCTTAATTATATTAAATTCTCCCCTCATATAGTTTTCCTATCCAAAAAAATATTATACTAAAAAACTAGGAAGGTATTTAAAAATATATTTAGTTTTTAAAGCTTCTTCTCTATACCACTACAAGGCCATGCAGGTGTAATATGTTCTATATGGAGAGAGGAAGTGGATTTAAGGGTTAAACCCTTATCTCATAATCACATTTCTTCTACCATTCACCATCTAGTCACCCCAGACTGGGCATTTTTTAGATTTTATGGATGGTTCCCTTAAAGGTTGAAATAAAAGTTATTGAAGTTTCTTATATCTCTTCATGAAATTTTACCAGGCCCTCTACTTGTCAGCATTGACTTTAATGAAATATTTTTTTAACATGAGAATATATGGGTGGACTACAAGACTTTTTCTTCAATTATAGTGTTCCATTATGAAATTAAAATGGGGGCCTTGTTGATTTTGTGTATTTAGGACACCTTCATACATGGTTATGTGGGAACGTTGAAAATAATTGTATTACATAACGACTTTATAGATTATTAGGATTGTGTGAATAGAAGATCCTTTTTATCTTGTTTTTGGTTTCTCGCCTTGGCCGGGACACTTCCGACCGTTTCTCTATCCTCATCGATTTCTCACACATAAAAATAATAATAATACATGCATGATTTTATTTCTATTTGATTAATTTGGGAGAAATATAAGTAATGTGAAGAAGTAATACATTATTGTTGGAAGATAGGGGATCTTGATACGATAAGGAATATCAATCAGTTAGCATAGAATTTAATGAACTAGTGAATATTTAATTTCCACCAATTAGATTCTTGTTGTGATAATATTGAATGAATGATAAAATATCTATACACATTCCCCCCCCCCCTCTGATTTATTCCTTCAAAGTATTTATACCCTTTAAGGGGATATTCACGCAGCCCTTAAAAATCAAGGTTATAGTTTTGTTCATGTGCACATGTGAAACCCATATCAAGGTTAGTGACTTAAATACCATTTATTTCCACTAGAAGGCTTCAGAAAGGTGGTGTAATAACATCATCTTGTAATTCATAGATACACAGGCTAGAACTATGTCCAATGAAATGGGAATTTAAGATCTTATCATGCATTTTTATTAGAAGCATTATACGGAGCTAGAGTAAACAATTTTTTCCATCATTTCTTCAGATATGATGTTGGTGAGAATGGAGGTAATGAATCAAAATCTATCATGTAATTTCTCAAATGATGAAATATGTATATCCCTTAAACAAATCCATTCCACTAAAGCACTAGGACTGAATGAATTCATGCCTAGTTTTAAAATAAATAAATCATATTATCTGGTGAGATATCTCAGGTCTCATGAAGGACCATTGGGTTAGTAAATCTAACTTCTAGGATCTAAATGAAACATTTATTAATATGTTCATGAAGATCAGAAATCCATATTTGGTCTCAAATTTATACCCATCAGTTTAAGAAATGTTATATACAATATTTTCTCAATGATTCTGGTTAACCACCTACATTCACAATTTCTTTATATTATTTTTGTAAAATAATAGTGTTTTCTTTCACAAGTGACTCATGTCATATAATTTCACATTTCCCATGAATTATATTATTCCTTGAAAACATTATTGGTTACTAAAAAAGTTTTTTTGGCTTTGAAGTTTGATATGATAAAGGCATATGATAGGTTTGAATGGACTTTTCATTGTTTTTTTATAATAAAATTAGGATTCTTCCCTAAATGGATTGAGGTTGTCCTATGATGTGTATCTTCAGTATCATTCAAGATTAAATTCAATAGAAATCTCTCTTAGTGCTTCACCCCCACTAGGGATCTTTTTTAGGGGGCCTCATTCCCCCTTCCTTTTTATATTGTTGGCTGATGTGTTCTCTAATATTATTTTTTAAGCAGTAAAGGGTAAAAATATTCATAGAGATAGACTTTGTAGATGAATTCACTACTGGAAATACACTATTTCCCAACGGTTCAGAACCGTTGGGAAAGCCCCTAAAACCGTTGGGAAAGGTTTTCCCAACGGTTCTTAGAACCGTTGGGAAGTAAGCCGTTGGGAAAAGTTTTCCCAACGGTTTACTGGAAACCGTTGCAATAGAGCCATAAAATTTACCCTACCCCAACGGTTTGGGTGAACCGTTGGGATAGTTTTTCCCAACGGTTCTCCCAAACCGTTGGGAAAACCAAATACCATGGAACATTTTCCCAACGGTTGGAACCGTTGGGAATTGGTGAAGTCTTTCCCAACGGTTTAAAACCGTTGGGAAAGACATGCTAAAAACTTATATGCCAACGGTTCGAAACCGTTGGCATACCTATGCTGCAAATTGTAGCACCCTGCAATTTGCACAGCCCCTGTCCCCTGTCCATCACCACTAGTCATCAGGCCTCATTTTCACCTCATTTTCACCTCATTTTCACCTCATTTTCACCTCATTTTCGATCCAACTATTGTACCAGTAATAAAATAAAACATACATATTCAATTACGAACAAATTTATACACATTTAACATATAATGGATCCTGAAACTATACAAATCCATAATTAAATTACAATTCATAAACATACATAATTCATATAGAATTCAATTTAAAATTTAGATGACAATTATACGTGGAATCTGAAATTCAATTCATAATATGATCGGTTTTTTCTATACCATATATTTTTACCTCAAATGATGTCCATTTTAAACAAAATACATACACCTGAAGTGATACCGGCCACACCGCACCTCAGATTGAGGCGGGGTTAACTCGTACACGTCACATTTGACTCATGGATCGTTGTGCTAAAGTATCGACAGAATCCTAATGCGTTTGGTCGGTTTTCCGTATGCCAGTTGATGTTTTTCACTTAAAATGGCGTCCTTTTGAAACAAAAGACGGACACTATGAGTGGTGCCGACCACACCGCGTCTCCAATTGAGGCGGGGTTGATTCGTACACGTCACATATGACTCATGGATCGTTCTCCTAAAGTTTAAATGGAAACCGAATGCGTTTGGTCGGTTTTCCGTATGTACTTAAAATGTTGTCCATTTTAAACAAAAGAGTGACACTTAGACTCATCCCGACCACACCGCGACTCAGATTCATCCCGGGTTGGCTCGTACATGTCACATATGACCCATGGATCATAGTGATAAATTATCAAAAGATTCCGAATGCGTTTGGTCGGTTTTGCGTATGCCAGTTGTTCTTTTCATTTATAATCATGTCCATTTTAAACAAAAGAGACATAGTTAGAGCGGTGTCGGCCACACCACATCTCAGATTAAGACGGGGTTGACTTGTACACGTCACATATGACCCATGGATCGTTGTGCTAAAGTATCGATAGAATCCGAATGCGTTTGGTCGGTCTTCCGTATGTCAGTTGATGTTTTTCACTTAAAATGACGTCCTTTTGAAACAAAAGACGGACACTTTGAGTGGTGTCAGCCGCACCGCATGTCGGATTGAGGCGGGATGATTCGTACACGTCACATAGGACCCATGGATCGTTCTCCTAAAGTTACAATGGAAACCGAATGCGTTTGGTCGGTTTTCCGTATGTACTTAAAATGGTGTACATTTTAAACAAAAGAGAGCCATTTAGACTGATCCCGGTCACACCGCGACTCGGATTGACCCGAGTTGGCTCGTACACGTCACATATGACCCATGGATCGTTGTGATAAATTATCAAAAGATTCTGAATGCGTTTGGTCAGTTTTGCGTATGCCAGTTGTTCTTTTCACTTATAATCCTGTCCATTTTAAACAAAACAGACACAGTTAGAGCGGTGTCGGCCACACCGCGGCTCGGATTGAGGCGGGGATGATTCGTAAACGTCACATATGACTCATGGATCGTTCTCCTAAAGTTTCAATGGAAACCGAATGCGTTTGGTCGGTTTTCCGTATGTACTTAAAATGGTGTCCATTTTAAACAAAAGAGAGCCACTTAGACTGATCTCGGCCACACCGCGACTCGGATTGAACCCGGGTTGCCTCGTACAGGTCACATATGACCCATGGATTGTTGTGATAAATGATCAAAAGATTCGGAATGCGTTTGGTCGGTTTTGCGTATGCCAGTTGTTCTTTTTCACTTATAATCATGCCCATTTTAAACAGAAGAGACATAGTTAGAGCGGTGTCGGCCACACCGCGTCTCGGATTGAGACGGGGATGATTGGTACACGTCACATATGACCCATGGATCGTTCTCCTAAAGTTTCAATGGAAACCGAATGTGTTTGGTCGGTTTTGCGTATGCCAGTTCTTTTCACTTATAATCCTACCCATTTTAAACAAAAAAGACACAGTTAGAGCAGTGTTGACCACACCGCGCCTCGGATTGTGGCGGGGATGATTCGTACACCTCACATATGACCCATGAATCGTTCTCCTAAAGTTTCAATGGAAACCGAATGCGTTTGGTCGGTTTTCCGTATGTACTTAAAATGATGTCCATTTTAAACAAAAGAGAGCCACTTAGACTGATCCCGGCCACACCGCGACTCGGATTGAGCCCGAGTGGGCTCGTACATGTCACATATGACTGATGGATGTTGGGTCGGATGTGATGGCAAGAGGGGGGGTGAATTGCCTTTTTAAAATTAATTAACAATTTAAAACAAATTTAAATGCAGCGGAAAGTAAAATGGCAAGACACAATTGATAACGGAGTTCGGCTTTAAACTCAAGCCTACTTCTCCGCTCCCAACTCAACCGTTAGGAGATTTATACGACCGCTTGCTTTTTAATGGTTATAGCAAGAAACCCACTAGCCGTTTTAAGGTAGGCTAGATCACCTTCTTACAGCTTGCTTTTTTATTATGGTTGTAGCAAGAAACCCAAATTGAAAGAAGGAAGAAAAAGGGTGGTTTGTTTTAATACAAACCCAATTAAGAACTAAAAAATTGAAGTAAATAATTTAGAACAAACTAGAGGAAGCCTTGAGCACTAAGAGGTGAGTGTATTTGATGTAGAGGCAGCCCAAGCTTCAAGGATGGCAATTGGATCTCAAGTAGCCTTTGAGAATTGTCGTAGGAGCCTCAAATGATTAAAATAGCTTTGGTATGCTTCGGTATATGATCGGTAGTGTTCCCGGCATCCATGGACGTCTATTTATAGGAGAAATGCTCCCAAATACTTCAAAATAGCCGTTGGAGGGCTTTCGGAGCCGTTGGGGATCAAGTGGGCCAGCCTGGTCAGTTTGACTGAGAACACCGGCTGGCCGGTGTTGATCCACCGGCTGGCCGGTGCACCAGACAGAAGCAAGGGATTTCTGTCTGGCTCCACCGGCTGACCGGTGCTGAGCCACTGGCTGGCCGGTGGTCTGGACAGAAGCATGCTATTCTGTCTGGGTTCCACCGGCGGGCCGGTGGTCAGGCACCGGCTGGCCGGTGGTCTGGACAGAAGGTATGCCATTCTGTCTGGGCCCACCGGTTGGTCGGTGGCCAGACACCGGCTGACCGGTGGCACCTGGCAGAGGGCAAGGCCTTCTGCCTGGTCCACCGGCTGGCCGATGGGCTGGATCCGACTGGCCGGTGACCTTACCGGCTGGCCGGTGGTCTCACACCGGCTGGCCGGTGGACTTAAACAGCCCATTTTGAATTCTTCTTGGGCCAGCTTCTAGGCACCCTATTTCCTATCATCAAAAACACTTGAAAACAAGTTACAATACAATTAGAGTGATTGTGATCATTAAAATCCAAGAGAGAGGGGTGCAACAATGGATCGTTGTGATAAATTATCAACAGATTCAGAATGCGTTTGGTCGGTTTTGCGTTTGGTTGGTTTTGCGTATCCTGTCCATTTTAAACAAAAGATAGACAGTTAGAACGATTTCGGTCACACCGCACCTCGGATTGAGGCAGGATTGACTCGTACACGTCACATACGACCCATGGATCCTTGTGCTAAAGTGTCGACACAGTCTGAATGCCTTTGGTCGGTTTTTCCTATGTCACTTGATGATTTTCACTTAAAATGACGTCTTTTTGAAACAAAAGACCGACACTTTTTGAGTGGTGTTGGCCACACCGCGTCTCCGATTGTGGCGGGGTTGATTCGTACACGTCACATATGACCCATGGATCGTTCTCCTAAAGTTTCAACGGAAACCGAATCCGTTTGGTCGTTTTTCCGTATGTACTTAAAATGGTGTTCATTTTAAACAAAAGAGAGCAACTTAAACTTATCCCGGCCACACCGCGACTCGGATTCATCCCGGGTTGGCTCGTACACGTCACATATGACCCATGGATTGTTGGGATAAATTATCAACAGATTCGGAATGCGTTTGGTCGGTTTTCCGTAAGCCAGTTGATGCTTTTCACTTAAAATGACGTCCTTTTGAAACAAAAGACGGACACTTTGAGTGGTGTCGGCCACACCGCGTCTCCGGATTGAGCTGAAACCACCGTGAAACATTCTAATTATTATTCGTGACGTGTACGCGCAGACGGCACGTCAATCGGACGTGCGGTTTGCGCGGTACGGCTCAATATTAGTGTTTTAAGTGATGCGCGCGCTTCGTAAACGCGCGTGAGGGGGGTCCAAACGGGCCGAACGATGTCGGAATGGCCTGAAATCAGACGACAAATACGGGTGAGTGATTTCTGAAGTGGTCGAGCAGACGGCACGTCAATCAGACTTGCCGTGTGCCCGCGGTGACCGACAACGCAGTTATGGTGTCATAAACGGCCAGAACGGGCGTCCAAGAATGAGGGGGGTTGTCCAGGGAGTTGTCAAACACACAACCACTAAAAGACAACAACATCCATAAAAACAGACAATATATAAAAATAATTCAACTCCAATACTATACTACGAGTCTAGATAAAACCAACAACTAGAATAGATTAAACATCAAATCTCAAGTCAAAAATGTAACGGATCAATATGTCCCACATCAGCATCACCATCTCCATCATCATCATCATCATCATCGCCCTCGTCATCATCCTCCTCATTGTCATCACCCTCCACAACGCCTTCCTCCTCGCCTTCGCCCTCCTCCTCTCCCTCCTCATCTCCCTCCTCTTCCGCATCAGACTGCTCGCCATCATCATCTTCAAGCTCGACATCGGCCTGACTGGGGAGTGGGAATCATCATGGGATGTGAAAATGATGGGGCAGAAGATGTAGAAGGTAGCGAAAACATGGGAGGTCTAAATATCCCGTGTGTCCCTAACGACACACCGGGATCAGAATTTGGGAAGGCTGAAATGTCAGTGGGAGGGGCAGGGTCTAGTCGGGCACGTGCAGCTCTATGTCCACCTCTGGTACGAACCCTCCTCGTACCACCGGCCTGAGTACTCGGACCAGTACTAGGCTCCTCGTCGAATAACTGTCGACGTAATGGTGGATCCTACAAAAAAGTTTACAAAAAAAATTAATCACATGACATTATATATTCTGTAAATATATATATATATATTTGAAATAAAGTACTCAATGTAGGCACTAATGGTAGAATGCCCATCTCCTACATCCGACGATTGTTCTCCACCATTTTTTTTCTTCGTCTCTCTTCAATTGGCTTCATTTCCTGCATTGGAAAACAAATATTTAATTAATTAGAAAAATAAAATTAATGTGTAAACCAAAAAACTAAATATATGAGGGAATGAGGGGATTCATTGGTAATTTAGCTATCAATTGTTTTAGAAGAGCTTGAATGAATTTAATAAAACATACAAGTTGTAATGTTCACCAAGTTAGAAATATTGTTTGATTTGGTTTGAATACAGTTCAATTCCAAATTAGAAAATGCAATTCAAATAAAACAGCAACCAATAAACATTGAAAATTCACATAACGGTCAAGTCAGCTAAAACATATTTGTGATCAATACTAAATAAATATGAATATTACCAACCTTAACAACCCAACTCGAGGTAAACCAAAAGAATTGAGAACATGGATGAATGATTCTATATATTTCCAACCACAACTTCAGGTTCACAATCAACTCTGACAATTGAGCTATTGGAGTCATCAAAAGAAATAAATGGATTGGTTCCAATGGCAATAGGGACAGTGTCAATTCCATCATCAGCATCATCAAAAATATGTCTTGGAATTACTTCAACTACGACACCAAATTCAGGTTGAAGATGATCTTTGACATAAAAAACTTGTTTAGCCATTGATGCCAACACATATGGTTCTTCGGTTGCAAGAGTGCGGGTCATATTAATTACTCGAAATCCACAATCATCAATAAATGTGCCATGTCTCGTCATCGAATCAAACCAATGGCATTTCATCATTGTGACTCGTCCATGAGAGTAATAATCCAATATTATTATTTTCTCAACGACTCCATAATAACCCACATTTTCAAGTCGCGGTCTACTATCTGATGCGCCGGCATAACAATCTGTTGTGGCAGTAACCATAATACCATCATGTTGTGTTCTCATGTTTTTGGCTCGTTCAGTGACAATAAATCTGTACCCATTGATAACAATTGATTTACAGTCACGAACCACGGTATTAGGACCAAAAGCCAAAGCTCTTATTTCCTCAGAGACAGAGTCAGCAGACAAACTCAATACCTGCAATATAAATGACAGTTAAACTTAAGTAAATATTGAAATAATTAATTTAAACAGTAATATTTTTACCTTCAATTTTAACCAAGCAGAAAACTCTTTGCTATGCAAAGTCTCCCTCCTTCTCAAAGATAAAGAACGATGCTTCCTATTTATCATTGTTTTATGTTCCCTGTAGATAAAAAAATATGAATAGTTTAACAGATATATATGTAAGATATACATATTCAATTTTGTTACCTGATATAGTCATCGAACAAATCACAGTTGAACAAAACTGTGCGATGTGCCATCTCCCGCTCTTCATGGCTTAATGTCTTCAATGTATATGATCCAGGAATTCCTCCTGTTTGAGGAAGTGATGGAAAACTGGGTTCAATTTTCTCATATTGTTCTTCTTCATTTCTCATTGGTCTGTTCATTCTTGTAGTAATATCAGACAAATACATTGAACAGAAATCCATACATTCTTGAGCTAAGTAACCGTTCACGATAGAACCTTAGGGATGATTCTTGTTTCGAACATAAGACTTTAATGTGAACATATTTCTTTCAGTTGGATACATCCAACGAAAAGAAACAGGTCCTCCGAGAAGTATTTCAGTTGGAATATGGACAGTCAGATGCAGCATGCATGTGAAAAATGATGGGGGAAATATTTTCTCCAACTCACACAAAATTAATGGGGCATCTGTCAACATTTTTTGCAAGAAAGACTTGGACAACTTCTTAGCACAAAGATCTCTAAACAAATGGCACAACCGAATAACACCCACCCTTACATTATTGGACAAAAGATGACGGATTGTTATTGGAAGCAACTCATGCAGTAGAACGTGATAATCATGAGTCTTCAAAGATTTTAGCTTCAACTCTCTTCTGTTGACCCGTTTAGATATGTTGCTTGAATAGCCATCAGGAACTCTAATAGTCTCTAATACTTCCAAAAATTGTTTTTTTTTTCAGTAGGTGTCATCACATAAGAAGCACATGGAAGTTGCCATTTATTTTCACTGATACGCACAGGATGCAATTCTGGTCTGATGCCCCAATCCACCAAGTCACGTTGAGATCGTAAATCATCTTTTGTCTTCCCCTTGACATTTAGAAGAACTGAAAGCAACATTTCACATATATTCTTTTCAATATGCATTACGTCTAAGCAATGACGTAGCAAATTGGTTGACCAATAAGGCAAATCAAAAAAGATACTCCTCTTCCTCCAATTGTAGCAGGTTTCTGTGGAAACATTCTTTCTCTTTCCAGATTTCATTTGACCCTTCCTGAACGAAAAACTGAAATCTTTCAATTCATTAAGCACATCAGTTCCAGACATACGCTGAGGTGGATCATCGGTCTCTATAGTATTATCAAATCTTCGACGATTCATTCTATATGGATGATCCTTTGGCAAAAATCGTCGATGTCCCATAAAACTGAAACTACAATGATGTTTCAGTCTTCTGGATCGTGTATTCTTCATACAAACTGGACATGACAGTTTCCCCTTCGTGCTCCATCCAGACATCATTGCATAAGCCGGAAAATCATTAATTGTCCACATAAGCGCAGCGCGCATCTGAAATATGTCTTTCGAACATGCATCGTATGTGCGCACACCCACATCCCAAAGAAGCTTCAACTCTTTTATTAAAGGTTGCATGTATACATCAATATCAATGCCAGGATCAGAAGGACCAGATATGAGTATACTCATGAAAGTGAAAGGTTTTTTCATACACAACCATGGGGGAAGATTATAAATGTGTATAAAAACTGGCCATGTGTTGTGCGAAGTAAGCATCTGCCCAAACGGATTAAAACCGTCGCATGAAAGACCCAGCCTCACATTACGCACGTCAGCTGCAAAATCAGGATGTCGAGCATCAAATCTCTTCCATGCAAATCCATCTGCAGGATGAACCAACTCATCATCAGTCTTCTTTCTCTCGGTATCATGCCATCTCATTTTTATTGATATGTCATCAGACATAAAAAGATTCTGGAGTCTGGGGATCAATGGAAAGTGCCACATTACTTTATGTGGAACGCGGGATGGTGTTCCATCAGATTTTGACTTCCAGCGGGATGTGCCACATTTTATACAATCATTTCGTTCAGCGGTTTCCTCCCAGAATAAAATGCAATCTTTCGGGCAAGCATGAATTTTGTTTCTTGAAAATCCAAGTTTCTCAACTAACTTCCATGCCATATAGTGGTTTGAGGGAATATCTGCATCATCTGGAAGTAAATCCTTCAAGAGGGTAAGAATGTAATCGATTGCTGTATTAGAAATCCCATACATAGTTTTCCCATGAAATAATCGGATTAAAAATTCCATCTTTTTCATTTTATCGCATTGCCGATATACTGGAGTCGTGGCAGCATCATTCAATTTTTTCACCCTATCAATATCATCATTTTCACTAGATGCATCAGCTGTCCTCATATCGAAGTCTTCTTGAGTCGAAATCCTTTCTTTTTCATGATGACGAATAAACGGAAACCGATCATCTAACAAATTCTCCATTCCAGTCTTTTCATTTCGATCATCACCAATTTGAGATTTCGTTTTCTCCCCATTGTGATACCACAGAAAGTAGTTTGCTTGAAACCCATTTTTGGTTATGTGGTAGCTGACTTCTTCACGGCTCAACCAAGGTCTACCAACACAATTGGAACATGGGCAGTGTATGCGACCACTATCTGAAGCATTGTGAAATGAAAAATCTATAAAGCTCTCCAAATTGTTTTGAAAATCATCTGAGATCCGATCGGTTTCATACATCCAACTTCTGTCCATTCTGTAAAAAGAATTTATATAAGTCATTTTGTCATAAACAATTCAATAGGCATTAACTATAATAGAATATACATTTAAGTAAACGATAAAGGAAGAAAATAATCAAGGTATCAACTACACATGTCAAAAAAACATACAAATGTGTTATTGAAAAAATGTAAAACCAACAAGAACTTAATGTGTTATATCACATAACAGCATGACTCATCCCATAACCATATTAGTAGGGTATCATGAACATGAATAACATCAACCTTGTGCCATCCTCCTACCCTACATGACCCCAACCACATGCCACATCTTATTATAGCCTTATCACATCACACCTCACCGAAAAACACTAGGGAAATCATAGTACATCTCACCTGAAGACACATGGACAATCACATCGCATCTTGCCTAAAAACACATGGTCAATCACTTTTGAAGGAAGAGTAGGGAAGACATGGTAGCTATCCAAACATATAACCACCATCCTAGATATTAGAAAAAATACCCATAACTCAAAACCTCTGATCGTTGGTAAGTTTATCCAACTCTGGTTGGGAATGTGTAGAAATAACATAAAAATACATGATATATAGATAGCACAAAATACTCAACCTATGGGTTCACATTAACTACATAATCACACACTTCACTACTACCATAAAACACATAAACCACACCACCACCACACAAGACGCATATCATTGGAATATAATTCTACATTCAATAAGTCTATCTATGGAATTATCATAAGAATCCATGTATCAATTGGAATATAATTCTACATTCAATAAGTCTATCTATGGAATTATCATAAGAATCCATGTATCAATTGGAATATAATTCTACATTCAATAAGTCTATCTATGGAATCCCTCCCTTGGATCCATGTATCACCCATGGCTTAATCAATATTCAAAGAAATGAGTCTATCCGTGGAATTCCACTGTGAATCCATTTATCACATAAAGCGTATAAGTTAATAGAAACAAGATTATATACCTGTCATCCTAATAGAATCCATGTATCACTATTTACTATTAATCATTTAATGAATTCCATTTCATTTAAACAATTCATTAAACATACCAAGGTCAAAAACTAAGGTATTTAATACAACTCACCTCAAAATGGCGACTCAATCAAATAATAACCTGAAAAGAATGAAGCTTCATTTACTCATGTTGTAATGACAAGATAATGAGATTCCCTTGCTTAATCAATCAATTCCATATCATGGTCTCAACATAACTCATAATGGCTAGCAATTCAATGAAAATTCAAGCACTCACATGGGAATTTTTAATAGAACACTCCTAACAAGACTATAAAGATATCACATGCATTAGTTATAATATATCTAACATGGTAACATAAAATATAAGATAAATTCAATCCAATTTCATAGATTCATAGAATAGTCTCTACTTTACTCACATTGGCAAGGCAATACAATTAAAACATGTGTTAAAAAATAATTGGCATTCATGTGTTAAAAGGGGAATGCAAACCATAAAATACCCTTAATTAATTTAATTTACAATTCAATTCAGAAATCGAACAATCAATTCGATTTATATAACCTTTCACAAATGACATCCCATGTTCAAGGGGTAAAATCCAAAAAGGAATTTTCAAGAAAACTCACCCTTAGGCTGGTCCGGCCGGCAGTAGCACCAAAATCACCTAAACTGATGGGAAAAATGAAAATAGGTTTAAATACTATCCAAACATTTGAATACATTTTCAGTTAAGAAGAATAATAACCTGAATAAGAGCTGGAAAATTGAAGGCCGGCGGTACCTCCAAAATCGCCTAAATCCGCTGTTGCTCCCGTTTTAGGGTTGTGTATCGCGAATTGGGGAGAGAACAGGCGGCTGAGAATTTGGGGAGGACCTTTGCCAACGGTTCTTAAAAACCGTTGGCATATGGCTATCTATCCCAACGGTTCTACAGAACCGTTGGGATAAACCTTCTAAAACCTCATCTATGCCAACGGTTCATGAGAACCGTTGGTAAAAAACCATCTATCCCAACGGTTCTCATGAACCGTTGGGAAAAAGCTCCCTGGAAACCTCTATGCCAACGGTTCTAATGAACCGTTGGTAAAAACCTCCTTCCCCAACGGTTTCGAAGAACCGTTGGTATCTAACCGTGGGGAAAGGCCAGCATTCCAGTAGTGATTCCACTAATATCCCTTCTTTTTTGTTTTTCCAATGATATATTACTTTTTTTTTGATCTACCATTGAAGAATGTAACTATATTTTTAACCAAATTATCTTATTTGAAAAATAATATAGATATTATATCAAACATTATATGTCTAAAATTTCCAGTAGTTTATGATTATGACTTGTTGGAAAGATGAACTTAACAGATCATCTTGAATATTGGTTTTTAACCTGTACAAGAAGTACCATGGGATTCCTATGACCTTGGGTTGCTCTAAAAGGGATGTTTTTTGGGTATCTTGGATAGAGTTGAAAAAAATTCATGGATGGACCTTCAATGGGATATTTAAATATGGTATATAAACTTTAATCAAGGTTTCGGTGTAGGAGATACTGACCTATGTTATTTTCCTTTTTAAAATTTCTGGATTTTTTGTTGATTATATCCACTATCGCATCACCAATTTATAGTGGGGGATAAATAGTGGGAGAAAAAAATTCATTGGATTTCTAGGGAAATGATTTTCCTTCCTAAAAAATGAAGTTAAATGGGGTTATCTAATTTGTGTCACTTCAAAACTACTATAATAGTAAATAAATGGTGATGGATGATCCCAAAACTAGATTCCATATAAATTAGAATACTTTAAGATAAGTATTTTCCTCATATGGACTTATTTGGTTTTTCATTGGCTCACCATACTAGTTTATTTGGATAATTTTATGGGGGTCATGAGTAACCCTTTGAAATGGACTAAATTGGAGATTTGGGGATAAATCCATTGTGAAGATATAGAGGGAATTGTGGTTGGTTGATGGTTAAGGGATTAAGGCTACCTCACCAATAGTCTCTCTATGTGAATATGAAATGGTAATATCTCTATTAGATAGTACAACCAGTGATTGATATCCTAAAATTTTGGAATCATAGCTCAATGAGGGAGATAGAAGGATCATCCTGAGTATCCATTTTTTTAAGGACATGGGATAGAATATACATTGTTGGAGAAAAGAGAACCCAATAAACTATTCAGTTAAATCTATATATAATATGGAACTCTAGATGTGAATTCCAAATAATAATGTTTTTGGGAAGACTCTACGGTGGCTTTCAATCCCCACCAAGGACTAGTATTTTTTGTGGAAATTGTGTGATGGAATCATACCCTCCAAGGAGTTTCTCATGTTATATTATGTATATGATGATGTTATATACTCCATGTTCTTATCTTCCCTGGAAACTTCATTGCATGCTATCTTATTCTGCTCTAGGGCTAGTGTAGTCTTGATATCATGTGATTAAAATGATGACTATCTGGAGGACATAGAAATTGAACCAGTAATGATTATCTTCCAATGGTCTTCCTCCCTCCCAAAAGAGATAGTGGATGCATTATTTCCCATCACTTGAATTATATGGGTGTAAATAAATGAATTGGTCTTTCATCATTGATCGAGGAAAATTTCCTTCTAGATTTTTTGTGTGAAAATTTGGATTGAGTTATTGAAACTAAATGATATTCAGTATGAGGTTCCAATTTCTAACTCATTTACAACCTTGTAGACCCCTCTACAAACATATATGATGAAAATTAACATGGACATGTTACTCTCAAGGGGTGGAACTATCATTATTAGTATTGTGGTTTGTGATTCCATTAGAGGCATAGTGGATTACTTTTATAAATATTTCCATTATCGTTAGGATCTATCAGTTTTGGAAGCCATGTCTTTATGAGAGAGTCTTATGTTTTCAATCGAGATTGGATGGAAATCCATTATTTTTTAATCGGGCTGCTTTACCAAAACTAATGTGATCCATGTGTTAGATAATTCACTATAATCCTTTGGGTTGCTAGTTTTTAATATCCACTCCCTTACCCAATTCTTCTATACATTAAAGTTCTCATTCCTAAAAAGATAAGGAAATAGGGTCACCCACCTTTTGGAAACATGGGGCTGTATTGGTGAATCACATGTTTGGTTGGAAGATCTTCCTTCTTGGATAAACTCTCTAGTTTTTTTAGATATTTGATCTTTTAATTAAATTTCCACATTTTTCAATATATATATATATATATATATATATATATAATTTATAAATATATATAATTATATTTATAATAAAATTATAATAATGATGTGGTTACTCATCTTTCACTACTCTCTTATTACTCTAAATATATTTTAAATTATATTTAAAATAAATGTTTCTAATATATATATATATATTATTATTATTATTATATTAAATGTTAGTGATTATATTTGTATGATTATAAATACGGTAAATTTTAATATTAATTTAATTTTTTTCATAATTAAATTTTTTGAATAATCTTCTTTTAAATATTAATTAAATTATAATTTTAAATTTTAAAAAATTTATAACTGATTTGGATTTATCATAAAAATATATATATATATATAATTATTGTAATTTCATGTTGAAAACATAATTATATATTTTATAGTTACAGTTAATTAATTAATTAATAAACTAACTAATTAATTAATTATCTATTTAATAAACTTGTAAATATATGAAATTTTTCATCACTAACATGTACTTATAAGAGGCTAAATAAGATATGTTTTTCATTTATAAACTATTCTATTAGTTTCCTCGATATTCCTTATTTTCAATATTATTTCCAATGGACCATTATAATTATACATATTGCTTTATAATTTTATTATGAAACCCCCTTTTTCTCATTTCAAAATATTTTATTATAATCATCACAGTTTTGTTTTTTAAAAAATTGTAAAATGGATATGATTTTTCATTTATATTCTTTTCTTTTTTTTACTTTTAAAAAATGGTAAAGAAGATATGGTTTTTCATTCATATACAATTATTTTATTTTTATTAGTATTCTTTATTTTCAATATCATTTTCACTGGTCCTTTATTTTAATATATGTTTCTTCATAATTTTATTGTACAATCCCCCTTCTCTCCTTTATTAATATTTTTTATAATCCTCAAAAAAAATCTATACTCGACTCCTTGAGTTTTGAAAAAAATTAAAAAATAACATGAAATATTAAATAATTGTTATTATTAATTTTATAACTAAAAATTGTTGTTGTCGTTTTTTGAATAATCACTAAAATCACTACTAAATATAAATTCAAATCATTGAATACAAATGGTAATTCCTTAATTGGAATATTATTAATCCAAATCAAAATATTTTATAAGCTCTTTAACCTTGAAATGTGGTGAGGAACCTAATTACCCCACCCACCCTCATCCCAAAACTAAACTAATAATGATTAAAAACTGATGATGTACATTATACCTCATCTTACAAATCATAAAGATGAGTTGGGTGCTCTGTTTCATGATAATATGGTTCTTAAGAATAATAAGTATCTAGAAAGTTTGATACTTATGGGTAGATTTAAAATGGAGGTCTTTGTATATATCATGGATAAGGATTGGAAGTGAATTAATGGTTGGAAGGGGAATGTTCTATAAAGGGTTTTGAATAAGGTCTTTATCAAATTAGTTGTAAAATCTATTCCTACTTATTTAATCTCCCTCCTCAAACTTCTGAACACTCTTATCAATTAGTTTCATTCCATGTTCTCATACTTCAGGTGGGGTTTTGTGGATGATAAAAAGAATATACACATGGTTTCCTGGGAAAGATTTTGTATCTATAAATTAGATAGAGGTTTAATATTATGGAATATGTGGTCTTTTAAAACAGCTATTATAGTTAAGGTGTGTTAGAAGATTTTATTTTTTTCATAGTTTATTTTCGTTATAGGTATTGAGTGAAAACTATTTCCCCTATATTTTTTTGCTGAAATCTTTGCATGGATATCATCCTTGTTTTCTATGGCATGGTATTTCAAAATATAAGGTCCTCATAGTAGAGGGTATTTATTGGCTCATCTTTAATGGTAATTCTATTAATATATGGATAGATACTTGTCTTTGGGGTACTGATTGTCTTTTTATTTCATTGACTTCCTCTGTTGAAATGAATAATGTGGTTGTACAAGGTATTATTAACAATGATTTTCCATAATGTAATTTTGATATATGTAATTCATTTTTTAATGAGTGGGATAGATGTTGGATATAGAATATCCCTATTTGTAGACATAAGTATCGTGACGGAATCTTATAGATTTTCTCATAGAAAAAATGGTACATCGTGATGTTTAGATATTTGATGGTAATGTGGAGGCTTGTCTATGGATCTGATTAGGTTTGGATTATGTTTTAGTATGTCCACTTATTAAAAAAGATTTTGGATTTTTTATTCAGTATTGTTGATGGTGTTCATTCGATTCAAGCTATTTTTGGGAGAATTTATATTATCATAGTTTATCTATCCACATTTTTTATTACCTCTCAAAGATAAATTTTTAATATAACATTCAATGATTGAGCATCAATCATGTTTGTAAAAGATAGGGTAATGTGATTTCTATGGTGCTGGATGAGGTTTCTTCTACTGCTAATGGCCTCTCCAAATGTTTTAGGTATTTAAAATATTTAGGATATTAATAATTCTTTATAATTTTATCATATTTATAAATTAGTTAATCCCTAATGAATCTTGGGTATAATGGTTTTTTGATCCGATTATGGTCTAGAACAACCATTGGATTGATGAATTTTTTGATTAACTAGGGAAATAAGATTTTTCATAGTCTTTTCATTCAATGGATGTCTTAATGTTGAATTTTTATATCATTATCTTTGAAGATGCCCAGTTTAGATGGAGAAATGTGGTTTTTCAATCCTCTGGGGAAGTCGTAGCTTCTATATAACAAGTTTTTATTACTCATTGGTATTTACATTTTGATAAATCTATTGTATCCTATATTATTCCTAGGTTAGTGAGGGATCTGGGCTGGAAAAATTTTGTTTTGGAATCATATTTCCTCCCTCTTATCTCTGTGTTTAAGGTTGTCCCTACTATCTCTTCTTCATTAGGGATAATATTGTATGATATTTCATGTGAATCATTATATTATATCCATTGTTACCTTTATTTTGTAAAAAAGGGAGGGTAATATGGTGGTCTATCATATAACTAATTCCCAAATTTCTTATGAGGTGTTGTTTTTTACTGGTTTATTGCCTCTTGATTATTTATCTTTCGTATTGTTGTATTTGGAACATGTATAAATGTATTGGTGTTTGGATTCAAAAAAATAATCCCCAAATATTGTTATTAAAATATAAAGAATAAACATATTATTTACATAATAATATTTTTTATTATAAAGAATAATAATAGAACCTTTTGGTAATAAAAACAGTTATTAATAATTTTAAACATTTAAACATGAATTCATAAAAACTGTTTAATTAATATTTTTAATTAAAAAAAACTCATTCAAAATGTTGACATATGAAATGATAACTAAAGATTTGTTCATAATTATATCATCTCAAATGAAAAATATATGATCAAATATGGGTGGGGAAGTATTTTTGTAGGTATTGTAGAATTAATATAGTAGTTATTGTATCAGTTCTATAGAAATAGTACTTTTATAGTTGAACCACTCATTTAATTTGGGATTTTCGGCCATGCATTTGGACATTCATGTATATAGGCCTTCAATCCACCAATTTCAAGTATATGAATGATATAATTGGACTAGAATTATAAAACCTGGTGACTTCAGTGGTGGAATGACATGGAGACACATAGGAATCACCAGGTGGGAGGATCGAAAGAAAGATGAGTGAATTGGAACTTATCATCTGATCCTCTACCCACTAGGATATCTGAAGTGGGATAGATGGGGAAAATGTGGTGTGCTAGCTGGTGACACTTCCACCCATGTGACCATGAGAAAAAAACAACATAATAGGGATGTGACAAAATATTAATACATGTATGTATCACTGGTGTTGTTTTAGTAGGGTTGTATAATGACCCAAGTTGGGGGTGAATTGAGTTCATAAAAAAATTCACCAAATAGATATCCCCATATGAAATCTTAATCAACTAATTAAAAATATTCTAAAATAAATATACAAAGTAAATATATAAAATTAAAGAAGAATGGAACATGAGATTTATAATGGTTCAGTTCACAAATATCCTCTATTCCACTCCACCAACACTCTCTCTTCACAGTTAGTGATTTTCACTATACAAGTCCTTCTGAAGACATTGATAGTTGATTAGAAGAAAATAAATCTTATAATAAATGTTTCAAGATATTTCCATGGGATCACCCTTCACAATAATTATATAAACTCCTCACACACTAAGAAAAAAGTGTGAAAATCTTATAAAGGATAAGTTGAATAACGTATTACAGGGTAAGAACACAACTACCTATAGTAAATGATCGATGATGAATAATTTTCATTATGATTTAATGTAACTTCAAAATGAAACACGAGACTTTCTTTACCTATAAAAAATAATCTTAAATGTATAAAAATATTAGATTTTCATCTTCAATCATACAACAAGAATGAATATATGAAAATAGATCCAATAGAACTCTACTTATATATAAATTCAAACCCTTATTTTTTAAAACATTTAAGATATATATATATATATATGTATGTATGTATGTATGATTAAAAAGAATATATATGTAATATTCATATAGTTTTCATAGAAAAACCCAAAAATGAGGTTTTCATTGACTGTAACTTGGGTCTACCATGGAATTAGTTGTTTTCTTGGATATAAAAACATTATTTAATTAACCCATTCCTTATTTAGAAATTTCAATTTAGAAAATGAAAATGATAAGTGTGATATTTTTCTTAAAATAATGCAATGGTTATAAGTTCCTCAATAATCCAATTAAATATTTGATAAATACTAAGCTTCCTGGGTCTTTAGCTTCATAATACTTTTCTTTATAAGATATTTTATTGCATGAATTTTTTAGTAATCATAAGACTTTAAATGTTGTCAATAGAATGAAAAAGGTAATATAAATATTTACTTAGTAATAACTTATTAACATTCTTCATATTTCAAGAAAATATAATTTTTTAATTAGTTTTAAATGGTTGATTAACATTCCTCATATTTCAAAAATATATAATTTTTAAAAAGGTATTTTTTTATGCATAAGAAAAAATATATATTTTTAAAAGAAATAAATTTTTTTTATAAATAAGTGTGTATATGAATTTAAAAATAATAATGTTTATATTATAAAATTACACTTTTAGTCACTTGAAAAAAAATAAAAAAAAAATAGTTGACTATATCTTTAATGAAACATGATTTCTTTAAAATGTATAATAATTTCATTTTAAGAAAAAAATTATTATTTTATAAAATTTTTAAATCTATCTAAATTTTTTATATCTATAGATTTTTTAAAGTGGAATATTTTATTATAAATTTTATGTGAAATTTTTCCTAGTATTATGTTGTGTATTTTTCTATTGTAATTTTCCACTAATATTTTATATAGTTCATTTCCGCTGTAATTTTTTTGTGTAAAATTTTCTAGTATTTTATAGTTATTTTATTAAGGAATTTTAAAATATAAAATTTACTTTGGATTATTTAACTATAAAATCAAAGTGATATTTTACCTGATTATATATAATTTTATTTTTGAATTTTATTTTTAATGAAATGTTATATAGGTATATTGGATTTTAAATTTCATACTATAAAATATAGAATAATATTTTTCAATAGTATTTTCTAATAAAAATTTTCAGTAGATTTTTATCATGGATAAATTTTTAGTTGTATTTTCAACTATAATTTTCTGAGGAAACTTTTCACTTATACATTACATATAATGTTTTTAATATTTTAGTGTAATTTTTATTTAAAACATTATAGTATAATTTCTATATACTATTTTGAAGTTATTTGTTTATCACATAAAAACCAATTTTTATATTTAAAAAATAATAATATTTAACTAAATTAAAAATATATATTTTTATGTGGATTTTATCTTATGTAAATAATGAAATATTTTTAAATTTTAGGTGCTGAACCCTTAATATATTATAAAAAAAGACCTCTTTTGTCTAAGTAGGGAGAGACCCATTACGTAGCCCAAAGGCCTAAAGCCAAGTGGACTAAATAAAAGGATTAAAAGCACATTTTTTCCAGAGGGCCCTTTGGTGAATGATACTACTACAGTACTCAGGCTTCTATAGTACCTGCTACAGTAGCGTCACCACTACAGTTTCTGTTATAGTGTCACCACTGCTAAAGTAACTGGAAATTCGTCCCTACCCGAATTCGATCCTGGGTATTTAGATGCCAAGAAAGAGCCTATACCACATTGTTACACTATAAAAGGATCAAAAAATTCTATATAACCATAATCAATATATCAATTTTTACAAATTGTTTTTTATTCTTTAAAAATTTGAATCGAATTTTTTTTTTCATTTTCAAAAATTTAAACATAGTTATAAATTTAAAAAATGTTGTTTTATGGATGATAAAAATATTAATTTTTCAAAAATTGAAATTGTTATTTTTTCGAAAGTAATTTTTTTTCTAATTTTAAGGAATTGAGTTGGAATTTATTTTAAAATATAAACACATGTAATATTTTTTATTTCTTAAAAAATCAGTAAATAATTTTAAATATACACTATCCAAACAAATTGTAATGGTAAAACCTCAATTACCTACTTGTAAAATTACATAAATAAAAATGAAAAAATTTAAATTCACTAATAAAAAATTAAAAAAATTCTTAAAAAAATAAAACTAGAATAAATTGCCTCTAAAATTATACATGTGAATCTAAAAATCTATAATAAATTAGAAAAATTAAAGTAAAAAATTTACCAAAAAATTGATTGCTTTCATGTTGGTGTAATATGTGATGATATTATCCATGGAGATGGGTGGATGGGAGGATTGAATGAAAATGTACTACAAGTATCATCAGATTCTTTCCCATATTCTAGTATAAGGAGTTGTTTCTCCTTCACTACATAAAATTTTCATGGTGTTCTCTCAACACCCAAGTGTGAGGAAGGTTCAAATGATGTAGAAACCCAGAAATTCTTAATTCTCCTTAAATGGGTGCTAAAAAACCATAATCTTACATCATCATGAATAAATACATACCTGGGTTGTCACACCCTATACTATTTCCACCGATATTGGAGCCATGGTGGTATCTGAAGGTGAGGTGGGTTTTCTAGAACCGATGTAGCTGGTGAAAATTAAATGTGGTTATATATTCAATTGGTTGATCTTTTTTTGACAACTAGTGAATCCACGAACCCTGCCCTTAAGAGTGTCAATCCGAGTGGTATATCTTGACTTTGAGTTTTTACTGTGGTGGAAGAAATTTTATTTCTATGAAAGGAATGCTCATTTAAGAGTCACCCTAACTTTACAACCATTTTCATTCGATTTTATGACAACGATGCCACTATATCAAAGTACGAAGGAAAATATAAATTAAATGTTTAGGAAAACTATACTACTCATCATGGAATAGGATCTACTCTCTCTACAAAATGAATATAGGGGATATGGTGGTGGGACATAGAAGAGGCGGTATGGGAAGCAGACCAGAGATGAGGGAAATACAGTGGGATGAGGTATTTGGTGGAGTTAGGTAATTAGATATTGGAGGAAAAAATGGGGATCCTATGATTGGAAATAGATAAAAGAGTCAACTATTATCCTTACTAATTGAAAATTCTACTTTTTTTAATTAATTTAACATATTTTTAATTATCCTTAGTCAAACAACCAATTTTATGATTTTTCAAAATGGGTTCCCAAACAAAAATGAAGATATTTTATTTTGTGATAAAAATAATTAATAAATAATAATATTAAAATTTAAAAAGTTAATTAGTTTAATATTAATATTTCTAATTTTTTATATTAAAATAATAGAGTAATATATACTAAAATTATAAATGCATGCATAAGAATAAAAATGGAGGCTCAAACACAAGACCAACTTGATTGATTTTTTAAGTAATATCATTTTTAATTTTTTTAAAATTTAATTAAACAATTATTATTATTATTATTTTATGAAATTATTTTCAATATATTAATTAACCTTTTAATTATATTTTTAAATAATAACAATAATTTATAAATATATATAATCATATTATAATTATAATTAAATTTAATTATTATAATGAAATTATTACTCTTCTTGCATAGTTCTCCCATCACTCTAAATATATTTTTAATTATATTTCTAATATATATATGTATATTTATTATATATTTATAAAATAATATATATTTAGAATAAGGGACTATAAACCGCAAATAAAGATGTACTAATACATTCCAGTGGGTCGAAACCCATCCACCCCCCCCCCCAAAAAAAATTGGCATACATAGAAAGAACATATTAAATTAGATTTAAGTGGCCTAAAATCCAATGATATTGTTAACCTAATCACCAAACTGATTGTGGTCCAAATTCCCCTTAAGAAAATGACCAAAAGGATTACATAGGAATCCTTACATCACAATTTTTCACTAGTCTTCGCATTAAGCCACCCTCATGCAAGAATAGTAACATCGTGTTAGCCTCCATCATGTTGTGGTAGATCTTCCATCCATCCCACATAAAAATTCATTTAGGTAGACAGTCAGTTAATACGAACCAACACACACATCACCCTTTCAAAAATTCCATCCTAGTGATGGATTACGGTTTTGATAGTGTACTACCTACCACTCATACCTCGTTATCTTCCTAATCACACAAGAATATTTTTTTACTAGCTTGTACATTATGCCACCCCCTTCCAAAAACGGTCATGGCATGCTACTGTTGGTCACGTAGTGGAAAGAACCCCTCCAACAAACATCAAAAATCTTAGTCGGTAGAGGACCAGTTGATGGGTTCCAATTCACTCATCTCTCCATCGATTCACCCACCCAACAACATCGGTGTGTCTCCATGCCGCACCACCTCCCTATTCTCCCCACATCATTCACCATATCTCATTGTGCCACCTTAATGATTGCTACTTTATAGCCACCATGTTTATGCTTATGGTGTGGGAAACTTTTTAATTCCTTAAAGGGAAATATAAATCTCCCCTTCTAGGGGAAACCTATATTTGAAACCTTGTGTGATGTAAAATTATGGGGTAGCTTTAGTAATCAGGTAATCCCCCAACTCAAAATTACATTGTTATATTTATTGTTTGTAGATATATTTATATTATTATAAATCAAGTAATTTTAAATATTAATTAACATTTAAATTTTATTTTATTTTCAAATTTGAAATTATTTCTAATTGATATATTTTTATATTAAGAAAATAATTAAAATTAATTACAAAAAATTCACTTTAAAATTTTATTATATAAATTATTTTTGAAATTATTTTTTGATTAATAAATTAATATATTTTTAATATTGGGTAAAAAAGGATGTGTTTTTCCATTCATATACTATTTTTTATTTGAATAAATAATTCTTATTTTCAATATAATTTTCACTCTTCTATAAAAATTATATATATTACACAATAATTTAATTATAAAATCTCATATTATCTCCTCTAATAATATTTTTCATAATCCTTATAAATTTTTTCATTCACCTCTCCCTAAATATAGAATAGTTTTAAATAATAATATAAATTATTGAATAATTAATAGTATTATATTCCAAACTAAAAACAAATTATTGTTATTAAAATATAAGAGAGGTTCAAACAAACAAACACCTAGATGTATTTAATTAAATTTTTTATTTAAATAAATTATATTTAATAACATTTTTTATAATAAATATTAATATGTAATAATTTTTCAAAATAAAAAAGTTATCCTTTTAGTTATATTTTATACAATCATAATACACTTATAAGTATATCTAATTATATTATAATTATAATTAAATTAAATGATTATAATGATGAAATTACCCTTCTTTCACTACTCTCTTTGTACTCTAAATAAATTTTTAATTATATATCTAATATATATGTATATAATGTGTCTAAATTTTTTTTACAGTGAATAACTATTTTTAAAATAATTGTAATTTCAGTCTCTTTACTGGTTCAGATGAGGATACTATGGTTTCTAATGGTTTGATGTTTCTTAGGATGTTACATGGTATCATCAAGGCCTCCCATAATTATTGTTACCATGTTTTTCAATGGTGAAACCCCATTTGATAGTGATTAGTGTCACTCTGTTAAAAGGGTGATGTGACCATCGAAGGAGATGAATACTCCTATTTTAATGGTGATTAGCGACATCTTTTTTGAGAAGCATATTGGGATTAAATCTAATCCATTATGATTGTGAAAAAATATTTAGTTTATATAAAAGGAGAATATGGATTTTTTGGAAATGAAGGGTGAATATGTATTTCAAATACATAATATTTTCGTCCTAATTATTATAAAATTCCTTATCAACCAACACTTTAATATTAATATAGTAAAAAACAAAATACATAATATATGGTGATTGGATGAGGAGGTGGTAATTAGAGAAATTAGTATGGGTCACATGATTTTTTAGTTTTTAAATGAGAAGGATAAGCATAGGTTTATTAACAGGAGACCATAGTCCTATGATAATTAATTCATCTTAATGGAGTATTTGAAAAATTCAGGGGACATCCAGAACATCACCCTCTCTAAAGCCCCCTTCTGTATCTAGATGATAGGTATTCCCTTATTTGAAATATGTAGATGAAAAATATATGAAATTTGGTGAATAATTGGAGAAATTATGGAATAGGACCATTCATATTCAATTCACTTAGGGCTAGCAGTACATATGAGGGTTTTGATAATTGTGGATCATCCTCTTATGAGAGGTATGTTCTTGTCTATGGAGGAATCAAATACCAAGATATCCTTTGAATATAACAAGTTTCATGTTGTCAAATTCTATTTTTTATGTCTTGTATATATGAATAATGTTTGAATGGAGAAAATATTGATAGAGAAATAAGTATTCTCTTATAGTATGGCTCATATATATTTTCCAAAAACTTGGGGTCATCTTTTACTCTAAAAAAATAAGAGCAATGGGATTGTAAAAATTATCAAATGACATAAAATATCATTTTTACTCATATAAAAAAATCATCATGATGGTTTCACCTATCATTAATGATAAATAGTATAACTAATCTTGACCAGATGAGGTACAGGTTTAGGCGGTATGAATTATTTTGGATGATTTTGAGAAAATTTGTGAATGTAATGTTAATCATCCTAGGGAAATAAAAAACACTATCTTATCATAGGAATTTTATAGAAGAGGTAAATTCCAAACCCCCCTTAATCCTAAATAGATCTACGTAGACCCCTTGGGTCAGATTACTTCACTATCCTTTAATGACCTCCCACACTCCCATTTACCAAACTAGGACACTTTTGAACATGCACTATCTATTAAAAAAAAATTGTGGTTGTATAGGAGGAAATAGAGAGGAGATAATGGAAGTGATATTAGAATGATAGAAAAAAGTGGTTCTAAATGACATGTGGAATGTCCATTGGTTGATGAAATATATTCCAAAAGATGGAAAATTATAGAAGATAGTGGTTTCCTTGAATGTTTAGTGGTGAAGGCTAGTTTTAGCAAGCCCCACCTACCCCCACGAAAACCTTATGCTGGAACTATAGTGGTATTGGAAACCCACATTCGGTTCGAATACCCCACTATTATTTTTTTTAAATGTTCCATGACGTGGATTTCATGTCCCAAAACATATTAGAAATTAATGTCATTGAAGGTATTAAAAAAATTGTTTTTTATTACTGCTTTCTCATCCCCAGACAAGACCATGAAAATAGAATTTATCTTACATAGAGAGTAGGGGTGGATTTAAGGGTTAAATCCTACTCTCATAATCATATTGATACCTCAATTCACTAACTAGGAACTCTAGAATGGTATTTTGTTGGATTTTATGAATAGAACTCTTAGAGGGAGTAATGGTAGTCATGGAAGCTGATTATATTCCTTCATGAATTTTTACTAGGACCTTTATTGGTATATAAGTATTTTAACTAAATCTTGTTCTAACATGAGAACATTGGGTTGCCTATATGAATTTTTCATCAATGAAGGAGTTCCATCAACCAACTTAGATGGCGGGGCTTTCTGATTTTTGGGTATTTATAGAACCTTCATATGTGGTTCCATGGGAACACTGAAAATAATCATATTGAGAAATTTCTTGATAGATTCATGGGATTTATTTATGGGAAAAAATATTGTAGCTTTTTTCTAGGTTTCTCAACTTTCTCATGCCACTTCATACCATTTCCTTATCCTCTCTATTTTCTCACATGGACAATGAATGTCTTGACATGGAATATTTTTTAGATTTTAATGATTTTTCGTGGAAGATAAGAAATGTGAAGAAGTAATATGTTCTTGTTGGAAGTTAGTGGATATTGATATGAGAAGGAATATAAAACAGGTATAAGGGAATTGAATGAAGTTAGTAAACTTTTTCTTCCACCAACCAAATTCTCATTTTGATTATTTTTAATTAAATCTAAATGATTTGTACCTATTCCTTACTCTGATTTAGTCCATCAAATTATTTTGACCCTTGAAGTATAGATGGATGCATCCCTTTAAATCATGAAAATATTTTGGTCCTCGGGAACACGTGAACCCTATATTAAGGATAGTCACTCTAATACCTTTAATTTTTACCATAAGGACTATACAAGGAGATGTAACAACACCAAATCATATCTCATGGATGTAGAGAGTGACATTGTGTCCAACGGAAAGAGATTCCATAATATTATCATGCGTTTTTATTAGGATCCTTATACAGTGGGGGAGTTGACCATTTTAAAAAAAAAATTATTTATGTATTATTCAAGTGGTTATGGAGGTAATGAATTAGAAGATCTCATATGATATCTCAGAATATGAAATCTTTATGCCCCTTAAACAAATCTATTCCACTAAAGCACTAGGACCAGATAGATTTCATGCCTTGTTTTTTAAAAATTCTAGAATATTGTCATGTGTGATGTCTCATGTTTTATGAAAGAACTGTTATAGGATAAAGAAAGATTCTATAAGATATATGAAACTGTCATTATTCTAATATTGATGATCAAAAAACCACATAGTCCTTAGAATTTAGGACCATCAGATTTTTCAATTCTATATACAAATTTCTTCAAATGATTTTGGTTAACCATATATGTTTGTGGCTTCCTTTTATTATTTTTGAAAATTAGAGATATTTTGTTTACCAAAGTCTCATATGTAAAAATTTTATTATTTACCATGAAGTTTTTCATTCCATGATAATTAATTGATTCCTAAAATAGGTGTTATAGCTTGGAATCTTGATATTATAACATAACTTGATAGTGTTGAATATCACTTTCTTTGGTTTTTTATGAGAAAATGGGATTTTAACAAATATGGATTGATTTATTCATAAAATACATATATTTAGTTTCTTTCGGGATTAACATCAATGCAGTCCTCTCTCATAGTTTCGTCTTTACTAGGGGTATTAATTAGGGGCCATCTTTCCTCTTTTCTTTTTATTTTAGTGGATGATTTGTTCTCTAATATTGTTTCAGTAGTAAAAGGGAAAAATATTAATGAAGTGAAGGTTTTCAGATGAATTCCTCCAATCTCTCATCTTTTTTTTATGATGATATCTTTATTTTTTCAAGAGAAACTCTAGAAAAATGAAACTCTATTTGTCACTTATTCTATTGTTTG
This sequence comes from Viscum album, assembly GCA_963277665.1. Taxonomy (NCBI): domain Eukaryota; kingdom Viridiplantae; phylum Streptophyta; class Magnoliopsida; order Santalales; family Viscaceae; genus Viscum; species Viscum album. The sequence goes on along the minus strand of OY728140.1, from coordinate 560,343,259 downwards.
AGAAGAATTCATATATTATGTCAACCTTTCTAATTCAAAAATTCCCTTCAGTTCAGAAGTTATGAGTTGTAGGAAGGATTAACTAAACAAATTCTCTAGAATTTGGGTTGTTGAAAAGCATAATAAGTACCATGGGATTCAAATGACATTTGGTCAATCTAAAAGGATATTTTTCTTAAGTATATAAGATATAGTGAAAATAAATTAGGGATGTACTATTAAGAGAATATCTAATGATGGTACATAGTCTCTGATCTAGGTGGTGGAACAGTAGATACTAACTTGTGTTATGTCCATTTTTAAAATGCATGTCTTTTTATTTCAAAGATCCACTCCCACCTCACCAATTTATAATTGGGGCTAAATAATGGGAGAAAAAAAATTATTGGATATTCTGGGAAATGATTTTACTTACTAAAAGTTTTGGGGGAGTGGGATTCTTGGATTTGTGGAATTATAATAAGGAACTACAAGTGAATAAATAGTTGAGGCTTCTTAAAAACAAGGATTACTTGTGAACAAGGATCCTATAGGATTTGTATTTTCATCATAAAGACTTATTTGGTTCTTTATTGGGTCCCCATTTAAGTTTTATTAGAGAATTTTATTGGGGTCATAATAAAACCTTGGAAATGGGTTGTACTGAAGTGTCAAATATTGATCCATGGTGAAGATATTGAAGGAACTATGGTTAGTCAATGGTGAAGGGAAGGAGTCTATCTCCCTAATAGTCTCTAGGTGGGAAGATGCAGTGCTAAGATCCCTATTTTAATGAATATGAAATGATTGGTGTCCTAAAAATTTGGAATGATGGGTTAATGATAGAGACATAAGGATCATCATGAGTCCCATTTTTAAAAGACGTGATATGTGATAAACTTTATTAGGGGAAAAAGAAATTGAGAAACTATTTGGTTAAATTCACATATTATATGGAAGTCGGGATACGAATCCTGAAGAATGAAATCATGTAGAGGACCCTGTAGTGGCTGGTAGTCCCTCCCATGATCCAATATTTATGGTGGAAAGTTTTTTCTAGTATGCTCACCTCCATAGAGTTTCTTATGTTTCTCATTTCATCTGATGACCACATCTTCCACATGTGCTTGTCTGTGTTGGAGTCTCCATCACATTCTATCTTCTTCTGGTCTAGGGCTAGTACAATCTATAAAGTGTGGGATTCAAATAATGATTATCTAGTGGAAATGGAAGATCAACCTACAATGATTCACTTGAAATAGTTTTCCTCTCTCCTAAAGGATAAGGTGGATGCACTATGAACCATCTCCTAGATTATCTAAGTGTGAATAAATTAACATGTATTTCATCAGTGATTGAGGACATTGTCTTTATGGATTGTGCATTTATAATCTTGGATAGAGTTATGGAAACAAAATGAGATGTCATCCAAGGTTCCAATTTCTAACTCTTACAGTAACTTGTGGAGCCCTCCCCCAATGGATATTATGAAAATTAATATGGATGTGTTGGTCTCTAGGGGTGGAACTATTGGTATTGGTTTTATGGTTTTTCATTCCCTTAGAGTCATGGGGGTGACCTGCCAAGAATATATCCATGCTCGTTGGGATCCATCCATTGTGGAAGCCCAGGTTATATGAGACAGTCTTATGTCATCCATCAAGAGAGGATGGAAATCCATTATTTTGGAATCGAACTGTCATATTGTTATTAATATGATCCTTACGCTTGATAATTCCCTCCAATCCTTTGGTTACTAGTTCAGAGGATCCACTCCCTTTCCCATTTATTTTCTACATGCATGTTCTCTTTCATTAAAAGATAAGGTAATAGGGTTTCCCATGTTTTGGCAACATGGGGCCTAATTGGTAAATTGTATGTTTGGTTGGATGATTTTTCTTCTTGGATAAACTCTATTGTTTTTGCAGATCATTGATCATTTAAATAAATGTCCTCATTTTTCAAAAGAAATATTTTTTTATTCAGAAATATATATAATTATATTTCTAATAAAATGATTATAATGATGAAATTACTCATCATTCTCTACTCTCTTAGTGCTCTATATATTTTAAAATATATTTATAATAAATTTTTTTTAATACATATAAATAAGCATATATACATTTATAAAATATTATTATTAATATTATTATATTTATTTTTAGAGTTTATATTTATATGATTATAAATACATTAAATTTTAATATCAATTCAAATTAATTTTTTATTTTATATAAATTTTAAATATATTTCTTTTTAATTTTATTTAAATTATAATGTTATGTTTTAAATTATTTATAATTTATTTTTATTTCTCCAAAATATATAAATATATAAAATTTTATTAATTTCATTTTTAAATATAATTTTATATATTTTAGTTGTACTTAAGTACTTAATTACTTAATTAATTAATTAATATACCTATAAATCAGTTATGAGTTTCTTCACAAACATGTACTTATAAGAGGGTAAAATAGGATATGGTTTTCCATTCATAAACTATTATTTTATTTTTGTAAATATTTCTCATTGTTTTTTAGAATATGATAAAAAGGAAATGGATTTTCATTCATAAATTATTCTCTTTTAACTATAAAAAAGGGTAAAAAGGATATGATTTTTCATTCATAAAAAATTCTTTTATTTTCAAAAATATTCTTTATTTTCAATATCATTTTCAGTAGTCCATTATTATTATATATATCAATTCTTAATTTTATTATAAAATACCCCTTCCATCCTTTCTTAATATTTTTCATAATACTCAAAATTTGTTTCTCTGCCTGACACCATGAGTTTGGAATATAATTATATTATAACATGAAATATTAAATTATTATTTTTATTTTTTATTTCCAAAAATAATTATACATTGAAATTCAAAACCTTGAATATAAAAGGTGAGTCAATAATTGTCACTTAATTAAGCCAAAAATAAATATTATAAGAACTCCTCAGCCTTAAAATGAGGTGAGAAAGAAAATTACCCTACCCTATCTTCATAAAAATAAAAAAAATGATTAAAAATGAAGATTCATACTGAACGTCATCACTCAGGGTAGATGGGAGAGTTCTGTAATCTATTAAATGCTAATTTTAATCATAAGAATAGTAAATATCTGTGAATTTTGATACTTATTGTCATATCTAAAATGGTGGTGTTTGCATCTGTCATGGGTATGGTTTGGAATCGAATTAATGTTTATTAGGGGAATGTTATATCAGGTGATGGGAATATTGTCTTAATAAAATAAGTATTACAATCTATTATAATTATTTTATGTACCAATTCAAAATTTTGTACACTCTTATCAATCAATTTGATTCCATTTTATTAGACATATGGTGGGGTTTTCGGTTGATAGGAAGAAGATTCACATAGTTTCATGGGAAATATTATGTGTCCCTAAAGTGGATGAAGGTTTTTTATTCCGATATATGGGTTATTTTAACACATCTCATATTGTTAAGAAGTTTTGGAGGCTTATATGTTTTCCTAGTTTTTTTTTCTTCCCAGATTCTAAGTGAAAAATATTTCCATGATCTTTGTTTGTTGAAAGTCCCACCTAGAAATCAGCCAGGTTTTATATTGCATAGTATCTTAGAAGATAAGTTCCTTTTAGTTTAGGGTATTTATTAGATTATCTATAAAGTTTTTTCTATTAATATCTCGATGGATCCTTGGATTTGGGGTGCTGATTGTCAATTTATTTAATTGGATACCCCTATTGAAATAAATAATGTTGTTATATGAGGAATTATTAAGGATGATTTTTCAAGATTCAATTTTTATAAACATAATTATCTATTAAATGTGGATGATAATGGTTATATTTTAAATATCCCTATTTTTTGAAATATTTTTGGTCATGTAATCTTATAGAGTGTCTCTCAGGATAGAGGATACATAGTGAAGCCTAGATATTGGATGGAAATGTGGCATCTCATCTATGGATCATATTCAGTTTGGATGATGTTTAAGTGTTTCCACTTATTAGCAAATGATATTGTTTTTTTGTGTAGGATTATTGATGATGTGATTCTAGTTCAAGATATTTTTTTGGGAAGGAATATTTTCATGGATGATCTATGATCATTTTTTAAGTTCCTCTCTAAGATGAATTTTCATGCTAACTTTAAATTCCTGAGCATTAATACTATTTAGGAATGATTGAGTTTGGTGATTTCTATTATATTGGACTATGTTTCCTCTGTAGCTAATGTGCTTTACAAATGGTTTTGGGATTAAAAATATTTAGGATTTCAATAATTATTCAAAATTTACCTTTTTTCTGGATGAGGTGAAATGAATTGGTTTATAAAAATTACTCAATCCTGACTAAATCTTGGTTACAATAGTATTTTGTTATGATTGAGGTATGTAACAACTATGGGATGGAGGGGTTTTTTGATCAAGTAGTCCAACATGATGTGTCTTTTTCCTTGCCTCCAATTTATGTTTTAATGGTGAATTTGGGAGTCATTCTCTTTATTGATGATCACATGTGAGTGGGAATGGTAGGGTGTGACTCCTCTGGGGTAGTATGGGAATCTATGCATCATGTTTTTGTTACTAATTGGTATATATAGGATTATATAAATATTTCATCCTATGTTGGACTCATTTATTTTTTGGACTGATGTTTGTGAGGGATCTGGGATGGAAAAGGCTATTTTTTAATTAGATTTCCTCCCTCTTTTAACTTTTTTTAAGGCTATCCTTATTATATCTTCTTCTTTAGTGATCGTATTGTATGATATTTGGCTTGTATCTTTATATTATTTCAACTATTTCTTTTCTTTTGTTAAAAGGGAGGGTAATATGGTTGTACATCATATTAATATGTCCCACCTTTCTTTTTAGGTGTTGGTTTGGCTTAGTTTTGTTCCTCTTAAGGCTTTAGATTTTTTATCCTTGGATTTGGAATATGTTTGAATGGATTTGTGTTTGGATTCACAAAAAATCCCAAATAATTATTATTAATATGTAAATATTGAATATACGTTTTACATACTAATAGTTTTTTATTATAATGAATTATAATATAATCTTGTAGTAATAATAATAGTTATTAATAATTGTAAACATTCAAACATGAATTTACAAAAAAAAACTCAATATAATTAATTTTTATAGTAATCAAAAATCACAGTAAAAAGGATGACATATAAAATGAATGCTATTACTTTTTTCATAATTTTACCATCTCATATGGAAAATCTAGTTATAAATCTCTTTGGGGGAAGGATTTCTGTAGGTATTGTAGAAGTAATGGAGTAGGTACTATTACATTGTGTTAGAAATAGAACTATAATAGTGGTACTATTCACCAGATTTGGGATTTCTAGCCATGAATTTGGCCCTTTAGGGAAATGGACCTTCGGGCACCAATGTTAAGCAGCTGGATAATATAATTGGATCAGAATGATGGAGTAGGGTGACTACATATGTGGAATTCCATGAAAACACACATGAATCACCGGGTGGGCAGTTTGAAAGAGAAAAAAGCTTAATGGAACTTATCATTTGAACCTCTATCCACCAAGATATATGATGTGTGATGGAAGGGGGAAATGTGGAATGTTGATTGGGGACACTACTACCCATTGACTATAAAAACAACACAACTTAACTGGAAGGTGACACAACATTTAGACATGCATGTTTCACTAGTGTTGTTCTAGTAGGTCTTCATAATGACTCAAGAGGGAGGTGGCGGATTGAATTCTTAAAAAATTTACACTAAATATATATACCTCTTTGAAAACATATTCGAATATTTACCACTATTATCAAATAAGTATATATAGTAAATTAATAAAATAAAAGAATCATTATTCATGAGATTTATACTGGTTCATATCACAATGATCCACTAGTCCACTCCTTCAATACTCTCTCTTCGAGCTTAGGGGATATCACTATAGGAGTCCACATTTTAAGGACACTGATAGATTATTACAAGAAACTAAATATTATTAAAAAGGTACTAAGATATCTCACCAGTATCTCCCTTCACATGAATTATCTAGAGTATTTTCCCACAAAGAACAAAGTTTGAAAACATTACAAAGAAGGAGATGAATCATGTATTGTGGGTGTAAACACAATTTCATGTAAAAACTGAAAGATGATGAAAATTTTCATTAGATATATAATATAACTTCAAAGTAAAATATGAGTGTTTATTTAGATATAGAAAATAATCTTGAATGCATATGATTAGCATATTTTTTTATCATGCATTTAATAATAATGACTTGATTAAAATCTATCCAGTAGAACTATGCTTATATATGAATACAAGCTATTTTATTTTCAAATATTTAAGATATATATATATATATATTGGTTTAAAAATCATCCAGATGTACTTTTTAAGTGACCATTATAAAAAAACAAAAAAGAGGTTGTCATTTACTGCATCTTTGGTCAACCTTGAAACTATTTTTTCCAAGGAAATAGAAAAATTATTTAATTAAACATTTCCTCATTCAAAAAGACCTCCATTGATAGTGAAAAGCGCAGGTGTGGAATTTTCTCAAAATACTACAATGGTAAACATTTCCTTAATAATATATATAAATATTGAAAAAATATTATGCTTTATAGGTCTTTAGCTTCGTAATACTTTTATTGGTAATACTTTTGATCCCATGGGTTTTCTTTTAATCATAAGACATTAAAAAATGGAAATAGACTATAACAGCTCATATGACTCTCTACATAGTAAAAACTTTTTAATTTTCTTCATATTTAAAAAAATATTATATTTCAATCAATTGTAAAAGCATAGTTAACATTCTTCATCATTCAAAAATATATAACTTTTTAAAAGTCATAATTTTTTAAAAAATGCATAAAGGAAAAAAGAAATATATTTTAAAAAATAATAATTTTATTGTGTTTATAAAGAACTGTGTCTATTTGTTTCTTAGTAAAAAGGTAATATTATAAATTTAGAATTTTTATATATTTTAAAAAAATAGTTAAATATATCTTTAATGGCATATAATTTTTTTTAAAATCATAATAATTTATTTAAAAATAAAAAAATTATTATTTTATTATTTTATTGAATATTTCTATATTTTATCTAATGATTGTTTTTGAGAGAAATATTTAATTATAAATTTTCAATGATATTTTCCAAAGTATTTTGTAATGTATTTCTTTCTTGTAATTTTATAGAAAAATTTTATAGAGTAATTTTTCAAAAAAATGGTGAGATTTTTATTTATTTTATAGTGATTTTTTAAAGTAATTTCACAATATAAAATTTAATTTGGATTATTGAATTACAAATTTCTAGTGATATTTTCCACTATTATATTTATTTATATTTTTTTGAATTGATTTTTTAAGGAAATTTTATATTAGGATATTTGAATTTAAATTTTCTACTATGAATTATTTAATAATATTTACAGTAATATTTTATAATCAATTTTTTTAATGATATTTTATCTTGGATAAATTTTTAATGTGATTTTTAACCATAATTTTTTTCAAAACTTTTCACTAGTATTTTAAATTCTATGTTTGTAATATTTTAGTGTAATTTTACATTGAAACATTATAGTAGAATTTCTATATATTATTTTAATGTTTATTATTTATAACTTAAAAATATAAATTTAAAAAAATATAAATATTTAAGTAAATTAAAAAACATATTTTAAAGTGGATTGTCTCTTACATAAAGATTCACATATTCATTACACTATTAATTTCACACAAAAAATAATTTTATGTAATAACCATAATCAATATATTAACATTTAGTGATTTATTTCAATTTTTTCTAAATTTGATTTGAATTTTTTTTCATTTTCTAGAATTAAAACTATGTTATAATGTTAAAAAATTATTTTTTAGGTGGGTGAAAAAAAATTTAATTCATTTAAAAAAATTAAAATTTGTTATTTTTTTAAAGTAAAATTATTTTCCAATTTTAATGAATTTAGTTGAATTTTTTATGAAATATTAACACATATAATCTTTTTTATTTCTAAAAAAGAACTCCATTTTAAATATACACTATCCATCCTATTTTTATCGGTAAAATCTCAATTACCCTCTTGAAAAATTAAAAAAATAATGATGGAAAAATATAAATTTACAATTAAAAATAAAACAAGATTATTATAAAAACAAAAAAACCAAAAAAAAGTTGTTATAAACCTCTGCATGTGCATCCCCCAATCAATAAAAAAATCACCATAATAAATATTAAAAATGAAAAAAATGGAGTTTCACCAATACAATGTAATCCATGATGATCTAATCCAGGGAGATGGGTGGAGGGGAAGATTTAATGAAAATGAGTGGCAAGTATCGTCAAATTCTTCCCCATCTTCCAGTCTATGGTGTTGTTTCTCCTTCAATAAATAAAATTTTAATAGTGCGCTCTCACCAACCACAAGTGAGGAACTACCAGATAAAGAATAAACCCTTGACTGGTCAATGATCATTAAATGGGTAGGGTCAACTTTAATCTTCATGAATAGTGAAAAAATACATGTTAGGGTTATCACATCATTTTCTTTTACTACCAACACTGAAACCACTATGCCAGTATAAGGAGTGGTGGGTTTTCGGGAATTGTTCTATCCAAGAAAAATTGAATGTGTTTCTTTCTTCAAACGGTTGATCTTTTTATGGAAAATGGTGAATCGTTGAACTTATCATGGATGAGTGTATGTCTAGTTGGTACATCTTGAATTTTATTTTTTACAACAGGGGATTTTTATTTTATTCTAGGAATAGAATGCTCATTCGAGAGTCTCCCTCACTTTATGGCCTTTATCAATGGGTACAATGATGGAAATTATTCTCTAGAGGGGTAAAATGGAAAAATGAGAATGGGATGCATGGAGAAATTAGACTACTCATCATGTAACATCGTATTTTTTATCTACAAAATGAATAGAATGAACAGAGTAGAGAGACTAGAAAGAGGCATGGGAATCAGACAGGGATGAGAGAAGTGTGGTGTGATGATTTCTTCTATAGGTTCAGGTGATTATATACAATATCAAAAAATAAATATTATGATTATGGACACAAATCAAGGAGTCAACTATTATCCTTCATTACTGAAAATTTTACTTTTTCCATTAATTTAACATATTTTTATTTATCATCAGTCAAATAGTATCATTTATGATTTTTCTAAATGAGTTCCCAAAAAACATGAATGTATTCTCTTACTCACTAAAAAAGATAATAAATATAAATATTAAAATTTTAAAAATGTATTAATTTTTAAATCATATTTTTATTTACTCTATTAATATAATAGAAAAATGCATACCAAATAATAAAAACATACACAAATGAACAAATGGAGGATCAAACACAATACCAACTCAATCGATGTTTTTTTATAAGCAATATTGTTTTTAATTTTTTATTTAATTTCATTTTTTATAATTTTTTTTGTTTTAAGAAATTATTTTCAATATAATAATAATCCTTTTAATTATATTTTAAGTAATAAAAATTAGTTATAACTATAAATAACCATAATAGAGTTATAGTTAAATTTAATATTATATTGTGACTAATTTATTAATAACAATTAAGAAATGTGGCTTCACTAGAGAATACATGGAGTTGATAATGATGGTAGATAAAACCTACTTTAATAGATGTATTTTTCTCATGGTTATTTAGATCTAGAGGAACTCATTGATGGAGGATGTTGGAATGATCTTCCTTATAAAGGTGACACCTTAGAAAATTAGGATATAGATGAAAATAATTTGAAGGAAGCTGATTCTAGTTATCATCCCTTTATATCCAAGAGAGATTAAATCATTGGAAGTATTGTTAAGAAATACTTGAGGGTTCATGGTGAGGTTAATTCTATCACAGTATTTGAATGATTGGTGATGTGGAAGAACCTAAACATCTGAAATCTTATTCTTTTTTTGTGTGAAAATCCATGGTTACAGGAGGACCTGGTACATAGAATCTCTAACTTATAGGGTCTTTTGTAATTGATAATATATCATTCCTAGATGTGTCTTCTATAACTATATATATTCTTTTGAGGAACTAAAACAGAAGGATTATAAAAATAGCATTGTGTTTAAAGCCTAAAATTTTTCATGTTCATGAATGGTCATTGGATTTTATTCTGGCCAATGTCAATAATATATTTTCATAGGTCAGGATTCAACCCTATGGACTCCATTGGAAATTATGGAACCTCACAAATTCTCCATGAAATTGCATCATCAATAGGAATATATATTTTCATTTATAGGAAAAAAATCGTATGATTTGGAGAATATTTTAGAATCTTTGTTTAAATAGATGTTAGAAAAACTCACTTTGATATGGTAATAATCAATACTCGAGATGATGAAATTAATCATAGATTAGAGTCATAATAGGTTTCTCACTATTGCAAGGAGTGTAATTCGGTTGGATATCAGAATGAGCCAACCCAAAGAATCATTAAATTTTTTAAATTCAGCCTATTATTACACTTAGAAAAATATTTTAGAAGACCTTTAAAATTGAAATATAGCTATTCTAAGCCCAAAAAGTCTGGGGAAAATCCAAAAAGGGATAAAATACATGGACATATATTCTAGATGAGTAGAATAATATATAGATATAACTGGATTATCTAGTGCTGCCTTGAGTCAAGGTTTGGGATTATAGATTGAATCCTCATATAAATAATTTCATCATGAACCTCATATCGATGAGATTATTAGTGGTCATGTTTATGATGTGAAGGATCCTAGAGATCAGTTTTTGAAAGACACTTGTCAGAGGTTGGATGTTGGAAGGGAGTAGGAGAGTCCTACACTAAACTAGTAGTGGACATGTTCATGGAATTATGATGCTAATGAAGGTGAAATTGATTGTATAGGGGAGACCCATAGTTAATTGGACCATGAAAAATATGTATAACACACTCTTGATAGGCAGTTGAATCAATAAAAGCATTTCATTGCCACCAAAATTTAAAAAGGTAAGCATAAGGTGATTAATTAACCTAACTCTTATAAGTAAATAGGATTCCTTAAGTATTCAGAAATGTGATTAATATAGTAGAAGTTGGGAATAAGTTTTCTATGAAGGGGAAAGATAGCTCTTATCTACAGGATGAACATGATGATCTTGCTACTCCAAATCTTGCACTGTTATCTCTGATGGAGTTAGAAATATCTAATGTAGTTATTTCTTCACCTCCTAAATAATATGATCAAAAACCCTTTTTAAATACTTATACCTCCTCGGTTAAAGAGGATTCTAGATATATTGAAGATACTTAAAATAAACTAGTGTTCTCCAACACTTTTGAATTGTTGGCTGAAGTTAGAGAGGAATTCCTTAATAATAAAAAGGAGGACCCATGTATATCACCTCTATGTATCAACTGGTTTAAAAGGCATCGAAGTAGGATCAAGATATTCAATACCCACACATTTATTTAATATCATGAAAACCATTTGCGATAATATCATTATGGCCTTGGTTGAATAATATAATAACGCAAGAGTGATTAACCCAGAGAGAAAACACATTTCGGAAAAAATGAAGCAAAAAATGACATCATGTGGCGAAAGTTAGGTTATAGAAGAACGGTTTGACTCACATGTCGAGATTATATTTTGTAAATTGTAGCATGGTCTACTAATCCCAATGGATTATTACCCAATATTTATGTTCATGAACATTATCATCAAATGTAAAATTAAATCTAAGCATGAGTTAGACATCCAAGATCTTACATGGAATAAGGGACCATTAATCATGGGTAAGTATTTTAGCAATGGTTCAACCATGTCATATTTAGAGGGTTAGAAAGAACCCTAGAAGAAAGAAAAATTGTGTAGGTACTGTCAACATCCACATGGTAGTGGAAACAATCATGGTTGAGGTGGGAAATGTTCATAATTTTCAAACCAGTTCTTCCTATTAGTTATTTTATCTTTTTTTCAGATGAGGGGAGCCTTTAATTTGTTTGACCTCATCCCTCTTCTATTGTAATATTTTTTAATAAATGGGAAGGGACTTTTCCCCCAATGTTGTACCTTTAAAAAAAATTATTTTCATGCTAGAATTACTCTTCTTACAAAGCTCTCCCAAAACTCTAAATATGTTTTTAATTATATATCACATATATATATATATATATATATATAATTTTTTTATAAAATAATCTATATTTTGATAAGGGACTATAAACTGAAAATAAAGACATACCCATATATTCTAGTGGGTAAGGCCTCACCCCCCAAGGTTTAACATATAACTTAAGCACATATTTTATTAAATTTAAGTGGCCTAAAATCTCATGATCTTGATTTTCCAAAGGCCCAACTGATTGTGGTTCAAACCCCATATAGGAAAATAACCCAAAGGCTTAGATGATCAGCCTTGCCTCAAGATTTTTCATTAGTCTTTATATCACGCCACCTTCATGAAACAATGGTTACACCGTGTTGGCCTCCATTTAATTTTGGTAGGTCATAACTCCATAAAAAATTAGAAATCTATCTAGGTAGAGAGACAATTAATAGATTCTAACACACACATCACTATTTTGAAATTCCCACCTAGTGACGCTTTTTTGATTTTGTTCTATATCACCTGCCAGTAACACCACTTCACATGATATTTTCCATACTACACCACCTGATGTCTAAGTGTTACCATGTAGTGGTGCCTCCTTATTCACCCCATTCCATTCACCTAGTCTCATTGTAAATCCTTACTGCATACTTTTATGCAGCCACCTCTTAAAAGGGCATCCCAGACTTGAACCCTTGTTAGATATTAAATTATGGGGTGACTTTACAACTCAAGTAATCCCCCAACTACATAATTAGATTTTTATATTTAATTTTAATAGCTATATTTAAATGATTATAAATCTAGAAAGATGAATTTTAAATTAATTTTTAATGAAATTATATATATATATATATTAAATTATTTCTAATTGATACATTTTTCAAATGAAGAGAATATTTAATTTTAATTATAACAATTTAAATTTTAAATGTAATTATATAAATTATATATATAATTAATTACTTGATTAATTTATTAATATATTTGTCATAGAAGGTAAAAAGGGGGTGTTTTTTCATTAATAATATTTTTTGAGTAAATATTTCTTATTTTCAATATCATTTTTATTAGTCCATTCTAATTATATATATAGCACTGTGACTTACTTCTTGAATATGCACATCTCTCCTTCTATAATGTTATTAATATTCCTTGAAACATGTTTTCATACACCTCTCTATGAATATTCAATAGGTTTCAATAAAAATATGAATTATTAAAAAAATAGTAGTATTATATCCATGTTTTTTTTAAAGGGTTCGACAATTTGAAAAATAAAAAAGGGATAGATTTTTTAGTATTTTAAAAAAATGTCCAGGGGAGTCGTAAACCCTGTTCACGCTTCTCTATTTGGAAAAGAATCATAAACAATGTTCAAGCCTCCTAACTATGGCCAAAGTGGCATGAACCCCATTCACATCTCTTCATATATATAATTTTAATTTTCAATTAGTTAATATTTATGGGGTGTTTGTAATTAATTATTTATATAATTAATAATATAATATTTATAGAATTATTATTTATAAATATTTGTGTTTTTTTGATAAAAAATATTTTCAAATTATTATAGTTTAGAATTATTTTTATTATTATTAATTATATATTATATATTATTAATATTAATAATATTTATAGAATTATTAATTATAATTATTTTTGAATTGTTTATTTATATTAAATATCAACAATTTATTATGGTGTATAATTATTTATTTATTTTTAGAATTAATAATATATTATATATTATAAATATTTATAATATTTACAGAATTATTATTTAAAAATATCAGTGATTTTTTTATTGATATAAAATATTATCAATTTATTAATAAGTAATATTCTTATTAATTATCAATTGAATTATTTATATTAATTAATATTATTTTATTATTTTATTAATTAATTAATAGATTAACAAGTAGTATTTAAAAATTATTAATTATAAATCTTTTTTATATAATTAGTAGTAATTTATATGAAAAAGGTCTAGCTAGTAGAAAAATATCCAGACCATTTATTAAAGGTGAACAAAAAAGATAATAGGAATGAAAAAATATGGATGAGGTCACACAAAGAGACATGCCCTTGTCCAGAAAAGAAAACTATGAATCACAGAGAGTGGGATCATTTCCATAGTCATAATTAGAATCACCAGCATCATTAGAAATTTCCAACTCCAATGGTGAATTGCCTTGATTGAGGATCCCAAGAATCCTCTCCTTAGACCTTTCCTTCTCTAAAGTGATTTAGATCATTGATTCCTTATAAGATGGATTGGAAGACACATTCCTAGGTATATTGGAAAAAATACTTGCGTGACCTTCTTTTTTAAGGAATGGGATCTACAACTTCATTGTTGACCATCATGCCCTTGGATACTAAAAGATCTTCTTTAAAGGAAACCGTCTCACCACTTCCCATAGGTCGAAGATGAGTGGCATCCAATAAAACCATCTTCTTATCCTTGTCAATTCCATCATCCAAAACATTACCCCATTTACCAGATATTCTGGAACAACTGAAGACATTTTGAATCTCTTGAAGATAATTCACACTCTCTTAAACATTAGAATGCCCTGACCAATTTTCCCATGTGTTATGACCAAAAAATCCATTTCCAAAAGATTTTGATCAGGTTTGGATGTAAATCCATGCCAAATAAAAATGAAACTCACTATAACAAACTGAGTATTTAGCGGTGGTTTTTAGCAGTGGTTTAGTAAACCACCACTTATTTTTTTTTAATAATTTTGCGGAGGTTTTTTACAAACTACTGCTAAATAGTTAAAAAAATTTACAAACATGACACTTTCCCCCTCTCTCAACACCCCTGAATCCCCAAACCCCCCACCCCCACCCCACTGACTCCCCAAAGCCCTATCCTTTTCGCTGCTCATCACTTCCACTCGTCATGCCTCGCCTCTCCACTCCTCACCTCACCGCGCCTTGCCTCACCATTCCTCATCAGAACTCACTATGCCTCGCCTCGTCGTCCCTCATCGTGCCTTGCCTCAGCACCTGTCTCCACCCATCATTGTTATTCTTGCATTTATAACATGATTTTGAGTTTTATAGCTGCATATGAAAGTGAATTGTCACATTTACATGATTCTATGCTTATATGGCCTGATATGATGTTGTGTTTTATGAATCTGTGTTTACAACTATTTAAACTAAAAAATTCCCTATTAATAATTTACCATTATGAAATGATTTTGAAAGGAGGTTACACTCTTTCAGAATACTAGGTACTTTACTCTTACAACACGATTATGGAAGGAGGGTACCCCAGTATTATATAATATTTAAATTACTATTATTTCTTGAACAGGAATGTATGTTTCTTTAATTTACTGGTTTTGTAATTTTTCCTCCTTGGTTGAATTTGAGAAAAGGTTACCTTATAAAATTTTATTTGGTCCATACGATTAACCTAGGTGTGACCTGATGCATGTAAGAATGAGTTATACGGCTCCCATTAAAAATGTTGATGCATTATAGTGGTATTAAACATATATTTTTCATCACCATGAATGAAATTGATTGTGTTTTTCTATCATTTCATATTAGGAATGGTATGAAACACTGCACAACGATTACATATGAAAATATTATTATACCACTAAATATGTTCAGAAGAGATAAGTGGATATAATTTGAGTATTTTATACCCACACCCAACATGTGAACATTATTTTTTTTGTAAACATTATATATCATGATTCGTATAAAATAAAAGGCCCAAATTATTAATAGTGGATGTTGAAGAAAGTTTAGAAGAAGAGTGTGAAGAGAACAATCGAATTTGACACTGAGTACTATTTTGATGGCTCTGGTATCTATTTTTTTACTATTTTTTTGGAACTTATTTCTATATATAATTAAACTAATGTGTTATATTTAACATTTTATACATTTGAGTCTTCCCATATAATATTTATATATCATTTTTTGATGCGTGTCCATATGATCGTAGTTTCTTTTCCATTTACTATATATATGGGGAATTTTTTTTATTATTTTTCTTATTCATTTATGATTCCCGCATTATCTATGTCTTATAATAATTATGTAATAAAATATCTAGGATTTTATAGAGGTCCTTAGTGGGTCCCTATTGGATTTGTACCACTTTATTCTATCACTTTATTATTTCCTAAGTAATGGAGTAGGAATCTGACATTATTAATGGAGAAAAAGATTGTATGTGCAGTTAACTATTTATTTTTCAACCACTTATGTCATTTGTATAGTCATTCATTATCATTGTTATGTATATTTTGTTTGTTAGTACTGTGCATTTCTTATCAATTATATTTTTTCTGCATAATTTTTTTGAAATATATGTTCTGAACTTAAATGTATCTAATTAAATGATAAGAATGCCAAGGAGGTAGAGTTATATTGTTCCATAGACCACACTGACAGATGAAGATCCATCTTTCTCCCTCCCTATAGCATATGAGACATAATCGTTTTTCCCCCAAAATCATCTCTCACACCCTCCGTAAGCATCCCATCAGTAGCTCAGTCGACGCCTTCCCATTCAGTTGCCAAAACATTGAAAGAGTAAGGTGCCACTCTTATATCTTTTTGGGAATATTGGATGGTGACTATTATAGGTACAAATTTTAATATGAATAAATTTATTTCACATTTTTTATACAAACTATTTGTCCATAAAATATGGAAATAATAAAAGTATAGAGAAAGATATGAAAAGTTTAGAAGTATGGAATATAACTATACTAAAGATAGTTGTCCTATTTGATTCATATAAGGTCCCTACAGATGATGTCGTAGGATTACTTGACCATATTCTAGGCCATCTGGCCACGGATCCGGTTTCCCTTCCAATTACGTATGATTATTGGAGTCATATGCCTTCATCATGGAAAAATGATGTTTTTGATTAACAAATAAAGGTGATTTTAATACATTATAGTGTAATTGAATTTCATTATGTTATTAAATTATAATATTTTTAAAATTAATTTATGTGTATAAGTTTTTTTCCACTTTATGGTTGCTGATGTGCTAGCATGAAACTGGACATTGAAAAATATGGGCAATAAATAGAAAGACTTTAAATAATGATTTTGGAGTGATGTCAATGATACTTCATTGAGAACCCAATAGATGTATGAAAAGGTACCCAATGGGGTACCTAGAGAGTAATGGAAAGTTTTTATTGACAACCATAATGATAAGAATCACATGGTATTTAAATATATATTATTATATTAATATCATTTTACATTTATATATTTATATTAAAATAAGATTACATTTCATAAATTATAATTTTATTTTATTTTATTTATTTCAGGATCTTTTAAGGAAGAATTCATCAAGCCGATCTAAGAAAATCATCCCTCACACTACGGGGTCAAAGAGTTTTTCTAGAAGTTGGTCGATTATGTAGTCATTTCATTAGTTTAAATATTTATAGGAAAATATTATATGTTTAATATATTAAATTGTCGATTTATCATGGTTGAATGAAATCACATAGTTCAGGGAACCAAGCTCCTGAACATAAGTGTGGTTGGATATTCATATAAAATATGATGGTAGTTTTATTAATGACCCTACCAAAGAAGTTGGCATATGAATTCATTTTTCATTATAATAACTTATTATCAATTGTCACTATGTTAATATATATTGTTTCTAATATGACTGATATTTGATTTATAGGTAAAAATTAAAGAACTATGGGATACCAATCTTGAACAGTCTTACTCGGTCTCCAAAAATGAACTAGTTAGTAAAGTGCTTGGGAAGGAGCATCCTGGTTGAGTGTGTGGGATGGGTTTAGGACCCTTACCATTTAAGGCCTTTAGCAGGCCATCAAGGATTAAAGCTGCATCTACTTCTGGTTTTAGTCACTCCTTACCCTGAGATACTCAAAGATAATTTGTTTCTATGAAAAACACAATTCAGGAACAGGGGGCTCAGATATCTGCTTTACAGAAATCATTGGTTGATTTATATCATAAGAAGATCGAATATGTCCCTGGTGATATTACATTGATGACGGGTGATGAGCAGGTAAATCACACAACTTCAAAATCATTTATTTTAAAAACATTTGTTGGTTTTAAGTTTAACTATAAATATACAACATTATTTAATTTTCAATATAATTCTCATACAGGTGCTAGTAGTAGGAAGTGGAGATGGAGGTGGAGATGGTGATGAGAAGTGTTCATCATTGGATAGTGATTAGTGGTCTTGTTGATATGTTGGAAAAATATGGAAAGAGTTGGTTTGTTAATGTATCATGTGTGGCACAGAGTACTCACCTAGAATTTTCATGACTTAACATTTTCATGATTTCCCATGTTTGATAAAGTCATTGGAATTTGTTATGTCTTGATGATTTATTAAAGTAGTGATTCTAGAATTGGTGGAGTATGAAGTTGGTGGATTATGAAGTAATCTATGTTCCATATAAAAGATGGATATATTTAATATTATCATTTGAGTTATTTTAGGATGTGTATATTATTATTTTAGACTAACTATTATGTTTTTTATTTGATTCATTTTATTCATGTTGGAGACACAAGCCCCGTAGTCATGGCATTCAAGGATGGGACTCGCAAATTTTGGTTCGGCCATTGAACTCATTCGAAACATGGGAATGATCACTTCTCATAAAAGATCCTTTGAGGTGTTTTCCCTAGATGTTAGGCGATCCTATTTTTTCCACATTCCATTACTATAGGGTAGAATAATACTTGGAGGATGATGGGGATCCAAATTGGGAGATACCTAAAGTGTGGAGGTGAACATTAGGTGATTTTTTGGTAGGTTTCAATGATTTGCGAGCTACACTACTATGTGCTTGAGCACATTGAGTGAGCCTATATATAATAAATATTCAACCCCATTATAAAGGGGAAGGCCTTGAGGTGGGTCATTGTTTTGGATGAGACTAAGTTATGAGATTTTGGCATCTATTTGTATCCTATGAAACTTAGAATCCATCCAAATGTAGTTTTGAAAATCAATGTGGTAGATGGGCATCATTAGAATAGAAAGTCCTATTAGTAAATGGCTAGAATATCATGTTCATTAAATATTGGTCCAAGATGGTCAATGTTAGGCTAGTTAGTTTAAATTATTATAGATCATAAGTTCGTTCTATGTAGTTTGAAGGCTTACAGCTCATACATTGGTTATATACAGTTTAAAGTCTTAGATTTAGATCTATGAAACGATGTTAGATGGTTGAGATGCTATGGTTTAGATTATTCTATTATATGTTATATGTAGATGGATTTTTTATGAAACATTGTTAGATTTTAGACTAATGGACATTATTATATGGTTTATATTATTCTGTTATATGTTCTATGGACATGGTTTTTTTCAGGGTACCGGTACTGGGGTTATAGAACCAACAACATTTTTTTATTTGTAAATATACATTTAGCAGCGGTTTAAACCACTAATAACAAAATGAACCATATTTAGAATCACTTTTAACCACCACTATAGGTTGATATTTTATTATCAGTGGTGGTTAAAACCACCAATAAATAAATTAACATTATTATTTAGTGGTGATTTTGGTGGTTTTAGCAGTGGTTTTCATGTCAAAAATGAAATATTTTTAGCGGCAGTTAAAACCGCAGGTAAATTCATTAAATTTTTTTATATTAAAACCACCACTAAAATTAAAAAAACTGACACTAAATATGTTTACTACCACACTTTCCAGAAACTACTACTAAATTGAAGAAACCGCCGCATTTTGAATATCAACACCTGATTTAGCAGCGATTTTAGGAAACCATTGCCGAAGCTTATGGCGGTGATCTAAATCTCCGCTATGCAGTGATTTTCCTTTAGTGACCCATAGAAACACCATAAATAATCCTACAGTCTAGTTCTTCAATTCTAGTAGAAGGATCACTGATAACATCGTAAACCTAAGTCTAATCCATGTCAGTCCCCACACCATCTATGGTGAGGCCAGAAGGCCTAGGAGAAACATGCTTAAGTACAAAATCATATCATATGTCACCCCTAGTACCTGTAGTGGATAGTTCTGTCTACTTTCCAGGATTATTATTCTTGGATGAACAAGACTTATTACCAGGGGAACCATCAGTTATCCCAAAATCCAACCGACCACAATCATTCATGACCTCCCTTACATGGGAATCCTTGGATTGAATATTTTCTTACCCCTTAATAGATATTGAATGCTTGCATGAATCTTTCAAATTCCCCTTCAGGACACAGATCCCACTAACAATCAACCTTTTTTGGTTTCTTTTTTATGCCCAATTGATCTACAATCATCACAGGTGTATGGTAGATTTTTAAAGACAACATTTACATTTACATTATCATTTAGAGTAGAAAGAAAAACCTTGTTAATGAACACATCACTTAAGATAAATTCCACCAAAACCCTCAAGAAGTGCCTGAACATAGAATTTTTTGTCTCTCTATCAAGGTGAATATACACAGTAATAGAATAAGTAATATCATATTGGATTTTCAGATTCCATAATTCTCAATTAAGTACATACAAATGAATCCATACATAAGAAAATTAGTTTCTCAGGCCGGATGGATCAAAATTTATTGACTATTCGAGAATGTAGAAAACACCAAATTTTAGATGTAAATCACCATTACTCCAAGAACATTACGTCAAATAATTATAAGGAAAAAATAAATATAATATCCATGGCCAAATAAAACACACTTTATGTTGGATAACCCCCAAACACATGAAACACAATTTACTAGATCATCCTTTCTCCATCCATTCTCCCCCCTTATAAGAATAAGACTCAAAAAAAGATAATTTTTTTCACATCCCCAATCATTCATAGAAGGAATCATAGTTTGAAAATAGTGGGGAGTTACTCATTTCTAGACATAACAATCAATACAAATGGATATATGATAATCATTCCACAACCAATAAGCCCTTTATTGGAATGGGATGCGTCGAAATTGATCTTGGTGACTCCATAAGGGGATTCCATGTGAAGAAAAGTGGTTGAGAACATGTATATATTCTCACTCTAAGTATCATGTTTCTTCCATGTATCTAACCATGTAGTATCCCACTCAATCTATAAGTCACGAGGTTTTGATATTTTATTAAAAATGTGGTTGTTCCTTCTCACCCATATAATTTAAGATATGATAAAAAAGGAATCAAATATCTATGAAGGAAGGGAGGATGACCATATATTTAAAATAACTGAAAGATTTAGTGCCACATTCACATAAAGGTGGGAATTTTATCCCCATGCATTCCAAATGGCTTTGGCCCTAGGATAGTGAATGATTTCACGTATGGGGGTTTCTATCTCATAAAATCATAAAGGGTATATCTAGTCTTAAATCACATGGATAAGTGAATAAAATTCATTGGGTGAATAATAATTATGTAAATTTCTCTCCATAAGTAATGTACCTTGTGAGGGACTTCTAGACACCTATAGTCTTCAAAAGTATATCACCCTTTGAAGTCTAATCTACGAGTGCCAATCTGCTTCCATATTTATCAAAGTAAGATCCCCAACTGTCCTTGGTTTAGCAGATACTATAATTACCCATATCCCTCACTCAAATAATTCTTAAAATAATCTCTCTATCTCAACCATTTTACCAAGATTCAGGTTTATCAATTCAATATCCATTACCTACTTTATTAAATAGGTTTCATACAGCTGCATCTATAATGCCAGGTACGACTAGGGATGTCTCCACAAACCCATCATTTTTGGAAAAAAATGGCCTTTCCAGATATTTATCATGGTTCTATTATTGATACTCCAGTAGATTCCATCACAAATCAGGTATCTAAATCCCTATAGTGTTGTCTATAGAGAGATAGGGAGGGGGAAAGATTTGACCCTTGAAAATCCAAGTGGGGGTTGTACTTAGCTTGGAGGATCTATTCGCAGATAGAATGTGATTGAATCCTATTATGTTAATATTTCTTGTATATAAGGGAATCATTGAAGAGTTGAAGGTCTTAGAATCTAATTACCCAACATGATTTTGGGGATAAAACCTTTTTACATGATTGGTAGTGAATTTTTTTATCCCGTTATTGTTATTCTACAAGATGTTGACAATGTGGGGGTGAAATCGTTCAATAATCAAGACAGGGTGGTTTAAATGGGGCTTGATATAGCATGGAATCGATTGAACCACAACCTTAATAAGAGGATACTTTCCCGCTTTAGTGATTCTCTTAGGTGTCTATAATTAGATTTTTTTCAATTCTACCAATGATTCCTGGAAAAATCACCTTTTTTGGTCAACAATAAGTTAAGGGGATCACATGGTCTCTTTTATGTTTGTTCCCCACTGGATAACTAAAACATGGATGAGATCATTATTTCTAATTCACAGAACTCTTGTACTAAATGAAATATTGTAATTAGCTAGTTTTACCCCTAATCCCGATGAAATATCATGGATTTAGATCATTGGACATATAAATTTTCACTCTTCATGGGAGTAACTTGAGAAAATAATTTCGTCATCCAAAAAGAACAGAATAGTGATGGGTGGGATTTTGTGTCACACCTTTTCCTGATGAATAGTATTAATATTATTGCTGCATAAATAATATTATAAAACATATCATCCACCAAAATAATAATGAAAGTGTAAAGAGGGTCCACCTGTTGAAGAAATCGAGAGTGGATAAAGCCCAAAGAAAATCCACTATTGATTTTAATCTTGAAATATATCAACAAGATGAAATGAAATATAAACACAATCCATTTAGAAAAAAAGTACAATTTTTTCATAAAAACTTAAGGAATTTCCACTCAACTCTATCATATCATTTTTTATATATCAATATTCCAAGCCATAATACCTCCTCTCACAATTGATAATGTTTTCATATAGTGAATCACCTCATTTTACACAATATAAATTTCTGTTATAATCCATTTAGTGATGAAGTAACATTGGTTTTCAGAAATAACGGAAGGTAACCATGTACATAGGATGTTGACTATGATATTTGAAAAGATCATATAAGTGAAATTTCTTAAGATTATTTGTTTGAAGACCGAATAAAGGAATAGATTTTTTATCTTTTGGATAAGGGTGATGACAATTTCATTGAGAGGGTATGGATTTTTTTTCGCCTCCTAGATATCCTTTATAAGAGATCAAATATATGGCCCAAAAATGTGCCAAAAACTTTTGGAGAGGTGGTCATCATAACCATCCTACCCTGGTGTTTTAGTGAAGTGGATTTTCTTGAGAGCCCCTAGGATTTCATCATCTGAGAAGCCTCTTGTGAGATGATGGTTCATTTAATCTTTAATTATAGGTTTATCACAAGTCTTGATTTTGTAAACAATTGAGGAATTACTCATAGTGAAAATCATCTGCAAAAATAATTTTGATAATTTTATTGATCCCCTCCACATTAGTTATAGATCTTCCATGAAAATTATGAAGGTTATAGAGGGAATTATTACAGATTCTCACAGAGGTCTTCAAGTGGAAATAGTGTGTATTAGAATTACATTATTTTATTTGGGTTTCATGAGGAAAAATTGAATGTAATATTTCAATAATATAGAGTGTGGTATCCATATCCACTTTAATTATTTTGATTCTAGCAAGGTTAGTATTAAAAAGGGGATTGAAAAGAAGAGAATTCAATTTACTTATAATAGTCACAATGATTTTCACATTGGTGATATTTAAATCTGCTATAAGATTTCATATTTTAACCAACATGGTGAATATTTCTTCCAATATCCAGGTCTATGGCCTTCCATCTTTACTAGATCACATCTTCACATTCTCTATATTTAAACTATAATCATTCAAACCTGAAAGGTATCATCTATTCCAGTTTGTTGTAACCATGAAAATTATCAATGATGATAGGGAATTTATGTGATGAAGTAGGATCTAAGGAGATAATTAGAATAATCTCAATAGTTTGGTCCAATCAGTCCATCCCAAATATCTATACAGGCACTCTGAAATGTGAGTGCTTTCTGAATTTCCTAAAAACTAGGTAAAATGGGTGTATTGTGTCCAAGGTTAGAGAGATCTTCCATCAAGATATATCTCTAGAATTCCACTATAGATGTGTAGTATCCACTGGTACCAATTATTAAATTTGAATATGATATCATTAATATATCCATTGAAAAAGGATAGGTCTCAAACTGCTTTCTGGAAAGGATCTATAAAGATTCCATAGCATCCACTTATCCCTTTGTGCATTCCATCCATAGAAACCAACAAAATTACATGTTAGTGAGTCATGAGGGTGGATGGAGGCTATAATGTGGTTTGATAAGAAGTATTTGACCCTCAAAACACATTCCTACCTCTATATAAAGAAATTTCTCCATGGATGGCCTTGGTAGGATACTGAGAATTAACCATGAAAACCAAATTTTTTCAATACAAAAAATTTCCTTACTTTCTAATATTGTTTTAGATATGAAAACCATATCACGGTAAATTTTATAAAAAAAAACTAAATCATCTGAACAGAGTATAGTTGTTCAGGAAAATGATTGTTCCATAATAGGATAACCATTTAGATAGAACGGTATGGATCAAACTATCCTCCATCTCTAAATATACAAAATGCATTCCATCCTCATCCCCTGTCCATATTTTGGAGTACCTATCATTTTCTATAGACCAATGTAGATATTTTTTAGAACCAATGGTTTCTATTCTTCTCATGTCGATACTATAATTACCTCTTTCCTTCCTCCTCCACATTCACAGTGTTTTGGTTGTAGCAATATAGATGCATTAGGGATCTTTCATGGAGATGATGGATGTAAGGGGTCAACAAGTGATGGGGGAGTTTTGATCTGGGGTATCTGAAAAATATTCTTAGGACTGGGGAGTGGGGTTTTAGTTTTTCTATTAGATGTTGCATGGTTAGAGATAGGGTGACAAAACGTTACCCATGAAGGTTTAAATCAGGAATCATGGATGTTTTCAGCTCTATTAGGTTGTCTCCAAGACCATGATGTCCATTGACTTCAGGTCGAGGATAGTTTCACTGGTATATAGGAAAGGTATGCATTCCCAGTATGATAATTTGACATTGTTATTGATCTGATTTCACACTTAAATATTTATATATTCTTCACTCAATATTCTATTTCTCTACTTCTGAAATAAAATAGATCTCATTTTCCCGCATCTAGGTTCTATACTGAAAGATGATATTTACTTCTCCATTCACCACCTTTGTATCACAATGTTTATCTGAATTCCCAAGATATCCACAAAAGAAGTATAAGATAGAGATTTTTTGGTAATTTAAGGATATCCATACACTAGACTCACCAATATAAAGAAAGATTTGTCTCATAATAGGCTTCCTAACATTAACCTGTAACTTAATCCTTACCATTTTCCACCAGTGAATGGGATTTTAATGGAACCATTCTATAAATTTTCCAATGTAGTCACTAATTCCATACATAACATGTTTTAATCGTCTAAATAACAGAATTCATGTGATTCGAATTTAGAAAGGGTATTTAGAGAATTTAATATTCTAAATATCACTTATATTCCATAGATCTTCCAATAATATGTTTTGATTATTAAAGGACCACAGTCTCCCATTTAGTACCTTATGTTTTTATTTCTCGTTAAAGAATTAAAATATCATAATGAATTATCTTATTTACCTTATCGCCACACCCTCGTTTAAGTGACATATATTTTTCAATTTATTCTTTAAAGAACTTATTTTAATTTTCTATTTGATGATAAATTTTTCAACAAAAAGAAGAGACATGTGGTTCATCATAAATGAGTCCTCTGGTTTATTTTCCACCATTTTTGCTTTCCAATTTTCTTTCAGTGAGAGTTTTTTCAATGGTTTATAAGACCGTTCCCCATTATACCACATAATATGAAAAGACACATTAGGATGAGATGTTGTAAATAGGATAATGGCCAATTCCTTGGTTGAAGAAGCATCATCGTAGCTCCACTAATCTAAGGAAATCCTATTGCTCGATATCCCTAAGAAACCCTTTTACATTAAACTCAACTCATAAAGAACAAAAGGGTATCCTAGGAAGAGGTTCAAAATTGGAACCCAAATCTTCTTAATTCTAGTGTAGCACTTCCATTCCCATGAAACCCTAGGAATCAACTAATATTTGGAATTCCTATAAGAATCTTTAAACAAGTAGATATACTTATTAAAAAGCATCATTAATCTATTAGTATAATCTATGTTGGTTTCTTGGGTGTTCTGATGTGCCACAACCAGGTGTATATATATCATATAATTATTTTGTCTGTCAATGTCTATACTTTAGAATAAGTAGATCCTATATATCTTATTTTTCACCTACCTCCACATCATGTTGTTTGGAAAGTGGTGGATCTATAATATCCCCCACCTGTACCATATTCTAGCTCTATGGACATTGGTTTTTGACTAAAAATCTCCTCAACATGTGAAGAAGATGGATCATATGCTGAGAATATATATGAATCAGTGGAAAAATGAAGTCTGTAATGTATCCTATTCAATCTCTATCTAACTAGAAAAAACCTAACACTCTAATAGACTCTATCTGTATTGGTACCTCTGGATGAGGTTTTGGATCATATGAAATAGTAACTAGAAGATTATCTGGCTAAACATGTTAAACAGTCTTTTTCAGGGACTCTTCTACATACATAAAAGGGTCTTCACCCTAGGAAAATCTATACCAGTCTTTGAACCCCTATCATCACTTGACACATCAATAAAAAACCCATGATAAATCTCATATATTGGAAGAAGTTTCTCTATGACTAAAATATGAAAATAGTCATGGCCAAAGGTACCTCCCTATATATGTTCATATCTACGAATTAGTTGTGTGATACGAGCATCCCACAAAAATATTATGAAGTTAAATAGAGTTAATAAAAAATGTTGAAAATTTTAAGGAATAATTATTACAAACTCAGGACATCCCCATCTTTGTCGCAAAAGATATCACACTGGAGACATGTGATTCATGGTCCCGCAATCTAGTTGATCTGATAAATTCATAAGTATTGTGCCATACCCTCATAATCAGGTCTCATGTAAACTATTGGATACTCAGTGTTCCATAGTCATTCAGGATATTGAAGATGATGATATGTAATTGAAGTAATTGATTTATCCACAATCAATTTTAACTAACTATGAATAATTCTGTGAACTTCATCCAATTTCAAACATTCACAAATATTTTCCACTCTTATAGTTTTTAAACTATAGCTACCCTAATCAGTTTAAGTTACCTCACCATTTAAATATATTGATTCAGATATCATTAGCTAGAAAAAAATATGAATAAAACACAATATACTACATTTTTAAATGTTGAAGATGTATTAATTGTTTATGATTAAATAATTATGACTTGATATTGATATATTTTATATGGATTGATTTATTGTTATTTGATTAACCAACCAAAACTTATGGGGGACTCTTGTAGCCTCAATTATTCTAGATTTTAGAAACCGTAAGTCTCTGTTCAGGCATGGTGTAAAAATCCAACTTCAAATCGCATCACATCATGTCAAATGACATTTATTAAAATTTTACTCACATGAAAGTGAGGGGACCTAGGGGTTTGGATATATAAAATATTTTACAGGGATACATAGGTACTTACATGCTTAGAGAGAGGGATGACATGCATGTCATCAATGAGGAAAAGAAAATTAAATTATTAAAAATTATATAACAGAAAAAATAATACACAAAATTTCAATCCTATATTGGTCAGTCATTACAAGATTAGTCTTTTATTACAAATTAAATAACAATATACAAAAAATTAAAATATTAAATTTTAATCATACATTAGACGATCATCTCAATATCAATCATCATACAATATTTCTAAAATGTTTGTTTGGGACATATATGATGTTCTACATATTATAACATTACATATAAATATATAAAATAAATATATATTCATATACATATAGATTTATTATTATTAAAACTTTTACAAGTAATTTTTACTATTAAAGGTGGAATACTATAACTAAAACCTCTATTGATATAAATTACCTCACTATTGTATTATATTGACGGTTATATGATTACTTAGAGATAGAATTTATTAAAATTATATAGATTTATATTGAATCATCAAATTTTTATCATATTTAAATTAGTTATGATCAAATATGAATGACTTGATATTAATTTTTTTATATGTGTTGGTTTATCAATATTCAATAAACCAACCAAAATCTAGTGGTAACTCTTGGAGCCCCCATTATCATAGATTTCAGAAACCATCATTCTCCTTTCAAATAGCAACAACTCTTGTTTAACCATACTTGTCAAACACCTTTTTATTACAATGTTACTGACATGAAAGCTAAGGGTTCTAGGGGTTTAGGATATATAAAATTTTGAAATAGACATTATCATCTATACATAATTAGAAAAAAAATATGACATACAGGTCATGAATGAGAAAACTTAAATGAAATTATTACAAATTATATATCCACATACAAAAAAAAGACAATAAATTCTAATCATATATTGGTTTTTCATCTCATGATCAGTCATCAAAAAATACTCCTAATATGTTTTTTCTGATGTTATACATATTATATCTTTAACTATAAGTATATATAATATATAATAAACTTTTATATATATAAATATAATTATATTACCATCTTTTCCAAAATTTAGACATTTTAATGCATATATATAGGTAGATTCACTTTATTTACCTAGGGGTATCAAATATTATAATTTATATTTATTTTACTTTCGATATAATATACAATAATTTATACATATAAATATATTCAAATAATATTACATATATATATATATATATTTACAAATATTCAAGTTTATTTATTATTATTTTAAAATTTGATTAGCTGTACTTTTTTAAACAACTATAATTTCCTAAATATAAATATTATTAATTTATACATAAATATTGAAAATACTATAAATGATAAATTCAATTAAATGTAATTAAAACAGTAAAATAATTTACACTTACATAACCATTAAAATATTATAAACATATGTCACATTAAATTTTATAAAATTAATTATGTATATATAAATTTGGTTAGGTATTTATATATTCCAAAATTTAAATAATTATAATTTATGCATTATTACTTCAAATAGTAATTATTTATAATTAATATAATTTAACATTATTATTCATAGTAAAAAAATACCTTTATATATATATATATATATATCGAATAATATATTTCGTATATAAATAAATCTAAATAAAATACATAATATAACTAGTATTTTTTATCAATAATTATCCATAATATTATTTTTAGAAAATATTTAGTTACATTCACTTTATTTACCTACCTGTATGGAATATTATATTTTTTTAAAGGATAGTACCTATTCCACTTTATTAAAATAAAATAAATGAAAGGAGGATGATGGGGTCAAAATAAGATTCTACCCTTAATAGGGACAAATTCAGACCAAGTTTATTAATAATTTCTTTTTGAGTATCAAATATTTCATTAAGTTGAGCCCCCCAATTAATTTGACCACACCCATGTCCCCAAATTATTGGATTCTGACCTCACCTCAAAGTCTTTTCATGTTCCCAAGGTCCATCAGGATCTTGTAAGACCACTAATTCACTCACTATAACATCTGAATGATTGGAATACTAACTCCCACATTCATTCCTCAAAGCGATTGAATTTCAAGTTAAAATTGGCCTTATTTTTCTTTAGGTAGGTCATATGGACTATGATATGGTTCTAGAACACCAAAATGGATGGATGTAGATTCATGTGCCTTGAATAAGTTTTATTTCTATGATACTTGTTCACTTGGAATGACTATTATCCCATTAAACTTTATTAGAGACTAAACTTCATATGGATCAGTCTGGATTTCATGTTCCCTAGAGAAATCTTCTAGATCAATTATCTATTCAATACCTTCAATGATATTGGATGTATCCACCTATACCTTGTTGATGACATCATTTTTGGAAGATTTTTCATCTAATACATCAAACTTAATATGCTCATCTACCAAAATATCAAAAACTTAACCAATTTCATAGATTAAAGGTCCCGTGATTATATCCAATTGAGTAGTTTCATGGTCCAAATGAGCTCCATATATTTATTTAAATAAGTTGGTAAGAAGATTCAGCAATAACTGCCCCATCTTGGATTCTTTGAGAGGCCCTGAAGAAGAAACCTATCCTACAGGTGTACCATTCAAAATCTATTCTGAAACACCTAGAGATATGGGTGTTACATTTCATCTAGACTCCTTAGTCTAAGAAAATAACAAATAAAAATGGAACCATAATTTGTTGACTCATTCCTATTGAAAATATTATAAATTTTAGGGATTAATGAAGTATCAATCCTTTGAGAGGTAGAATCCCTCTTGTTGTTAGATCCCTTTCCTGAAGAAAATTCCACTTTCTACTTACCCTTATGACTCTTAGAGTTTACCAGTTTCTGTTAAATCCATAAATGGTGATCATCCATGTCCTGAAGTATATTTTAACTATTATAATAAAAACTTATGGATTAAATGTTCCTTTCAACCTCTATTCCATGAACAAGTGCTTCTCAAAAATAGAGGCGATGTTATTCATCCATAGGTTTATCATTATATAACCCAAGATGTTGAGAAATAACCAAGGTATTATTCAGATCCTATTTTATTGTTGTATCATACACTTATATGAGATCTTTCAAGGTTGAAGAAGATATAAAATTATATTGACTCATGATTGAGCCCATACCATTTTTTTAATTGAAGATTACCTATTCTGCAACATCTCTATATCCTTCAATCCATGATTTTGGTAATTTCCTTTATTAGGAACCTGTATAGCCACCCCAAAATACATTATGGACCTTCCAAGACTATCCCCTTCATGATTTGGATGGATTGGTATAATTTATCCATCTGAAGAACATTTAGCTGATAATTATTATCTTGGTTTCCCTTCAACCCGCATTCCTCATAGGAAACATTCCAATGAAATAATTAGAGTGAATTACCAACATCCATACTATCAGGACAAAACAAATGGAATTTATTATAATCAACATTGGTTTTAATATCATCATTGGAAGTGGTGTGAATTACCTTGTTAATGAGAGTTGTGTTGAGATCAATCCCTACTAACATTCTGGTAAAATTCCCAAATTTCACTTTCCCAATTTCTCAGTCAAGATGTATATGAGTACCTATGGGCATGGAAATATTATATAGGATTTTAAAATTATGAAGAATCCAATTGAGTTCATGTAAATGATCCCATATTAGAGAAAATCAATCATTTCTCATGGGACATTAAAATCCAGTGACCATTCCTGAAGATGTAGAAAGTCGGTCTTTAAGAATATAAAACAGAGCTCCATGCTCAAATCTTTGAATCATCAAAAGAAAAAATTTAGTGGAAAAATTCATGACCTGAGGATGCATGCCTCTAATCTAAGAATTCCTTGATGAACAAAACCCTTCGAACCAGTTCATCAAGCTTATATGATTTCCCTCCATTAGGATGGGACAAGTCTCAAAATAGGGGAGTTTTCCCCGTGGGATATCTTTCTGAAAATGATTTTAGGGTCACTTCCACATGATCCAAATATCCATTTATAAGGATTATTTCAGTGAAAGTAACCATTAATGCTGACAAAGCACACCTACCTACATCCAATATCTGATCTATTTCAATTCTTTATGTTTCATCTAGAATTGTAGAGACTTCAAAAAGCCTCAAATCATACCTTGAAACCAAGGATGCGGCTTGATAAGGCTTCTATAACAGAAGAGAAACACCCAAAAATTGCATAATAAATCATCCACAAAAACAATTGTTCATACAAAAATTAAATCATAAAACACAGAAATTTTCACATTCATATAACCATACATCCATAGATCTATACATATTAAATAAATAAATCCTAAAAAAATAAATAATAACAACCAAATAATTTTAATTTTTAAATATAAATTTTTCTTTCTTAAAATCATGAAATATTAGTTGTGAAAGAATCTAACAAGACTTCCCAGCAAAATACAGAGAAAAAAATTTAAATCGAAGGGGGAGGAACATCTATTTGTTTTTTTTATCAGGAGGAGGTGTGGACCTCGTTCTTGACACCATTCTAAATATTTCAAAGGAAGAATGGACCTGGTTCATGATTTTTACCACACTCAAAGGAATCACCAACCCCATTCACGCTTCTTTTGTGAAAGTGTGAGAAAAGGGAATCATATTCATACTTCTATGCAAAATTGTGAAGCATGAAAGGAATTCAAGCCTCCCCATAGCCTTTTTATAAAATATACTAAACTCTATCTCCTTTTTGTTTTTCTTAAATCATAAAAACATTTAATAACTCTTTATCTTCATAACTAAAAAAATTATTTTTATAAAAATATAACAGTGGTAAAAAAATACCTCCTAGATTTTTTTAATCTAATATTTAAAAAAAATTATAACCAATTTTCTATATTAATTTTTTTTAAATGGTAATTTTTTAAAATAAATTAATTAATATTTTAATTATATTTTATATAATATTAATCCTTTTAAATTTATATCTAATTATATTATAATTATAATTAAATAAAATCATTTTAATAGTGAAATTGCCCTTATTTCACTCCTATCCTAGTATTTTAAATATATATTTCAATAATATATCTATTATATATATATCTAATAAAGAGATTATAATGATGAAATTACTCATATTTCAGTACTCTCTTAGTACTCTAAATATATTTTTTAATTATATTTAAAATAATTATTTATAACATATATATATACACAATATTATTATTAATTTTTTTATATTTAATGTTAGTGACTATATTTATATGATTATAAACATGGTAAATTTTAATATTAATTAAAATTAAAATTTATTTATATTTATAAATTTCAAATACTGATATTTTTAATTTTAATGAATTTATATTTATAAATTTTAAATTATTCATAATTTATTTGGATTTTTATTAAAAATATAAATATAACTAAATATAGTAATTTCGCTTTTATGTGTAATTATATATATTATTGTTGTAGTTAATTAATTAATTAATTAATTAACATGCTTGTAAATAAAGGATATTGTTATTCACTAACATTTACTTATATGAGGGTAAAAAGGATATGGTTTTGCATTAATAAACTATTCTATTACTTACCTAAATATTCCTAATTTTCAATATCATTTTCACTTGTCCAACATAATTATATATATATATATATATATATTATCCTAATTTTATCATTTCATCCCCTTTCACTCATTTCTAAATATTTTTCATAATACTAACAATTTTTTTCAGAAGATGGTAAAAAGGATATGGTTTTAAATTTAAAAACAATCCATTTTTAACTTTCAATAAAATATAAAAAGGATATGGGTTTTCATTCATAAAAAAATCTTTTATTTTCTTAAATAATCCTTATTTTCAATATCATTTTCACTAGTCTATTATTATTATATATATTGATTACTGATTTTATTATGGTATCTAACTTCTCTATTTTCTTAATATTTTTCATAATCCCCACAATTTGATTCTATTACCTACTCAATGGTTTTGGAATATAACTAAATAATAACTTGAAATATTAAATAATTAATATTATTTCTATAATTAAAAATAATTATTGTAATTATTTTTCAATAAATTATGAAATATCTTACAAATATAAATTCATGGCCTTCAATAAAAAAGGATAATCCATAATTCAGACATAATTAAACCAAATTGAAATATTATATGTGCTTCTAAACCTTGAATTGTGTTGATCAACTAAATTACCCCCCCACCCCCCCCCCCCCCCCCTCTTCACAAAACTAAAACAACAATGATTAAAAACTGAAGATTCACATCAAAACTCTTCTTCCATAATAGAGGGATGAATTATGTGCTATGTTACATGTTAATTAGGTTCTTAAGCATAATAAGTTTCTTGGAATTATACTAGTTAGTGGAAAATAGAAAATAAAGGTGTTTTCATTTATTGTAGATAGGGTTTCAAAGTGAATTAATGGTTAGAAGTAGAAAGTTCTATTGAGGGATGAGAATATTATCTTTCTCAAATTTATAGTTCAATTTATTCCTACTTATTTTATTTCCCTATTCAAACTTACAGACACTCTTATTAATCAGTGGCATTCCATGTTCTTGATCATTTGGTGGGGTTCTGTGGATGAAAGAAATATGATGCACATGGTTTCATTGTAAATATTATGTCTCCCTAAAGAGGATGAAGGTTTTTTATTTCAACATATATGGTATTTTAAAACATCTTTTATTGTTATATAGTTTTTTAGGATTTTAGGTTTTCTTAGAACCCTTTCTTCTTGAGAACTGAGTGAAAAAAAATTCCCCCATGTTTGTTTGTTGCAAGCTCCGCCTAAACATAGAACAAGATTTCTATGGTCTAGTATTTTGTAAGCTAAGGTCCTTTTGGTGAGGGGTATACGTTATCATATATATAATGGATGGTATATCAATATTTTTATTGATTCATGTATTTTGGGTTTTTCTTGTCAATTTATTTCATCAACTTTACCTGTTTAAATGAAGAATGATGTTGTTTGATATAATTTTAAGGATGATTTTTCATGATGTAATTTTGATAATAATAATTCATGGTTAAATGATAAAAATATTGGTTTGATTTTAATGATCCCAATTTGTATACATATGTTTGGTGATGGTATAATCTAGAGATTATTTCAATGTAGAAGGTATAAAGTGAAGTTTGAATATTGGTTGATAATGTGAATTCTTGTCAATGTATTTGATTTGGTTTGGATGATGTTTTTGTCTGTCCACTTATTACCAAAGGTTCTTGATTTTTTATGTCGTCTTGTTGCTGGTGTGCTTCCGGTTTGAGCTACTTTGTAGATTAGAAATATTATCATGGACGATCTATGCATTCTTTTCAATTTCCACTTAGGTATGAATTTTCATATTATCTTTCAGTTATCAAGTGTTAACCTTATTTGGAAATGATAATGTACGGTGATTTCACTGGTTTTGGATGAGGTTTCTTCTACTACTGATTCCCTATCCAAATATTTTGGAAATTTTACATTTTTATTCTTTCGAGAATTCACTCTATTACAAGTGAGGCCATTAACAGTACTAAAAATGGATTTTTCAATGAAAAAAACTGACGATCAATGAAATATTAAAATCCTATAACTTTTATTAATTCTAGTAAAAGTACTAATAAAGGCCCCCTTTATTACAATTAAAATAAAGCATTGATAAAGTACCCATTTATCAATGCTACAATAAAGTGTTTATAAAGGACCCATTTATAAATTATTTCTTTTAGTGCTGATAAAGTGGACCTTCATCAATGATTTCATTTGATCCCGATAAAGGGGGAATTTAAAAGTGATTTTAATAGTACTAATAAAGGCCCCCTTTATCATCACTTTTACTAACACTCCTAAAGGGGCCCTTTATTATTGTTATTGTTAGAGATGATAAAGTATATGCATCTATTTTAATGATAAAACATCCCTATAGCATCCCTAAATTAGAAAACCCAATCTATGTACATATACATTGAAATACATATTGATAAAAAATCAGGTAAAATACTAATATAACATATCACTATCATTTTAATTCAAAATTTACATCGAAAATATTTAAATTTGATGTGATATTTATAATTAATCTAAAAAAATGATGACCAATATTGAAATTAATAACTCTTATAACAAGATTTCTCCAAAGTTTAACCTCTATACAAAAGTGTGTCCTTGATATAAGAATAAAGTTTACTTTAGTAATAGTAAATAAATAAATAAATAAAATTTAATTTTAATGTTATTTAATCTACATATGGTAAATAATATTGTTAATTATTGTATATATATATTAATGATATTATCAGTTAATCATGTGTTGGAATGATTTTTGGTCCATTACTACATGTCACAAATGATTTATGGATAATTTTCTTAATGTTTGAAAACAATATGAGTTTTTTTGATAATTTTTTTCTATGTGATACACGTTTTAAACTAAAATGAGACTTTTACATTGAAAACATGCACATCATATCATATTGTCCACAACATGCATAAAATTGATATTTAGCTAATGAATAGATGTCCTAAATGAATTTTGGATCATGTTTCAAGTGTTTGAAAAAAAAATATGTGCTCGTTTTCGGGGTTTTAGACATGTGATATGTGTTTTAAACTAAAATGACACATTATATTGAAAACATGAACGCTGAGTCATACTGACCACATCATGTGTCCGATTGACATGCAGTCGATTTCTACACATCTGAAATTAATTATGGATCACTATCATAAATTTCTAAAATAATGTAACAACATTTTAATGGTTTTAAAAATGTGATGCACATATTAATCTAAAATGACACTTTTATTATGAAAACATGCAATTCGAGTCATACTGACCACATCGTGTGTCAGAAAGATGTGTGGTTAATTTATACACATCAAGAATGAATTATGGATCTCTTTCCTAATGTTTTAAAATAATCCAAACTAATTTTCATAGATTTTTCTATGTGATACTCATTTTAAAATAAAGTTTCACTTTTCTATTTAAATAATTCACTTTGATTCATATAGGGCACATCGTGTATCAGATTGATGTTCAGTCAATTATTATATGTCACAAATAAATTATGGATCATTGTAATAATTTTTTAAATCAATCAAAATTATTTTCCTCAGTTTCTACTATGTGTTATATGTATTAAACAAAAATTATTGTTAAATACTGAAAAAATATACTTTGATTCGTATCTTCCACATTCTATGTCGAATGGACGTATGGTCAAATACTACATATCAAAAATGAATTATGGATCATATTACTAATGTTTAAAAACAATACATATTTTTTTTCTCATTTTTCGATATTTGATAGGTATTTTAAGCAAAATTAAAACTATTGTATTGAACACACACACTTTGAGTCGTAAGACCACAACAAGTGTTAGATTGATTATTGGTTGATTCTTACACATCATAAATAAATTATTTATCGTTTTCCTAAATTTTGAAAATAGTTCAAAAAAAATTCTTGGTTTTGGATAAGTGGTGTTTATTTTAAACAAAAATGACACTTATTTTGAAAACAATAACTTTGAGTCATATCTACCAAATCTTATTTTAGATTGACATGTGGTTTATTCCTATAAATCAAAAATGAATGATGAATTTTTTTCCAAAATTCTAAAAACAAAAATAAAATCTTGTTTTCTTTGTTTTATCTATGTGGCATAAATTTTAAAATAAAATATTCGATCAATACCTTACACATCATCCTTTATATTGAAGTATAGTCAATTTGTACACATCAAAAATAAATTA
Source organism: Viscum album (assembly GCA_963277665.1). Lineage (NCBI taxonomy): Eukaryota > Viridiplantae > Streptophyta > Magnoliopsida > Santalales > Viscaceae > Viscum > Viscum album. Next base: position 560,305,734 of record OY728140.1, on the reverse strand, counting down.
TATATTATTTTCCTAATATTTGAAAACAATCTGATCTTCTTTTCCTATTTTTGGCTATGTGATATCCCTTTTATACTAAAATAACACTTTTATATTTAAAACATGTACTTCAAGTCATGAAAAAAACAACATGTACGAGATTAACATGAGGTCAATTCCTACAGATTCCAAATATATTATGAATTTTTTTTGGATATTTTAAAATAATCTAAGATCATTTGATCGATTTTGTCTAGGTGAAGTGATTTTAAGACATAAATTTAAATTCTATACTGAAAATAAGAACATCAAGTCATATTCGCCTTATAATGTGTTAGATTAATGTTCGTCCAATTCCTACATGTGAAAAAATGACTTATGGATGATTTTCCTTAATCATAAAGACAATATGAATATGTTTTATTAGTTTTTAGTATGTCACGTGTGATTTGAACTAAAATGACACTTATATATTAAAAATAAATCTTTCTAGTCATACCTGCCACAACTTCTGTCAGATTGAAATTGGTTGATTCTTATATATCACAAATAAATTTTGAATCATTTTCCTTATTTTTTCCAATGTGAAATGTTATAAACAAAAATAGAACTTTTATATTGAAAACATGTACTTCAAGTTATACTAACCAGATCATGTGTCATATTAATGTGAGTTTGATTCTTACATTTCAAAAATTAATTATGAAATATTTTCCGAAATTATAAAAACAATCTGATCTTGTTTTCTTGATGTTGGCTTTATGATGCGCATCTTAAACTTTAACGGAACTTCTAAATTAAAAACATACCCTTTTAATCATATTGTCCACATCATGTCTTATATTATCATGTAATCGATTGCTATATGTCAAAAATAAATTGTGGATAATATTACTAAAGTATAAAAAAATATGAAATCAATTTCTTAGTTTTGAGAATGTAAAATGTTTTTTTGAACTAAAATTTTAATTTTAAATGAAAAATATACACTTTGATTCATACATGTAATACAGTGTATCATATTATGGTCAGGTTGATTCCTACATGTCAAAAATGTGTTACAGATCATTTTTCTAAACTATCAAATCAATTTTAATTTGATTTATTTTTTTAATTATATGGCGTGTATTTTGAAATAAACTATAAATTTTAAATAAAAAACAAACACTTTGAGTCTTATTGAGAACACCATGTACCAGAATTAAGTGCGGTTAATTCCTTCACATAAAAAAAAATTACGGATAATTCATGTATAGTATCAAAACAATATGAATGATTTTTATTGGTTTTTTGTATGCCACATATTTTTTGAACAAAAATGAAAATTTTACACTAAAAATATTCTCATTGAGTCATAATAGACACCCCATGTACCAGATTGATGTGTGGTTGATTTATGCATATAAAAAAAATTTATATATATATTTTATAAAGTGTCAATACTATGCAATTTTTTATTGGTATTGAGTATTTGATGTGTGTTTTGAACTAAAATATAAATTATAAACTAAAAACAAACACTTTGATTCATACTGAGTACACTGTGTATCTGATTGAGGTAAAGCCGATTAATGTGTGGATAATTCCTAAACCATTCAAGGAAATGTTCATGAAATATGTTTTAGGAAGTTATAATTTTTCTTTAATTGTAGAAAAATCCATTGGTATTTGAGAGCATCAATTTTAACTACAGAGTCACTTTCAGAAAATAATTTAAGAAAATAAGTGTGATCAATGATTTTGTAGATACATCCTTACAATTCATTTTGTGATCATGGCCATTAATCCTTTAGGACAAAATTTAATGTTTTAAGTCTTGAATTCATGTTGGGTTCCACCTTATCCCTTAAAATGGGGTTATGATAATAATAATAAATTAATTTTCAATAATTCAAAATAAAATTATGACGTCCCAAAAGATTAGTGAAAAAAAAATTATAATAAAATTAACTTAAAAATAATGGGTAAAATGAAGAAAAAATTAACTAAATAATTAGTATGAACTTACATTTCCATGATGTCTGTATACATTCTTGACCCATTTTCCAGCCAAAATTATTATAATTACATCCTTGAAGTCCAATCTCTCATAAGCTTTAGAATCATCATACATTTTATTAGATATGTTAGAATCCATAGAGTATAACCCTACATTATATTTCTCCTTGATAAATAGTTCAAAAATAATAGATAAGCATTGGGATACTATTGATTCACATCTCAAAGGTATATCTAAGGTTATAGATTGTTCTAGATCACAAATATAATAGGTAAGAACTAAAATTTGATGTCAAACAGCATTCTTACACTGTTTAGTCTTCCTAATAAATTTTAAAAAAATTACATCTTTTTTTATTATGTAGATCGTTGGAAATATTTGCAGTACTAATGAAATATAAACAAAATTAAAAAAAAATTCAATATTTTTGTAATTGTCTACATAAATTACCTATTTGGGGATTTTAGTATATTGATGGAATAATATATCATTTATAAATTTGAAAATCTAATATCCACACTTATTATCATTATCTAACTTAAAACACTACAAAAATAATTGAAACAAATATGTAAATTATTTTAAAATAAGTTTTATAGTTAAATATTACTACATATAACCTAATATGTTTCCATTTGAAGAAATAAATAGGCTTTTTATGTTCAGTCACCAAACTCATACCATTATTTTTCCTATATTTATAGATATCCCAATAAAAACAAAATTATCACTAAATCACAATATAAATTATATAATTCTAATTTTATTTGTAAAATTTTTATTTCAATGACATAAAAATTCACAATATTCAGTATGTGTGGTCGGTTTGATGGGAATCTATGCATTGGATCTAAAAAACCAAAATTTGGGGAAAATAAATTGATTAAAATCAGAATCCAGTGCTTCTTAAAAAACAACTATGAAATGAAAAAATATAAATATATTATATATAATTAGATTATGGACTTTTAACACATAAATTTAGACTTCAAAAAGAGTCATTTTTCTATTATTTTCATCTAAAATTCCTCTCTTAGTTCATATTTGCACTTATCAATTTATTTTAAGTCAACAAAAAATCATGCTTAGAAATAATACTGGTATTAATGATTCTAAATATTACTTCACTGGTTTTCCATGTTATATAGTAATGATATAAACGCCTATAGAAACTAATAATATTCATCGGATTTAATGAAAATAATAGAACATTATTTTTATATACAAATTATGAAAATGTACCTCAAGTGTGTATTTGTAACTGAGACTCCCAACTACACAAACTTGATAATCTCATATATATTATCCTGATAAATCATTTCTATTATGACATTTCAAAAATTTTCTTCTCAACATTGAATGTTTATCCATTTTTTCATGTTGTGTATATATAAACTTTTAATGTTAATACATGTGGAAATGGAATTGGCAGTGCGAAGGTACTCTCATAAAGTCCTTTCGATTTCATGGTTGATTTACTAGATTTTCTTGATCTGGCCTACTATTTCCACTTTATTTTATTATTCTGTAATATCATACCTCATTTCATAAATTTTTTCATCAACTATTAAATATTTTTCATTTGAATAAAATTATTAAAGACATACTTTATGTATCATTATAAGATTAGACAACCTTGTTATGAAAGTTCCAATAGAATCATTACCCATAGTAACATCCAAATCATCAAGTAGAATAGGAAACTCAATACTTTTCTCTTGATCTATATCAATCCACACTCTCATCTGATATATTGTGAGTTGATTAGTGTGTTGCATGTATCCTATGATATTATACATCATATCAATCACAACAAGTTAATGTGTGTGTGTTGATAGATATAAATAACATACAACTTCACCCTGTATAATTTTAGTAATATAAAATTATCTGATGTTGTTTGATTCACATTTAAGACAGATAGTAATGAAAAAATTGAATAAATTGAGTATGGTAGGTGGTTAATAGTAATGGGTAGCATCAAATCTAGTAGGTCATTTGGATCTTTATGTATTGTTCTCCCTTCTATTGTATGTTATCGTTGATCATTTTTCATATATCGATCCACCAAACCAGAATAGAAAATAATATATTTCAACAAATTTATTTTTATATGAAATCATTTCATTATCTAATAGTATCTCCTTGCGACTTTTTCTTCCCTAAATATGTTCGAGGTGATGATCCAAAAATTGCACTGATAGCATGACCATATTGTTCTGTCTGCTTCAAATCTACTAAAGGTAGTTTTTCTTTGGGTATAGTCATTGCTGATTCTTATGTCTAAACCATATAAAAATTATATAAACATAAATTGATATTTTAATGTAATTATATTATAAATAACAATTAATTATTATTATTTCATACTAACACATGATTCCCATTCTTTTTTGGTGTTTTCATCTACTAGTTTACCCAATTTATTTATACAGGCCACCTTCCATATCACTTGATGAGGGAAGAACTTTTCTTGAGATTTTGAATCATCAATTTTAATATAAAAAAGGACCAATTTTTTCATATCACATAAAACATTAATTTTACATTTAAAATACATACCAATTTATTTTCATGTGAATAATACTCCATCCTTTATTTCTGGTAGGGGTACATTGGATTTCTTTCATGTTATTCATTTTCGGCACACCATTGTTGTTTCAATAATTAAAAATTTTGAATCAAAGTGGATAACATAAAACATTTCTCCTAAAATATTATTTAATACATTTAAATTAAAGAGATTTCTCATTATGAATCCTAATAAAAGATTTCCACATATCCTATTTCATAATGTGTTCATACATTACTGGTGGTTGTGGCATTACTTTCTCCTCAAAATCCCTAATATGATACTTTGTAAGAAGTTTAGAGAATCCTCAATAATATTTTCATGATCTATTAACACATATTTCTTATAGAAATCATCTTAAATAAATGAACTATGAAACTAAAAATGAATATTAAATCAATATTTCATTTATAATTTAATGATAAAATAGAAAATTTATATCATAACATTACCTTAATATATTCCCAATGGGTTTCCTTAATTACAGGCTGTAAATGGTGCAAAATATATATATTAATATTCACATGAATTCTTATTGTGACCCAAACATAACTAATGAACATTGGCATGTTTGTGTGAAAATGTATTCCATGTTGATTCTAGATAGCCTCATATTGTATACCATTAATCCTTACCACTATAATATAATTTAACATAATGATGTTACATCATTCTTATTCTCTTATCATATTTTTGTTGATCCACTAAGAATTATGTAGTTTTAGCATCAACAATTTTTTATTTCATGGTATTATTAAAATCATCATGTGTATAAGTCATTATATTAATAACTAGTCAAACATTTAATTTTGATTATTTAAATTCCTTATAGAACATATAATATTATGAGGAATAGTATAGTATATTGAAAAACAATGTAACCTTCTCATTGAAATCTATTTTTTTCTTTAAAGGTCTAAGTTAATCAACACATCTATCGAGTATCCAAATACCCTCCCTATAGTCCCCTATAACACACATGGAATTTTCTATATTGGGACCACTATGAAATGATTTTGATCTCCAAAATAAATATTCATCCTCGATTGAATTTTCATCTAACTCTGCAATTCTTTTAGTCACCAAAAGAAAAATTGACCAATTCTTGTTTGTTGGATCTAAGACATGAAATAATTGCACTGCTTGTTATTCCATTATGAATGACTCATACTTATATCCTTCCACACTAATATTCACCTTCATAAATCCCAATTAATCAACTTTAATTACAGTCCAGTTGTCACCCCATTTTCAATGTAAAATCTACACTTTAATTATTTCATAATCATGAAAAATTGGAGAAGGATATCGCGCCTGCGGAGAAGACCTAGGTCGTAGAGGAAGGAGTCTTTGGCCCCCTCCTCCTTGGCAGGGGGATGGGGGATCCTCTCCTCGGTGGCTCGTCCTTTCACCCCTTTCTCCAATCTGGTGTATCTTCCTCCTTTACCGTCGATTTCACTTTGCCCTAAGGTTCCCAATCTCCACGACGGATCTCCTCAGCTCGCAATTTCTCTAAAAGAGTTCAACGCAACTTCAGACCTATATAGATCAACGTTGGTGGCTCGATTCAGAGTTCTTTGCCCCTCGTTCAATGTATTCGATAGATTTTTCTTCGATTTCTGGGGTCTTCATAACCAAGCGGTGGAGGGTTTTCTCAACCGGCGTCAACTGATGGTCTGCTTCGCTTCAGAGGAGGATTTGGTCGTCGCCTAGTCCAGTTCTCCTCGGGTGTTCAATGGTTGTGGTTTTTTCCTCCTACGATGGTCATTTCATTTCAGCACGAATTTTGATCCTCCTTCGGCTGCCATTTGTGTAATTTTTCCTGATTTGCCTCTACCCTTCCAGAATCCATCTATCATTTGTATGCTCGGTAATTTGGTTGGATTCTACCTATTTTCTGATATTCGAACCACTTCGGTTTGTCACCCCATCCTAACCCACGCTTGTATTGAGGTTGATGTTTCAAAACCTCCAACCAAGTGGCTGTGGATTTCGGTTGGCGAAGAGTTGAGGTGGAAGAAATGTTTGGTGTTTGAGTCTTGGCCCGAGTTCTGTTCAGGATGTAGCAATCTTGGCCATATGGCCTCAGTATGTCACTGCATGAACCGGTATAGGTCATCGGAGGAGTTGGTGGTTCTGGTGGTGGAACATCAATCGCGGGATAGTATAGATTTGGGGGAGCACGAGGTGGCACGCAGTGAGGTTCCAGGGGAGAAGGCTATGTGCTCTTTGACCCCTGGAGTGATGCTGGCTCCCAAGACAGCCCCAAAGGATTCTCATTTGAACCCTACAGTTCGTAAGGTTTTTATCTACCTAAGAAAATATTTGGTTATTCTCTATTCTTCGGTTGTTCTCTCTGAAGATGGTATTGGAACCAGCATGAATGCAGGTATAGTTGCAGAAGAGGTTAGACAATTGGAGAGAGAGGTGCACCTGGACATTGGCCAGGATGTCAAAAAGGATATGCAGGTGGTTTTAAACAGTGTAGTGAGGGTGAATGGGGAAGTTGGCATGGATATAGACGTGCGTGACCATCCATGTAGTTTGTCCTTAGGAGATCAGCATTTTCAATTCATGGGACGTGGCTTCGATCAATCAAGTGGATCAGATTTCCCTGTGCAGACCTTGCAGATCAAACCTTCTTATGCTGAGAAGGTTAAATCTGGAGGGATATTTTACAATTCTCATAACAGTTTTACGGTGTTGGGTGAGGTTGAGGTACATGATATTGCCAGAGATACCGATACAGAAGAGGAGGGTAGCCAAGAGGCTTCAGAGTCTGCTCTGGACTCCCCTACTGAACCAAAGGAAGTGGGCATCGAAGAGGATTTTTTCAGAACCTCTTCAAGGAAGGGGAAAATTTTCATAGTGGATGCTGGAGGTTTTCTCAAACATACCATGAGGCTGTGACAACGGAAATAATACTCAAATTTACCAAGTCCCCCTATGACCAGATCCTCTAGTAAATCCAACCTTCTCTCGAAGGTGGGTGAAGGCGCTGGCAAGTAGGTGGGGGTAAACTTGAAGGGGGGTGGTGCTCAGGTCAGGGGAGATCCGGAGTTGGATACTTCTTGTGGTGATGACCCCCAACTTTCGGAAGAGGTAACATCCCCACAAGGGGAGGCGGAAGAGAAGACTAAGGACCAGAAAAAGGAAGGGCTTCTAAACTCTAAGGAAGTGAGTCGGGCAGAGGCAGAACTTTCTCTGGGGTAGCAGCATGAGGTGGGCTTCCATGCTGAACCGCAACATCAGATATCATCGGTGCTGCATCACATGGACCCTATTTTGCACTCAGATGAGGAGACCTTGGAGCAAGTGCTGGCTATCAACGCACCGAAGGAAGTGATCAAACAAATGTTGGGAAGATCCCTTCATGTGGAAACTTCAAAGGGGCAAGGTAAATGGATTGATATGAAGAACCGTATTTTGAAGACAGGCTTCAACACGGGAAAGATAAACATGGAGGAATTCATGCAATCCCAGGACATCTTGGCTAAACATTATGAAGAAATCTTGAAGGATGATCCAGAGTCCCAGGTAAATTTCATTCCCTGGATACTATTTAGGGAAATTGATTCCAATCGGCTCAAGATTTTCTTCAACAAAAATGTAGTATCTTTTGGTGGTTAAACTGTTTGATGTTAGGGTTCTCACTTTACCCCTTAAAAGTGTTTTGATAAATAAAAATGACAATTATGATGATGAATTATTTCATAATCCAACTCATATATCAATTCGATAATGCCAAAATAGGACATATTTTCATACATTTCATTTCTATTCTTGGATACAGATAAATTTATCACATCCTATATTATCATAACTCCACTATTTTGAATTGTAATATGTTAATTTTAATCCTTTTAATATAATATATAACCATTAATAATAAAATCAGTATAAGATATAACATTTTAATTTGGTCCCATGGCAAGACATCAAACTCATTCATTAATTGAATTCGGATTTTTAGATATTTCCTTATAAATGTGATCTCAGAACCATCTTATAAATTATTAATTATATTTATTTTATATCCACCACTATTACATTATTGGATTCAAATGTCTAACAATTTATTTTCTGTATTTAAAATATAGAGAAACCTCTATACTATTATATAAAATGTATATGTGATATTGCTCTCCCTCTACGATGGTAATTGTAACAATGCATATTCCAGAAATCCCTTCACCTATTAGGTGTCTACTGTGATTATAATTTAGCATAATGATGCTATCAACATATGGTATGTGTTTGGTACATAATTAAATATATTCTTTAAAAATATATTGATCTGTAATAGAACCTTATGAAAGACTTCAATTCTTGATGTACCCTTTAAAAATAATTCTATAACATTCAAAGAAGTAAATCCATGTGTAATGGACAGGACCACAAATTGGAACCTCTATAACCAATTAAACCATTGGGTGGTCATTATATCATATAATGATGGAGGTAATAACATCTATCATTCACATAATATGGGTGCAATATCCTTATTTAGGATTGTAAATATCACTAGGTTTATTACTTTACTCCATATGTATTTTAAAAATAAGTAGAATCTGTATAATTTATGTCATAAATTTTTAGATATAATTAAATGTAAGAAGAGGGGTATTAAATATTACGTCAAAAAATTAAATTTGTGTGATTTTAGACATTATAACATTAAATTTATCATTGAAATGACATTCTTGATATTTGATGAATACCCCTCTGAAACTTTTACACCCTTAACAAAATTGTAAAATTGTAATTTTTCTTTTGGGGATAGAGTGTATCCTAGTAGAGGATGAAAAATACACCTATCACCCTTCACCGGTGCCAACTCTTCCCTTAACTCCATGCCAGTCTTGTCCAACATATCCTTGATTCTATCTTTTGTTTTGATGGGAATATTTATTAACATGAAAATAACAATATAAAATGATTTTTTTTCTATATTCATGACATCATGAAAATGTTTGTTGTAAAAAAAATTATAGTATTATAATTAAAATAAAATTTATATATTTTTTTAACATGATTTCTTAAGGTTTTATGAAAAAGTTTTACCACAAGAAGTGTAAAGTAATTTTACACTCTTGAATAATTGATCATCCATTGTCGGAGATGATGTGGTACATTGTTCTATATTTCCATTGGATGATGTCATCAAGGACCGATATTCATATTGTTCATGAAAAAAATTCTGATTTTATAAAAATAGTGACTTCAGAGAATTTTTCAACCAAACTGAATGTATGAATTCTTCACAAATGGAACACCCCGAAACCCATTAATTTTATATCCTATCAAATTTACATAAGAAAGAAATCCATTTATCATCCCATACAGCATGGATCTTAATGCAAATTATTAGATTATATAATAATCATACAATATTACACATATATTCCATTTCAATTTCAGATCTATGATCAATGAAGCTAGATAGACATGAATATCATTATCTGGTTGTTTTGGTCTAGATATAAATAGAGACAACATAAAATATTTGTGATTAATGTGTAACTATGGTTTAAAGTTATAATTTAGCAACATAATTGGACATGTATTGTGAGTACAAGTATTTAAACAAAAATTATTTATTACCTCTATAAATAATTCAAGAAACAGGTTTCCTAGATCATTTCCAAATTTAGAATAATCATAATCAATTTTATTCCACAAAGTAGAGTCTACAGGATGGTATAGTTTCCAATATTCATTTGTTTCATATGTGTTCCATTTCAATTATCTCCCCATTTCCATACATCCATATTTTCATCTAAACCATTAAATTATAGTAAATTATCATATATATTTCAAAATATATGATTCATCTTTCTTAAATCGATTTTTTCCACACTTAGGACATATTATGAGTGATTCATGGTCCATAAGAAACAATATTCAATAATTTAGATTGGCATGTTTTTGTTTAGAGATCATTCCCATTGAGCCTCGAATATTTTTAGTGTTATATTTTTAATAAGAAGGTTTATTTTCTTTCAGTATAATATCATTTAAGAGACCAAGTAGTTATATAAAGTTGGTGTCATCTCATCCACTGCAAGATTTCAAAATTATATAACTTCAATAAAGATGAAAAGTCTGTATATTTAGTACAACTAGTATTCGATGGTCTATTATAACAAATATTTAACTTCTCAAAGAAATTCTTGAATCATGAAGGTTATCGTTAATTTAAATTTTCATTTCTTTTATACGATCTCTATCAACATTCACATTGGTATTCATATCAAATGATCTATAAAACATACTATCATCCCAATCAGTGTGCGTATTTGTTAAACATTGTGTTTATTCCAAAATTTATAGATTTGAAGTATTCTAAGACAAATAAAATTTTCTTCCAACTCTTCTGGAAAAATATGTCTTGAATAACTAAAATTTAAACCTGAACAGAGGCATTTTTGATGGTCGTATTCATGCTCTGTTTCAAACATAATGAACTCTTTAGCTCCATTATCATTATCTATTGTCATCATATTATAACTCTTTAATTTTTCATTCATATCCATCCCGTTATAATTATACAATATTCATTTTGTACAAACAATAAAAAATACAAAAAAGGAACTGATATTCAACGGAGAATGTTATAGATACATCTTATAAGAGTAACCCAAAATTTAAATTTGATTGGTGGTTATTCCTAACAGGTTGTCATTTTAAAAAATGGTGAAATATAAATAAAAAATATGTAGTAAACAAATGGTTCTTGGTCCAGGTTCTCAATTCGAGGTTTTTTGGGAAAAATGTTGTAATTCTAGGATGGTTTCTGTAAATTTTCTAGGTGCGAGTCCAACAAAAGGGAGAAGCAAGTGATTATTCATTTCTTCATGTAGTACATGGTGGGTTAGGTGGTGTTTTACTAATAGTGTTCTTATGAAATGATGTTTATGATCATTTATCAGATAATAAAATAGATAACTTCAATACAAATTTGAGAAGCTTCCTATAGGGATTAGTAGAAAGCCTCATATAAAAATAATTATTGGAGTATAAGACTAACTAACTGGGATCACCTGAAAACAAAACTCAACCTTAGTGGAACCAATAAACAGAATCAATTATATAAATATGTCATAGTTACAACTAGGATCCATGTTTAAACAAAAAAAAATGTGGATATGAATTTTTTTAATGGATTCATTTGGGGGAAGGATACCTAGAACTTGGATTCTCTATCGCGTGTGAAGTTTGATCGAAGCCCTTAATCCAAAATTACCTCATGATGTGGATGGAATAGAAAATATTAGGTGAGAAACACTTTTCATTGGTCAAATTTCACTTATTATTAATTTTATATTTGTACACTGATAAGTATAGGTCACCCAAACTTCAAATCCAAATGAAACAACAGGACTAAGAGGAATTGAATGGACCAAAAAAAGCATGAGTTTGTTGGTGAACCATGTGATATCACCACTTGATGGGGTTATTAATGAGATTATAGGAATTAGTGTGTGATGGGGATTCCATATCATGTATGTTCAAGGGAGGTGATGTTTATTGAGGATAGTATCACAAGGATAAAGTCACACATAAATGAGAACATGTTATAAATTAGTAAAAAATAAGATCTCAAAATATTTTTTAAGTATATAGTATTTTTTTAAAATGATTTAAAAATAATATCATATAAACTTCTTATGTAATTAATCAACATTATTTTAAAAAATAATTTTCAACCTATTTAAATGGTAACTCTAAATAAATTTGAAAAAATTTAAATATAAAACTTATTTTTATAATGTTTTATGGAGTAATCATTAAATATTTCAAGTGGTGTAAATTAAATTAATATAATAAATTTAATAGTTGGTAATATTAAAAAACATTATTAATAATATATATGTTTTTATAGGATTTTATAAAACATTTTTCTAGATATATCAATAATTAAAGTACATAGTAACATAATAAAGATACTATATTCAATTTTTACCTTCCCAAAATATATATCTATATCATCATTAGTACAATATATGATTTCTCTAATGATATATCTTATTCCAATCACTATATCATATTCTTAGATCATCTATAAACCTATCCCAAAAAATTCATTCCACTAATTATTAGATGGATATTTATTATATGGTTATAGATACTATAAAAAATAGAGTAAAATAAAATATTTATCATTGATTAGTCATTAAAAATATTCATTATCATAATTATATATGTTAATGAATTTAGTAAGTAGGAAAATTCCACCCAGTCTACGTAAAATCTATTATGATGACGTCAAGGTATTCAATAAATCTTTTTAAAAAACCTATAGTTTTTTCATCAGAAAAGTATTTACATTGACATATATAAAACTAATGTAGTAAATATCATGGTTTTAGAAAATTAGATAGATTCTTGTTGAGGGAAATCTTTTAGATGTTAATGTCAATATGTATCAATCAATTTTCTATAAATATTGTGTAGTGTTAGGGAAGATTAATCATAAATGTACCTATATGAAAATAATTTGCGAATGTAAAAGTATAAATATCCTAATTAAAATAAATTAATTCATTTATAAAAACCCCATGCTTCATGTGAGGGAGTGTGATAAAGTGAAAATGTATGATATCTATATATTATTCATTCATATTGGATAGAATCATTATTGAAACCATCCCAAGATATTGATGTTGAGTGTTGCATTATTTTAAAATAATTTTATGAAAACATTATATATATTTGGTGCAGTTTGTGTCTTGTTTATACTATAGTATATAATAATTGAAGATGAAAATAAAAAACTACCCCATATTGAAAATTAAACATTTTTATAGGGGAAAAAGATTTCAATCCCTCAAAATAATCTCATTTACCCATAATCATCTCTACCAAACAACCTATCAGAATGGGATATCTCAAGTGGCCATGCACAGTGGTGTTAGGTATGTGTGAGGGAGGTGACGTGTGTTAAGGACATTATAAGGAAACTGATAATGAGAGAGGAGTTGAAATAATAACACACCATATAATTTTAGAGGGTTGATTCATTTGAGGGAATATCGAGGGGGTGCGATGGAAGTGTTGGACTTCAGTGAGAGCTTGGACTATGTGGGAGTAATCATTTCGATTATGGTTAAATTTATAAGATTGTGAAGGGTTTTATAAATTTTATTTAAAAAATCATAGATAAAGAGGGGTTTAATCCAATCTAAAATAATAACTACTGATAAAAACATGCATTATAAATTATTTTTTTAGGATTGATAAAGATATATATTTATTAATGCTAGAATATTAACATATATAAAGAAAGATTTTATAAACATGTGATATTAGAGTAATGATAAATACCTATATTTTTCAATGCTAAAATAGTGCTCATAAAAATAAATATAATTAATATTTAATAATATGAAAAAATATCTTAGTCATGGATTTAGAGAAAAAATCCATGACCCCAATTTTTTTAAAGAATAGTAGAATGTATAAGGACGGAGACAAGTCAAACAAGGAATAAGATGCCCACATCAAAAAGAAAGAAACATAAAACTGAAAGTCAATTCCTACTAATCCCTATGGATCCCAATTCTCTTGGATGTCTTCCTCAACCCTTTGGATTTATAACTCTCTGCCGTGTATTGACTTTTTATGGGGAATCATATTCCTCTTTAGATGATTATTCATAGGAGTCCCTTGAAAAAGAGAAAATCATGATTTTTCATGATAGATAATGAAATCTCATCTCTTAATTGGAGAAGAATTCATCTTAAATGTTTATTTATAACAGCATCTGAACTGGTACATAGTTATTAAAACCAAAAACATCCTACTCAATGAAATAATATGTTACTTCAATCGTAGGGAAATTACATTCATAGGGTTCCTTTCTAAGTCCTTCTGTGAGCCTTTCACATTCCTAGTCATATGGAGGTATAATAGTAGAATTTCCTCCCCATGCAATATCAGAATCTTCATCCAAGTCCTTTCCAAAATAGATATAATCCTTTTTCATTAAATCATTAAATTGAGGTGGATACACCCACTCCATAATAACATTATCACTTGGATGCAAAATCTACATGGGGAAGAATGTAAAGATTTACTACCTGAAAGGTCATCCTACATTTCAATCATAATGGGTGAAACTAGCATGGGCTGAGATTAAGGCTCATGTGTTTTGTATTTTTGAGGGATGACCAATTAACATCCCTTTTAATCCAATGAATTTTTATTACCTTTACAAGATCTTTCAGAAACCAGGTACTTATTTTTAAATGATGGTCATCTAATTAATGAAAAACATATTCATCAATGGATTGGACATCCATTGATGTCTCATTAGCTCCACCATCTATCATGTTATCTGATAAATTTCATTCACCTATAGTGAAACCATCCTAACATGTCAGAATAACATTGTCAAATATAATTAATAATCCCACTGCATTTTCATTGGACACCTCTATAGCATGATCAACTAGGCCAACACCTTACTTCCCCTCCTCCACAATTTCAACCCATGTTTTGGCTCGTTGTCCAATACCAGCCTTACCATGTTCATGATCAACCAAAATATTACATTCTATATGACCATATCCAATATGAGTATCACTAGTAGAGGCATCAATTGGATAAACAAGCCTCCTCCAAGACTCAATTCCAGGCCAATTCCAATACGGTTCAACTTGAAAGTTCGCACCATTATAAGGTAGATACATACCAACCTCTATGATGATAGCTGAATCATATTGATTTAAACTTATAGTCATTTTAATGTATGAAAATTAATCATGTCCATGTATAGAACTGAATGCAAAAAAAATCGGTTTTTCAGTTTGACATTTCTTGATCGATAACCTTGAAATTCAAAAAATAACTGGGAATTTTTTTCATACTCAATTATCATGTCTATTTCATCACCATCTATTGAATGAAATAGTCCATCAACTAAATAAGAAAATCAAATTAGAAGATAAATTGTGTATAAATTATGAATATGAAAGTTTTGGTTTTTTGTCCAATTTAATCAAAACCCCTATGGCTATAACAATTTCATAGAGAATCTTGGAATGCCAGAGGATCTAGTTCAGAACGAATACATTAACCCATATCTGCATTGATAAGCAGTATACCTCTAGTGGTTTGAATTTAAAATTCCATTCACAGATATGGAGAAATCCCATCTTGAAAGAGATAGAGAAAAATCCCAAGGCCCACATCTTCAAATCCGTCGAAGGAAATAATATATAGAAAAAAACAGACTCCCAGTGAAATGCATCTCCAACATACATAGCCCAAAATATCCAAGAGCTTCTAAATCATGTCACCAGTGTTCCACAACGGTGTGCCTCTTGGAAATACTTGATGCCCCATAATCGTGTTCTCTCCAAATTCAATCCATTCTAAGACAGTCATTTTGTTATCCCTTATATGGAAAACATTTCCCTTCCATAAAATATAATTGGTCATTGAACCTTTGAAGAGAGAGAATTTAAAAGTTTAGCGGTCTTCCCAGCCCTTAAAATAATATTTATAGACCTACACTAGCACAGCGGTGTAGGGTCGAACCCAAGGGAAGGTAGGTGAGTAATTCTAAGGCTTTTTAAATACACTACCCCACTGTTGTCAGTAGTGGGGGACATATTTTTTAAAAATTTTAACTTTTAATTTTTATTTATATTTTGTTTCACAAACAGTAATAATGAAAGCAACATTTTGACTAAGAAACTAAATATTAAACTAACGCAAAGATGAACTAAAGAAAAAAAAGTAAAAAAAAAATATAGCAGCAAAGACAAAGGAGCAACATATCACGAAAGATTTTAGGAGTTTTAAACTACTAGATAAAGGAATGCCTTCTTCACATCTTAATATTGAATCACATCTCAAGAAGAGATAAAAAATTTCCCTCTTCAAGAAATTCAATAGGTAGAGTTCACCACTCCAAACCTTAATTGAACTGCAAAGAATTTAAAAAGAAAACAATTGGAATTGAACTCGTTGTAAAATTCCAATTATTAATGGTAGTTTTAGCTTTGATAAATTCCTTCAAGAACAATCTCACCAATCAATCTTGATGTTTTGAATCAAAAGCAGTTGAGATGTGAACAAATAAAAAGAAAGTCAAAATCAGTCTCGCCAACTGATTCTAACTTTATAAAAGGATAAGCATGTGAATAAGTTTGAAAGTGAAACCAGTAGGATTAAATTCTCAAGCTAAAAAGTATTAGCCTAATATCATTTTGAATTTTACAGTGAAAACATCTGAAAAATAGAGTAAAATAATTAAATAATCAGAAGGAGACATAAATCCCCTAGTACTGCTCTGCTCTTGGGCTCCTTCGTCTCCTGGTCTGCTCCAGTGTTTCTATTGGACCCCCCAAGAGTCTCTGCTCTCGAATCAGGTGTGATAGTGGAATCCTTGAATGAGAGTCCCCTCCTCTCCTCTTGTACACCTGCTCATTTTAACTCTGTAGTCATTTTCTTCATGCCACCCCCAGTTTTCAATTGATGTGGTCTTGTCTCTTTACTGTGCATGGCACATGTGTGTTTTTTCGTGAACCACACGTCGCATTAGCATTTCTCTTGTAACCAACTCTTAATGAGTTAGTTTAATGCACATGGACGTGTTTTCGACTCCGCTTTGAACATGCATAGGAAATATTAAAATAAGATTGTTAAAAACATGAATAAAAATTAATTAAAAGTAATTAACATTTATAAACTAAAAAGTTAATTGTTTTTAATTAATGAAAATCATAGTTGATAATTATTATTCATTTAATATTAAACTAAAATTAATTATTAATTATTAAAGTTATTATTACCTTATAAAATTATTATAAGATTATAAAATGTCATTATTAAGTTATTTAATTTATAGTTAGATTAAATTATAAAATTAATATTTAATATGATAATTTTTAATAAATTAACATTTTTAGTAATTAGTTTATATATCTTTAAATTTTAATTAATTAGTTAAATCAATTACTTTATTTTAACTATTAAATTTGTTATTATATTTATAAGCATTAAAAAGTTACAATTATTAAATTAATTAAAGAATTATTTTGTTAAATTAGTTAAAAAATAATCTTATTTATAAATTATTAGTTTAGTTTAATAATTTACTTAATTAGTTTTATAAATTTATCTTATTATTTTATTTTTATTAAGGTTTTATTTTTATTAAAGAGGTTTGATGCTCTCTCCTCCTCCCAGAACTTCCCCGATGCGGAAAATGTCCCAACTCCAGGGGTGGCATCACCTGATTTCAGCGGCTAAGCATCCAAGCAGTGACTCAAGGCGGCTCCTTCGTTCTATCCACGACGTTGCTTGTGGCTTTGTCCTTCATTTTATCCCCAAGATATCATCCTTCCATTATAATACTCACATACCTATAGGAGTCCAAATTCCCACACATAAGAAGATCAGCAGGCGACTACATCGACGAAGACGCTATAAAGGATCCCTAATCACCATGGTGACCAAGACCGCTCCGGCTGAACCATCCCCCATATTTAATAATATAATTAATATGATTAAAAAATCAAATGTAAATAATTATAAATAAACATAAATTTATATAATTGTTAATATAATTAAATAATTGTAAATATTTATTGATAAATATAATTATAAATAAATATGAATATATTTAATTATAAGTAAATAATTATTCATTTATAATTATAAATATTTTAATATAATTGTAAATATGTACTTATAAATATAATTATATATGTAAACTTAAAATTATAAATAATAATAAATATATTTGTACTTAGTAGTTGGGGTGGTAGCTGAGTGGATAACACACCATGTACGCCTCCATGAAACCTGAGATCAAATATATGTGAATAATGATTTATGGGTCACTATAGCGGTACTGTAGCAGCTGAAACTATGCATCTATTTGAGCCTTCGGGCACCAGTTTGAGCCTACGGGCTACATAGGACTTTTGGCCATCAATGGGGGAATGTGATGTTGGCATGATGCAAGTAGTGTCTTCGGGCCATCTAATGGTGGGCCAATGGGCCATGTAATTGGCTTCATGTCTAATGGGGCTTCAGGCCATAAATCAGTAATGTAATAAAGTGACTTGTTGGGCAGTTTATCCCTTAGTGGGGCTATGATCATTTTTTCGGCCTCTCCTTGTGCGTTATGTGTGTGTGTTTGATTGTAATTTTACCCCCAAGATTCTAATATAATATATTTTTTATTATATTTATAAATATTTTTGTATATAATTGTAAATATATTTATATAATTATATATAATTTTAAATATAATAAATTTTTTTATTATTTAAATATATTTATTATTGTTTTATATTTATATAAATTCATTTTAAAAAAATTATATTTTTTTATTTATAATTATAAATATATGATTTTATAAATATAGTAAATTTATATTTATTTGTTTTTAACAAGGGGATATCCCCCTTGTTTTTTATTAAAACTATATCATCCACTTATTATCATGGGAAACAAGATCCCATTAAATTACCATTTCATGTCTTAGTGGAATTAAACCTCATTACAAGAATCATATTGACCCCATTTTTTAGGTTAAGACCATGTCTGAAACCAGCCTCGTCATCACTGGTTCGTGGGCTTGCTAACGGCACCTCCCCGATCCACCATCTTCCTGTCACCTATCAGGACTATCATCCACCATCTAAGTTATTACATCCATCATCACCCAATGACAACACACCAATTACCATCACCAACCTCATCTCCTTGGCCCTTGAGTCGTCATCACATATGCCACCCACCAACAGCACCTCACAACAGCCTCAGTGCACTTCAGTTCCCGTCGTCACCTGCAACGTCGCCTTCAACCCAAAGTACTCCCAATAACCATCATTTTTCTAGACCACCTTCGATCCCGAGCACGGCCGGACACCACCATTTTTCCTAATCAGCCACCATCGATTTTTACTGACATTATTCACCAACATGATGCCTAACATTGGAAAATCCAAATCCAATGTGCAAACTACCACTGTTAAAAATATTTTTTTTTAAATTTAATCAATATATAATATTAATTTCATTAATGATAAAAAAAGAGTGAAATTGAATAATATAAAATAAATATACTTTAAAATATTTAAAAAATGTACATGATTTATTAATGATACAAATTATTAAAAAAAAGTAAATATGGATAAATATTGAAATCAAGATGAATACATATTGAAAATATTAAAACATAATAAATAAATATTTCCAAATGATTAAATTCTAAAAAACTAAATTTTAATAAATATAAAAATTTAATAAATAGTATTAAATTAAATACTATTAAAAATGAATAAATAAAATTTACTAATTATAAACATAATATAATAAATATATTATGTTACTAAAATAAATTCTAAAATGAATATTAAAATTTTAATAAAATTACATAAATATTGTGTGTGTGTGTGTGTTTTCTATATATGATTCCATTAATTATATAAATATCTGTGTGAAATTAATGTGTGCATATATAAATGTATACAACACAAATTTGATATATGTTAAATTAAACAATGACAATATATAATATACAACATCTATTGATGAAATAAATAGTAATAAGAATGGATAAAATTAAAAAATGAATAAGTGTTATTAATTTTATAAAATATTTTCAAAAACTAAAATGAATTTTTTAAAATAGATATCTTAAAATGAAAATAATTAGATTTTTTTTGAATGAAGAATACTCGTTAAGAGTATGATCAGAGATCAGACAGTTCAATGTAGTTCAGCTAAATAGTGAAATTAAGTAACCAAACATGTGATTCACTTGAGAGACCATGGGTGGATAAAACGTCACTACTGGAAAAATACCCTATACCAACGGTTTGGAGGACCATGGCCAAGTAAGCCGTGATGATAAGTCTATACCAATGGTTTTGTGAAAACCGTTGGTATAGACCTATACCAATGGTTACCGTTGGTATAAGTAATATGAAAATCTATACCAACGGTTCCATTAAACCATTGGTATATTTATTTCAAAAAACATTCGGTGGGATTTGATCCCAAGACCTCTAATTTATCATTGAACAACCTGACCACCTACCTAACATGATTTTGGTGAACATAATTTCATAAATATATATATGTATTATCATAAATATTTTAATTTTTTATTTATTTAATTTTCTCCGTAAAAATATTCCATTAAAAATACATGTACCTATACCAACGGTTCTCAAAACCGTTGGTATAGACCTATACCAATGGTTTTGAGAACCGTTGGTATAGGTCCTTTGATTTTGGGACCTATACCAATGGTTTTGGACAAACCGTTAGTATAGGTCCTCTATAACTGACCTATACTAACGGTTTGGCCAAAACTATTGGTATAGGTCCAAATAAGTGACCTATACCAGAAGTTTTGGCCAAACCGTTGGTATAAGTCCAAATTAATGAACTATACCAACGGTTTGGCCAAAACCGCTGGTATAGGACATATTTTTAGTAGTGCGTGTTCTTCTCTATTTCTATCCCTTATGATGAACATGAATGTGCATGATGAAAATTAGTGACATAAAGAGAAAATACTCTCAACTAATGAAACAGATGATTGAATGCCTTTTTTGGGGAGGAGATGTCATTTGGAATAATAAGGAAATCTAAATCCAGAATAATAGAACACCATCCTATGTCCAAAGCCAAATCTACACCAACAATAGTCTCTTGAGCTTCAGAAACCCATGGATTCCAACACGAATAAATGGATTTTTGGCTAACTACAAAGGCTTTTCCATAGGAATCCGGGATAACCACACCGACACCTGAAAAGGTTCCAACAAAAACTGAATCATCCACATTAATTTTCATGACAACATTTGAAGGAAAATACCAAGTGTTTGAACCAACATGCATGTCATTTTTTTGACCTATGTGTCACTTAAACTCCATGTGGTAAACCAAGAGATGACCCATTCATCCTAGAAGAATCCTGATCTGATCATATGATTCAAAAAAATCATTTCCTCAGAACCATATCTTCTAGGCCATGGTGCACATGAAATTCACAAACTCCATGGTAATGGTTGATAACCAATTTACTGGGATCTCTAAAAATCTAGACAACAACTCAAAAACAGAATCTCATTTATCATCCCATGCACTAAAATCATCCTTAGCACTAAGGAACTCTAAAATTAAGTGTAATGAGTACTCCGTTGTATCCTTACATAGTGGGAAAATTGGGTCAGTAGAGACATCGAAATCATTTAGAAACTTCATAATATGAAGAATACCAGAGCATTCTTTCCTCCATAAGTATCATGCATTGGGTGGGATCCAAAGGTGCCAAAGGGTTTTTGATGGAGGATCGATGCAACAGTAACACAAACCACACACAAGCAGATCACTTGAGGTGATCACAACAACATAAACATAGTGGAACAAACTGGTATTATTTCTTCTCACTATAATTCATATATTACAACTCATAATGATACTCCCTATTTATAGGGATACAAAGAACATAAAAAAATAAAACAAAGAAAATAAAACTCTATGGTTGGTTGTGGTAGGTGCCACCCAAGAATTTGAATCCACACACGTCAAGATGGATTCATTGAATTCTACAAATGTCCAACCCAACAGTGGATTGTAGGTGCCTCTCGAGGAATAAGAGTTTAATACTTCTGACATCCCCCCTTAAACTCATATTCCTTGTGACCCATAACTTTTCATTATGTTCAAGTGGGTAACCAATCTGTATAATGACTTCACTATAGTCATTAGCATCAATAAAATCAATATCACATGTGGCATCAAATAAACAGGTCACTGGAGGTGATCACCGGAATAAAATGTAACACCCCAAGCTTCTACGGTACGCTTCTCTTTGAATAATGTGATAGCGTGTGTTGTACGCAACACCGAGTTCTAACACACCATAACCAATCAAACTAGCCGTTATGAATAGTAATACCTACTTTTCGAAATTATATATATTTTATATTTTAAAATGGACTTAATTTCTGGATTCGGAATATCGAATTTAGCCTAAGGTGAAATTTTGGTACTTTTCGGATAACTTTCATATTTTGATGAATAGTGAAAATTACTAAATTTTAATTAAAAACAACTTTTTTAATCAAAATAATTAATAGTGATAAATTATGAATTTGAGTGGTTTTAAAGTATATTTATAATATATTTTTACCATTTAATATAATTTTGGTCATTGGACATAATTTTACAATTAAACCGAACATAAACAAGTGTCAATCTTTTGATAGTTATTATCTCTTAAAAACACGCTTTTTGTTTTGACAGCGGGAATTAATTTTAAATTAATTTCTGCCACTTCTGTGTTTTGAATTTAGAAAAATGGATTCCATATTTGGAATCAGGATTTCCAAATTGTGTAAATAGGTAACTTTTATTTTTAGACATTTTGAATAATTACTGTGGTAAATATTTTATTTACCATGGTTAAGGGTAAATCTGGTAAATAAGGGTTAAAGAATAATATTATAATAATACTAAATTACCCTAAAACGTGTCCTAGACTTATTGGTTGATACATGTTCGACCATAGGCATATTTCTGTCGATTTTGGGACCCCATGGTGCCACTTGTAGGTGATAGGGACACTTTATTTTAATTAAGTTAAAATGAATACAAAAATAACACAAGCATATATCTTTTAGCAAAAAAAAATTTAAATAGGGTTATATATGTTGGATTTTAGATTATAAATATTCATTAGAAATATAAAAAGATTTACTATATAATGATAGTATATTTATAATTTTTAGACATTAAATATTTTAATTTATTTATGACACAATGATGATAGAGTAATTACTATAATAGTGAAAAATTAAAATAGTTGATATTATAAATACCCAAATAAATATAATATGAAACTTTTAATGAATTAAAATAATTTTCTAGGATAATATGATATATTATTATTGATTTAATTGACTTATTTAGAAGTAATCAATCTGTTATGAGTTTCACAAAAATCAACTATTGAATAGTGTCAAAATTGACATAAAACAATTCTTAAAACAAATATTATATTATTAATTGATATTAAATTCCTAAAAATCTAAGGTTCGGCCAAGAGACTTATATCATGATAGTTTCATCATTAATGGACCACTTGGGGGTCTCTTGGATGTATATAGTAAGTTTATTAACCATATTATATAAAAATACAAAGAGACATTGTAAAAGTGAAACTAATTAATTTAGAGTTAATACTTAAAGATAAGGTTAATATAAGTACCCAAACCTGTCTAAATTATATTGGCTGAGTTGTTTTCGACCTATACCCACCTTAAAATTTAAATAATCAACTTTGGAGCCATTATAAACCGAATATGAATTTATTATAAATTAATATTTCTAGCTTTTCCAAAGGTGCCCCTCACCCCTCTTATAAAAGGGCACTCCTCTTTCTCATTTATCCACACCTTCAAAGCCTTTTGGTTCACCCAAACTCTGCCCAAATACTCTCCCAACTTCCCTAAATAAAACCTAGAGGCCTTAGTTTGATTAGAAAGCCAACCTAAGGAGCCCTTTTGATCAAATCAAAAGGAAGAACCCGAAGAAGAGGTAATGATTTCACCACCCTTTTTCCAAGTTCATTTCTTCTTCCACTTCTTCTTCCTTTGTTGTTACCATTATAAAATAATAACTCCAGTATCATATATATACTGTGATGTTATTATAAATATGGTACAACCATATTCAGTATTCTATCCACCCTTTGAATAACATGTCACCGTACGTGCGTACGTACGGCTTACCGTCTCCACGTCGTGGTGTAATTGTTTTTCAATATATTATTATTTGGATGGATATAATAATGATATGTAACTCATGTAAATAATAAATAAAACATGTTAATGATTCAGTATATATGATATACCATTCATTTATATATTATTTTAATATCAAAAGAATGATATTGTCACTCGTGCGTACGTACGGACTACCGTCTCCACGAACGCGATGAGATTCATTCTCCATCGTATCCATTCAAGTATAATTATCATTTGATGATTTAAAAAATGATGTTTAAGGACATGATATCATTATGGATATGAATAATATACAACCTATCCTTTACAAACATGTCTTACGTAACAAAACATATAAAAGAAAACAAGTAACTTAACACCCGAAACAACGATAATACTAAGATATTATTATCTAATCAATATTAAAAGATCATATATGATATCATATTAATGTATATGATTATTTTATAATTTAATAACAATTATTTTACCATTATACAGAAGGTTAACCTACCCCAACCAAGGAAAAGTACAAGGTAAGGGTTATTTCACAATCTCTTCATTATCAGAGGTTGTTTATATGTAATAATCTACTGGGATCTCTTTATCATCCACATCCATGTTTTCTTAAAAATGTATTTCAAAACATTTTTATTATTTACATGAATATGGGTTAAATTCATTTATACCCTTGTTTTACTTTTTATAGGAGGAATCTTTCCATCGTTTTCAAAACAAGGTCCTTTTTAACCTTTTCGACAGAGTTAAGGTAAGAATGTTTTTTTAACTTATACGGCGGTGCGGCTATTTTCCGCCGTTATAAAATATTCAAATATTTCCTTACAAGCTTATAAGAATATCTTCAAAGAAAATGTTTTATTTTATATGGCTCTTAAATGATTTCAAAAATAGAAAGAGATATTTCTCTAGAAAGATCTTTGATTTCATCTACGTCAACATCCTTTGATGGATTTTATGCTTATTTGAAGTTGATTTATTGTGATACAAAACTTCTATATTGTATTGAAGGTATTGTGATATGTTTGACTGTGGATGTTCTATTTTTATACCATTCATAGTTTATGGTGAAATTATTTACATGTCGTATGCTAGTTATAATACGAATGTTTATGTTATGTTTGAACCTTTTCATGTGGGAATGTATTGGACTTAATATGTGACGGGTGGAGCCCGCTATATCTCCTTGATGCATCGGTAGGTCTCATTAGACAAACTAGTGTCTTGGCACAAGGCCTTGACAAAATCTTATTTGTAGTCTTGGCACGAGGCCTTGGCTATGTGGTTATGATAGTCTGGTATTATGCATTCCATCATTATGAAAGTGGTTATTGATTTTGCATGTGATTATTCAATTAGTAGAATATCCATGTGAATAAGTAAATGCCATTATTTCATTTTATTTATTCCATACCATGTTGAAAGTTCAAGTTTGAAAGTATTTTGTTTTAGTTATACATTGCCTTAAATGTTTATTCTTATTTATGAAAGTTTCCGCTATATTGTTATCCTTACTGGGCATTAGAGCTCACCCCTTTTCTATGTTTTATTTCTCCCCGGAAGTGAAGAAGTAAATTATGAATGACCTGTAGGGATATTATGTGGGTATATGAGTGTGGATTATGGAGACAATATTTTGTTGTAGTAGTTTTTCATTTTATGATGTAATGTAAGACTTATGAATATATCTAGTGTTTCCAAGGCTACTAAACCAATCGATCTTTTGAGATTTGATCTTTCTTGTGATCATGCCAATGTTATGTAATAATGCACCGACTCTGGGTAACTAGGGTTAGGGCGTTACAGTTGGTATCAGAGGAAGTTTAGTACAAACCTTGGAAGCTATATTTAGATAAACTATGATTAGAGCACGTAGACCTAAGATGAACTATTAGGATTAGTATAGAAGAACTTCCTAGAATTTTGGTATTGTAGAGATTTAGTGAGTTTTCCGAGCAATACATCCCTGTCTGGATACGAGCAGGTAGAGGCGGCTCTGGAACAGATGTACCTAGGGGTAAAACCCGAAAACACCGCTTTGAGCTAGACTCGAACAGAAACTGGTGCACGACAATGGGCCTTGCTGCACTCTTGGTTACGACACTCCCGGGGGATATGCTTAGGATAACTCTCATTTTCTTTACAAATCATTATGAAGGGTTTATGAGTATATACTTACTCAAATAAAACATTTTTATGATTATGGATTATATCCATAAGTAGTTCAATTTATGTTAAGTGTTTTATAAGTATGGGATTATGTATTTTGATTCATAAACTGATCTAGTTTATGCCATTGTTTAGAAATGGCACCTAGTGGAAGAAATGGAAACCGTATCAATGCACGCACTCCATGTAGGGATTTCCCTCCTGCTCAAGATAATTATAGTGGAGCTGGTGATGCAACTGGTGCCGATCAGCTAATTACCATACTGGGACAACTTACTCAGGTTATGAATAATAACCTTACCCGTATGGAGCACCCTGATCCACAGCGTGGAGGATCAATGTTAGATCGATTCATGAGGAAACAACCACCAACGTTCAATGGGAGTACAAATCCCTTAGTAGCTGAGAAATGGATAAATTCCCTAGAGAAAATATTTCAGGCTTTGGGGAGCAGTGAAAGGGAAAAAGTTATCATGACAGTTTACCACCTCACTAGAGATGTTGATCAATGGTGGTCATTAATTAAAAATATGAAGGAAGATGATGAAGTATCAAATATGGAATGGAGGGAGTTCAAAGATCTGTTTTTAGAAAAATACTTTCCTCGCGACCATCGAGCAGATATGGAAAGACAATTTCTAAGTCTGAGACAGAAGGAGGATGAGAATGTCACAAAGTATGAGGCTAACTTTACAAGGATAGCAAGGTATGCTGGTGATTATATACGTAACCCAAGAAGTAAGATTGGTCGTTTATTTTATGGGTTAAAACCATTTCTCCGTCGAGCATTAGTCTCATAATCCTTTTCGTCGTACGAAGATATTGTATCATGTGCTATCAAGACCGAAAAGGAATTATCTAAGTCTTATGACTTTAAAGAAAAGCAAGAGAAGAAGAGACTTTCTGATCAATCTGGGAATGGAAATAAGGGGAAGAAGGGAAAGGTTGAATATCCATATTGTGGTAAATGCGGGAAGAAACACCCTTGTACTTGCTTGAAGGGAATGGGAGTCTGTTACAAGTGTGGTGAAAAAGGCCACCAAGCTCGTGTTTGCAAAGGGAAGAAGGAAGCCACCAACGTTCAGTGCTACAATTGCAGGGAGATGGGACATTATGCAAATGAATGTCCTAAGTGTCAGGAGAACTTACCTCAGAAAAGGCCAAGGGATCAAGGCCAAGCTTATGCTATCACTACTTCTGAGGTAGAAGCTCCGAAAGACGTGGTGGCAGGTAATTTAATGGTTTCCTCAAGTTTAGCAAATGCATTATTTGATTCTGGATCATCGCATTGTTTCATATCTTCCCATTTTGCTAAGAAAATTAGATTTTTCCAATTTGATTTAACAAGGGAGTTGTCAGTTAAAACTCCTAAGGGAAGTATCATTGCAACAAAGTTTTGTGAATCAGTCCCCATTAGAGTACATAAATGTTCGTTATCTGCGGATCTCATCGTCATACCTATGATTGAGTTTGACATAATCCTCGGTATGGACTGGCTTTCGGACTATGATGCGAAGATTTATTGTAAGAACAAATAGGTTACGATTCTTGATGATTATGATAAGGAACACCTTATCTTTAGAGCAGAATCGTCACCACCTAATTCTTATTTAGATCCACCCTCAATAGCTCAAATAAATTCAATTATTGGGGAGGAAGAGAATGAAATAATTGTGGGTGAGGAAAGGAATGTTCAAATAGAGGATATACCTGTTGTGAAAGAATTTGTAGATGTATTTCCGGAAGATTTACCTGGACATCCTCCAGAACGAGAAGTTGAGTTTTCCATTGATTTGATTCCTGGATCAAGGCCTATATCGAAGACCCCTTATAGAATGGCCACTGTAGAATTAGTTGAACTAAAGAAACAACTAGAGGAATTGAGTAATAAGGGATTTATTCGCCCTAGTGTTTCTCCATGGGGAGCCCCTGTTCTTTTTGTTAAAAAGAAAGATGGATCTATGAGGTTATGTATCGACTACAGAGAGATCAATGCTATAACGATAAAGAACAAGTATCCCCTACCTCGTATTGATGATTTATTTGACCAACTACATGGAGCTCAATACTTTTCAAAGATTGACCTTCGATCTGGATACCATCAGTTGTGTGTGAAGTAGGAAGACATTCCAAAGACAGCATTTCGAACCAGGTACGGGCATTACGAGTTTACCGTAATGCCGTTTGGATTGACTAATGCACCCTCTGTATTCATGGATCTGATGAATAGAGTTTTCAAGAAGTATCTCGATGAATTTGTGGTGGTATTTATTGATGATATCTTGGTATACACCAAAACCTACTAAGATCATGAAAATCACTTGCGCATTATCTTGAAGACTCTGAGGAGGCATGAATTATATGGGAAGTTTAGCATGTGTGAATTCTGGCTACATGAGATTTCTTTTCTTGGCCATATTGTCTCTAAAGATGGAATCTCTGTTGATCCTTATAAGACTAAGGCAATCCAAGAATGGCCAGCACCTACGAGTATAACTGAGGTACATAGTTTTATTGGTTTGGCAGGTTATTATCAACGTTTCATCCAGAATTTTGCCCGATTGGCTAACCCATTAACGAAGCTCACACATAAAGGGGTTAAATTTGTTTGGACAAAAGAGTGTGAAGAATGTTTTGAAGAACTGAAGAGAAGATTAGTCAATGCTCCTATATTGACTCTACCATCGGGGAATGATGGTTTCGTTATTTATAGTGATGCATCAAAGAAAGGACTTGGTTGTGTCCTTATGCAGAATGATAGAGTTCTTGCCTATGCATCACGACAGTTGAAAATTCATGAACAAAACTATCCTACTCATGATCTCTAGTTAGCAGTTGTGATCTTTACTTTGAAGATATGGAGGCACTACCTCTATGGTGAAAATGTGAGATTTATACTGATCACAAGAGTTTGATGTATATTTTCTCACAAAAAGAACTCAACATGAGGCAAAGGAGATGGCTTGAATTACTCAAGGATTATGATTGCACGATACACTACCACCCGGGGAAAGCAAACAAGGTGGCAGATGCTTTGAGTAGAAAAGACCATGGAGTTTTGAACAATATGAGAATTGAAAGGGATCCAATTTTCATGGATCTAGTGAAGATGGACATGGGAATAACCAGGGAAGGTGAAACATCAATACTTTTTCAAATGGTTGCCAAACCATCTTTACTAGAAAGGATTAAGAGTTCTCAGACCGATGATGAAGAATTTCAAAAGAAGATTAAAGCTGTGAATGATGGGAGATTGAGAGACTTTGTGTATGAAGATGGAATTTTGAAATTCGGGAAGAGACTTTGTGTTCCCGATTTACCTGATCTAAAAAGGGAATTGTTGGATGATGCTCATAGTTCAAATTTCTCTATACACCTTGGGAGCACTAAAATGTATAGAGATTTGAAGGAACATTTTTGGTGGGACAACATGAAGAGGGAGATTGCTGATTTTGTGTCAAGATGTATGGTTTGTCAACAAGTGAAAGCTGGAAGGCAACAGCCTGGAGGAGTCATGCAACCTCTTCCCATACCGGAGTGGAAATGGGACAATATTACGATGGACTTTGTCATGGGGCTACCAAAGACTCCTAGAAGGAATGATGCAATATGGGTTATTGTTGATCGTCTTACCAAGTCAGCACATTTTCTTGCTATAAGAGAATATCTACCCCTGGAACGTCTAGCAAGACTATATATTAATGAATTTGTGAGACTTCATGGAGTACCCCTATGGATTGTTTCTGATCGTGATCCCCGTTTTACTTCAAGATTTTGGAAAAGTCTTCAGAAATCCCTGGATACTGAACTTCATTTGAGCACTGCTTACCACCCTCAGACAGATGGACAATCAGAACGGACTATTCAGACCTTAGAAGACATGTTGAGATCTTGCTCACTTGACTTTCAGGGTATGTGGGATCAATATTTACCACTGGTAGAATTTTCCTATAACAATAGCTTCAATTCGAGTATTCAGATGGCACCATATGAAGCGTTATACGGAAAGAGATGTCGTACACCAACCTGTTGGGATGACGTTGGTGAAAGAAAACTTGTAGGCCCAGAACTGGTGGAGGAAACGGTGGAAAAGGTGAAGGTAATCCAAAATCACATCAAAGCAGCTCAAAGTAGGCAGAAGAGCTATGTCGATAATCGAAGGAAGGATTTGGAATTTCAAGTCGGTGATCATGTTTTCCAGAAGGTATATCCATGGAAGGGAGTCATACTTTTTGGTAAGAAAGGTAAATTGAGTCCCAGGTACATCGGACCCTTCGAAGTTCTAGAACGAATTGGGGTTGTAGCTTACCGATTGGCAATGCTTCCAAGTCTCTCCAAAGTTCACGATGTGTTCCACGTATCTCTGTTGAGGAAATACATGCCTGACCCAACGCATGTACTCACCTATGAGGAATTAAAACTGGAACCCAATCTGTCTTATTGTGAAGAGCCTGTCAGGATTCTTGATACAAGAGAACAAGTACTGAGAAACCGGACGACGCGTCTGGTAAAAGTTTTGTGGAGAAACCATAAGATGGAAGAGGCAACGTGGGAACCCGAGGAACTTATGATGAATAACCACCCGAGTCTTTTCATGTGGTAGTATTATAGAAATTTTGAGGATGAAATTATTTAAAGGAGGGTAGAATGTAACACCCCAAGCTTCTACGGTACGCTTCTCTTTGAATAATGTGATAGCGTGTGTTGTACGCAACACCGAGTTCTAACACACCATAACCAATCAAACTAGCCGTTATGAATAGTAATACATACTTTTCGAAATTATATATATTTTATATTTTAAAATGGACTTCATTTCTGGATTCGGAATATCTAATTTAGCCTAAGGTGAAATTTTGGTACTTTTCGGATAACTTTCATATTTTGATGAATAGTGAAAATTACTAAATTTTAATTAAAAACAACTTTTTTAATAAAAATAATTAATAGTGATAAATTATGAATTTGAGTGGTTTTAAAGTATATTTAGAATATATTTTTACCATTTAATATAATGTTGGTCATTGGACATAATTTTACAATTAAACCGAACATAAACAAGTGTCAATCTTTTGATAGTTATTATCTCTTAAAAACACGCTTTTTGTTTTGACAGCGGGAATTAATTTTAAATTAATTTCTGCCACTTCTGTGTTTTGAATTTAGAAAAATGGATTCTATATTTGGAATCAGGATTTCCAAATTGTGTAAATAGGTAACTTTTATTTTCAGACATTTTGAATAATTACTGTGGTAAATATTTTATTTACCATGGTTAAGGGTAAATCTGGTAAATAAGGGTTAAAAAATAATATTATAATAATACTAAATTACCCTAAAACGTGTCCTAGCCTTATTGGTTGATACATGTTCGACCATAGGCATCTTTGGGCCGATTTTGGGACCCCATGGTGCCACTTGTAGGTGATAGGGACACTTTATTTTAATTAAGTTAAAATGAATACAAAAATAACACAAGCATATATCTTTTAGAAAAACAATTTTTACATAGGGTTATATATGTTTGATTTTAGATTATAAATATTAATTAGAAAGATAAAACGATTTCCTATATAATGATAGTTTATTTATAATTTTTAGACATTAAATAGTTTAATTTATTTATGACACAATGATGATAAAGTAATTACTATAATAGTGAAAAATTAAAATAATTGATATTATAAATACCCAAATAAATATAATATGAATCTTTTAATGAATTAAAATAATTTTCTATGATAATATGATATATTATTATTGATTTAATTGACTTATTTCTATGTAATCAATCTGTTATGAGTTTCACAAAAATCAACTATTGAATAGTGTCAAAATTGACATAAAAGAATTCTTAAAACAAATATTATATTATTAATTGATATTAAATTCCTAAAAATCTGAGGTTCGGCCAAGAGACTTATATCATGATAGATTCATCATTAATGGACCACTTGGGGGTCTCTTGGATGTATATAGTAAGTTTATTAACCATATTATATAAAAATACAAAGAGACATTGTAAAAGTGAAACTAATTAATTTAGAGTTAATACTTAAAGATAAGGTTAATATAAGTACCCAAACCTGTCTAAATTCTATTGGTTGAGTTTTTTTATACCTATACCCACATTAAAATTTAAATAATCAACTTTGGATCCATTAGAAACCGAATATGAATTTATTATAAATTAATATTTCTAGCTTTTCCAAAGGTTCCCCTCACCCCTCTTATAAAAGGGCACTCTTCCTTCTCATTTCTTCACACCGTCAAAGCCTTTTGGTTCAGCCAAACTCTGCCCAAATACTCTCCCAACTTCCCTCAATACAACCTAGAGGACTTATTTTGATCAGAAATCCAACCTACGGAGCCCTTTTGATCAAATCAAAAGGAAGAACCCGAAGAAGAGGTAATGAATTCACCACCCTTTTTCCAAGTTCATTTCTTCTTCCACTTATTCTTCCTTTGTTATTACCATTATAAAATAATAACTCTAGTATCATATATATACTGTGATGTTGTTATAAATATGGTACAACCATATTCAGTATTCTATCCACCCTTTGAATAACATGTCACCATACGTGCGTACGTACGGCTTACCGTCTCCACGTCGTGGTGTAATTGTTATTCAATATATTATTATTTGGATGGGTATAATAATGATATGTAACTCATGTAAATAATAAATAAAACATGTTAATGATTCAGTATATATGATATACCATCCATTTATATATTATTTTAATATCAAAAGAATGATATTATCGCTCGTGCGTACGTACGGACTACCGTCTCCACGAACGCGATGAGATTCATTCTCCATCGTATCCATTAAAGTATAATTATCATTTGATGATTTAAAAAATTATGTTTAAGGACTTGGTATCATTATGGATATGAATAATATACAACCTATCCTTTACAAACATGTCTTACGTAACAAAACATATAAAAGAAAACAAGTAAGTTAACACCCGAAACAACGATAATACTAAGATAGTATTATCTAATCAATATTAAAAGATCATATATGATATCATATTAATGT
The DNA here is from genome assembly GCA_963277665.1 of Viscum album. Lineage (NCBI taxonomy): Eukaryota > Viridiplantae > Streptophyta > Magnoliopsida > Santalales > Viscaceae > Viscum > Viscum album. The sequence goes on along the minus strand of OY728140.1, from coordinate 560,272,180 downwards.
ATATGATTATTGTATAATTTAATAACAATTATTTCACCATTATACAGGAGGTTAACCTACCCCAACCAAGGAAAAGTACAAGGTAAGGGTTATTTCACAATCTCTTCATTATCCGAGGTTGTTTATATGTAATAATCTACTGGGATATCTTTATCATCCACATCCATGTTTTCTTAAAAATGTATTTCAAAACATTTTTATTATTTACAAGAATATGGGTTAAATTCATTTATACCCTTGTTTGACTTTTTATAAGAGGAATCTTTCCGTCGTTTTCAAAACAAGGTCCTTTTTAACCTTTTCGACATAGTTAAGGTAAGAATGTTTTTTTAACTTATACGGCGGGTGCGGCTATTTTCCACCGTTATAAAATCTTCAAAGATTTCCTTACAAGCTTATAAGAATATCTTCAAAGAAAATGTTTTATTTTATATGGCTCTTAAATGATTTCAAAAATAGAAAGAGATATTTCTCTAGAAAGATTTTTGATTTCATCTATGTCAACATCCTTTGATGGATTTTATGCTTATTTGAAGTTGATTTATTATGATACAAAACTTCTATATTGTATTGAAGGTTTTGTGATATGTTTGACTGTGGATGTGCTATTTTTATACCATTCATAGTTTATGGTGAAATTATTTACATTTCGTATGCTAGTTATAATATGAATGTTTATGTTATGTTTGAACCTTTTCATGTGGGAATGCATTGGACTTAATATGTGACGGGTGGAGCCCGCTATAGCTCCTCGATGCATCGGTAGGTCTCATGAGACAAACTAGTGTCTTGGCACAAGGCCTTGACAAAATCTTATTTGTAGTCTTGGCACGAGGCCTTGGCTATGTGGTTATGATAGTTTGGCATTATGCATTCCATCATTATGGAAGTGGTTATTGATTTTGCATGTGATTATTCGATTAGTAGAATATCCATGTGAATAAGTAAATGGCATTATTTCATTTTATTTATGCCATACCATGTTGAAAGTTCAAGTTTGAAAGGCTTTTGTTTTAGTTATACATTGCCTTAAATGTTTATTCTTATTTATGAAAGTTTCCGCTATATTGTTATCCTTACTGGGCATTTGAGCTCACCCCTTTCCTATGTTTTATTTCTCCCAGGAAGTGAAGAAGTAAATTATGAATGACCTGCAGGGATATTATGTGGGGATATGAGTGTGGATTATGGAGACAATATGTTGTTGTAGTAGTTTTTCATTTTATGATGTAATGTAAGACTTATTAATATATCTAGTGTTTCCAAGGCTACTAAACCAATCGATCTTTCGAGATTTGATCTTTCTAGTGATCATGCCAATGTTATGTAATAATGCACCGACTCTGGGTAACTAGGGTCGGGGTGTTACATAAAATATCAGCAACAGGAAGAAAATTGGGTTTTATTTCTTTGATTTGTAATACTCACACCTTTTACTCATATTATAGAATTGGATTGTATTTCATGGAATCCTCTACCTTGGGTTCTTCAAAATATCCCCCATTACTCGGGGCCTTCATCGGGACTCAGACGCAGTGGAAGGAGAGCACACTTTTCTTCACTAAGGGAACCACCACAGGGCTTTGGTGTATCAAGAAGCCCGAACCAGTGGATGATTCACTAGATACTACGTCGATCAAGGTCTCGACTTTTGAGAAGATGTATGCATTTGACATCAACTTCGGTTCTTCGATGCCTTTTGGGAAGGTGTCTTCATCGGATATCAACTCCATTTCTTCGATAGCTTGTAGTGCAGATAGTTGATTCATCTTTGGGAGAAGAGACAGAGGCAGGGGGTGTCCATCATCATTATCGATGTCAATAAATAAGTTGAAGGGATCGATGAAATCAAATTCAATATCATAAAAATCCATTTTTTCAAATAGTGCATATTATTTTTTTTTGTGAATCACAAACTTCCTCTATTTTTTCAGAATTGAAGATTGGTTTTTTTCATAATGACAAGACAACTTTTTTTTGAATTGGACACTATTTTTTCAATACAATTGGAGGGGGAAATTTTTTCTATTGTTGAAGAGGGTGATGGCATAGAGAATAGGACAAGATATTGGTTTTTTTTTAGAAATGGATGGTGAGAGGCATGGAGGGACGGTTAAGGGAAAAACAAAATGGAGGTAATATTTTTTCAAAGGGGAAGGCGCGTGAATTTTAGAGGAGACAAAAATGAAAAAGTGGGATTGAAACCACTTTCTAAAAGGGAATAGAAATGAAGAAAAGGGGGAAGTACTTTTACACAATTTGAAAAGTATACTCCCCCTTTTATTTTTTTACTGGAAAATAGAGACTACACAATCAAAGTGGGGAAAATAATATCACGACAATGATTTCGGGTAAGAATAACTATTCATCTTCTTCCACCTTCCGCCTTCTGTAATAGATGGGAAAAGGATATCATAGATCCCTCTCAGTGCTGCAATAGATGGATTAGTAGCACAACCCACAGATCAATGTTCGCTCAACTCACCTTCGATGCCCTGATACCACTGAAGGTGGTTATGGGCAGCACAAGCTTTAACCTCCTTTGATACCACTGAAGGAGGATCAATTCAGTGGTAACACAAACCGCACACATGTAGATCACTTGAGGTGATCGCAACAAAATAAACATAGTGGAAAAAAATGGTATTATTTCTTCAACTAGAATTCATATATTACAAATCATAATGATACTCCATATTTATAGGGATACAAAGCACACAACAAAATCAAACAGAGAAAATAAAACACTATGGTTGGTTGCAGTAGGTGCCACCAAATCATTCAAATACACACATGTCAAGCTGAATTCATTTAATTCTTTAAACCTCCATCCGAATAGTGGATGATAGGTTTCGCCCCAAGAATAAGAGTTTAATACTTCCAACAGTTTTCCCAGTCACTACAGTTTTAATATTCTCTTTATCCAGCACCAACAAGTCCCCATATTTCATCAAGTACGTGCTTGAAGAATATTTTATCTATAATATATGGCCATCTCTTAAATCTATTACAACTGGAATACTCAAGATAGTATTCCTATAACTTTAATTAAACAATTTTCTCAAAGTTTCATAACACCAACCATTGTCATCCTCTTTAAACAAAGAGTACACCTTTTCCTTTTCTGAACCAACAAAAACCATCAAAGTTTCTATGGATCTACTTTTACCCATTATCCAAGGGTCTTTCCCTATACTGAAAAATGAACCATCACCTATCCTATATTATAGTACTTTATTAATCAGGTTGTGAGACAGCCAAAAACTTCCCCCAAAAATCTATGATTTGGAAAAATTTTAGATCCACAATGATCGAGTTCAATATGTATTTGGTGTAGAGGAACCAGACAAAATGAGTAGTATAATGCTCCAAAATCCTCCATCCTTTCATAGAGATAAGGGTATCATTAAAAATTCACAAAACAAAAAACACCATTCGCAAATTTTTCTTAGGGAGGCAAAGCTTATCCCAATCCACCAAATGCATTTTATTCCTTTCATGACTTATTTCACAACATGATTTTCCAGTCTATCTTGTAATTGGTCAATATTTAAACTATGTAGTTTGAAAAGGTACATAACATAGGTTTGGATAGATTGTTCTATTACCTTGATGGGGATTTCCTTACCTACTTTCTATAGCTTTTTATTATTCCACCCCTGAATTTTTTCCACTATACTATAAAAAATACTGGAAAAAACATCTTATTTTTTACCACCTAATGATTATCTGAAGATTGAGATATTTTGGGTTCATTTAAACCCATATATTCTAGAAGCAATGTGTATGTCAACTTTCCTACTCATAGTCACATAAGATCTATAGGGGATCTAATATTTGGAGGTTTTAATTGACTGTCCAGATTATGTCTCGTACATTTGAATAATTTGGCTTATCATACCACATTATTCCTATATATTTCTTGAGAACAGTAAATTTTCATTGAAAAAGAAAAGGTGGTTAATTTATGGTCGTGAAAGAAAAACCTTCTCCCCATGCACTATATTTTCTATAAATTCCATATATATTTAAATGGAAAAAACATCATCATACAAAAATGAAAAGGAAAGGGGGGAGATGATCACACTACCAAAGGCCCCTATAAAAAGAAAATATCGAAGAGAGGACACCATTAATTTTAATCATGAATGAGATAGTAAATACACATTTTATGTTGAATTTAATCCATTTAAAAAAGAAACCCAATTTACTCACAAAAAACTAGAGAAAAGGGTATTCAACTATGTTGTATGCCTTTATCATATCCTATTTCCAAGCCATAATGCCTTATTTAGCCACAAATATAGTTTTCATGGAACAAAACACTTCATGAAAAAAAATTGAACTATTATAATTGAGTATCTAGGAAATAAAATAACTTTTTTCAGAAATAATGGAAGGTTTTCATGGGTGATGTTGATGGAACAATATTTTTAAAAAGATTTTGTAGCTCACATTGCACAAGCTGATGGTCCTGAAGTCCGAGACCAATGTAGGTTTTTTGATTTTAGGAATGAGAGAAATAATGGTTTCATTAAGCAAATAAAAAATAGATTTTCCAAACCAAAGGTCTTTCATGAGTCCTAAAATTTTAATCCTAACAATATACAAATATATTTCAAAAAACAAGGCATGGTATCCATCTAGTTTAGGAACGTTGGTTGAGTGTATCTATTTCAGTTCCAACTTAATATCCTCATTAGTAAAATCATGGGTAAGTTGGATGTTCATCACATTTGAAACAACAGTTTTGATAAAATCACCCATATAATAAGAAATAAAATACCCCTACCATAAAAACCACCTTATATAAATACATGATAAGATCATGGATTCCCATCTATTTGGAAACTTTTCTACCCTTGGAATCTGGGAGGTAAGAAATAGATTTCCTACACCTCTTCAAAAAAAATTCTGATAGAAATTGAAGGAATTATAATCAACATCATTGACCTGGGATTATTAGGCATGAATAAACCAAAAACATTCTCTAATTATAAGTGCCTCATCTAGTTCCACTTTCACTCTCGAGATAGTTGAGAGAAAAAAATCAGAAGGGGTGAGAATAAATTTCTTTCATTTTTATGTCAATAATTTCACATTGGATGTTAAGCTGGTGAAATTTAAGATCAATAACACATTTCAAATTGCATACCATATGATGGAAATTCATTCTGATTTCAGGATCACTATCCTTCTAACCAGAGTGCATCACCTCTTCACACTCCCTATCTATCACTTAAAATATCTCAAACCAGAATATTATTTCATGCATGGATTTCCATGAACCCATTGAGGTGTCAATGAAAATCAGGTATTGGTATGACATGGAATGATAAATATGAGAGACGTGGAAAGAGTTAAAAAGGCTAGTACAAACAACTAACCCCATAAATTTTTCAAAATGTTCAGGAATGCGGGTTGTTTTAGACTTCCCACAAAACCTTGTAAATGGGTTTCCAGAATATCCTAGATCTTCCAGCCCCACCAACTACATTTCTTGCTAAAAATACAATATAGATTCATAATTTCTTCTCACTCCCCAATATTCTCATTTTGAAATGGAATCTCATTGAAATCCCCTTCCCACCCCCAATAAATAGGGTGATAGGGAGGTTCTAATAAACAGATATGATTAACAATCATGACTTCTATTTCTCCATCTAAGAGGTCCATCCATAAAATCCCACAAAATCCCACACTAGTGCATTTGGTTAATGTATTATTGCACTAATATGGTTTGGAGAGAAGTATTTAACCCTCACATCCACATCCTCCTTCTAAAGAAAGATGATTCCACATGAATAGTATTATTGAGAGAACAAGAACCAACCAACAAAACTAGCTTTTTGTGATAAAATGCATGTCCTTTCATTCTAATATAGTTGTTTTTGACACCTTCGCCAGGGCACGCATACATCTGTGAGGACACTCTATGTTGTTGCCCCATATTCCTACTATATAAAGGAGGACGGAATCCATCACTTATTCAGGGATGTTTGCTCTTTTATTGAAACAGGATGATGGGATATCAGTCTCTCCTTTTGTGGATTACTCCTTGGAATTCGTCGCCTAGTCCGAATCTCCCTCATATATTTGAGTCGTTGTTTGTGAATCTGATTCCTGGTGCCATATCATTGTGGATGCCAGTTAATTACGCTACTTTGGTCAAGACATTCTAACGGGTCTTGACAGGGCAGTAACCTTCAATTGGAGTAGATGATAACATCAGTCATGTCGGGGCATCTCTGGGTGCATGGACATTAGTCAACTGTATTTTTCCTCATAAGAGGGCATCTTAAGGATGCAGAACCTGAGGCATCCCACATTGATCGCGGGGTGTCTCATGTCAGAGGCATGTATCTGGGGATTTCCTCAGATTCATATGTTTAACACGGGGTATGCTACGAGTTTAACATCTAGCGGAGATGGTTACGCTGAAGGCGAAGTTTCTGAGGTTTTCCTCAGACATCCCATGTTTGACACGAGGTGGGTTGTGAGTTTAACGTTTTGTGGAGACGATTATGCCAAAGGCATGTCTTCTGAGGTTTTCCTCAGGCGTCCCATGTTCAGGGTTGGCCATGAGACTAACGTCTTGCGGAGACAGAATAAGAGTGATCAGAACATCCCATAGACACAGATCAGATTGGTACATCCCTAGGAGCGAGCAGCTGGAAGGTTTGCCAGATGAATGGATCAGAACGCCTAATGAGGACGGATCTGAGGTGGTGTGTCCCATAGAGGGAAGATATCACACCGTGAAGGCTGATCTGGGCACCCCAGAGGGAGGATCATGGAAAGTGCACCCCAAAAAAGGGGGACACCAAGGTTTACCATTGGATGGGATTGAACCTTAGGGAGGTTTTCTACGTACCTTGTGCAGACGACAAAGATCAAAACCCAGATAGTTTGAAGGAAGAGACATGGAATCAGGGTGTACAGACAACGACCCAGAGACATGTTGGGTCTTACGCATGGATAGCATCCCATCGCAAGAGGGACACTCTTGGTTAGAAGGTTATGGATTGTGTGGGGATTGTGCATGGTTAGCTGCCCAAGGCAATGGAACGATCTCACTATGATGAGGTGGTCCAGGTAGGAATCTTGATGGTTGTGGAGGGAGTGTTGAAAGATAGAATGAGTGGGGATGAAACCGACATGAAGATGACGGTGATGTTGGGTTTGAACCTTAGAGAGGCTTCCTACATATCCCTATGGCAGGGAATCAAATTCCACGTAGTATGGTGGGGTGATGGGCCTCTTGAGGAGGTGCCCCGTGAGAATAGCCGCATAGATGGGACCTAGAGGAAGTAGAACCTCTGGGTTGGGGTATGACCACCCTGAAACACAAAGACTCAAGGGAGAGACTAGGATGAGAGATGAGTGATGGGCTTGAACCTCAAAGAGGCTTCCTACGTATCCCCATGGTAGGGAGTCAAAGTCCACGTAGTTCGGGATGGGGCATAGAATCAGGGTGTACTCAGAGGACATCGACCCGACAACATGTTGGGGTTACACGTGGTAAGCGGCCCAAGGGTTGGTCTGATGCCACTGGGACGAACCAAGGATGTGGGTCCCACCAAAGGGGACACTGGAGTTTACCAGTGTTTGGGGTTGAATCTCAGGGAGGCTTCCTACGTACTCTGCCTAACACTATGAGAAAATTGACTATTTGCAACGGGTCAAGGGCCCGTTGCAAATAACCCATCGAAAGGGGTTATTTGCGACGAGTGGATTGTCCCATCGCAAATAATGATTATTTCTGCGACAGGGCACCTACCACCCATCGCAAAAGGTATGGCGTGAAATACGCGCCAAACCACAGGTAATGGTATTTACGACGGGTTCCTATTCCCGCTGCAAATAACCAGCGACGGTTTTTAGTATTTGCAACGGGATACTTACCCCATAGCAAATACTTTGTCGGCATGTACTATTTACGACGGGGCCCATCGCAAATAACTTTTTAACGGACAACTTTAATTAATGCGGGCAAAGTCGTTTGTGACGGGGCCCGTCGCAAATAGCACCTTGCGACAGGTGACCTGCCACAAATACCCCTGTCACAAATTCTCTAACCTATATATAACCCCATACATTTTTCCTCATATTTCACTGTTTACTAAACTTCTCTCTCTATCTCTACTGAAAAATTTTCTTCTAAAATTCTTCATAGTTTCAACATTAAAATCAGAGCATTATTTGCGACTTTAATACTTTGAAAGCTTCAATTTCATGGTATTTCTCTATTTTTTATGGTTTAGTAAATTTATTTTCTTTTCAATTATTTATAATTTTTTTTAATTAGATCTAAATTAATTAATTTAGAATCAGATATTTGCCTTTTAGTATTTACTTTTATAAATAGTTATATCTAAGTGTTAATTAGAAATAAGTTGTAACAATTAATAATAATTTTTAATAATTTGTAATAATTATTAATAACTAGTATTAATTAGTAATAACTAGTAATACACTGTATTAATCAGTAATAGATTGTATTAATTAGAAATAATTAGAAAAAAATTATAAAAATATAGAAAAAATTAGAAATAATTTGTAATAATTAGTAATAAACAGTAATAAACAGTAATAAACAGTAATTATTAGAAATAATTGGTAATAATTACAAACAATTTGTAATAATTAGAAATAATTAGTAATAAATAGAAATAATTAGTTATAAATAGTAATAAATAGTAATAAATAGTAATAAACTGTAATAAACATTAATAAATAGTAATAAACAGTAATAAACAGTAATAATTAGTAATAAATATTAACAATTAGTAATAAATAGTAATAGTTAGTAATAAATAATAATAATTAGTAATAAATTGTAATAATTAGTAATAATGAGGATTAATTAGTAATAATGATGATTAATTAGTAATAATTAGGATTAATTCGAAATAATTAGTAATACATTTTAATAATTAGAAATAAATTGTAATAATTAGTAATAAATTGTAATAAATTGTAATAACTAGTAATAAAAAGTAATAAATAGTAGTAAATAGTAACAAATAGTAATAATTAGTATTAAATAGTATTAAGTAGTATTAAATAGTAATAATTAGTAATAATTAGTATTAATTATTAATAATTCATAATAATATGTAATTATTGGTAATGATTCGTAATAATTCGTAATAATTAGTAATAATTAGTAATAATTAGTAATAATCAGTAATAATTAGTAATAATTAGTATTAATTGTTAATAACTATTAATAATTAGTACTAAATAGTAATAATTAGTAATAAATAGAAATAAATTGTAATAAATAGTAATAAATTGTAATAAATATTAATAAATAGTAATAATTAGTAGTAATTAGTAATAATTAGTAATAATTAGTAATAATTAGTAATAATTAGTAATAATTAGTTATAATTAGTAATAATTAGTAATAAATAGTCATAATTAGTAATAAATAGTAACAATTAGTAATAATCAGTAGTAAATTGTAATAATTAGTAATAATTAGGATTAATTAGTAATAATGAGGATTAATTAGTAATAATTTGGATTAATTAGTAATAATTAGTAATAGATTTTAATAATTAGAAATAAATCGTAATAATTAGTAATAATCAGTAATAAATTGTAATAACTAGTAATAATTAGTAATAATTAGTAATAATTAGTAATAATTAGTAATAAATAGTCATAATTAGTAATGAATAGTCATAATTAGTACTAAATAGTCATAATTAGTAATAAATAATCATAATTATTAATAGATAGTAATAATTAGTAATAAATAGTAATAATTAGCAGTAAATTGTAATAATTAGTAATGATTAGGATTAATTAGTAATAATGAGGGTTAATTAGAAATAACTACCAATAATTAGAAATAATTCGCAATAAATAATAAATAGTAATAATTAGAAATAAATTGTAATAAATAGTAAAAAAATAGTAATAAAAAGTAATAAATAGTAATAAATAGTAATTAATAGTAATAATTAGTAATAATTAGTAATAATTTTTAATAAATTGTAACCATTAGAAATAAATTTTAATAATTAGTAATAATTAGAAATAAATTGTAATAAATAGTAATAACTAGTAATAAAAAGTATTAAATAGTAATAAATAGTAATAATTCGTAATAATTCGTAACAATTTGTAATAATTGGTACTAATTAGTAATAATTTTTACTAAATAGTATTAAATTGTATTAATTAGTATTTATTTGTATTAATTAGTAATAATTAGTAATAAATAGTAATAAATATTAATAAATAGTAATAATTATTAAAAATTAGTAATAATTAGTAATAATTAGTAATAATTAGTAATAACCAGTAATAATCAGTAATAATCTGTAATAATTAGTAATAAACAGCAATAAAAACAATAATTAGTTAGAAATAGTAATAATTAGTAATAAATAATAATAATTAGTAATGAATTGTAATAATTAGTAATAATGAGGATTAATTAGTAATAATGAGGATTAATTATTAATAATTAGGATTAATTAGTAATAATTAGGATTAATTAGTAATAATTAGTAATATATTTTAATAATTAGAAATAAATTTTAATAATTAGTAATAATTAGTAACAAATAGTCATAATTAGCAATAAATAGTCATAATTAGTAATAAATAGTCATAATTAGTAAAAAATAGTAATAATTAGTAATAATTAGTAATAATTAGTAATAAATAGTTATAATTAGTAGTAAATTGTAACAATTAGTAGTAAATTGTAATAATTAGTATTAAATAATATTAATTAGCAAAAATTAGCAAAAATAACAATAAATAGTAATAAATAGAAATAAATTGTAATAATTAAGAATAATTAGGGATAGTTAGTAATAATTAGTAATAATTAGTAATAAATCATAATAAATTTGAGTACATTGATAAACTGGCCCAATTTCCACCAGATTGGTGGCATTCCTTTTTATTGATGCCTCACCTCCTTGCAACTTTCTTCCACTGAAATCAATATGAAAAATCTCCTCGGACATAAATTGGGGAAAATTTTTTACAATGATTTAAGTCGAAAAAAGTTGCAGGTAAGTGTGTCGTTGAATTAAAGAGGCTCTTTTTCCCAACGACTCATCCTCTTGCAACTTTCTACGACTAAAATTACTATGGACAGTCTCCTCTAACGTACAAATATTCATTTCTGTATGCACGAGAGCATGGAGAGTAGTGTGATGATTCCTCTCTGATCTTCATCCTCATACATACAAAAATGGATATGCATATGTCAAAGTAGACTTTTCATAGTGCTTTCTGTTGCATAAAGTGGAAAGGGGATGAGTCTTCAGGAAAAAGAGCTTTCGCCAATCTGTTGGAAATTGTGCCACTGATAATTAACAATAATTTGTAAAAAATACCTGAAATTAATAATAATTAGTGATAATTAGTTTAAATGTGTATAAATGAGTGTAAATTAGTATAAAAGATTAAAAAATAATAAAAATAACTATAAAATAATATAAATTATTATAAATTTCTATAAAATAGATTTTAATTATCTTTTCTTTTTTTGGATAGTGTTTATCTTATACTTAATTATAAAAAATAACTAATTATTTCATATTTTTAGAAAAATATGGAACGAGGAAGTCGAAAATAGTCATTATTAGATGATCATGCTTGGATAACCAAGCATAAGAATTCAAATAGTTTTTGTTTAAATCCTGTATATATTAAGGGTGTTCAAGCTTTCTTATCATTTTCATCATCGAAAACAAAACTTGTTTCCGAAGGGAAAATTATGTGTCCTTATAAAAAATGTGCTCTGAGGACGTATGAAACATTTGACAACATTGGAAGTCATTTGTTTTGTTTTGGTTTTCAATTAGATTATGTTTTTTGGTATCAACATAGTGAACACAGTTCCAGAGAAGATATTAATAATTCGGTTCCAGATCCAGCACAGTTTCAAAATTTAGTACATGATGTGGAAGATCCATCTGTTCAACAAACTGAAACTCAAGATGATATTGATTTAACTCCTAAGTTGTAACCATCTCATTTATATGAGTTTTTTAGGTTGACTAAGGATGCCTTATTTCCTGGTTTCAAGATAAGAAAGTTTAAAGAAGTTTATCAATTTATGGCCATTAAATCAGATAATGGAATTTCAAATTGTTGTTTTGATCAGATATTCTCTTTGTTAAAAACACTACTACCTAAAGGAAATGTGTTTCTAGTAAATTTTTATGAGAGCATGAGGCTGGTTCCTAATTTAGGTCTTGGTTATCAGAATATTCATGCATGTTAAAATGAGTGCATCTTATATAATGATGAAAATGAGTTGCTTGATAATTTTTCTACATGTGGACAATCAATGTATAAAAAAACTCAACTAGGGAAGTCTGGATTTGTTCCAGTAAAAAAAATTGAGATATTTCCCACTCACACCTAGATCGAAGCATTTATTTATGTCTCAAAACACATCATCATTGATGTCATGGCACAAAACCAACATTTCAACGATTAAAATCTTAAATAATCTATATGATGGTGATTCATGGAAACATTTTGACCAAGTGCATTCATCATTTTCTTTAAAAGCCCAAAACGTGTGATTGGGCCTTTCTACTAACGGTTTCTATCCATTTGGTTCTTATAGTAGTAAGTATTCATGTTGTCCTGTCTTTATTACTCTGTATAACTTACCTCCATGGATTTTGATGAAGGAGACATATATCATTTTGACCTAATTAATTCCAGGTCATCCGAAAATTAATATCGATGTTTATTTGAAACCATTGATTGATGAGTTAAATTCACTGTGGAGTAATGGTGTCAGTAAATATGATGTTTCTATGAAACAAAACATCCTATTAAAAGATGAATTAATGTGGAAAATTAATAACTTGACAACATATGTCATATTTTCTGGCTAGAGTAAACATGGTATAAAATCATGTATGTACTGTATGAGAGACATCAAAGAGTTTATGATCATCAATAGAAAAAACCTTGTTTTTTTTACTGTCATTGCATATTTCTTCCAACTGATCATCCTTTCGGAAGAAAAAAATATCATTTCAGAAAAGGAGCAGTTGAAAAATATGGGCCTCTAACAATGATCTTAGGTACATAGTTGAAATCAATTGTATATTTATTACCTCCCATCACATTTGGACCAATAATAAACCAACAAAAAATTGATGGATTTGGAAAAAAGCACAATTGGATAAAATGAAGCATTTTTTGGGATTTTCTATATTGGTCCGAGTTGTTGGTCCATCACATGTTGAATGTGATGCATATTGAGAAGAACTTTTTTGATAATTTATTTCATACAATTATGGATACTCCAAGAAAGTCCAAAGATAATGTAAAGGCATAATTAGATCTTGCCCAAATTTGCAAGCGACCAGAACTTGAACTCTTTGAAAATTTCAGATCATATAAGTTAATGAATCCAAAAGCAGCTTATACACTTTTCAAAGAGAGTCTCTTATTATTTTGTTAATGGATTTCATATTTCAGAATTACTGATGTTTATGCTTCCAATTTGGGAAGATGTGTCAGAAATGGTCATATTATTGGATTGAAAAGTAATGATAGTCATTTATTAATGGAAATACTTCTACTAATTTCATTAAAAGGTTTGTTAAATACTATGACTTGGGATTCACTTACAGACATATCATATTTTTTAGAGACATTTGTGCTTCAAAAACAGACTACGATTCCATAATAAAAATGCAGAATGATTTCATTTTAATTTTATGTAAACTGGAAAAAATCTTAATGTTAAGTTTGTTTGACTCAATGGAACATTTGATACTACATTTTCCACATGAAACAAAATATGGAGGTCCATTACAATTCTGATGGATGTACCCATTTGAGAGATGCATGCTAAAATTGAAAAAAAAGTATGTTACAAAGCATATATTGAAGGCTCAATTGTAGAATATTATTTTCAAGAGGAAATTTCATTTTTCTACTCTAATTAGTTTCAATCTAAATATCCTTTAAAATACAACTGCATGATTCGTAATGAGGGAAATGTTGAAAATGAAATGACCAATCAATTATCAGTTTTCAATCATCTCGAACTTGGCTTCAGTGGATTTTATGAACAATGTCTTTTTGATGATGAACACCACAGATCTCATACATATATTCTTCTCAACTGTGAAGAAATTAAACCATTTGTACTGTATGTGATTTTATCACTTATTCTATATTTTTTATAACAATGCATTAATCTTATTTTATTTATAGGTTATATGATAATCATATCAAGAAACAATTTCCACAAATTATAGTAGCTTCTCTTGAATAATGACGTCAAACAAAACTTCACACTGGTTTTAAAAACTGGTAAAATAAATTACTTCTCATTTCACATAAAAAATATATTTAATAATTGTTATGGTGATAATTGTTTTACAAATTTTCAGGTATCTCAACTTGCTGATAAAATTGATAATTGATTGTATGTACTGAGTAACCCACCATCAAAAATTGTTGAATCTTATAATGCATATGTGGTGAATGGTTTTTCATTTCATATGTGTGCATACGGGGAATCAAAAAAACAATGAATAGTGGTGTTTTCTTGAGATGATCACATCATAGAGAAACTGAATTTGACTTTTATGGAATGTTGGAAGAAATAATTGAACTGTGTTATCTGGGAAAACATTACATAATGATGTTTAAATGTCAGTGGTTGGATACTAAGAGAGGGTTGCATGTTTATCTGGTCTATGGAATCATTGATATCAAATATAAAATTCTTCTTGTAGTAAATGAATCATTTTTATTATCTCATTAGGCATATAAAATTTAGTATGCAAATTGTTGTTCTATTTCAAGAGATTTGGGTGATTTGTGGAGTATAATAAAAATAAAATCTCAAGAGAATCAGTTTACTGAAAGTGGGTGTTTTTCACTGAATTGAAAGGAATTGAGATTTTTCAAGAGACAGCTTCAAATATAACTTTTTTCAAGAAGAGACAGAAATGTCATTGATGACACCCCACAATTAAGGGAAGATGGTGACGATGATGTTAATAATGTTACGACTGAATTTGAAATTATAAAATATGGTGAAATTAAAACTAATATGGAAATTGATGATGTTGAGGAGGAAGATGAGTACATTGGCATCAATAACCATGAAGATGAGGATGAAGATGGACATTTACATAGTAATATTTTGGTTATAATCATATATAATATATATCTATATATAATAGTTGTTTTCAATTGTTTGCTAACGACAATCATTTCATGTTTTAGATGGAAAATGATCTATATCATATGTTACAGGATGCTGATCTTCCTTTAGATGAGTAAGAGGTTGGATCAACCGACCCTCATACTGTTGGCAGTTTAGGGGGCACTCAGAGGGGGTGTGGTCTTTCCCAACTAATGATTCCTGACCCTATACCCGAGTGACATCCACATTTTGGGTTTGATCCACGCACGTAGAGGTATGTTCACCTATATATTTTATTTAGTTTTCATTAATTTATTTATATTCTAATTGATTGATTAATTATTATTATTTTCATAACTTCACACATATAGCTGTTAGATAGGGGAGCTCTATATTGCACAATTATTTTTCTAATGCATGAGTGTTATCGGATTAGATTCCTGTTGATGTTCAGCAGTTCATGTTCGATCATTGGATGATATATAAATAAATAATATTTATTTTGAAATCACTTTAATTAACAACTTGATATAATAAATTATTTGTAGGGTTTATAGTATCCTATTGAGGAGAGAATGAGTGAGGCTATTTGGAAGGCATGACAGGGAGCTATGAGTCCACATTGCACTCACTTTTTACACTATTTTAAAATCAAAGAAATGTATAAAGTAGGATTATAGGAGTTTGATGAGACATATCGCATCCACCGACCTGATTATATTTCATCTCAGGTTTGGGATGAATTATGCACAAATTGGTTGAGTAGACGGTTTCAGAGTAGATCATCAGTAGGTCAGAAAAATTGGGGGAGATAGGAGGTGACACATTGAGCTGGTAGTCGTACATTCAGTATTCATAGAGATCATATGGTAAGTACATTTTTATAAATATTGTATATAACATTAAATGTAAACAGTTTATTTTATATTCATATAGGCAGTTTCACATCATGATATTATAGAGTACAAAGTTTATAGGAGAATGTATAGTGATCCAACCATTGGGAGATTAGAGGTGCTCGCCAGCGTCATATTGTGGTCAGTATAAGTTTTTTTGGAGTTTTAAATTTAACTATATATAAAATTTTAACTATTTTAATTTTAAATTTCAATTGAAGGAGTCATATAAAGTCGCGACGTATCTAACAGATGTTCAGAGTTAGGCTGAGACCGATGGTTAGACCAGTTCCCCCCCCCCCCCCGATTTGATGAGGCAGTATAGATGTAGGTGACCCAGTATAGCTTCAAGAAAGGTTGAGTTGTTGGCATCGGCTCTCGAGTGACCCATGGGAGTTTTCATGGCACCTCTGCGATGTCGACGTCCATCTCGAGAGGATCTCGTGGAGAGTCATCATCATCTCATGCACAGTATCAGGAGTAGCTGCGAGCTCATATTTAGCTTATAGAGATTATGCATAGGGAGCATGAGGAGATGAATCAGTGGAAAAAGTAGCAACATGAAGAGTACCTATGATAGCAGCAGCAACAGCAGCAACAAATATTGGATGAGATGCATCGATGGTGGCAGGAGTAGGAGCGAGAGCAGATGGAGTACATGTGATGTTTGACTTACAGTTTAGGGATGAAGTTCCCTCCACCGGCTCCTCCAGCTCCTCCAGACGACCCTCCCCCTGATCAGTGATGTATTTTTATTTTATGATGAAACATTTGAATGTATTTTTTTAAAATAGTGTGTGTTTTATATTGTCTCGAAAATTATATTTTTTTGTTATTTATTTAATTTTTTATTATATTTATTATTTTATTAACCAATATATTTTTATATTTTTTTGAATACTTAAGTTTTTATTATATTACTAATATTATTATTTCATTAATATTAATAATATTATTTTTATATTAATTTATTATTTTATAATTAATTTTATTTTATGAATATTAATATTAATATTTTATTTATATTAATATTATATTGTATTTATTATTTTATAAATAATTTTATTCTATTAATATTAATATTATGATTTTATTTATATTAATATAATATTATTATTAATATTATTTTATTTTTTAATTAATTTTTTTAATTTTTTTAACTATTTGCGACGGTTCTTCGCAAATGGGATTATTTTTTTTATATTTCTAGTGGTAATTGTGATGGTCTGTCACAAATACTAATTGTGTCAGCCCATCACAAAAGAGTAAAAACCAGAAAACTATTTGTGATGGGTGGATGGTCCGTCGGAAATAGTTTCTTCAAAAAATTGCCAAATGTGTTTTGCGACATGCCTACTTCTCATCGCAAATAATAAGTTTTTGCAACGATCCTTCACAAAAACTAATATTTGTGATGCCATTTTTCATAACGAGTCATTTGAAATGGGAGCCCATCGCAAAATACTATTTTCTACAAGATCCCATCGCAAATGATCTATCACAATAATCCATTTCTCGAGTTACGTAGAAGATAGGGATCAAAACCCACATAGTTTAGGGTGAGGCATAGGATCAGGGTGTGTGAGTAGGACAACGACCCGAAGATGATGCGGGGGCTTACGCATGGTTAGTAGCCCAAGGGTTGGTCTGACGCCACTGGGACAGACCAAGGATGTGGGTCCCATAAAAGGGGACACCGAAGTTTACCAGTGTTTGGGGTTGAACCTCAGGGAGGCTTACTACATACCTTGCCTAGGATACAGGGATAAACAACCCACATATTTCGAATAGGTTTACCATTTTTTGGGGTTGAACCTCAGGGATGATTCTTACATACCATATCTAGGAGTTAGGGATTAAATCCCACATATTTTGAATAGTATTAGGATTGGGGTGTGTGTAGGGGACAACAACCTGAAGATGATACTGGGGCTTACGTGTGGTTAGAAGCTCACGATTAATCTAATGCCTGGGGGAAGACTGGAGAATTGGATCTTAACAGAGGGGAATACAACGGCTTACCGTAGATTGGGATTGAACCTCAAGGAGGCTTCCTATTTACCCTATCGAGGAGACAGAGATCAAAACCCATGGAGTTTGTATACATACAGTTTAGCATCATGCGGGATGAAAATGGGGATACAATTTAACGTGATGTAGGATGGGGTTGAACTGATATAAAGTGGTCAGTAATGATGGGTGATGGGCTTGAACATGAGTAAGGTTTTCTACATGTCTTTCTTGGAAAGGGGGAGGGATCAAAGTCTATGTAGTTTGGAATGGGGGATTGGGACTTACACGCTAAGGCATCTCAGAAAGGATGTCATGGTCACTGTTTACTCTAATATCATGTGATGCATGCTCAGTGTGAGAAATAAGGGACAACAACAGACCTGATGATCATGGTGAAAAGTTGAATCCATGAAGGGTGGTGAATGTGTCTTACACATGGATGTTGATCGATTACCACTAAGGAGCGATAATGGTGGTTGGGGATTACGCATGGAAGTTTCCTATAATGTCCTCCTCATGTATGGAGATGAGGGAATCCCAATTCACTGGTGGGTTGAGGCATATAATTGGGGCCTACACCTATTCACTAGTGCACAAGTGGGATAATGGAGAGGGCGTTGGAATCAGTCCAAACAAAGGGAGATGAAAAGTGTAAATCACATGCCCAACATTTGAAACGCAGTGAGGGTGGCGTGACGATGAAGAATAACTTTTGAACTTGTTAGAAACATAGAATCCATATCACGTTATCATGAAATGGGGAAAAATGAGGGTCGACTACTGATCGTGTTCAAAACACATGACCTGACTCGAAGTGCCATCCAATGTCTTCCAGAATGTTGGCCCAAAACGGTATGTGAGTCGATGCGGCATGGGACCAGGCCATTAGGGGGTCCATTTAGACATGAACGAGGATGAAGATCCAAATGAATGATATGAAAATCATGAGTTGGAGTGATGAAATGTTTGAATGGATTCCAACGCTCTTGAAATCACATCATGATAATCATGAAATGAGGCATCTTTTGCTCGTCACATAAGGAATCTCTTATTCGAAATAAGAGGCATCTTATTATTGAATGATAGGGGAATGATATAGTTTAAAGTTATGTAGTGAGAAATATTGTCATCTTATGCTTGGCGCATAAGTAATCTCTTGTTTGGAGCAAGATTCATACTATGTTTTTCATATAGGATGTACTATAGTTTATAGTCATGTAGAGAGGACTGTTGGCATCCTACGCTTGGCACATAAGGAATCTCTTATTCAGAACAAGATGCATCCTATATTTTTTATATAGGGTGTACTATAGTTTAAAGTCATATATATAGGACTGTTATGCATAAGGTTTCTATAAATGGATGGTGTTGAGACATATGTAAGAGTGTCCCTTTTTGTGGATCCTGGCATAGGATTCAAGTGATTGGGTTTGGAGGAGTTTCTTGAGGAATGGTTCGACTCAAGGTACTCGGGAATTGATGATGAGAATCCCAACTCATGACATGGGAAATGGACCCAGAGGAATATTTCGATTCATGGTGTTTCATGGAGTGTAGAGGAGTTTTCTCAAATCATGGTATTCCATTGGTGGAAGTTGGATTTGTATAAGGGTGCAATGGAAAATGTCGACATCTCGGCCCAAAATGTTCATGGTGCGACTCTCCATTTTTCGTGGGGGTCAGTGTCAGGCTGTGATCCTGACCCTGTGCCCCCACAGTATGGATCGGTGGGTGTGAAGGTAGGATCTTTGTGAGGGACAGGGTTTGGCAAAGGAATGTGGTTCGTAGAGATTAGGTTCTCACAGATAATGGGGATTTGCAGAGCTCCGAGTCTCACAAAGCATGGGTCTTCGCAGAGCTCAGGGTCTCATGGAGCATGTGGATTCGTATAGCTTAGGGTCTCATGGAGCAGATTCAAGAAGGAAAGTTTCTTATAGAGAATGGGTTTGCCTTATCATAAAGCGCATTATTAGAAGAGTGCACTACAAAGGCTTACTGATTTGTAGAGCCTCAAGCAACCTGAATGGGGTTCCCTCCTTTGAAAAGGGTGGGGGCCTTTGTGAAACTTCACGGTGCTTAGGAGTACCACAAAATGGGAGATCAATTGCTAAAGCGGAATCATAACCATCCATATGATGGGGGTGAGTCAAAACTTTATAGGTGATGGAGATCGATGGAGCTCTCCACGGAGAACAAATGTGCGTCGCGAAGAGAAAATGACACCGTGATGGAAATCACGCTCTACAATCGGAGGTAGTTCCCTCAAGTTTCTTAGAGTCACAGAGCCAACCGTCACAACCTTCATGGGTTTCGCAGAGTCTTTGATCAAGTTCCTCATACTTTTAGAGGCTTCCATCATAGCCTTTGCGGCACTCACGGAGGCTCCGGTCAAGTTCCTCTACTCAGCAATCACGGAGGGAGCTCTGTGAATGGGCTCTGTGAACCAGTTTTCCAGCCCAACTTCAAATGTCCATAACTCCTAATATATAACCCCTTTCGGGATCTACAACTAATAAAATCGAAGCTTGTGAAATGGGATATGATCTAGGATCATGTCTGGAAGAATTACGAATATCTTCTAGATGCGTTTTTTGGTGCCAATAATAGTTTCATACATAAAAACCATATCATGGATACTTTAGTGTAATGACATAGGAACATCTGAACTGGTCATGGGTTTCTAATACAATGAATGTTACAACACTATATATTCATGGGGATTGGTGGGGATGGATCAATCTATCCTTTGCCCATAGTCATTCAAGGTAAGTTCCATACCCCACCACTTTCTATATTTTGTAATATCTCTCATTAATCAATGGGTTCTCCGAAGTCCTTTAGCTCTATGGTTTTCTCCGGAACATATACCACTTCCATTTCTATTCTTCTGTTTCATTTATCACCTCCACCTTTTTGGTATTTTATGGGGATTTTGAGAATTGATTTTGTCATGACCCACCTTCACCAAGATGAGAGAAGGGACAGAAGGTTTCCAGACCCTTCCTTCTTCAAGTTGAAGGAGATATAATGACCCCCGAGACCCGCCTTCAATAGGTCCTGGAGTGGCGACTAGAACCAAGCATATAGAATAATAAATAAGGTATAAGGCATTACCCTTTTTTATTTAATAGGATCGGGAGATAAGATAGTAATTCCCAACAACACCAATGGTGGAAGTACAAGTAAATCCAAAACAAACCATTCTCATATGCATGTTACAAAGTAAATGATGTAAAAGTAAAAGAAAACCCCAAAAGAAAGTACCAAAAGAAAGAAAAACAACAACAACAATTGTCCCAACGTCTGAACTAGTACAACCCTGCACAATCCCTGAAGTCCTCTTGGGAACCTGAAAGTAGTTTTATATACGTAGGGTGAGCATACAAGTATACTCAGTAGGGAAAACCAAAAGCTCATGTGCACAAGTGTGGAGGCATTCTAATGCCTCATGAGAAAAGAGATAACTGAAACACCTAGCAAGGAAAACTGCCCACCCAAGCCTCAACAAGGCACACTCCCCAAATAACGGAAGTCAAGAAATATAATAGTAATAAAATATAGATGTTTGGGTACCCCGTTCCACTTCCCTACTGGTTATTGAAGACATCCTATGCATCGAACCTCTCCCGCCATTCTCACTCTAGTCCCACTGCCACACCCTTCCTGCAAACACCTGGGCCACAACCACACATCCCGCCCACAAACACCTAGGCCACAACAACCATGTTTAACCACGCCCGCAAACACCTGGGCCAGAACAACTACTGTCACACCCAAAGACACCTGGGTCTCATCCCAAGGAAACTTGGGAAACAACTTGCCAGCACACACCTTGGCTAACCACCACAACTACCCTGCCCGAATAATCTTGGGCTATAATGGACCTCAGGCCATCACAGCCTACCCGATGAGTCTTGGGATATCCGGGAAAGGGATAATAAATGAGCTAATAACCAGCCACTCATAGGAGTGTTGGGAAAAACACCCTCCCCCATGAAATGGTGGTGTTCTGCACGAAGTGCTCAACATGGGTGGGGCGCGAATAAGAAACACAAAAACTACAATTATATGTATAAGTAAAAAGAACTAATCCCAACCTAAGGGTTCTAAAACCAACCTAAGAACAAACACCCTCGTTACTATTCATTCATAAAAGAAAGACACAACACTCACAGCCAAGTCACAACTCATTCCCAAAACCAATTCCCCATTGAACCCTTTCTTGTTTTCATGTTGAGGTTACTCCATTTAAGTAAATTATGCACTACTGGGAAACTAACAGGCATAAACACTAGCCAAGACAACAACTGAAGGAAAACAGCCAAACATCAATTTAAGCATTCACATCCGGTTCTCTTGAAATGTCACAACAAAAAAAGGGATCTGTTAGATCCCTCGAAGTACAGGAACCAAACCAAGCCCCAAGATACAGCCCCACATGGCCTCATATCTACAACCAACAATTGTATAATGATATAGGACCCCATCCCCATCCACATCATTCACTAAGTTTTCTTCTTTCTGTTTGGTTAACCGGGGTGATCACATAAGGATTATTGTTCACTTGGACAGTCATTTAATCAGACGAGTTACGTGATTAACCAAATTCCCATGTTGGAGCCATTCAATCATCACAGAAGATGGAGGTTCATTAATCCACAAAGAAAGAGAACCAATGACCTTGATTTTCAGTGGTCATAGGCCCTCACAATTAACAATATAAATAATCAAGGTTAGAAAATACAGCAGAAACATCGATCACACCCTCCCTGACATTCTCTAAAAGTCTATTTGTTATCATCATTAATGTTTGGTTTCATCCATATCGTATAAACAATAGCATACCATCCCCGCATGATACACAGTACAGAGAGACAAAGGAATACCCTACTTGGATTGATCAAGGATTGATGTCTTTCTCCACGTGCCAAGAACTGAGGTTGCGCGGATTGCAGTGGAGGAACTCCAGGGACTCCAAGTATGAGAAGAAAAACTCTAGCATAGGCACACCACAAGCCTCAGGAATGAGGGAATCCAAGTGCACCTAGGTAGAAGAAAGGAATATAGCCAAGAAAGAGAAGGAATAAATTCTAATGAGATCCTATTGTTACAGGATAAGGAATTTTGAACCACCTTAAAGTCGGATCATCATTTCCCATGTTGTTGGGAGGTTACACACGATGGGATTAAACCTTATTTAATTATTCACATTGGGGTGGTGGACATAATGGATATGTGTTAAACTGTTTCTTTTAATCGGAGGAAAAATGTGCAACAGGGGCAGAACTTTAAGGTATAGGGAAAGGGTGTGACACTGAGGAAAAGCCACGCGTTTCGGTAATTTAAGGGTTTCTCGGATCTTGGGGGATTTTAGATATTATTTATGGGCTTTAAATGGCTTTGAAAGGGGGTATTAAATCATTATTACGTGAAAAGATACGTTGCGGGAGCAGAAAAAGTCAAAAGTTGGAAAAAGAATGAAGACCCTCGGTGAGGATATGGTGCCACCGTCACGGTGCCACCGTCACGGATCCACCATCACGGTGCCACCATCGCGGTGTGAGACTGTGACTGGTGCCACCGTTTTGGTGGGACCATTTTATGGAATTGTGTTTTATCAAAGTGCTAGACCAGGAGGTTCTAGGACATTACATCAGATACCTCTCAAACGATTCTCATCCTTGAGAATCGAAACTAGACCAGGAGAAAAGAGGGGGGTCCGAACAACCACCTCGAAAGATACCTCTCAAGAGTAAACCTCATCCATCTTTCAAATGAATATAGATACACTACCGCTCCTCTTCCCCCAAGTAAGCACACAAACATTCAAGGGTCAAGCTGTCCAGTCATCGGGATTATGGAGTTTTATTTCTCTATGTAAATATACTATCCGCTTTGGGCGACACTGACTCACCCGCATGGGTTTAATCTCATCCACCTTAATGCATCTTGATTAGGGATCAGGTCCTCCCCTCCCCATAATCAGGACTCTTCATACACATTCAGAGAACAAGTAAAATAACACATTCTATAGATAACAAGGTAAAAACACTTCATCACGAATCAGTACATAAAATAAAATAGAACAGAACTCAAAACAGCTCTAGGTATTGGGCGCGCATCAGTGCCTCCTTCTCCCAGGTACTCTCTTTGAGCCCACCATGCCTCCATAACACATGAACCAAAGGGATGGTTCGTCCATAGAGCACCTTCTTCTCGTGATCATCGATCCTCACTCGTCTTTCTACAAGCATTACATCGGCCTCGATATCCATCTTTCCCTAGTTGAGGATGTGTGAGTTGCTGTGTAGATACTGTCGGAGCTAAGACACATAGAAGACATTGTGAATTCTCAGTAGTGGTGGTGGTAGAACTAGCTAATAAGCCACTTCACCGACCTGCTGCATCACTTCGAATGGTTCGATGAACCTAGGAGAAAGCTTACTCCCCCTGTTGAACCTATTTTTCCCACATTGTGGGGAGACCTTTAAGAATACATGGTCCCCGACCTCGAACTCCAAGGGTCTCCTCCTATTATTGGCATATGAATTTTTTTGGTCCTAATCCACCTTCATCCTCTCTCGTATAAGATGAAACTTCTCTGTCATGCTCTGCACCACCATCGGGCCAAGAAAATCTACTTCCTCGACCTCTATCCAGCATACAGGTGAGCAACATGGCCTCCCATACGAAGCTTTAAAGAGAGTCATGCCAATGGTAGAGTGATAGTTGTTGTTGTAAGAAAACTATACCAGAGGAAATTGTCATACCCATGATCCACCAAGGTCCAAAACACATGCTCATAGAATATCCTCCAAAGTATAGATGTTGTGCACCATCTGTATATCTGTATAGGGGTGGAAGGAAGTGTTGAGGCATAGTCGGGTGCCAAAAGCATGTTGTAATCCTTTCCAGACCCACGAGGTAAACTGGGTATCCCGATCAGAGACTATGGATCTCGGGACTCTTTGAAACAACACCACCTCATCCACGTACCTCTTTGCTAGGGAATCCATAGTACTTGACTCCTTGATTTCCAGGAAGTGGGCTGATTTCGTCAGTCGGTCCACCACTACCCAGATAGCATCGCAACCCCCTTGAACTCTGGGAAGTCCTGTGATGAAATCCATTGAGATGTCATCCCACATCCACTCAAGGACATCTAAAGGTTGTAATAGACCCCCCTGGGATGCAGTGTTCAGCCTTCGCCTGCTGACACATGAGGCACTTTGCTACGAACTCTTCCACCGCCCGCTTCACCCCGGGCCACCAGAACTGACCTCTCAAGATCCGATACATTTTGGAAGCTCTCGGGTGTACTGCCAGGGGTGAGTTAGGGAACACACCAAGAAATCTCTTGCGCATCATCTCTGGGACAAACATATTCCCTCAGAAAGAATATAATTCTAACCATCCTCTAACCATCCTTCTAGATCATTGTCTTGGTTAGCCCGATCACACATCACTTCACTCTTTATGTCTCCCCACTGAGACTCCACCACCTGCCGCAATAGAGAGGACTGCACTATCATATGAAATAGGAAACCCCTACCATCATCCTCCCTTACATCCAGGTGTAGGAAAGCCAACACTTCCATTGCCTTCTAAGAATCCACATAAACCTGAACAACATCCCTCTGTGACTTCCTTCTCAAGGCATCAGCCACAACGTTCCCATTACCTTCAGTGTAAGAGATCTCAAAGTTTTAGTTCTGGCGAAACTTCACCCACCTTAATTGTCGCAAGTTCAGGTCCCATTGGGTAAAGATATACTTCAAGCTCTTGTGATTCTTGATGACCATGAAGCGCTCCCCGATGAGGTAATGCCTCCACAACTTCAGTGCGAACACGACCGCCACAAGTTCCATATCATGGGTGGAATAGTTACGCTCATGGGGACATAACTACCTAGACCAATAAGAGATCACCAATTTTTGTTGCATCAGGAAAAACATGAGGCATTTTTCTGAAGTATTATAGAACACCTCATACGCTACCCCTTCTTTTGGCAACCTCAGCACCGGGGCACTAACCAAATTCCCCTTCAGATAGCTAAAGGCTGTCTCACACTGCCCATTCCACACAAAAGCCTGGACCTTCTTGGTCAAGGCTATCAAAGGTAATGAAAATTAGGAGAATTTGGTCACAAACCTCTGGTAGTAACCTTCCAAACCTAGGAAACTATGAACTTCTTCCACGTTCCTAGGTGCTTCCCAAGAAACAACTGCCTCGACCTTTGATGGGTCCACTGCTATTCCCTTCTCAGACACTACGTGTCCAAGGAAGTGCCCTTCTCAAGTCCAAAACTTGCAGTTGGACAATTTACCATAAATTTGGTGATGTCGGAGGACCTTCAAAACCATTCTAAAATGTTTGGCATGATCTACCTTTGAATTTGAGTATATTAGGATGTCGTTGATAAAAATGACTACAAACCAGTCCAGCTATTCCCTGAAAACAGAGTTCATGAGCCCCATGAACACAGCTGGAGTGTTCGTAACGCCGAACAACATGACTACAAACTCAAAGTTCTCGTATCTGCACCTGATGGCAGTCTTCGAGATGTCACCCTCTTTCACCCTCAACTGGAGATATCTCGACCACAGGTCAATTTTGGAGAACCACCTTTCCCCTTTTAACTAGTCGAAAAGGTCGTCTATTCTCGGGAGAGGGTAACAGTTCTTTACCGTTATCTGGTTCAGTCTTCGGTAGTCTATGCACAGCCTCAGACCACCATCTACCTTCTTTGGAAAGAAGACTAGATCACCCCATGGTGACGCACTTGGTCGAAAAAAACCTTTCTTCATCAGATCGTCAATCTAAATCTGCAACTCCCGCAACTCAGAAGGCGCCATCTGGTAGGGAGCCATCAAAATTGGACAAGCACCAGGTTGCAAGTCTATCCCGAACTCAACATCATGTTGAGGGGGTAGAGTCGCCACCTCTTCAGGGAAGACATCCATGAATTAGTTGTTGATCCCTGGGACTTCCACCATCTCTGTATCCACCGACTCCACTAACAGTTCAGCTAACAAGGAAAGGAGGGGCTCCACTCACTGGTTACCTTCCCGGTAACCTCGCTCGACGATGAAAGTCACATGTCAGCTGCCCAAGTCTGAAGACATGATCCTTCTTCAAAAACAGTCAATAACATCACATATAGAGAACAACCAGTAAATGCCTAGGATGAAATCGTATGGATGTATCTACAACAGTAGAAGATCCCTGATTGAATGATGTGGCCCTATCACCATTCTACACCCTCGATAAACATAAAACAAGTCTATCTAACTTCTGACTGGTGTACTCAACATTAGGGGCACTGAAAGTCTCTCAGCGTCTAGACCCAGAGAACGGGCCAGATTGGGAGCAACAAAGGAGTGCGAAGCTCTTGTATCGAACAAGGAATATGCAAGAGTACTAAACAAGATGATCGTACCTCAAATTATTTTAGGCCCTACTAGAGTTTTTGCCTCAGCGGTGTGTAACTGCCCACAACCATCTCCCTTGCCCCACGGCTGTTGGCCGCCTACCCAACCGCGCCCTGGTCGAGGTCCCTGAGGAGTTCCCTGGGGTCGGCCTCCTCCTGCGATGTCTCCCCTTGGAGGAGAGGGAGCTTGCTGTCCCTACTGTTATTGAGGTGGGTGCTGCATCGTCCCACTCCCACTGTACTACACTCGATCTGGGCACTAAATCTTAAGGTGACCACGACTACCACATATGAAGCATCTTGGTCCCGGTTCTGAAAGGAAAGGGAAAGGACCGGGAGATTGGAGTTGGAACTACTAAGGCCTGCTCCCTACTGGTCAAACCTAGAGGGCCCTGATGCTGGAGGCATGTTGCTGACGACATTCCCCTTCAATGAGCCCAACTGTTTTCCTTCTCGCGATACACCTCCCAGCGTTTGCATCCTTTCCACCACTTAATCCTTCTTCTGGACCTCCAAGTATGTCGGTAGGGTGAATGGGGTAACAACATATTGAAGGGAAGGTCATAGTACCTCCTCTAAACGTCTCTCCCGAGACTCCTCATCTGGAAAAAGGTCTGGAGTGAAGCGAAGGAGATCCTTGAACATGATCCCTAACTCCCTTACTGACATACTCCACTGCTGGAGGGAGAGTAGTTCCTACCTCTTCTCATCCTTCATTGTGGAAGAGAGGAATTCCACCCAGAACTCCTTCTCGAAGTCAGTCCATGTCACCTCATCCTCCCTCTTCTCCCCAAGATAAAGCATCCACCACTGACGCACTGCTCCCCACATATTGATTATAGCCAGAGGAACCCAGTATTCTGCCGGATCCCGGATCAAGTTGAAAACTATCACCAGCTCCTCTAGCCAGCTCTCTATCTCTATGTCAGAGATGCTGCTGTCGTACTTCTGAAGGGTTTTATGATGAAAGGCATGAAGCGTCCTCTACCAAAAATTGTCCTCCTACTCTCGGTCATCCATATGTCGATCAGCCAAATCAACCTCCTGGGCCTCGATCGCCCGCACAACCCTTGGTCTCCGTTCAGGTGCCATAGCTGCAAGGTAGAAAAGGAATGCCTAATCCTGAGTAGTGTAGAAGACTACATTTAAATTTTCTTAGACTTATTATTTATTTTAAATCCCCAAAATACCTAAGAAACACAAGAACACAAGTCATTATAATGCATGAACCTTTCCTAGGGTCTCTACCCCACAATCAATGTAGCCTCACTAGGTCGTTTGCTAGGCCCAGAGTCCTTGAGTCGGATCACGAGGGGCCCTAAAATCTCATGTCCAAGATAGTATTCCCTAGCCTATTTAACACACCGGGATTTCCTAACACTGTTTCCCTACCATCCCATGTAACCCTCACTATGCCTAACCCCAAGCTCCATCCTATCTATCAACCTCAGCCTTTGATATCATTCTGTCATGACCCGCCTT
Source organism: Viscum album (assembly GCA_963277665.1). Lineage (NCBI taxonomy): Eukaryota > Viridiplantae > Streptophyta > Magnoliopsida > Santalales > Viscaceae > Viscum > Viscum album. The sequence continues at coordinate 560,243,190 of OY728140.1, read as the reverse complement.
CACCATGATGAGAGAAGTGACAACAGGTTTTCAGACCCTTCCTTCTTCAAGTTGAAGGATAGATAATGACCCCTGAGACCCGCCTTCAATAGGTCTCAGAGTGGAGGCTAGCACCAAGGGTATAGAATCACACATAAGATGGAAGGAATTACCCTTTTTTATTTAATAGGATCGAGAGATAAGATAGTAATTCCCAACAACACTAAAGGTGGAAGTACAAGTAAATCCAAAACAAACCATTCTAATATGCTTGTTCTAATGTTAATGATACAAAACTAAAAGAAAATCCCAAAAGGAAGTACCAAAAGAATGAAAAATAACAATAGAAACTATCCCAACGTCTGAACTAGTACGACCCTGCATGATCCCAGAAGTCCTCCTGGAAACCTGAAAGCAGTTTTATATACATAGGGTGAGCATACAAGTATACTCAGTAGGGAAAACCAAAAGCTCTCTTGAACAAGTGGGGAGGCATTCTAATGCCCCGTGAGAAAAGAGATAACTAAAACACCTAGCAAGAAGAACTGCCCACCCAAGACTCACCAAGGCACACTCCCCAAATAATGTAAGTCAAGAAATATAATAGTAATAACACATCGATGTTTGGGTACCCCGCACCACTTCCCCACTAGTTATTGAATACATCCTATGAATCAAACCTCTCCCACCATTCTCACCGCAGTCCCACTGCCACACCCCGCCCGCACACACCTGGGACACAACCGCACATCCTGCCTGCAAACACCTGGGCCACAACAACCATGTGTAACCACTCCTGCAAACACCAAGTCTAGAACAACTTCTGTCATGCCCGAAGACACCTGGGCCTCATCTCGAGGACGCTTGGGAAACAACCAACCCGCACACACCTGGTCCAACCACCACAACTACCATGCCTGAAGAATCTTGGGCAATAATGGACCTCAGGCCATCCCAGCCTACCCGATGAGTCTTGGGCTATTCGGGAAATGGAGAATAAAGGAGCTAATAACCAGCCACTCATAGGAGTGTTGGGAAAACACCCTCCCCCATGAAATGGGGGTGTTCGGCATGAATTGCTCAACATGGGTGGGGTGCGAATAAGAAACACCGAAACTACAATTATATGTATAGGTAACAAGAACTCATCCCAACATAGGGGTTCCAAAACCAACCTAAGCACAAACACCCTAATTACTATTCATTCATAAAGGAAAGACACAACACTCACAGCCAAGTCACAACTCATTCCCAAAACAAAATCCCCATTGAACCCTTTCTTGTTTTCATGTTGAGGTTACTCCATTTATGTAAATTCTACACTACTTGGAAACTAACAGGCATAACCACTAGCCAAGACAACAACTGAAGGAAAACATCCAAACATCAATTTAAGCAATCACACCTAGTTCTCTTCTAATGTCACAACAACAAAAGGGATCTCTGAGATCCCTCAAAGTACTGGAACCAAACCAAGCCCCAAGATACACCCCCACATGGCCTCAAATTCACAACCAACAACCATATAACGACAGAGGATCCAACCCCATCCACATCATTCACTATGTTTTCTTCTTTCTGTTTGGTTAACCAGGGTGATCACACAAGGATTGTTGTTCACTTGGACATTCATTAAATTGGTCGAGTTTATGTGATTAACAAAATTCCCATGTTGGATCCATCTAATCATCACAGAAGATGGAGGTTCATCAATGCACAAAGAAAGACAACCAACAGCCATGATTTTCAGTGGGCATAGGCCCGCACAATTCACAACAAAAATAATCAAGGGTAAGGACATATAGTAGAAACATCGATCACATCCTCCCTGACATTATTTAAAATTCTGCTTGTTATCTTAATTAATGTTTGGTTTCATCCATCCCGTAGAAACAATAGAATTCCCTCCCAGCATGATACAGAGTAAAGAGATATGAAGTAAAACCCTACTTGGATTAATCAAGGATCGGCGTCTTTCTCCATGCGCCAAGAACTGAGGTTGTGCGGATTGTAGGGGGGGAACTCCGGGGACTCCAAGGATGAGCAGAAAAACTCCAGCACAGGTTCACCACAAGACTTGGGAAGGAGGGACTCCAAGAGCACCCAGGAAGAAGAAAGTAATCCATCCAAGAATAAGAAGGAAGAAATTATAATGAGATCCTATTGTTATAGGATAAGGAATTTTGAACCGCTTTAATGTTGGATCGTGGTTTCCCATGCGGTTGGGAGGTTACACACGATGGGATTAATCCATATTTAATTATTCCTATCGGGGTGGTGGCCATAACGGTTGTGCGTTAAACCATTTCTTTTAATCGGAGGAAAAACGTGCAACAGGGATGGAACTAAAAGGTACGGGGAAAGGGTGTGACACTGAGGAGAAGCCACATGTTTCAGTAAGTTAAGGGTCGCCCCACTCTTGAGAGATTTTAGATATTATTTATGGGCTTTAAATTTCTTTAAAAGGGGGTATTAAATCATTTTTATGTCAAAAGATACATTGTGGGAGAGGAAAAAGTCGAAAGTTAGAAAAATAACGAAGACCCTTGATGAGGACACGGTGCCACCGTCACGGTGTCACCCACACTATGGCACCGTCACGGTTCCACCATCATAGTGTCACACTCACAGTCCCACCTTCGCGGTGGCACCCTCACGGTGCCACCGTCGCAGTGCCACCCTCACGGTGCCACCATCGACGTGCCACCGTCGCGGTGCCACCCTCACGGTGCCACTGTCACGGTACCACCCTCACGGTGCCACCGTCGTGGTGCCACCCTCTAGGTGCCACCGTCGTGGTGACACCCTCACGGGGCCATCATCCCGGTGCCACCCTCACGGTGTCACCCTCACTATTCCACCATCATGATGTCACCCTCACAGTGCCACCATCACGGTGTGAGACTGTGACCGGTGCCACCATTTTAGTGGGACCGTTTGATGGAACCGTGTTTTGGCAAAGTGCTGGACCAGGAGGGTCTGGGTTGTTACAATTAAGAACTCGTATCTGAAGGGTCTGTGTAGATTCATTTTGGGATGGATTATGGTTTACTCATTCCCTCCATGGTTACGTGAATACAATTTGGTGGGAAGCCTTTTCAATGGGGAGCATATTTTGGTTATCATACCTATTTCCACGGTCCCCCAAACCCACTCCAATGGTTTGATACATCCCTTCTTCTGACCACTTTTCCTCATATCGATATTTAGAAAATATAAGAGGCTCTAGCATGATGATATTATTATGATTCTAATCGAAATACTTAAAAAATATTTTTGGAATTATCTCATGATCCCTTTGATTTTTTTTGGTTTGGGAGTGAAGGATGTCTAGACGTCTTTTTCATGGAGCAAGGGACCATATTTTAAGAATATGTCTCCTTCATAATCTACCTTCATTGAGATAAAATCATTCTCTATAGTACTGAGAAAACCACAAAACAAGCAGAAAATAGAAATATTTTCAAATTTTATGGATATCCAAGTGTTTGATTCCTCTATCATTAGAAGCAATCCCCTCGTAAGTGGTTGCACCACATCAACCATCACCCTAATACACACATTCGTCCCCCAATAAATAGTATCTGATCTATCCCATTCTAAAAATTCTATAATTCATCCTCTAATTTATCACATAACATTCTCTATTCTATCATAGAACAGGATCCCCTTAAGTTATATCCAAAATGGGGTTTACACAGACTGTTCATCTGGATATCCCCTCCATCTCTTAGATCCTACATTAGAATTTGTTGGTTATCAAAGGACTACAACCTTCCCTTGAGTTCTTTCTATTTATCTCTATATATCAAGAATTTGAATATCAATTAGTCTACTCCGACTTCTTTTATCACTCTACCCTCTTCTAAACGCCAAAATTTTGTCAATATATTTTTTATGGCTCCTAGAATGAAAAAATATTTGCCTAAAAATTTCTTAATGATAATTAGTTTCATTCAACAGATTAGAAATGCACCATTATCCTTCTTGGACCTGACTGCCACCCTCTCTTTGCCTGTTTGTGATAAGATTTACCAATGACTTATGAGATCTTATTCCGCAATAGCACTACTTGATCAGAGAATCTAGTTAACCCCGATGGAAGGAGGTTTGAAAAAATTATATAAGTAAGCTGGGATGTCGGTGAATCATAGCCACACCTAGGAGACCCTTGGAACCAACCAACACTTAGAATCCCTAAGAGCATTCACTCAGCCAATGGAGAAACTAGTACACCAACCATATAAAATCAATACATATTAATTGTATAAATTACAACCATATTAAAAAAATTAAATGTTAATGAATAAACATGTATAAATAAATATTAAAAATTGATAAATATTGAAAAATATTGAACAACGAAAAATTAAAAATGAATAAATTTATAAAATATTTAAAAATAAATTAGATTATTATTGAAAAATAAATATTAAAAATAAATAAATTTGAAAAAATATTAAAAGTAATAAATATTATATATTGAATAAATATATAAAAAATTAATAAAAATCACTATTTAGAAACATAATATATATTAAATATATTATGTTAATAAATATAATTCTAAAATTAATATTAATAATTTGATAAATTAGAAAAATATTATGTATGTGTGAGTTCTATATGAAAATCTATTAATTATGTATATGTATATGTGAAATTAATGGAACACACATTTGATATATATTAAATTAAAAAAACAATTAACTAAACATCCATTACTCTATATAATTAGTTGCTATTTTAATTAATATTAATTTTTAACTATAAACTATTTTCTCTAAATATATGGATTATTTAATGTAAACAAACATATTTTGTTTTATATAAATCATATTTAAGGAAATATTATATATATATATATATATTAAAAATATTAATTATATTAATGAATAATTATGTATAAAAACATTGAAAATGAATAAATTATAAAAAAATAAAAAAATAAAATTTACAACCAATAAGTTATAAACATATTAAAAAAACACATAAAATTATCAATGATTAAATTATACTAAATTAATGCATGTTAAAAATGAGCAAAATTTAATTAAAATATGAATAGATTGAAAAAAGTATTTAAAAAATTAATAAGAGATTATTTTGTTTTTAATGATTACATATTATTAATTTTCTATATTTATATTTAATATATATTACTTATTACTATTTATAATTAATATGTATTAATATATATTAAATTTATTTGTTTTTATTAATTATTGTTTTATTAATATTTTTTTAATATTTTTTTATTTTATTAACTTGATAATTATTCATTGTTTAATTATTAAATTTTATTCATTTTATATTTTTATATTTAATTTATACTATTTAGTAATATTAATAAAATTTATATATATTAAATTTAATCATTGATACTATTTCTATTTATTATTCATTTCTTATTGTATCAAAAAATGGTTTTTTCGATGGAGGTGTCGACTCACGTATAGGTGGGTCGATGCATGGAGAAGATAGACCATGAAACCCATGTGTGTGAATGTGTATAAAGGTGTAAATCCCACACAATAATGGAACATCTCTTTAACAACTCTTTTTTAGTGTGGATAAAGGGAAATTTTATTTGAGCTTTTATCTATCACTAATAAAAACTATTATTTTGTATTGTGGAATTTGTAGTAGTTTCTTTAAAATTTCATAGTTTGTCTAGATGAGGAAAAATGATTTGATTTTTAAAAATTAGTTGATCAATGATGAAGATCAGTTACAATGGTCTTTTGGTATTGTGGTTTGGAACAACTATGGGGTGGAGGGGTTCTGCGATCAAGTAGTGAAACATGGGGTGTCTTGGTCTTTCTCACCAATGGACGTTGTAATGGTTAATGTTAAGGTTTCTATCATTGAATATAATTGGGTTGGATTGGTCATGGTGGGTCCTGACTCCTCTGGGACAGTCATCACTTCTATAAAATAATTTTTTTTCAACGGATATAGGTTGTCATAAAGATATTTTGGAATTCGATTACCTCTCACTTGTATATTTTTTTATGGGTCACCCAACTATATCTTATTCTTCATTAGGGATCCACTTGTATGAATTTTTTTTCATCTTTATATTATTTATATTATTCCTTTTCTTTCATTAAAAGAGAGTGTCATATTGTGGTCAATCATATTACTAAGTCCCACCTTTCTTCTTAGGGGTCAGTTTAGATCAGTTCTGTGCCTCCTAAGGATTTATCTTTTATATCCTTGAATTTGTAACATGTTTGAATGTATTTTTTTTCTTCAAAAAATGGATCCCCAATAATTATTATTAAAATAAAAGTATTAAATATATTGATTACATAATAATAATTTTTATTATAGAGAATAATAACTAAATATTGAAGTAATAAAAATAATTGTAAATAAATTTAATCAATTAAAAATGAATTTTAGAATAATCATATAATTAATGTTTTTATTTTAAAAAACTCATTTGAAATGGCGACATTTGAAATGAAAGCTAGTAATTTGTTCACAAATTCAATCATCTAGGATGGAAAACCTGGGTTAAAATCTTGGTGGGGGAGGATTTTAGTAGGTTTTGTATCAATAATGCATTAGGTGTTGTAGTAATTTTGTAGCAAAAGTACTATATCAATGATATTATTCACCTGATTTGTCCTTTTAATCTATTTATTTTGGTCTTTAAGGAACTACCCCTTTGGGCCAACAATGTCAAACAAATGGGTGATATAACTTCAGTAGAATGATGGAGTGGGGAGACTTCACAGGTGGCATGATATGATAACATGTAGAAATTATCAATTTTTAAATTCAATAGATAGATGAGTGCATTGAAACTTATTATTATACCCTCAACCCACTCGTATATCTGATATGGGATGAAGGGGTGATTTCCCATGGCATCCCGGTGGTAAACAGAACAAAATGCTTTCTAGTAGGGGTAATGTGTTGTATCTACTGGTCAAACTACTACCCGTGTGACCATGCAGACAACACCATGTAACTGTAAGGTAACCCAACCTAAAGACATGCATGTGTCGTTGGTTTTTCTCCAATAGGATTACACAATGACTCAAGAGGATGGTGAATTGATAGTATAAAAAATTTACACCAAATAGACATCCCTCTTTGAAAACATATTTAAATATATCCCAATATTCTCAAGTAAAAAATTTAGTTTAAATAAATAAAATAAAAGAATCATGAATCACGATATTTATAGTGGTTTAGGGCACAAATATCCCAAAGTCCACTCCACCAACACTCTCTCTCCAGACTTGGTGAATTTCAGTATATAGGTCCTTTTTCCAAGCACATTGATAGTTGAGTGCAAGAAACTACAACTTATTATAGATATAATAAGACCTTTTTTGTGATATTCCTTCACAAGACCTATCCATAGTATTTCCACATAAATAAAAAAAGTGAAAACTTTACAAAGAAGGGTATGGGTAATTTATTGTGGGTTCAACAAAAAATTTACAATAGAAACTGACAGATGATGATGAATTTCCATAAAGGTATAATATAATTTCAACATGAATTTAAATAGGTTTCTCAACTATAGAAAATAATATTGAATTCATAATAATAGTAGAAGTTATTTTTCAGTCATACAACAAGAATTCCATAAAGAAAATTGAGCAAGTAGTTTATAGAGAGAGTTGTTGAATCTAAATAAAAACTCTACTTATATTTGAATTTAAACTCTTCTATTTTCAAACTTTAATGAGAAATATATATACATATATATATATATATCATTAGAAATCATCGATAAATCTTTTTCATGTGGATGTCATTGAAATTAAAAACATAGAGTTATTCATTTACTAAAACTATAGTGTACCTTGGAACTATATGTTTTCTGAGAAGTAGATTCATTATTTAATTATCTCTTTCCTCATTAGGTAAGACTAATTTTGATAATGAAAAGGTATGTGTGGTATTTTATTAGAATATTGTAATGGTAAAATGTTCCTCAATGATCTAATTATATATTATAAAAATAATATGATTCACATGTACATAGTTTGGTAAGACATTTCTTTGTAATAATTTTGATCGCATGGCTTTTATTTTAATAATTTGACTTTAGACTTTGGAAATAGATTGAAACAGTTCATATGACCCGTAACATAGAAAAATATTATTAAATTTATTTGTTTTCAAAAAAAATAATTTCTTAATCAATTTGAAATGGCTATTTAACTTTATTCATATTTCAAAAATGAATAATTTCTCATATGTCTGTCAACTTTTTCCAAATGCATAAAAAACAATTATATTTTAAAAAAAACACATTTTTTATGTTTATAAATATGTGTGTATATGTTTTTTTAAAAAATAATTTTGATATTATCAAATTACACTTTTTATTAATTTGAAAAAAATAAAATGATGTCATATAATTATATCTTTAATGGAATTTTTTTTGAAATGCATAAGAATTTTGTTTGATGTCAAAAAATATAATTTTATAATATTATTAAATATTTTAAATTTGTTTATATATAAATAATTTTTCAGTGGAATATTATTTGTAAATTTTTTTTTAATTTTCCCTTGAATTTTCAATGTTTTTTGTTTAATTTTCTAATAAAATTTTACAGAGTCATTTCCCACTGTAAATTTTTTAGGAAATTTTCTAATATTTTATAGTGTTTTTTTAAATAATTATAGAAAAAAAATTACATTGGATTATTGAACTATAAAATTATCATGAAATTTTATACTATTATATTTAATTATATTTATTTTAATTTACCTTCAAATTATAATTTCTATTGTGATTTTGGCTTTTAAATTTTGTACTACAAAACATTTAATAATATTTTCCACAAGTATTTTGCAATCAAATTTTTAGTGAAATTTTATCATTTATAAATTTGTATTTGGATTTCCTAATGTAATTTTCCAAGGATAATTTTAACAAGTATTTAATATTTATTGTTTGTAATATTTTAGTGTAATTTTCAATTTAAAATCTTTAGTGTAATTTCATAGTTTTATTTTCAAGTTAAATGATTATATCATAAAAACCATTATTTTTATTCAAAAAAAGAACGGTATTTAACAAAATATAAAGAATATCTTTAATTAGATTATCTATTTTATAAATAATGACATATTTATTATAGTATTAATTTCACAAAAAACATAATTTTATGTAATAACCAGAATCAATATATCAATTATTAGGGATTGATTATGATTTTTTTTTAAATTCAAATCGCAACTTTTTTTTTCTATTGTAAAGAATTACAACTGAGTTATAAACATAAAAAATATTGATTATTTGTAAGATAAAAATATTAATTTTTCAAAAATATATATTTTTAAGGTAAATGGATATGGTAAAACTTTCATCTTTCAAATTCTAGAAAAAATACATTCTAGGTATATTGCACACATTGTTTTTTCCACTAGCACAAAATACATGGTAGTAGTAGGAGGAATGTTTGATACTTGAATACTCATCATGTAACATGGTTTCCTCCCTCTTCACAATGAATATAAGGAACACAGTGTAGGGACTCATAAGATATGGTGTGGTTAGTAGATCGTAAATGAGGAAAATGTGGTGTGATTAGGCCTTTGTTGGGGTGAATGAATTATATGCAAGATGAAAATATGATGATTTTGTGTATGGAAACAAATCAAAGAGACAATTTTTATCCTTCATTATTGAAAATTTTACATTTATTCATTAGTTTTACATATTTTTATTTATCATCGATCAAACAACCCCTTTTATGATTTTTTTAAAATAAACAAATCATGTTTTGCGCTAAAATTAATTTATAAAATTATTATTAAAATTTTAAAATTATTATTATTTTAATCATTTTATTAATTTATTCTAATAAAAGAATGTATAAATATATACTAAAATAATAAATGCATGCACAAATGTATAAATGGTGGCTCAAACTCAAGGCCAAATTGGTCAATGTTTATTTAAAAGTAATATTGTTTTTAATTTTTTTATTTAATATATATTTTTATAATTTGTATTGTTTTATAAAATTATTTTCAATATATTAATTAAAATATTAATTATATTCTAAATCATAAGAAAAATTTATAACTATATCTAATCATATTATAATTATAATTAAATTTAATGATTATAATGACAGAATTTCCCTTCTTACACTACTCTCCCATCACTCCAAATATATTTTTATTTTTATTTATAATATATATATATATATTTATATATATATTCTAAAAATAAACTATATTTGGAAGAAGGTACTATTAACCAAAGATACATACATAACTAGACATTCTAGTGGGTCAAGCCCCGTCCCACCCCTTAAAGATTGACATAAAACCAAAGGAAATATTTTATTACCCATCATTCAATACTCTCCTAGTACTAAAAATATATTTTTATTTGTATATCTAATATATCTACATACATATATTTCATATATAAATATATATAATTATCTCTCTAATAAAATTATTATAATGTTGAAATTACTCATTATTCACTACTCTCTTGGTACACTAAAAATATTATTTAGAGAGACAAAGATGGGTATCAAGAGTGATATCCCTAGTGATTCTGATGGTAGTATCATGTTCTAGGGTTTAATGGACTTTACCAGATATATTTAAGTTGATCTTTTGGAAGGAGGGGATCTCCCTAATCGTTCATCAATGGTGGAGTCAGCTGATCAAAAAGTGTATGCCTTCTCTTCTCCCAGATCAGGAACGAGTGATGAAAAAACATTTTCATTTTGCAAAAATATGGTGTTTTTGAACAAATTTTTATACAAGATAAATTGACTCACATTCATTTCAATAAGGATTTGATTCTTTAAAGATTCATGATTAGTGAATTCTATATTATTGCTGGAATAGTTTTTCCTTTGGGACAAAAAAACATGGAAAATCAAGGATCTGGAGTGACGATTATCCATCGTTTACGGATTCTGAGACTTGAAGTGTATTCCCTTTGGGTGTGGTTATTTTGAAATGCTATTATACTAAGAATTGTTAATACAGAATGTCAAGGGGAATGGTCTGATCTCTCTCAAACCAGGTATACTCTGCATTCAATATTGGGATCCCCTTTTTAAACCCATCACTATTCATAATGTGAGGAATCGATTTTGGGTTCATATTTATGGCTTAAATCATATTTTATTTAATACCAATATCTTGTTTGACATTTCCTCATCAATTTGGACTTTAATAAAACTCACTCATGATATATAAGAAGAATTATTTGACTATTTTTCTCATTTCTTAGTGGAGTAGGATATTAGATCAATGCTCAATGATAATGTGGTCCTTTCCACTTCATATTTTAATTTATGTTTATCCATTAATTATGGGAAATGTCCTTTGTTAATCACTGTTTTTCAATATATTTTACATTTCAAGGATAAGTGTTTCATAGAAATTTGTTGTTATTTCTTTAAATTGAAAGGGAATGATCTATCTAGATATAGGTGGACTAGTTCCTCAAAATCTGGGATTATTACGGGAGCAGAGACCTCTACCTCCCCTCCTAATTTTGTGGTTGAATTTGAAGGGGAGGTTTTATATGGTAATATATAATTGTCCCGTGAATATAAGGGGAAAGTGTTGATGACTTTTGTTGATGTAGGACCTTCCGAAGTGATCCCAAAAGTGAAATAGAGGGATAGATCAAAGGCTGATGTTGTGGATGGGGTTTCTATCTAGTGTGTTTTTATGGTCCCCTATAACTATGATGATAATATTGATAAGGAAGTGGTTTAATTTTCCCAGCACAAACTCCAATGTTAGAAGGATCTGCCATCCTATAAAGATATACCTATGGCACATGTTGGGTCTCCCTCTAGATACCCCAATGGTCCTAGACCAAAGCTTTCTAGTATGAAATCTGGTGATCTTTTTCACCCTATAATGAGGATGGTGGATGGTTCCATTGCTAGGGAGACACATCCTGGATTACCTTATGCCATAAATTTTGAACCTCTGATTGAGATTATCTCACCTGCTATCAGTGATGGAGCTAGGCTATTTAAAGATTGTATTTTATCTACCTTTTCTAATCTCTGACCAAGGGCATGGTTTTAATACTGAGCAGACAATCATTATGCCAATATATGTAATGTAAAATGTGTAATGGTTTTATCCCTATAATTTTTTTGACCTTATGAAATTGACTTTGGACACATATAGAAAGGTTTTGGTGGAGTAATGTTAAACCAAAAGGGATTTTTTTTTAAAAATACTCTAGCAGGCTATGAGGGTGAGGCCCCCAAGGGTCTTAAAGAAGAAAAGGAAAAGTGATATGATTCACATCTTGAAGTTACCTACACCAAAATTAAAAAAAAATTGGTTGGAGGTACTAGCTCATAGTCTAAAAAAATCAAAACAAGTTGAATATAGTTGTCTATCCTATAAAAAGATGGATATTTGGGATTTTCATGTAATTAAAAGAGTTTATTTATTCCGGATGACTCTTATGAATCGTCATCAGATGATGATATCTCACTACCTCTAAGGATCAAATCAAGGGGGTGGTCAATATCTAAACGGTGTAGGTCAATATCCCAAAATTTTGGGTTTCAAAGAGAGTGATATGATTTAATCTCTTTATTTAATTGTTATATAAATTTCATACATTTCTAGACCACATTTTCTCTTTCCTTCACTTATTTGATTACTCTTTTTTATTAAATTTTGGGTCATGGAATTTTGTCACCAAATACATGCCCAAACCTTCTTGATTAAATAACATTTTTATTATAATTATAATAAATATTTTTAGTATATATATATTTAAAAAATATTATTATTAATATTATTATATTTAATATCAGTGAAAATATTTATATGATTATAAATCTTTAACATGTTAACATTTATTAAAATTAAAATTTATTTATATTTATAAATTTTTTATAGTGCCCTTTTTAATTTTAATTGAAATATATTTATAAATTTTAAATTATTTATAATTTATTTGAATGTATCATAAAATATAAATATAACTAATTATTGTAATTTTAATTTTAAATTTAAAAAAAATTGATACTTAATTAATTAATATACTTATAAATAAATGAATTTTTTCTTCACAAACATGTGCTTATAAGAGGGTAAAAATGATATGGTTTTTCATTCAAAAAAACTTTCCTTTATTTGAATTATTATTCCATATTTCCAATTTCATTTTTACTAATCCATTATAATTATATATATTTCTTCCAAATTTTATTTTCCATTCCCCCTTATCTCATTTTTTTATTTTTCATAATCTTTAAAAAAAATTCACAAGATAATAAAAAAGGTAATTCTTTGCCATTCAAAATGTTTCCTCTTTTAACTTTAAAAAGAGGGTAAAAAACGATGTGGTTTTTCATTCATAAACTATTATTTTATTTCAACAAATATTCATTATTTTCAATATTATTTTCACTAGTCCATTATTATTATATATATTTATTACTAATTTTATTATGGAACCCCCTTCTCTCATTTCATAATATTTTTAATAATCCTTAAAATTTTTATTCCCCAGTCCATGAGTTTAGAGTATAATTAAATTATGACATGAAATATTAAAAAATAATTATTGTTATTTCCTCAAATAAAAATAATTATTTTTATTTTTTGAATAAAAAATTAAATCTCTTCCAAATAGAAATTCAAATCCTTGAATACTAAATTTGAATCCACAATAAGCACATAATTAATCCAAATTGAAATATTAGATGATCTTCTAAACATTTAAATGTATTGATTAAGAAAAATATATCCCCCTCTTCATATAATAAAAAAATGATTAAAATTGAAGATGCACGCCAACCATCATATTCTATAGAGGATTTATGAGTTATGTGATCTATTAAATGTTATTTAGGTTCTTAAGAATAATAAGTATATAGGAATTAAAATAGTTTTGATAGATATAAATAGAGGTTTTTGCATCTATCCAGGATATGGTTTGGATGAGAATTATTGGTTTGAAGGGGAAGGTTATGTCAAGGGTTAGAAATACTGTCTAGATCAAATCAGTGTTAAAATTTATTCCTTCATATTTTATGACCCTATTAAAACTTCCAAACATAGTTATAAATTAGAATCATTCCATGTTCATGGACATCTAGTGGGGTTTTGTAGATGACATGAAGATGATGCACATGGTTTCATGGGAAATATTAGGTCTCTTGAAGAGGAAGTAAGTTTAGTATTTTGGTATGTGGGCTCATTCAACATATCTTTTCTTTATAAGTAGTTTTTGGGGATTTTATATTTTTCTAGTTATTTATCTACTCAGTTCTTGAGTGATAAATATATCCCCCATTTTTGTTTACTGCAAGATTCTATTTGGCATCAATGATGCTTTATATGGCATAGTATTTGGGAATATAAGGTCCTTCTAGTGGGGTATCTTTTGACACCTCTATGATGGATGGTCTATTAATATCTAGTTGAATCATTAGCTTTGGGGTATTTATTGTCATTTTATTTCATCACTACCCATGTTGAAATGATGAATGTGTTTGTTTGAGATAATATTAAGGTTGATTTTTTAGTATGGAATTTTTATGAACTTAATTAATTGTATAGTGAGAGGGATAGAGTTTAGGTCCTAAAGATACATATTTATAGATAGTTTTTTGTTGATATAATCTTATGGAGATTCTCTCAGCATAAAGGTTACGCAGTAAAGTTTGTATATTGGCTTGGAATGATAAGGCTTGTATGTGGATCTTATTTGATTTGGGATAAGTTCTTGTTAGCCACATATTAACGATGGATTATAGTTTTTAATATTAGCTTTTTGGTGAAGTGATTCATATTTTAACTATTTTTTGGGGTAGTAATATTTTCATGGATGATCAATTACCATATTACAAGTGCCTCCCAGTGGTGAATTTACATGCTACATTTCTATTCCAACCAATTAAGCCTATTTTGTAAATATATGGTAAGGTGATTTATCTGGTGGGGGATGAGGTTTTCTATAGTGATTATGGATTCTAAAAATTGTTTAGGGATTAAAATATTTAATATTTTAAAAAATATTTATAATTTATTAGTCTTTATGGATGAATTTAAATGAATTTATTTTTAAAAATAACTTTATCCCTAATGAATCTTGGGTATAATGTTCATTTTCTGTGATTTATGTCTAGAACAACTGAGTGAATGAGGGGTTTTAAGATCAACTAGTGCAACATGGTGCATCATGGTCTTTTCCTCTTATGGATGTTGTAATTATGGAAGTTCATGTCACTATATTTGAAAATTATTAGGTTGGAATGATCATAGTGGTTCACGACTACTCTGGATCAGTCTTGGACTCTATGAAGCATGTTTTTATTACTAATTGTTATCTATATGTTGATATTGAATTTGAATTATATGTTAGATTCAGGTTTTTATGGGATATGGCTTGGCATTAGGTTATTTTGGAATCATATTACCTATGTCTTGTCTCTTTGGTTAAGTCGCTCCCTATAATATCTTTTTCTTTAGTGATCCTATTATTTGAGATTTGGTGTGCATCATTAGATTATTTCCATAATTACAACTATTTTATTAAAAGGTATGGTAATATGGTGGTCCATTATATTTATCAGTCCCACCATTCTTCTTAGATGTCAATTTGACTTAGTTTTGTTCCAATTGAGGCTTTATCTTTTATATCATTGGATTTTGAACAAGTTTGAATGGATTTATCTTTTGCTTCAAAAAAAGGTTCCCCAATAATTGTTATTAAAATGTAAGGAATGAATATATTATTTACATAATAATAGTTTTTTATTTTTATGAATAATAATGGAAACATATAGTAATAAAAATAATTATTAATAATTTTAAACATTTAAACAAGAATTTTAAAAATATATATATAATTAATATTTTAAATTAAAAAAATATCCCTCAAAATGATAAAATATGAAATGACAGTAACTTATTTTTTCGTAAGTCTACTATCTTGGTTGGAAAATATTAGTTCAAATCTATCTCAGGGAAGGATTTCTATAGGTATTACAACAGTAATGTAGTAGCTATTGTAGAAATGATTTAGAAATCGTACTATAATAATGGTACTATTAGCATCATTTGGGCTTTCGAGCTAAGCATTTGGGCCTATAAAAAATAGGGACTTGATATAAGGACCCATCCTTAAACATTAAATAATATTGAGTTAAATCAAAAATTCACATTGAGGATCTTTTTAGGTTTAGAGATTTAGAGAATTAAGCCATAACTATTACATAAAAACTCAAATATTACAAAGTAGACACTTTTACTCACTATCCATTTTACATTTCTACTTACTATCCATTTTTTTCACAAAATGAAACAATTTAAAATAAAAATGATTTATTTTTCATGATAAAAACCATCATAACCTTCATCTTGAATTTGTCTTTTATTTTACCCATCCGTATACCCTGTGAAAAACATTTCAAAACCTATGTATGATCACAAAAATCATAATAAAGGAATATAAAATAAGGAAAGAAAATTAAGTTACATGAATACTTATAAACCCATGAAATCATACTTTTCAACCATTAAACATAAGCTCTATAACATACCTCATGAAATCATAAGATTCCTAAAAAACTCATAGAAATAATAAATCATAAAGGTAACATGTGACATCCATAACATACTTACATTGTATCTTTAACAACTAAATAGGGAGCAACCTTCATGGATAAATTTTGGAATACCCATCACAGTATATTCCCTAAATATCTTAGGAGATATCAAACTGTTTAACTCTGTCTCATTACCCAATGAATTGGAAATCTATCATGGGATCACACGCCCTCAGTTTTTCACGGAACCACCCTTATACATAAACAATTACCAATAACCATAACATAATCATAATACATAAAACAATCATGAAGCAAAAATAACATTTCCATATTGTAATCACAAGATATCATTTCAAGATATTGAAAAAATAAATCCCTTCTCAAAACCATTTTAAATACCAAAATAAATGAAAATGGAATATGGTATTTATTTTTCTTATAAAACATTATGGATTATTGAGGAAGCCAAATATCAAATAACTATTATAGTGGTGTAAAATTCATTGTCATCACGTATGTAAAAAACATTACTTTTTTCATTTAGTAAAAATATTTGTACAAAAATATTCCTTTTGAAAAAATTTTAATTAAATTAAAATTCAAAGCGTTTTATTATACACCATATAAAAGAACGTGTTGTATAATATCAAAATATGCCATAATGAATGGAGATTGAGACAAAGTCCCTTACCTTGAGCCCGACTCATCACGTACAATCATTATATTCCTGAATGATAAAATTTGTTTAATTTATATGTTCTTGAGAATATTTTTCAAGTTTATTATTCCTTTTATATAACTTGTTGTAATTTTATAAAAATTACGTAACTATTTATGTTCAATTCAGAAGTTTTGTCGATATTTGATACAAGAGTCGAAAATAAACTTGTTATGATGTAAAATGTCTATATGGTCAATAGTCTATGAACTCCATAATAGTATTCATGACACAATCATAACTTTTATACATTTATCATACATTTTAAATTAAACCATTAATTATGGTTATGAAAAATGAACAACATTATATTCATGGAGACGGTAGGCTGTATGTACGCATGAGTAACATTTTCATTTTTCACTGATCATTATGGAAATAATTTAATTATTATTTTATATTTCCATAATAATTATAATATTATTAACATTATTATAATAAATTGAATATACTTATATAAATCATACAAGTGATGTGGTGAATAAAAATGATTCACATCGCTTTGTGGAGGTGATAGTTCACATGTATGCATAAATGACATTATCATCTTTATGTGCATGGTAATTAAGAGAATAATTGAAATATTATTCCTTTATAATGAAAAATATCTCATTAATATCATATATAATCATTACTTACATCATTATAAATAGTCTTGATAGACGGTAATGAAAAAAACTATATCGGTTTGCGTGGCGGCAGTCCGATGTACACAAGAATGAAATGTTCATTTCCATTTGATGAAATTGTAGATGGATTTAGGTGATTGTATTTACATAATAAGATCTTATAATATTGATGATAATGGAGTTATTAGTTCATTAGGGATGAATTGTATTTAATGGAATTGAAAGAAGAAATAAAATAGAAACACTTAAAAAATGATACCACTTCTTTGGTTGATCACCTTTGAAGAACACCTTAACACCTATAAGAAAGGTGTTATGCCTACAATTATTCCTTAAGAAAGTGGATAGGGATTATAAGAAGAGGTTTGGGAAGAGATTGGACAAACCAAATGGATCTTGAAATGTGATTATTAGATAAGAGTGGGTACTTTTTTTAGAGAGGGGAGGGGTACGCTTGGAAACTCTTAAAATATTAAATTAATATAAATTAATTTTTTAATCCAAATAAATCCAACTTTAGATATGTCGAATATAATATGAGGATGTTTATAAATCCTCTCATAAAATAATTTTTATACATGTGTTGATTTTATTTTAAACCTTATCTTTTTTGTTTAACCTTAATTATTCTATTTTAATTTTAATTGTGGTAACAACATTTTAAATATTAAGAGGCTACAAATTTTACTTATATGGGAAAAAATTTACATAATTGGACACTTAAGTAACTTTTAGACCTTATAATATCTAATTTTTAATTGTTAATTTTTTTAGTATTTTTAAATTATTTAATAAATTTTTACTTTTATAAAATATCAATTATGTTAATTTTTACACTATTCATTTCATTGAATTTAAATAAAATAAAAAAATAGATAAAACTTCTAAAAAACAATTTAATAGACTTATAACATTTCATAATCACCTAGAAAATTCTTGGATGACAAAAATTAAGTAAAATAATATTTATTATATCACTTAATTTATTCTTTCATTAATAAAGCAATCACTACATCATCATTGTGTCATAATTAAATTTAATTATTTAATGTATAAAAATTATATATAAAATACCATGATATAGGTAATATATTTATCTATCTAATGAATAATTATAGTCAAAGGTATATCTTATATAGCACCATAATATTTTTTTTAATAATAATAGACATGTTTATGATATTTGTTCCTTTCCTTTAAATTAAATGTTATAAATGTATTAATCACAACCAAGTGGATTATAAAGGTCAAAAATTCAGCCCAAGGATTTTATTTGTCGGTCATTACTCATCCAATAATGTTAGGACAAGTGATAGGGTAGTTTTTTATTATTATAATATTATTTTAACCCTTATTTACCTTATTTACCCTTTAACCACGATAAATAAAATAATAATGTTACTATTCACCAAAAATTGTTTTGATCCTATTAGATCTAATTTTTCAAAATAATTACAACCAAGTGTGTCCATTTTTGAAAATTCAATTCAGAAAAGTGACTAAAATTAATTTAATGTTAATCCTATTGACGGATTGAAGAAACATTTTTTTAAGTAAAAACCATCAAAAGATTGACATGTGTTTGTATCCAATTTAATTGGGAAATTAATTACAATGGATAACATTAGATTAAATGATAAAAAAACTTCATCTAATTATACCTTAAATCCATGTAAATGGATAATCTAACAATATAATTAAATTAGTTGAAAATGTAGTTTTGAATTAAAATGCAGTATTTTTTTCACTATTAATTAAAAAATGAATTTTATAATAAAATAAAAATTAAACCAAGGTGAATTTTGATGTCCCTCTTATAAAGAATAAGTATATATTATCAAATATAACATATAAAAGTGACAAAAACTAAATTTTAAAAGGATTCACCATCAAAAGGTGGTAAAACTATCATTTAAAAATATTAAAGTGTTTTAGGCTTAAAATTGGATTTATTCTCATTTTAAGCCTCTAAATTTTATTAGAAGAAAGTAAACACATTTAATAAACATGTGTAAACATAATATTGGTAGTTATGTTCATTCTTACCAATTCAATGGCTAGGTGTTAAATACTATTTAAAATAATAATATTAATAATGTATTATTTTTCGGTATATCTCAGCCTTGTGTGCAACATATGATTTCAGAGAAACCCATTGTTGTATGTCTAGTATGCTATTGAAAAAAGCTTCCCTTTTATTTAAAATTAATATATAATTCATAAATATTAATATATAAGAAAATTTATTATTCTATAAATTACTGGGATGTTACATCCTTCCCCCCTCATGGAAATTGCATCCTCTCAGTTTTATTCACCTATAAAATAAGTGGGGGTATTTCTCCCTCATAGAATTTTCAAATTCACATGTTGCCTCTTCAACCATATGGTTTTTCCACAAAACCATAACCTGAAAAATCGCCTAATTCTATAACACTTTTTCTCTATGGTCAAAAATCCATACTAGATTTTCCTCATAAGAAATATTCTCTTCCAACTAAACTATTTTTTGACTCAAAGCATGAGATAGATCCAGCATATACTTTCTTAACATTGAATCGTGAAAAAAATTGTGTACCTGGGATAAAATTGGAGGTAAATCCACTTGTTAAGAAACTGATCCAACTTTCTTCATGATTTCATAGGGTCCAATGAAACATGGACTCAGCTTCCCCTTATTACCAAAATGAATCATACTTTTCCATGGTGAAATTTTAATAAAGACATGATCACTTACCTCGAAAGAAAGATCCTTCATCCAGTTATCTGCATAACATTTCTTCTTACTCTGAGGTGTCCTCTTGTGCTTCTAAATCAACTAAACTTTTTTTTTCCATTCCCTATATCAATTCTAGTCCCATTAACCTTCTTTTCACCCACTTCATCAAAAAAACTATAGTTTGACACCACTTTCCATATAATGACTCAAATGATGCCATCTGTATGATAGAATGAAAACTGATATTATAAGAAAACTAGACTAAAGAAAGATGTTGGTCCCAACTTCCTTGGTAATTCATTGAACAAGCATGTAACATATCCTCTAATGTATGAATTGTTCGTTCTGTCTACCCAATTGATTGAGGATGAAAAGCTATACTAAAATTTAATTCAGTACCCAACAACTAATAAAGTCCTTTCCAAAAGATATAAGTGAAACTGGGATCACAATCAGTTACAATAGAGAGAGTAACTCTATGTAACCTAACTATATCTCTATGAAACAACCGAGAAAGTTGATTTAGAGTTAGTGTATCTTGAATTGGAAGAAAATTAGAAAATTTAGTTAGTCTATAAACAATAACACCAATCTAATTATCACCTAGAGAAGTCATTGGTAATCCCACTACAATATCCATGGATATAATTTCCCATTTCTAGTCTGGTACTAGAAAAGGATGAAGCATCCCTTTGGTAACTATCACTCTACTTTAACCTATAGAAAAATAAAATACTTTATAGTAAAGATAGAAATATCTATTTTCATTTCATCCCACCATTAATACTCACAAATAACTCTTTATATCTTAGAACTTAAAGGATAAACTGAAAATGGAGAACTATGATCTTTATATAGAAACTGTTTCTTCAACTGTGAATCAGAAGGCACACATAACCACTTCCAAAATCTCAAAATACAATCTTTATCAATGTTAAATCCAGGTAAATTACCCTTCTAAACCAATTCTACCTTTTTCTGAAACTCAATGTGTTCCTTATACACTTTATTAATTATATCCAATAAAGATGATTTCACAACACTTGAAACAAAATAGATGACTTTCTTTCTCCAATAACTTAGAAGACAAAATTAATCAAATCATTAACTAAAGTATCTCATTCTAAACGTAGCATAGTTAATGTAGCATTACTTTTTTTACTCAATTCATCGACCATTTTTTTTATTTTCTACAATGGTAGTGAATTGTACAATCATAATTCTTGATTAGTTCCAACCATCTTCTCTATCTCATGTGAAATTATTTCTAAGAGAATATATACTTCAAACTTTTTTTGTCAGTATATATTTCAAATTTTACTCCATACAGATGATGCCTCCAAATTTTTAATGAAAAAACAATAGCAGCTAATTTCAAATCATGTGTAGGGTAATTTTACTCATGAGGTTTCAACTGATGTGAAGTATAAGCAATTACCTGATAATTATTCATTAGAACAAAACTAAGTCCTTTCAACAAATCATCTATATAGATAACAAATTCACCCTTTCTGGAAGGTAATTCTAATACTAGATTATTCACAAATATTCTTTTCAAATCATGAAAAAAATAATCCCATTATTTTTTCTAGATGAACTTAACACCTTTTCTAGTTAACTAAGTCAATGGGCTAGATAACTATGAAAATTCTTCAACAAACCTCTGGTAATAGCCTATTAAACCAAGAAAACTATGAATCTCAGTTATATTTTTGGGTATTAGGCATTCTTCAACAAATTTTGTTTCATCAAGATCACATGTTATTCCATATTTAGAAACAATGTGATGAAGGAATGAAATTTGTTGTAACCAAAACTCAGACTTCATGAATTTAACATACAGTTTCTTTTCCTTTAATGTTTTAAAAGAAACCCTTAAATTACTTTTATACACCTCTTTAATTTTATAATATACAAAAATTTCATCAATAAACAGAACAAAAATCTTATCTAAGAACTCATATAATATTCTATTTATAATATCCATGAATATAGTAGGTGCATTAGTTAACCCAAAAGGCATAACTACACATTCATAACAACTATATCTAGTATGTAAGGAAGTCTTCAGAATGTCTACTTTACTTTTAACTGATGTTACCCGGACCTCATGTCAACCTTAGAAAAATATTGTGCTCCCTAGATCTGATCAAACAAATCATCGATATGAGGCAAACACTACTAAAAAATGGGACTATACCCACAGTTTTTTCCAAAACTGTGGGTATAGGAACCCCATATACCCACAGTTTCCCCAAAACCAAGGGTATAGGTATATTATGGGAGTCTATACCCATATTTTGGGTCAAATTGTTGGTATAGACTCTCCTATACCCACGGGTTTTCCTTAACTGTGGGTATAGGTTGCTTATGAAGACCTATACCCACAGTTTAGGCAGAACCATGGGTATTGGGTTGATTTTTTGGACCTATACCCACGGTTTTCATAGAACTATGGGTATAGGGTTGGTTTTTGGGGACCTATACCCACGGTTATCTAAAACCATGGGTGTAGCTTTCCCACGTTTTGGCAGGAATTTATTTTTTCACGGGACAAAAAATATTTTTCACTGGATGATCTATACCCATGATTTTACGGAACTGTGGGTATAGGGTCCCTCATGTTTTTCATGTGAAATAATATATTTAAATATATTTACATTCATAATAATAGAAGTTATGTTGCTAGGGTGTTAAGGCACTTCATGTTGGAATAGATGGTCACATGTTCTAAACTCACTGACGGTTTTTTTCTATACAGACAATTGGAATTAATATATTTCATTAAATATTTATGTACATTGAAGTATAAATTACTTAGATTTGTTGGAGAGGAAGTGTTTGTCTTTAGAGGAGGTCACTAAATTGATACTCACAGGTTTTGTTTTTATAATATCAACGTTTATATTAATATATTTAATAAATGGTTATGTTATTTATAAATGTAAGTGTGCCATATTAATTAGCGAGGCGCTGGGTTTTTCACGGGGAAGTCGTGAGATCAAACCCTACAGGTTGTTTTTTATAATATAGTCCTTAAAAATTAATATATATAATTAAATTTATATATATATATATAGATATATTAATAAGTTTGATAGATGAGTTAAGTAGATTATTGGTATAAATGGAGCAGGTCGAAGGAATGAAACTGATGCCTTGCTTTTTTCATAAAATTTATACCCATGGTTTTGACCGTGGTTATTTTATGTTATGAAATATATATACCCTCGGTTTTAAAACTGTGGGTATAAGGATATTACAGGGTGGAATAAAGTTATACCCATGGTTTTCCAAACTATGGGTATAGGTTGTGGAGCTATATCGACGCCTCGGTTTCCCACAGTTCCCAAAACCATGGGTATAGCCTATACCCACGGTTATGGGGGCTATACCCACGGTATTGAACCATGGGTATAAGTTTTTTTTCTACTATTTAAAGGATACTTGTTCTTAATAGTGATGTTATTAAAGGCCCTATAATCAATTCAAAGTTTCATCAAACCATATTTCTTTTTAACAAACAAGACTGGAGGACACCATGGTGATGTTCTAGGTTGAATGAAACCATTATATTATAAATCTTGAAATTGTTTCTTCAACTCTAAAAGTTTAATTTGAGAAATTTGATATTGGGTTTTGAAATTGTCCTAGCATTAAGAACTAAGTAAATAGTAAATTCAAATATTTTGATCTCGTATAATACCAGGATACTCACTAGAAAAACATCAAGATACTCATTTACCACTGGCACATAATTAATCTGAATAGTTCCTTTGTTTTCAACAATATGTGCAAGATAAAATTAATTTCCTTCATTTTAATAGTTTCTTAACTTCCTGATATGTTATCAAAGTTAAGGGTTCATTATTGTACACAAACTGAAAGTATTTCTAAAAATAAACCTCTTTGGATCTACATATAATCTTAACATGTTAAATGGAAATCCAATCTATACCCAAAATAACATCAAAATCTAATGAAGTCAAAACAACAAGGTTTGTAGGTAGATTTTTTCCATAGACAAATACATTAAGATTCTTATAATTTCTTTTTTCCTTAAAATTTCCTAGAGGTTTTTTTACCATAAGTTTCGGATTCATTTCATGAGGTGGAATTCCCAATTTACCAGAAAATTTATTAGAAATTAAAGAGTGTGTATACCCTAAATCAAAAAACACATTGGCATAATCTAAAAAAACAAAAAATGTACTTGATACCACTTCATTTTATGGCCCAAAATCATCTGAAGTAGTTTCAAATTATTTCACCACACCTTTCTACTTATTGTATGGATGCTTCCCATCATTTGAGTTTTTCATTAGACACTCATTCGCATAATGACCCATCTCATTACACTTAAAATATTTTACTGACAGTAAATAAGATGTTGTCTTACCACTAACTTGATCTTTTTCAGTGTAATTACAAGCCTTATATCCCAACTTACCATATTGGAAGCACTTAACAGAATTCAAAAGGCATTCCCCGGTATGCTTCTCACAAAAATTTTCACAAACTGAAAACGTAATTTTCTTACCATCATACTTTTTAAAATAATTATCCCCATTTACATTCCACCTCAACCTCTTATTATGCAATTTTTCAAAAAATACCTGATCATCAGAAAACTCCATCTCAACCTTCTTTATATATTGAATAAGGTTTTTGTAAATTTTATACTCATGAGAAGCTAAATCCCTTCAATACCTTGGATTTAATACTGAGTAAAAATGATTGATTATACTATCAAGATCCCAACTAAAATTTGGAGCTTACCTTTCTAGTTGAGTGAATTTTTCTTCATAAATATCCATCGAGTTATCCTCCCTCCTCAATTCAATGATTTTTTTTCTATCCTATGTCAAACCGCCTAAGGAAAATATTTCTCAAGAAACATACTGTTGAATTCATCCCAATAAAGAGGATCAATATCATCACTATTTCTAATATTCTTTACCATTGACCACCAATTATTGGATTTACCTTCAAAATAGTAAACACCAAGACCAACCTTTTGAT
Source organism: Viscum album (assembly GCA_963277665.1). Taxonomy (NCBI): domain Eukaryota; kingdom Viridiplantae; phylum Streptophyta; class Magnoliopsida; order Santalales; family Viscaceae; genus Viscum; species Viscum album. Next base: position 560,217,567 of record OY728140.1, on the reverse strand, counting down.
TTTATGAACATGCCATTACATCAAAAATACTTTCTAGTTCTTTAATCCACCCTTCATCTTGCAAGGGGTCAGATGATCCTCTAAATTATGGGGGATGTTGCTTTATGAAATGCTCCACCACCGACATGTTCCTTTATGGTTGATCCGGATGATCTCATGCATTGATACCACCACTATTTATATCCTAATTCAACTACTCCATTACTGCAACAAATTATTCAGCTACGATTTTGACCATCCCAGGTTTCTGATTTGGAATTTTTTTTTTCCTCTTGATGTTGTCCCAACATAGCTACCCTATTTCCTCTATAGAAAACCATTATGAACAAACATATCATAGATTAAGTAACATGGTAATCTTAAAATTTTATATCATTTCAATTTTTCCATAAAGTAATTATAATTTATGGATATTCCATTAACAATATCATAACCCCTAATGTTATCTAAACTGACCTCTGATACCAACTATAAGGCCACAACCTTAAAAATTACATAATCTGGAGTTAAATCAAGAATTAACATTAAGGATCTTTTCAGGTTTAGATTTTTAGAGAATTAGAACATAATTATTATATAATAACTCAAATATTAAAAATTAGACACTTCTACTCACTATCGATTTTACACTTCTACTCATTATCAATTTTATTTACAAAATAAAACTCATTAAAATAAAACATGATTTATTTTTATTGAAAAAAATCTCCATAAAATCTATCTTGACTTATTTCATTCTTTTAACCATCCTTATACCCTATGTAAAAACTTTTCAAAAATTAGGGATGAGCATAAAAAGATCAGTAAGGGAATTTAAAAAAAGGAAAGAAAATGTTATTCCATGGAGACATATAAACCCATGAAATCATACTTTTCACCCATAAAACATAAGATCCATAACATATATAATTAAATCATAAGATTCCTGAAAAACTCATAGAAATCATAAATCATAAAGGTAACTTGTGGAATCCATAACATACTTACATTTTACCTTTCACATCTATATAGGTAGTAACCTTCATGGTTACATTTTGGAATACCCATCATAGTATATTCCCTAAATCTATTAGGAGAAACCCAATCATTTAACTCCATCTCATTACCCAATGCATTGGAAATCTATCATGGGATCCCCCGCCCTAGGTTTTTTATGGAACCACCCATATACATAAACAACTCCCATGAATCATAACATAATCAAAACACATAAAACAAGCATAAAAGAAAAATAACATTTCCACATTGAAATCACAAGATATCATTTTAAGATATTAAAATAATCAATACATTATCAAAACCATTTTAAATACCAAAATACATGAAAATGTAATATGGTATTTATTTTTCATTTTAAACATTATGGTCTGTAGAGGAATCCAAATATCAAATAATTATCACAACAGTGGAAAAGTTATTGTCGCCGCATACATAAAAAACTTTCATTTTTTCATTTAGTAAAACACTTTATAGAAAATGATTCATTTTCAAAAAAAATTAATGAAATTGAAATTAAAATAGGTTTATTATACACTGTAGAAAAGAAGGTGGTGTATAAAATCAAAATATGCCTCAATTAAAGAATATTTTGACGAAATCCCTTACCAAGAGTCCGACTCAACATTTAGAGTCATTATATTAATAAATAATAAAATTTGGTTAATTTATACTTACTTAAGAACCATTTTAAAGTTTATTATTCCTTTTAAATCACTCATTACCATGTTATAAAAATTACATAATTATTTAACTTTATATCAGATGTTTTGTTGATATTTGGTACTTGAGTCAAAAATTAACTTGTTACGATGTAAATTGTCCATGTGGTCAAAATTACAGCATCTCCAGAATAATATTAATTAAATAATAATCACTTTTATACATTAATCATACATTCTAAATCAAACAATTAATTATGGCTATGAAAAATTAACAATGTTATATCTATGGAGACGGTTGGTCGTACGTTCGCATTAGTAACATTTTCATTTTTCTTTGATCATTATGGAAATAAGGTAATTATTATTTTATATTTCCATAATGATAATAATATTACTAACATCATATTAATCATTTAAATATACTTATATATATCATACAAGTGATGTGGTGAATAAAAATTATTTACATCACTTCGTAGACGTGATAGTTTACACGTACGCATGAACGATGATATTATCTTTATGTGCATGGTAAGTAAGAATATAATTGAAATTTTATTCTTTTAAAATGATAAATATGTCATGAATATCATATATAAACATTTATTCTATCAATATAACTAGTCTTGATATACTGTAATTAAAAACGAACTATATCAGTTCATGAGGTAGTAGTCCTCTGTACACACGAACAAAATGTTCATTTCCCATTTGATGAAATTAGAGATGGTTTTAGGTGATGATATTAACATAAAAATATATCAGTATATTGAGGATAATGGATTTATTAGTTCATCATGAATGAAGGATATTTAAAATAAGTGGAAGAATAAATAAAATAGAAACACTTAAATAAACGATACCTCTTCTTCGATTGATCACCTTTCACTATTGGAATATCAGTTATTTGTGATGGGCAATTTGTGATGGGATCCTGTCACAAAAAATCTTTTGTGATGGGGTCTCATCGCAAAAACTCTTTTGTGATGGGTTCCTGTCACAAATAGCCCATTATAGAAAACGGTATCGCAACTAGTATTTTTTGCGACCATCCCATCGCAAAAAATAATAGTTGCGATGGGAAGAGGTCCAGTTGCAAATAGATCTCCGATTAAATACATTATATATACAAGAACCTTTTTATGAAGTGTCCATCACAAAAATTATTTGTGACGGGATGACGGCCCGTCGCAAATAGGTTATATGTTATAAACCTATTGCAACAGGCACATCGCAACAAAGTTATTATGAAGGTAAAACAACCCATAGCAAAAAAAATTTAAAAAAATATATAATCTATTTGCAATGGGCCCCCAACACAAAAGTTCCCATTGCTAATACTTAATGAAATAAAAAATATATAGTTATGATTAATGAAAAATTAATATTAATATTATTAAAAAAATTAAAAAATTAAAAAATTAAAATTCTCAATATTTTCAAATACTTAATAAAATAAAAAAGATAAAAAAATTATGATTAATGAAAAAAATAATATTAATATTATTAAAATAATAAAAAAAATATTAAAATTCTCAATATTCAAAAAAAATCATAAAAATATTATTATTATTATTATTATTATTAAAATAAACAAATATTAAAAAATATAATACTAATAATAAATAATAAAATAAAAAAATAAAAAAAATATGCAATATTCGCACCAATATAAAAGATAAAAACTGTAAATAGTTCATATTACAAAAAATGTTCAATTTAAATGTTTTTAACAAAACAAAAAAATCCCTGGGGGAGATAGTCTTTTGGAGGAGTGAGAGGAGCTGGAGAAGATAGTGGAGGAAACTTCATCCCTAAACTACAAGTCAGATGGAAAATGTACTCCATCTGCTCATATTTCTGCTGCTGCTGCCATCGACGCATGTCCTCCTCGTGATGCTGCTACTGCTACTGTCATTGACACATGTCCTCCTCATGTTGCTGCTACTACTGACACATCTCTTCCTCCTGCTTCTGAAAACTCTCTATAAGCTCAGTTTGAGCTCGCAACTATTCTTGATACTGTGAGTCAGAAGATGATGTCTCTCCATGAGCTCCTCTCGAGTTGGACACCGACATCGCAGCGGTACTATAATAATTCCCAGGAGTTAATAAGAGATGATACCAACTACTCATCCCTTCTCGAAGGCATACTAGATCGCCTATATCCATGACTCCTCATCGAAATGGTGGGATATAGTCTGATCAGCCGTCTCTACCTGAATCTCATCCTTTGTCTAAGAGGTCATAGCCTCATATGACTCCTTCAGTTTCAATTTGAAAATAAAATATTAAAAATATTATATACAATTAATTTTCAAACTGAAAATAAAATAATACTGACTACAATCTGATGCTGGTGATTACCTCTAATCTATACAGTGGTTGGATCACTGTACATCCCCTGATAAATGTCTTACTCCGTAATATTGGGATGCTCAACTGCCTATATGAATATAAAATAATCTATTTATATGAAATATTATATAAAATATTTAAAAAAGATACTCACCACATGTTCTCTATGCATACTGAATGTATGGCAACCAGCTCGATGTGTCACCTCCTATATCCCTCGATTCTATCGGCCCAATGAAGATCTCCTATGAAATCTACCACTCAACCAGTGTGAACATAATCCATCCCAAACATAAGATGAAATGTACTCTGGTCGGTGGTCTCTACATGACTCATAAAATACCGTCACTCCTTCTTTCTTAATGGATGTCCTTCTAAAACTGTGCAAAAACTTATAGAAACGCTCACACGTAGACATTTCTCATGCCTTGTGGATAGCATCACACATGCTACCATCGATGAGATACCATAAACCCTACAAATAATTTATAATATCAAGTTATTAATGAAATAAATTTCTAAATAAATATTATTTATTTACGTACCAGTCAATGATTAAACATTCCAAGTTTCAAATCAACTAGAATCTGTTCCCATGTGATCTATGGCTGAGAAAAATAATTATGCAAGATAGCGCTCCCCTTTCCAATAGCTACATGTGCAAAACTATGAAAAATAACAAATAATAAAACAATTAGTATATAAATAAATTAATGAAAGCTAACTAAAATACATAGGTTACTATACCTCCGTGTGTGTGGATCGAAACCAATACATGGACATCACTTGGGGATAGGGTCAAGAATCATCAGTCACGCAAGACTGCACCCCCTCCACATACCCCCTGAACTGCTAGTAGCCTGAGGGTCAGATGATCCCAAATCCTCATCATCCAAAGGTAGCTCAGCCTCCTCCAACTCACGAAATAGATCAGGGTCCATCTGAAACAAAAAATGATTATTGTTAGCAGATAATTGAATATAACTATTACATATAGATATATATTATTTATGATTATAACCATCATTTAACTATGTCAATGTCGACCTTCATCATCATATTCATATCTGATGATGTCAATGTCTTCATATTCATCATTGGCATCATCAATACCCGTATGAGTTTTAGTTTTATCATCTCTTTCCATTTCAAATTCATTTGTAACATCATTAACATCATCGTCACCATCGACCCTTAATTTTGTGGTGTCATCATAAATATTCATGTCTCTTTTTGAAAAGGATATATGTTGAGTAGTCTCTTTAAAAATTTAATTTCCTTGTACTTCATCGGAATCACATTCAGTTTAGGTAAACTGATTTTCCCAAGATTTCATTTTTATTTAATTTCCACCAATCACTCAGGTCTCTTGAAGTAGAGCAGTACTTTGCATAATATATTTGATGTGCCTGTTGAGCTAGTAAAAATGTTTCATTTACTACAATAAGACTTTATATTTAATATCGATGATTCCATGAATCGGATGAACATACAACCCTCTCTCAGTATCTAACCACTGACATTTAAACATTGTTATGTAATTTTTCCCTAGATAACATAGTTTAATAATTTCATCCAGCATACCATAAAAGTAAAATTCAGTTTCTATATGATGAAATCCTCTCAAGAAAACTCCATTGTTCATTGTTTTCTTGATTCCCCATATGCACGTGTATGAAATCGAAAACCATTCACCGCATATGCATTGTAATATTTAACCATTTTGGATGGTGGGTTACTTAATATACACAATCGCTTATCAATTTTCTCAGTATGTTGAGACACCTGAAAATTTGTAAAATAATTATCAATATAATAAATAATAAATTGAGTTGATATGTTAAACCGTCAATAATTTATGTTACCAGTTTTTAAAACCATTGAGATTTTTTTTGTCGGCGTTCTTCAAGAGAAACTGCTGTACTTTATGGAAGTTGTTTCATAATATGATTATCATATAACCTACAAATAAAATAATTTTACTTACTATCACATAAATTATAGAATAAGTTATAGAAGCACTCATAGTACAAATGATTTCATTTCTTCACAGTTGAGCAGAACATATGTATGAGCTCTGTGATATTCATCATCTGAAAGCCACCGTTCATGAACTCCACCGAAGACAAGCTCTGGCTGATTAAAAACTGATATTTTATTGTCCATTTCATCATCAACATTCCCCTTTTTTTATCCCATGCAGTTATGTTTTGATGGATATTCTGATTCAAAATAATGAGAGCAGAAAAAAGCAATTTCCTCTTGCAAATAAGCTTCAGCAATTGAGCCTTCAACTGATGATTTGTTACGTACTTTTTTCTTCAATTTATTCATGCATCTCTCGAATGGGTACATCCATCAAAACTGTATCAAACCTCTATATTTAGCTTCATGTGTCAAATGTAATATCATATGTTCCATTGAGTCAAAGAAAGTCGGTGGGAATATTTATTCTAGTTTACATACAATAACAACAACATCTTCTTCTAGTTTACTTAGTGCATCATAGTGTGTTGTCTTTAGAAAAATGTCTCAAAAAATATATGATATGTCTATTATAGAATCCCAAATCATAGAATTAAACAAACCTCTAAATCCAATTGGGACAAGTCTTTCCATTATAACATGACAATCATGACTTTTTAATCTAGTAATATGACCATTCATAACACAAATTCCCAAATTGGAAGCATAGCTATCTGGAAGTCTCAAATATGTAATCCACTGACAAAATAATGAGTGTCTATCTTTGGATAGTTTATAATCTTATTTTGGATTCATTAACCTCTATAATCTGACATTTTGAAATAGTTCAAGTTTCGGTCGTCTGAAAATTTGGGAAAGATCTAATCATGCCTTTACAACATCTTTGGTCTTACCTGGTGTATCCAAAACTATATGAAATAAATTATCAAAACATTTATTCTCAATATTCATGACATCCAACATATGGCATACCAACAAATCAGACCAATATGGAAGATACCAAAAAATACTCCGATTTATCCAATTATGTTCTTTCCCAAAGCCATGAATTTTCACTTGGTTTACGTTGGCCCAAATATGATGGGAGGTAATGAAAATATGACTAATTTTAACTTTTTTCCTAAGATCATTTTTAGAATTTCATCCCTTTAAATTGTGCCTTTTCTAAAATGATATTTTTTCCTCTAAAAAGGATGATCGGTTGGAAAAATATATGATGACAGTCAAAATAGAAAGGTTTTTTTCCATTGACAATCATAAAGGCTTTGTTGTCTTTTATACAATAAGGACATGATTTTAGACCATGTGTACTTTAGTTAGATAACATGACATATACCAGGAAGTCACTAATCATCTGCATCAATGCAGCTTTTAATAAGAAATTTTGTTTTGCAGCAACATCATTTGTACCAACACCATTACTCCACAAAGAATTTAACTCATCAATCAATGGTTTCAAATAAACATCAATATTATTTTTCTGATTTCTTGTGATTAATAAGGTTAAAAACATATAGGGATCCTTCATTAACATCCATGGAGGTAAATTGTTTGGAGTTATAATGACAGGACAACATGAATACTAACTATCATAAGAACCAAACGGACATAAACCATCAGTACAAAGACCAAATCACACGTTTCAGGAGTTTAAAGAAAAAGAAGGATTTAGTCGGTTAAAATGTTTCCATGAATCACCATCAGATGGATTATTCAAGCTTTTATCAATTAAAATATTGGTTTTGTGCCACGATATCATTGAATATGTATTTTGAGACATAAATAAACGTTTCAACCTAGGTGTAAGGGGAAAATATCTCAACTATTTTACAGGAATCGATCCAGACTTTCCTGATTGAGATTCTTTATACCTCGATTTTCCACATGTGGGAAAACTATCTAATGACTCATTTTCACCAGAATATAGGATGAAATCATTTTCACATGCATGAATCTTCCAATAACTAAGACCCAGATTACAAACCAACCTCTTTCTCTCATAGTAATTTATAGGCCACGCATTTCCTTCAAATAATATTGTTTTAACCAAAGAAAATATCTGATCAAAATAGTTGTTTGACATAGCATTATCTGATTTAATAGCCATATATTTTGAAACTGCTTCTAATTTTCTTATCTTGAAACTAGGATATAATGCATCCTCAGCAGACATCAACAACTCATAAAATTTAGATGGTGTCAACTCAGGAGTAAAATCAATATTATCCTTAGTTTTAGTTTGTTAAACAGATGGACCTGCAACATCATGTACTAAATTTTGAAACTGTGATGGATCCAGAATCAAGTTATTAGTATCTTCTCTGGAACTGTGTTCACCGTTTTGATACCAAAAAACATAATCTTGTTAAAAAAACCGAAAGTTATGTCCTCCAACCTTTTCAAATGTGTCAAACGTTCTCATATCACATTTTTTACAAGGACACATAATTGTGCCTTTTGAAACAAATTATGGTTTTGATGATAAAAATGATAAGAAAGCTTCTACACCCTCAATATATATAGGATTTAAACAAAAACCATTTGGATTTCTGTTTTAATTTATCCAAGAACGATCATCAAATAATGACTGTTGTCGACTTCATTATTCTATATTTTTCTACAAAATATAAAATCATTAATGTTTTTGAATAATTTGAAATTAGAAAAACACTATCCAAAAAAAGAAGATAAATAATTACAACTACTTCTTAATAATTACCTTTAATTATGGGCAACACAATTTCCAATGGATTGACGACTACTCTTTTATCTGACAGCTCATTTACTTGCAAATTTCTCACACTGAAATCACAATGAAGAATCTTTTTGGAGGTACACATATTCATTCGCGTTCATACAAGAATGTATAAGTGTACCTCTGAGCAGATTCTTCATTATGATTTGAGTGTGAGAAAGATGAAAGTAAATGAGGCGTCAAACAAAAGTTCCCCTTTTAGACGATGAATCATATTCTTGTAATGGTCGCCATCAGAAAACATTACGAAAAATGTGGTCCTGTGAATGAATTTTCAAACTCGTGCATATGAGATTTGATATGCATATGTAGAAGTATACTTTTCATAATGTTTTGAGTCGGTGAGAGTTAAAAGGAGAAGAGGCATCGAGGAAAAGAAGTGTCGCCAATCCACTAGAAATTGTGCCAAGTTATTACAAGTTATTACAATTTATTATAATTAATTACCATTAATTACTATTTATTACTATTTATTACTACTATTACTATTTATTACTATTTGTTACTATTTGTTACTATTTGTTACTATTTGTTACTAATTGTTTCTAATTGTTACTAATTATTACTAATTTTTAATAATTATTACTAATTGTTACAAATTATTACAAATTATTACTATTTATTACTAATTATTACTAATTATTGTTATTTATTGCTATTTATTTCTATTTATTGCTCTTTATTGTTATTTATTGCAATTTATTTCTATTTATTGCTATTTATTGCTATTTATTGCTATTTATTGCTATTTATTGCTATTTATTGCTAATTATTTCTATTTATTGCTATTTATTGTTATTTATTCCTATTTATTCCTATTTATTGCTATTTATTGCTATTTATTGCTATTTAATGTTATTTATTGCTATTTATTGCTATTTATTCCTATTTATTTTTATTTATTGCTATTTATTCCTATTTATTGGTAATTATTTCTAATTATTTCTAATTATTTCTAATTATTGCTAATTATTGGAAATTATTGTTATTATTGCTAATTATTGGTAATTATTGCTAATTATTGCTAATTATTGCTAATTATTGCTAATTATTTCTATTTATTACTATTTATAACTAATTATTTCTATTTATTGCTATTTATTGCTAATTATTGCTAATTATTGCTAATTATTGCTAATTATTGCTATTGATTGCTATTTATTGCTATTTATTTCTAATTATTACTAATTATTACTAATTATTAATACTTATTACTAATTATTACTAATTATTACTATTTATTACTAATTATTACTAATTATTACTAATTATTACTAATTATTACTAATTATAACTAATTATTACTAATTATTACTATTTAGTACTATTTATTGATATTTATTCCTCTTTATTCCTCTTTATTGCTATTTATTTCTATTTATTCCTATTTATTCCTATTTATTTCTAATTATTCTTAATTAATGCTAATTAATGCTAATTATTGCTAATTATTGCTAATTATTGCTAATTATTGATATTTATTACTATTTTTTACTATTTATTGCTAATTATTTCTATTTATTTCTATTTATTGCTATTTATTTCTATTTATTGTGATTTATTCCTATTTATTTATATTTATTATTATTTATTCCAAATTATTCTTATTTATTGCTATTTATTCCTATTTATTTCTATTTATTCCTATTTATTGTTATTTATTGCTATTTATTGCTATTTATTCCTATTTATTGCTATTTATTGCTATTTAGTACTATTTTTTACTATTTTTTTACTATTTCTTACTATTTTTTACTAATTATTACTAATTATTACTATTTATTGCTAATTATTGCTAATTATTGCTAATTATTGCTATTTATTGTTATTTATTTCTATTTATTACTATTTATTGCTATTTATTGATATTTATTGCTATTTATTGCTATTTATTCCTAATTATTCTTAATTATTGCTAATTATTCATAATTATTCCTTATTATTGCTAATTATTTCTATTTATTGCTAATTATTTCTAATTAATGATATTTATTGTTATTTATTACTATTTATTACTAATTATTACTAATTATTCCAATTTATTGCTAATTGTTGTCATTTATTGCTATTTATTACTATTTATTCCTAATTAATCATAATTATTGCTAATTATTCTTAATTATTGCTAATTATTACCAATTATTGCTATTTATTGCTAATTATTGCTATTTATTACTATTTATTGCTATTTATAACTAAGTATTCCTAATTATTATTAATTATTCCTAATTGTTACTAATTATTATTAATTATTACTAATTATTACTAATTATTACTAATTATTAATATTTATTACTTATTATTACTATTTCTTACTATTTATTACTATTTATTAATATTTATTACTAATTATTACTATTTATTACTAATTATTACAAATTATTACTAATTATTACGGATGGTAGAACAATTTAAATCTAACTTAATTATAACTAATCTACCATAATTAAATTTAATATAAAAAATGAAATAAATACTAAATTAAATAAAACACAAATACCTTTAAACTTGATCTCTAATAATTATAGACAGCTTCACAACTTCTTTGTAAAAAAACTAACTCTAAAAAAATTTCACTCTAAAATTAGTGTTTAGGGAAGCAGAGGAAGAAGAAATTCAAGAGGAAGAAAGAAAAAACAGATGGGGGGTATATATAGCTTAGACTAGTTGCAACGAGACTATTTGCGACGGGATTCCCATCACTAATAGTACTTATTACGATGGGTCCCATCGCAAATACCTTCGGCTGCATTAATTACGGTCGGTGGTTAAAAGGTTATTTGCGACAGGGCCCGTCGCAAAAAGTAACATGCCAGCACACTATTTGCGATTGGACAACATCCTGTCGCAAATAGGTTTTTACCGCCGCTGGTTATTTGCGACGGGTCCCGTCACAAATACCCTTCGGGGGGTCGAACTAGTTGCAATGGAGGATCCCCCGTCACAACAAGGTCTTACCACCTCTCAGCATTTGTGACGGGCGGTGCCTACCCGTCGCAAATACCCTTTCGCATGGTTTGCCACACAAACTGTGCCAATCCGCGTGTAAGTTTTTGGGATGAGGTGCATATTCCTGTCGCAAATAATTGGTAATTTGCGATGCGATTTATGCCAGTCGCAAATAGTCCGTCGCAAAAAATGGTTTTTCCCGTAGTGTTTGAAGAACACCTTAACACCTATATAAAGGGTGTTATGAATACAATAATGATTCAAGAAAGTGAGGAAGGATTCTAGTATGAGTTTTTGATAGACCTGGGCCTAACAAATTGGTTTTTTAAGTGTGATTATTAGAGAAGAGTGGGTGACTTTTCATTAGAGAGGGGAGGGGCACACTTAGAAACTCTTAAAATATTAAATTAATATAAATTAATTTTTTAATCCAAATTACTCCAAATTGAGATATGTAGAATATAAGATGCTAATAGTTCTAAATAGTCTCATTAAATAATTTTTTGACATGTATTGAGTTAATTTTAAACCTTAACTTTTCAGTTTACCCTTATTTATTCTCTTTTAATTTTAATTATGGTAGCAACATTTTAGATATTCAGAGGTTATAAATTTTAATTATAGGGGATAAATTTGCCATAATTGGACACTTAATGAACTTCTAGACCTTATCATATACACTTTTTAAATTAAAAATATTTTTAGTATTTTTAAATAATTTAAAAAATTATTATTTTTATAAAATATCAATTATATTTATTTTTACACTATTCATTTCATTGAATTTAAATAAAATCTAAATAGAGAGAAAAGTTAAAAAAACCATTTAATATACTTATATAATTTCATAGTCACCTATAAAAATAATTTAGTACACAAATTATGTCAAATAATATTTATTTTAATATTTATAATATCATTCATTTGATTCTTTCATTAATAAAGAAATCATTACATAATCATTATGTCATAATGAAATTTAATTATTTAATGTCTAAAAATTATTAATAAAATACCATGATGTAAGAATTTTTTTTATATTTCTATTTAATATTTATAGTTGAAGATATTACTTATATAATCCCATATTAAAAAATATTTAGTAATAAGAGACATGTTTATGATATTTTTGCCTTTACTCTAAATTAAATGTTATAAATGTCTTAATCACACCCAGGTGGATTATAAAGGCCAAAAGTTCGGCCCAAATATTTTTTTGGTCTTCCAAAATTCATCCAATAAGGTTAAGAAAAGTTTTAGGGTAGTTACGTATTACTATAATATTATTTTAACCCTTATTTACCTAACTGAATGAAAATTAGTTTTTTATTAATAAATGCCCCCTTTTAATGGGTAAGGGGGAACCTAACAGAATTTAAAGACATAAAAAACAATCAAACCCCACAGTCCAAATTACTAATGCCAAAAACAATCCAATTCAAATCTGCAAAGAAGATCCCATCCCCGACATCAAAATCCTTAATACGAGCTTCCATGTTCTCATCACTGCTCGGCTAACTGTCTTGTGTAAGAATGCACGAGCACGATACCGATGGCAAATGTCATACCCTCTCAAACTTCATAATCCGAATAGCCATGATCTGTGAAATCTCCATGCTCTGAACCTCTTCTAGAACCTTCCCCTTGCAGTGAACTGGATGTATTGTCACAAGACCGCAACCGTAGCACCACAATTCAAACAGATGAGCACAACAACCATGCCACCAATTCACATATTCAAAAAGAACAAAACGCAATCCACGAGATCACAAAATCAGCACTGCAACTACTGCATATCACCAAACTAAATTCTTTTGACAAGATCCCTCACTCATGAAAATTATCCAAATGAGGAAGCTTCCAAATAGATTAAACCCCTGCTGCCAGCCGGAACCATCATCTTTGTACACCAATCATCGATAGAAATATGGTTGTCCGCATCGCCAATCCTCCATGGCAATCAGGCAGGCAGCATCTCTAAAGGGGCAATCAGCCACAAACTGAAAGCCCACCGCCTTCAGCTCCCATTCTCAACATCAAACATCAGCAACCAAATTCATCTCATCAACCAGAAATAAGTGATTAGCATAATATCACTTCCCACACGAATGCTCCTTCGTCGATATAGAAACTCGAAAGCCATCCAAAGTCGAAAGATCCCCACCATCGTCCATGAGACCTTCTCCAACAACCCATCCGCAGAAGCCCTGAAGAGGAAAGAATACCAAGGATTGCAAGGCCGGACCACCACCACCCGAGACCGGGAGACCCAACACCGTACCAAGATAGCATCGCCAATGAGGATATCCGAGCCGATCTGCCCATGAAACGTCGTTCAGGCATTGGGTCTGGAAAAATCAAAACCGCGGAGTGACCATCACCGGAGCCCTAAATGCGCCAGCCACAGGAAGCGTTGAGGCGGGAATGGGAACAACGACGATGGAGGAACCACAAAAACATAAACCAAGCACCCTGCAATGAAGAAAAAAAGATGAACTATGCCGCGAAGACCACCGAAATCCTAACATGCGAGAGAAAAAGAAAAATAGACGCATAAGGAATGGGGAGGCATCAATGGAACCACCAGCACTGTGATGAAGACGCGAGCCTCCCCCCTCCGAAACGACGCTGAGGGAAACCCCTAGTTCATGAGAGGGCGAGGAAGACCGCCGCACAGAGGCTCACCCTTATTTACCTAATTTACCCTTTAATCATGGTAAATAAAATAATAATGTTACAATTCACCTAAATTTATTTTGATCCTATTAGATCACATTTTTCATACATATTATAACCATGTATGTACATTTTTTTAAATTAAATTCACAAAAGTGACTAAAATTAATTTAAAGTTAATATCATTGATGGATTGAGTATACATGTTTTTAATAAGTAAAAACCATCAAAAGATTGACATGTGTTTATAACTATTTTAATGTGAAATATATTCCAATGGACAACATTGGATTAAATAATAAAAAAACTTCATCTAATTATAAATTAAAACCATGTAAAAGGATAATCTAAGAATATAATTAAATTAGACGAAAACACAGTTTTGAATTAAAAAACAGTATTTTTTTCACTTTTCATTAAAAAAAAATTTATAAAAAAAATAAAAAAAAATCAACTAAAGTGAATTTTTATGTCCCTAATCTAAATAATAATATTATTTTGTAAAATATAACATCTAAAATATACAAAAAATATTTAAAAATGGTTCACCATCAAACGTCATTAAAACCACCTTTTAAAAGCATTAGACTGTTTTATGCTTGAAATTTGATTTATTCTCATTTTAAGCCTCTAAAATTTATTAAAAGAAATTAAAAGCATTTAATAAATATGTGTAAACATAATATATATTGTTATGTTCATTCCTGACAATAAAATGACTAGGCGTTAACTACCATTTAAAATAATAACATTAATAATGTATTATTTTTGGTATATCTCGGCCTTGTGCGCAACATAAGATTTTTGAGAAACCCATTATTGCGTATAAGGTATGATATCGGAAAAAGAATCACTTTTAATGTAAAATTAATATCTAAATCATAAATATTAATATATATGTAAATTTATTATTCTATAATTACCAAGGATGTTACACTTCTATCCCCCAATGTCAAGCATCTGAATCATATAATTGGAATAGAATGATGGAGTGAGGAAACATCATAAGTGGAATAGTAGGATGAAACACATGTGTCCTAGGTTGGGAGGCTGGAAAGATCAATGATTTCATTGGAACATAAAATTGAAACCTTTACCCACATATATATCTAATGTGGGATGGAGGGATTCTCTTCCATTGTGTGACCATGCAAACAACATGATGCAATTGGCAAGCAAAACAACTTGATGAAAATAATGTGTTGATGGTGTTGTTCTAGAAGGGTTGCACAATGACTCAAGAGGTGAATTTAGTTATTAAAATTTTTACACCAAATAGACATCCATATTTAAAAACACATTCAAATATTTCCCACTATTCTCAAATTAATTTATAAAAGAAATATATAAAAGACATGAATCATGAAACATGATATTTATAGTGTTCCGGACACAAATATCCATTAGTCCACTCCACCAATACTCTCTCTTTGGTCTGAGTGATTTTTACTACATAGAGCATTTTTTTTTTGAGGACTTTGATATTTGAGTGCAAGAAACTAAATTTTTTTACAAATATTCCAAGAGAATTCACTAGTATCACCTTTCACAAGACCAATCCACTGTTTTTGAACACAGTACTATAGAATTTTCTTTTAAAAGAAATACATAAAGCCTTTATAAGTTCTAAAAAACGTTTTTGATCTAATAACCTTTAAAATTGATCCAATTTTATCAGTTCTTTTATAGTGATGATAAAGGGTTCCCTTTATCAGTGCTAAAAGTAGCATTGATAAAGGTCCGTCTGCTGTAGTCTATTGTTAGAATTACAACACACTATAGCACCAAATACACTTGTATAAAAAAATTCATAATTTAATTGAAATAAAAATTACCTCACAAATACAAGAAAAAAACTATATTATACACATTTGAAACATTTTTTTACAATTAAATTAGCAAGTACTGTCACAAACATTCAAAAACATCAATGGTTTTGTTGTCTTTAGCACCCGACCCCTCTAAAAATATCCCAACCATGGCATCAGTTGTTGAAAAAACCGCCCCAACTCTAGAAAAATAATCCACCTGTATAATAATAAAATTCCTATGTTAGTAATACTATAAATAATAAAATAAATAATATGAAACAATACATTAGTAGTTTGTAAATTTTAAACAAAAGGACACACTTGGTGTCACACCAATAACATCATGCATTATATTGATGTGTGAATGATCTATAAACTTCAAAAATGACTTAAGGTTCGTTTTCATAAAGTATAAATACAATAAAAATGTTTTTATTGGTTTTGAGTATGTCACATTTCTTTTTTACTAAAATGTCAATTTAAACTAAAAACATACACTTTGAGTCATACTAGTCACATCATGTGCGATTTAACCTGAGACTAATTGTTACACATAAAAAATGACATATGAATTGTTTCCCTAAAGTATCAAGACAATTTGAGAATGTTTTCTAAATTTTCAGTTAGTGATATGTGTTTTGAAATAAATTTTCCATTTTAAACAAATAATTGACACATTGAGTTGTACCGATCACATCATTTATTAGATTGATGTGAAACTAATTCCTATACATCAAAAATAATGTATGGATCATTTTTCTAAAGTATAAAAATAATATGATTGTTTTTGTTTAGTTTTGAGTATGTGTTGTGTTTTTAAACTAAAATGTCAATTATAAATAAAAATAAACACATAGAGCCATACTTTCCACAAGATGAATTATATTTATGTGTGGATGATTCATACACATAAAAACTTATATAAGGATAATTTTCATAAAGTATCAATACAATTAAAATATGTTTGTTCAGTTTTGAGTCTTCCACGTGTCGTTTTTTAAAAAATGTCAATTTAAACTGAAAACTTGTCCTTTTAGTCATAACGGTTATATCGTGTGTCAGTTTTATATGAGACTAATTACTACATGTTAAAAATGACTTTTGATTTTTTTTCCTAATTTATCATGTCAATAGGATCATTTTTATGTATTTTTACCTAAGTGATACAAGTTTTAAACTAAATTGTCAATTTTCAACTGATAATAGAAACATTGAGTCATATTGTGAACACCATATATTGAATTGATTTGAAGATGATTCAAACATGTCAAAAATAAAATATGAATAATTTTCTCCAATTATCCAATCATTTAGAATGTGTTTTTTCAATTCTTAGTCTGTGATGTTTTTTTTACTAAAATTTCAATTTTAAATAAATAGGTACACTCATATACATATAGGTCAAACTGTGTGTTTAATTGATGTATGACTAATTCCTACACATAAAAAACTAAATATGGAATATTTTTCTAAATTATCAACAAAAACCTATTGAATTTGATTGGTTTTGATCATGTCACATGTCTTTTTTACTAAAATTTCAATTTAAACTAAATATATACAGTGTGATCCATACTGGTCACATCACATATTGGTTTGATGTCATACTAATTCTTACAAATTAAAAATGAATTATGAACCATTTTGCTAAATTATCAAGACAATATGAGTGTGCTTGCTCAATTTTCTGGGAGTGATGCACGTTTTGAACTAAATAGTAAACTATAAACATATAAATAACACTTTGAGTCATACCAATATATCAAATTGAGGTGAAATTGATTCCTAAAAATCATAAATGACTTTTGGATAATTGTCTTAATGTATCAAAATAATAAGAATTAATTTTATTAGTTTTTGAATATGTAACGTGTGGTTTGAACTAAATTTTCAATTTTAAATAAAAATACACATGTGGAGTCATACTTATCCCATCATGCATCAGATTAGCATGATGATGATTCCTAAAGAAAAAAAATAAATTATAGATTATTTTCATAGATTATGAATACAATAAAAATGGTTTTTTATCATTTTTGTGTATGCTATGAGTTTTTTAACTAAAATGACAATTTAAATTGAAACATGCACTTTGATTCATACCAATCAAATCATGTTTTGAGTTTGATGTGAGTCTGATTTAAACACATAAAAATGACTTATGTATCATTTTATTTAGTTATCAACCCAATACAGGCATATTTTATTTCTTTTTAGTGAGTGGAACTTGTTTTGAAAAAAAATTAACAATTTTAAATTTATAACTGACACTTTGAGTCATACCCAGAACACCCTATATTAGATTAAGTTGTGGCTGATTCCTACAAATCAAAAATGAATTATGGATCATTTTCCTAAAGTATAAAAACAATCAGAATATGTTTTATCATTTTTGATTTGGTGACATGTATTTTGAACTAAAATTTCAATTTTAAATAAAATGACACACTTGGAGTCATACCTGTCACACCATTCATCATATTGACATGGGGATGATTCCTACAAATGAAAAATGACTTATACATAGTTTTTTTAAAGTATAAAGATAATATAAATGTGTTTTACTGGTTTGGAGTATGTCACATATATTTTCTACTAAAATATAAATTTAAAATAAAGACATGAACTTTGAGTCATAGCGATCACATCGCGTGTCAGTATGATGTGAGACTAATTATTACACATAAAAAATGACATATGAAATATTTTCGTAAAGTATCAAGACAATTTGAGTGTGTTTTCTTAGTTTTCAGTGAGTGGATCATGTTTTTAACTAAAATTTCTATTTTAAACTGATAAGGGACACTTTTAGTCTACCCATTCACACTATGTATTTGATTGAGCTTCAAATGATTCCTACATGTCACAAAAGACATGCGTATCATAACTATAATGTATCAAAACAATATGAAAGTTTTTTATCGATTTTGAGTATGTGACATGTGTTTTTAATTAAAATTTATATTTTAAACTAAAATCACACACTTTGAGTCTACCAGAAACACCCTGTATTAAATTGAGGTGTCATTGATTCTAATATTAAACAAATGAATTTTGAATCATCATGATAAAGTATAAAAACAATATCAATGTATTTTCTCTGTTTTAAGAGTGTGATGTGTGTCTTGAACTAAAATGTAAATTATCTACTAAAAACATCCACTTTGAGTCATACTAATCATATTGTGTATCAGATTGAGGAGTGACTGATTAATGTGTGGTTGATTTCTATATAAGAATAAGAATAATTGAACATGTTACTAGCTCGGTCATATTAGGAACACAATTAATTGGATTGAGGTGCAACTGATTCCTACATGTCACAAATGGATTATGAAACATTATCCTAAAGTATCTAAATAATATTAATTTGTTTAATCAATTTTGAGTATATAAAATTTGTTTTGAAATAAAATGTAAATTTTAAACTAATAACATAAATTTCAAATCATATTGGGTATATTGTGTATCAAATTGAGTTGTGGTTAATTTCTACACATCTCATCATGTCTTTTTATTATTCAATTTATTCAACATTAGGGTTGTCTAGCAATATTATTATTTGATAACCTAGAATATTGAATGTATTTTAGAATGAAAATGAAATTCCATCATTTTGAGTGTATCATCCTCATTGAGTGCATAATACTAGTACATGAGTGCATCATGAGAGTATAATCCTTCTTCTTGAGCTCTATGAAAATTATTAAAATAATTATCAGATCAAAATGATAAGGAAATTAACTAAAAATAGATACAATTATGATAAAATTATATAAATAAGTAGTATGAAACCACTTGTTCATGATACATATATATAATCTATCACCTTGAATTCTTACCATTAGTTTATGAAAAAACCTATTTCTTATTTTGAATACAATGACTGTCCATATTCTGGGTATTATGAGAAAAATATAATTAAATAAATTATTAGTAAATATTTTTATTGAAATTGTAATTATAATTAGAAATACCTCTTCTGGGATGCTAGTTTGTTGATGGAATATAATAACTTCAAAGAATTTACAAACATAATAACTATAATATTTTCTATTAGTTTGTTCCAAGAAAAGTAGAACATTGATAAAAATAATTAATTTGTTTTGATATATTATTTTATAGTGGATTGTTATTATATTTACCCTAATACTCATATATTTGTAGAATTTGATAGGATTTATGTTATCATGGTTTTTCCTCATGTAATGGTTTGGATGATTTTTAAATGTCTCCCTATTATAACTTAATTTTTATTAAAACATAATATAAATTGTATAACTTGATTTTTAATTGTTAAATATTTCATGTAGTGTATTAAAATTTGATAAATGACATCATGTTTGGTTGTTTTGTTGGGTATCCATGAATTGAATCTGTAAAATAATTTGTTGGAGTATCCAAATTAACTACAATGAGTTACCAATTCTTCCTAAAAAATGAATATGTAATGAAATGAATGGAAATAATTTTGATATGATTAAATTGTCGAGTTTTACTCATGTATCATGGTTATTATGAAGAGTCGCTCATATATAATTTTTATTTCAAACATTGTGGCAATTTTTTCACTATTACTTCACTTTTATTTTGTTTCAATGTGAATAGTTGTGAAGAAGTAATTTAAGGACTAATGAGTCCAAATTTATGTTTACATGATTTTCCCTTCAAATAGTATTGATATATATATGCCTATAAAAAATATGAATTGTATTTATTCATAATTAAAAGAGTAGATAAGTTATTGGACAAAAGAATCATGAAAACATACATCATGTATACATTTACAACTAAGACTCTTGGACATTAATTCTTGAGGATTACATTTACATTCACAGGACCAATATAGTATATAATGGCCTCTCCATATATCTATTATTCAAAATCAATTATGTTTATATCTCTATTTTCGAATGTTGTATCCACATGAACCTATAATGTTATTAAAATATATAAGTTGAATGGGTAGGATAAAGGTACTTTCTGAAGATAAATTCAATTATTTTTCTTATCATTTAAATCATTTTGATTCAACCTTATGATTCACCCCATCCATTTGTATATATGTAATAAAATTCAATGGTTTGGGCCATTTTTCATTAATTATTAAAGGTTTTTCATAAAACATTAATTGGAAATGAATACCTACTTTGTGACATTTATTTTTATAGGGTCTAACATACATGATATGAAAGATCCAATAGATTTCTCGACTGTATGAATAGATGCATCATCATGTAAAGCATGTATATTGGTGCTGGCTCAGGATCTATGTGGATCCCCACTCTCACATGTCTTATTAGAAATTTTTTGTTGTTGTGTAGAATATCTCCTTAGATATTGTACATGGTACCCCTTAAAACAAGGAGATGGGTGGGTATTAATAGATATAAATCACAATAATTTTCAACCTATACAATATCAGTACATGAAACGTATCAGTGTCTTCCTGATTTTCATTTCATAGAAAATTTTTTCACAATATTGATTACCTCTTCTAAGATAGATCTTTCAGGTGAATGTCTCACCTCAAAGATGGAGGGGTGGGGGGATCTTTATGTAGTGGTTGTTGTTATGTTGTTACTTATCTTTGATTTATTCCCATAAAATTTTATAACAACTATTAATACCAATTATGTTTTATTATAGAGAAGCTAATCATGGCTTCAACTCTTCAATTTTCTTATCTTTATCCCCTGTTCATTTCTTTTCTCAAAATATATTCATGTTGACACCAAAAACCCACACCAATAACCCAACTATACTTTTCTAACCACTTCAAGGACATTGATATTAGATGTTCATTGTGTAAATATTATGATGATTATTGAATCTAATCTAGATAAAAAAATATATGAAAAATAATTGACCATTATAACGTAATACTGATTTAGAGAAAAAAATTATTATTATGCCATAATTAAAAATATATACCACACTTCTTAGGGTTTTTTAGTTATTAGTATCTTATCTATACATACGCATGCCACCTATAATAGCACATGATGTGGTATGGAATTGTATTTGGATTTTGATTCATCAATCTATCTATAAACAAAGGAATATAATTATGTCTTTTTCATTCCATATAAAATTATTGCAATAGATTAAAAATATGTAACATTTTTTCAAGTGAAGTGAACCCCATCCTTACATTACGGTAGGGGTACATCAGTTTTTCTACTCATTGATTATTTTTAGCACCCATTTTTTCATAAATTAACAATTATTAACCAAAGTGATTAATACATGTATTTTCAAGCAATGTATTTCTAGTCATAATATATCTGAAAATATTTATCCTTAATATGACCAATAAAATAATCCCATAGTTGTTGTTTTATCAAGTTTACATACATCTATGGTGGTGTAGATTTATTTTCCCTTCAACATCATTGAGATGATACTTCGTAAGAATTGTGTTAAATCATATATATGATGTTCTAGTGAGCATTAATACCAATTTTATTCATGAGTCATCTTATTTAAATGAACTATGTAAGGGTTAATGAAGAGTAAATCGACATTTCATTATTTTTTTAGTAAAATAAATAAATAATATCAAAATTTCATCCTAATATATTCCAAAATTAGTTTCATAAGCACATGCAAAATATTTTTCCATGAATGTACATCAATCAGCATGTGCATGCAATTGGTGATCCCAATGTAACTACAAAAACATGACATTATGGTGATAATAGGATTGCTGCAAGCATTCAATCCAACCTCAAATTAGAATCCTTTGTTTGTTGAATTAATAATTATTTCTAAAACTACCACACTACATCTCTCTTTTTTTCTAGTACACATTTTTCTCCATATACCATTTCCTCGACTTAAAAATTGTTAATATGTTATTCCTATGGATTGGTAGCATTAGAATGCAAAAAATTTTATTGTTACTTTACATTGATATCACCAGTATGTCGAGAAATATGTCGTTTCTTAGGATTGGGAGCATCAGCATGTGCAGAAGTCATTTTCTACATAATTGGGTGAACATTTAATTTATATTTCATAAAATCAAAAGTGGACAGATAATAATATGAGGTAACATAATGTATATTATAAAAAATATAACTAGAATATTTAAATCTATTTTTAATGGTTTATAGGATTTGGCCCCTCTATTGAGCATACAAATCCTTTCATTGTGGTGTCCTCTAACATAGAATACCCCATATTCATTGGGACCATTTTGATTGATTGTATCGTCCCAATGAAAGTTTTATCATCAGTTTAATTGACATTTAATCCTTTATGGATTTGGTTGATAATAGAACAATTGACCTCTTTCGGATTGCATGATCTAAAACAAATATTTGTACTACCTGTTATTACATTATAAATGATTCATATTTATACCCTTCCTTACTAAAATCCTCTTTCAGAAATCCCAAATAATCTATTTTAATAGTACTCATATTATCATCCAACTTTATTTGAAAAATATTCTATTGGAATGTTGTACAATCTAACTCCCATATGTTTTGATAATGGAAAATCATTACATGTTCACATAAATTGTATTTTTATCCATTATACCAAATACATGATTTAGTTGATCCATAAGTGTAAATCTATTATTTTTAATGGTACTACATTCATCACATGCACTTTTATTGAATTTATAACCATTAATTAGATGAAAATAATAAGATAATACATGCACAACTGGTCCTTTATCCATCCATTAAAGTCATTCTAAAATTGAATCTATATTTTTAGTTGGATCCTTAAAAGTATGGTCTCGAATCCATCCTATAAAATATTTATTATATGTATT